>CM040121.1:530300688-530900688 GCA_022559845.1 Amorphophallus konjac
GAGGGAGAAAAGGGGAGCATGAGAGGATGCTAAGGGGAATGTGATCGCCAGAGACGCGAGGGCCTCAAAGGATATAACAAATAATCAATGGAGGGATCGCGATATAAATACCTTAAATGCGGGGGAGATTGTGAGTGCACCTTCTCTTTCTATCGGTCGGCCGATGAAGAGAGTTTTCCTTGATTGATTACCCTTGCAAAATTAACAAACACCAATAAACAAACATGGATTAGAAATCAAGATGTGTAGCATCAAATCCAAATATAAATATGGACATAGAAAGCATGGATATGAACACACCTTATTGGTGTTTGGCCTTTAAACCCCTATGCAAAAGGGTAGGTAAAAGATGATGTATGATGAAGAATAGAGGGAGATGTGCAAGTGTTGCACTATGGAGATGTGCTAGAGTGCACAATAGGGGAAGATCTCAATAAAGAAATAAAAGAAAAAATGATATGATGCATGCAATTAACTAAAGCAAAAATAAGAGATAGGAGAGGAAAGCTTAGTGGTTTTCTCCAATTTGGCTTCAAGCTAGGATGAAGATCTTCAATGGAGGAAGAAGATGATGTAGAACTCCATGGATGTAGAGGCTTCAAATCTTCAATAGAGGAAGAAGAACTCCATGGATGAAGCTTTTAGGTGCATGGGAGTCTTCCTCATTGAGCCTTTGGTCCGGCAGCACCTCCTCTTGAATTGATCTTTATGATCTTTCACAAGGGAGAGAGATTCTATTTATAGGGTTGAAATTCGGAATTAATTCCAAGGGAAATTAGGAAAACATGTTTTAGTGGGATTTGGAAGAGATAAACATTAGGCAAGTGTCCCTTCAACATTGGAAAGTCATAGGAACCCTTTCCCAAGTGAAAAATGAGGTTAAATGAGGAAAGGAAGGGAAATTCGGAATTAATTCCAAGAGAAAACAAGAAAACATGTTTTAGTTGGATTTGGAAGAGATAAACCTTAGGCAAGTGTCCCGTCAACCTTGGGAAAGTCATAGGAACTCTTTCCCAAGTGGAAAAGGAGGTTAAATGAGGAAAGGAAGGGAAATTCGGAATTAATTCCAAGAGAAAATAAGAAAACATGTTTTAGTTGGATTTGGAAGAGATAAACCTTAGGCAAGTGTCCCTTCAACCTTGGGAAAGTCATAGGAACTCTTTCCCAAGTGGAAAAGGAGGTTAAATGAGGAAAGGAAGGGAAATTCAGAATTAATTCTATAAAAAATTAGAAAACTTAGTTTTGGTAGGATGGAAAGGGGGATCCTTCCTCCAAGTGTCCTTTCAATATTATGAAGCCATAGGAACCCTCTCGCAAGTGAAAAAGGAGTGTAAGTGAGGAAGGGAAGGGGTGCTGCTGGAGTTCGGAATTGAACAAGAATTGACGACCTTGGTCAAGGCGTTAATTGAAATCACGACTGGGATAAAGGCGTTAATTCACGGATTTAATTTTAGCAATAAAAACTTTCTGTATTTAAAAATGATGAAGAGACGCCTGAGGGAGAGGCGTTATTTAAAAACACGACCCAAGGAGGGTCGTTAATTCTTATTTTTCTGTTTTGGAAATCAGAAAATTCCAGAAACTGACGCCTTTGCCTCTAGTCGTCCTTTCTTCAAAACGCGCCTCAGACCAGGCCGTTAATTAAAACACGCCCCACTTCAAGTCATGAATTCCAAAAAATAGAGAAAACTGCCCAAAAAATCTAGAAAAATAGGGAAAAATAAGAAGAGGGGAAAAAAGGGAGAAATCCAAGAAAATTGGGGAAAATAACTCAAACAAAGTTAATTGGAGGGTCAAATTGGGGTATTACAAGGTAATACGAGATGCACTCACAGTAACGTCAATTTTGGCGTGTCTACACTACTGGGCTGGCAGTCGACCGCCACTGAGAGACCGATAGACTAGGGGTTGCTAGCAGGGGCGGCCGACCGCCCATGTGCTGGCGGTCGATCGCCAGTTGGGCAGACCCCGGGTTGCCCCGGTTCAGTCTGTTAACCTCTTCAGCTCTGTCGCTTAAGTCCTTTAGCAGTCAGTTCTCATCTGTGGCATCAACCTTGACAGTCTTGAAGGTGTCAACTGAGTCTTTGACCTTGGGCTCTCTTGGCTATGCTTCTTGGTGCATTGACCTTGGATATGTGACGAGCCGAATATGAAGTGTCGAATTTTACTTGTAAAAGAGATTTGCATCCTTGCTTGGGCGCTATCAACAAGCTTTCACTTTTGCCATCTCCACTCCAATTCTCGGCATATCTGTCATGAAAGCACATCAAGTAGTTTAGTCATATAAGAGCATCAAGTAGTTTAGTCATATAAGAGTGGAAAAACATCAATGATTAATAGTGTTTAGTCATTAACAGGATGATGTCGAAAGACCCAAGTAACCACATGATGACTCCAATGGCCACATGGGCACTACAATAAAGAGGTTATGAAACCTCTTACCTCTTGTAAATATGAAACATCTTCCCTCTTGTAAAAACAACAAGATCACCCATGGAACAAGACCATATGACCATGCATTCAAACAATCATGTTGTAGCCTTAAAAGCCATTTATCAACTCAATCATATTTAAACAACAACATGAATGTACACAGTCAACAAGAACATGTGCAATCAACCATAAATTTAGTTATCATCACGTAATCACACATTAAGTTTAGTTATCATCAAAACCATAACTTAACAATCACAATAATAATCAAAACCATAACTCAACAGTTGTTGATAGTCGAGTGCCGGAGGCACCGTTGTGACTGAAGGAGGCGGGCGCCGTGAAGAGGCTGAGGCCCGAGTATAGGTACGTGTGTTCAACTGGTTTCATGCTATATGAGAGTCACGTGGGCTTTACAACTGGGCCAAGGAGGCCAAAGTACAAATGGCGCAAGCCACGGGACAATTCCGACGCGCAGGTCGATCCCTGGGTCAATGCGTAATAAGGCAGATATCCGCGTGTTTTACAGAGGCTCTCCATGAGGAGCTCGAGACAAGCCCGACTGCCTAGGTGGCAGGGGCGGTCGTGGGCTGGCGCCTGACGGAGGTTGGACGCCGCTCAAGGTGAGCGGTCGGGTCCAGGCCTCAGAAGGTGAATGTCGTCATGCCGGGGAGTCGAGGCCGGCCCCGAAAATATTGCTCCCGGGCCAGGGTCCGGATAACTAGGGTCATCAGTCCGAGCGGTCGGCGGCTAGCTCGAGGCGAGCGGTAGGCACGCAGTTCTGTGACAAAAGTAGGTGCGGCATCATGGCGTATGCGCGGCCACCGTGGGTTGTCATACGTGGGCGGACCTGGGATGCGGGTGTGTTCGCCGTTGTCATAACGCCTTATATGTGACGGGCATGGACTTGTGTGCGATGGCTAGACGCCGCGTGAGGGGAGTACGTGTGACATACCCTCGGCATGTACGAGCCGATCAACAAGCCAACCACGCGTGCACTTAGTTCCTCGCGTCCCCGACCCTTGCCAAAGGCCTCGAGAGTCCGAGGGCCCGGCAGTTAGGTCGGAGGGTGTTGCATTGCATCCTTCATTCCATGTTGCATTGCATTCCCTTCATTCCATTACCCCTTGAGCTCCCTAGGGGGGCTTTTATAGGGGAAGATGAAGGGTCATGGGGGGTTTAGGCGGACCAAGTTGAGGGTCCAACTTGGTCCGGCTAAACCCCACAAAAATACATTTTTTTATTATTTTTTTGTGTTTAACGGAGTGGGGGAGGGAGGGTTTAGGCGGACCAGCCCAAGGGGCTGGTCTGGTCCGCCTAAACCCCTCCCCCAGGGGGGGGGAGGGGTTTAGGCGGACCAGATCCAACCTTGGGTCTGGTCCGCCTATACCAAGGGGTTGGGCTGGTCCGCCTAAACCCCTCCCCGGAGGGGTTTACGCGGAGGGAAAAAATGTTTTTTTTATTTTTTGTGGGGTTTACGCGGACCAATTTTGGGGCTGAGGCTGGTCCGCCTAAAACCCTCCCCAGGGGAGGTTTACGCGGGCTAGGTTGAGGGGTAAAGTTGGTCCACCTAAACCCCCTCCCATGGGGGGGTTTGCACGGGCTAGGTTGAGGGGTAAAGCTGGTCCGCCTAAACCCCCTCCCATGGGGGGTTTACACGGGCTTGGTTGAGGGGTAAAGCTGGTCCGCCTAAACCCCCTCCCATGGGGGGTTTACGCGGGCTAGGTTGAGGGGTGAAGCTGGTCCGCCTAAACCCCCTTCCCAGGCGGGGTTTACGCGGGCTAGGTTGAGGGGTAAAGCTGGTTCGGGTAAACCCCCCCCCCCCCCAAGGGGTCTAGGCGGGTTTGACTGGGGGTTTGACTGGGGTTTAATTGGGGTTTAATTGGGGGTTGACTAAGGGTTTCACTGATTGTTGACTGAGGGTTTAACTGGGTGTTTGACTGGGTGTTGATTGGAGGTTGACTGAGGGTTTGACTGAGGGTTGATTGAGGGTTTGATTGGTTGTTGACTGGAGTTTGACCAGCTATAAACAGGTTGATCCGCGTACGAGGCCGCACGATGGTGGTGCATGACGCGGTGGGTTACTGGGAGTCCTGAGTCGAGCTCTGACTTGCTGTAGAGTGGCTGGAGCATACGCGCCTACCAGGTGGTCGAGAAAATTCCCGACACCCGTGCGTGGGCCGTATACGGGTGCTGTGAGCTCCTGAAGCTTGTGGTTGGCCCGAATGGGTCTTCCTTTGACATCAGAGGGCTGGAGGGAGGCGACTCGAGGGTAGACCCCAGCCTCATTGCTAGGTGCCACGTGGCGTGGCTCGTAGTCAGGGCGCCCCCGGGTCGGCTCGGGTAGCTGCGTTGAATACATGTAAAACCGCAAACTGAGTGATCGGGGGTGGGCCTGATCGATTGTTGATGTTGCCACGGGTCACAGCTAGCTGGTTAGGACCCTTGCTTGGGCCCCACGACTGAGGCGTCGACATGACGATGCCGTTTGTCTGGTGGTCGGGGTGACCCTCGCTCCTTGGCGAAGAATCGTATGATACGGCATGATGTTCTGAGTTACGAGTTAACTCGGTTGTTGAAGCGTCAGCAGTATAATACCATATGTAGGGTGTCCGAGGTGATCCCCGAATCTTCACAGAGTGCTGTAAGGTACGACATGTTGTCCCGAATCCTGAAACTGACCCGTTTGTCGAGAAATCGGCTAGTGTAGTGCCATCTGTTCAGGGTCGATCCCCAGTTGTGGGCCTGATCGATTGCTGATGTTGCCACAGGTCGCGGCTAGCTGGTTAGGACCCTTGGTAGGGCCCGGTGACTGGGGCGTCTGACCCCGGGGAGTCACTTGTTATTTTATCCTCGCGGCGGGGGTTTAGACTCACCTTTTACGGAAGGTCGAAATAGGTTGACTGGGCACGCGGGGATTCCGGGGGTATTAAAATGAAGGCAGAGAGAATGATAGGAACGCACTGGAAGGGATGGCGTATGGTTCATCATTCTGGGAGACTGGGACAGGGATGGCTGGGTGGAATGCGGGCGTGCCAGTCGATTTCTCGACAATCACCTATGGAATTAAGGATTGATTGGGGAAGCGTCGCACGCGGCACATGGTTCGAGGGATTGGGTTCCACGTGGATAGAAGGGGTTCCACGGGTGCTAGTGCACAGACGATTATGGGGATTCGTGTACTGGACGTCTTTCCCCACCGGTCGCAAACAACCGGTGCTTATTTTACATCGGATTGAATCTGAATATCTTTGTTTCTACTATCGAAGAGAGAGTCAGGGACCCTGGGAGTCGCGACGTCGGGAGGGCTTAGTCCGTGCAACAGCGACAGGGCAATAGCAACACAACAGGGATAATTGGGGGCAGAGAGACTGGTTCCAGCGAGGAGGGGGATCCGCTCCCTGACTGGATTACATGACTTATATGCCATGAAAGGCATTTATATGGGGACATGAGAGCCCGATTACAAGTGCTTGCAAGCCGTGGGACAATTCCGCCATTTGTGACGGTCCCCGGGTCATTGCGTTATTGTGCAGGTAGTTCTGTATCTGTAAATGGTGTCCGTCAGAGGACCTGTGACTCAGCAGGATGGCGCCCGGGGGGCGTCACAATGTATTCCCAACATGAGAGAGAGTCGAGGTCTGGGCAGCGGGGGTGCCATAGGCACCATTGTGCGGGGGAAGTTGAGTGGTCGTGTGCCGCGGACCCCGATGTGACTAGAGTAGAGCCGGGGGCACCCTTGAGACTGGAGTTGTTGGCAGTCGGGTGCCGGGGGCACCGTTGTGACTGAAGTAGCTGGGTAGTCAAGTGCCGGGGGCATCGTTGTGACTGAAGTAGCTGGGTAGTCGGGTGCCGGGGGCACCATTGTGACTGGGGTAGCTGGCAGTCGGGTGCCGGGGGCACCATTGTGACTGGAGTTGTTGAGTGGTCGGGTGTCGCGGGCCCCGATGTGACAGGAGTAGCTGGCAGTCGGGTGCCGGGGGCACTGTTGTGACTGGAGTTGTTGAGTGATCGGGTGCCGCGGGCCCCGATGTGACTGGAGTAGCTGGCAGTCGGGTGCCGAGGGCACCGTTGTGACTGGGGTAGCTGGCAGTCGGGTGCCGGGGGCACTCTTGTGACTGGAGTTGTTGAGCCGTCGGGTGTCGCGGGCCCCAATGTGACTGGAGTAGCTGGCAGTCGGGTGCCGGGGGCACCGTTGTGACTCGGGTAGCTGGCAGTCGGGTGCTGGGGGCACCGTTGTGACTGGAGTTGTTGACAGTCGGGTGCCGGAGGCACCATTGTGACTGAAGGAGGCGGGCGTCGTGAAGAGGCTGAGGCCCGAGTATAGGTACGTGTGTTCAACTGGTTTCATGCTATATGAGAGCCACGTGGGCTTTACAACTGGGCCAAGGAGGCCAAAGTACAACTGGCGCAAGCCATGGGACAATTTCGACGCGCAGGTCGGTCCCCGGGTCAATGCATAATAAGGCGGATATCCGCGTGTTTTACAGAGGCTCTCCACGAGAAGCTCGAGACAAGCCCGACTGCCTAGGTGGTAGGGGCGGTCGTGGGCTGGCGCCTGACGGAGGTTGGACGCGGCTCAAGGTGAGCGGTTGGGTCCGGGCCTCGGAAGGCGAATGTCGTCATGCCGGGGAGTCGAGGCCGGCCCCGGGAATATTGCTCCCGGGCTAGGGTCTGGATAACTCGAGTCATCGTTTCGAGCGGTCGGCGGCTAGCTCGAGGCGAGCGGTAGGCACGCGGTTCTGTGACGGAAGTAGGTGCGGCATCATGGCGTATGCGCGGCCACCGTGGGTTGTCATACGCGGGCGGACCCGGGATGCGGGTGTGTTCGCCGTTGTCATAACGCCTTATACGCGATGGGCATGGACTTGTGTGCGATGGCTAGACGCCGTGTGAGGGGAGTACGTGTGACATACCCTCGGCGTGTACGAGCCGATCAACAAGCCAACCACGCGCGCACTTAGTTCCTCGCGTCCCCGACCCTTGCCGAAGGCCTCGGGAGTCCGAGGGCGCTGTAGTTAGGTCAGAGGGTGTTGCATTGCATCCTTCATTCCATGTTGCATTGCATTCCCTTCCTTCCATTTCCCCTTGCATTTCATTGCATTCCATTGCCCCTTGAGCTCCCTATGAGGGCTTTTATAGGGGAAGATGATGGGTCATGGGGGGTTTAGGCAGACCAAGTTGAGGGTCCAACTTGGTCCGGGTAAACCCCACAAAAACATATTTTTTAATTATTTTTTTGTGTTTAACGGAGTGGGGGAGGGAGGGTTTAGGTGGACTAGCCCAGGGGGCTGGTCTGGTCCGCCTAAACCCCTCCCCCAGGGGGGTTTAGGTAGACCAGACCCAAGGCTGGATCTGGTCCGCCTAAACCCCTCCCCGGAGGGGTTTACGCGGAGGAAAAAAATGTTTTTTTTATTTTCTGTGGGGTTTAGGCGGACCAGCTTTGGGGCTGAGGCTGGTCCGTCTAAACCCCTCCCCAGGGGGGGTTTACGCGGGCCAGGTTGAGGGGTAAAGCTGGTCTGCCTAAACCCCCTCCCATGGGGGGTTTACGCATGCTAGGTTGAGGGGTAAAGCTGGTCCGCCTAAACCCCCTTTCATGGGGGGGTTTATGCGGGCTAGGTTGAGGGGTAAAGCTGGTCCGCCTAAACCCCCTCCCATGGGGGGGGTTTACGCGGGCTAGGTTGAGGGGTGAAGCTGGTCCGCCTAAACCCCCTCCCCAGGTGCAGTTTACGCGGGCTAGGTTGAGGGGTAAAGCAGGTCCGGGTAAACCCCCCCCCAAGGGGTTTAGGCAGGTTTGACTGGGGGATTTGACTGGGGTTTAATTGGGGTTTGACTGAGGGTTTGACTGGGGGTTTAACTGGGGTTTGACTAGGGATTAACTGAGGGTTTGACTGGCGGTTGACTGAGGGTTTGACTGAGGGTTGACTGAGGGTTTGACTAGATGTTGACTGGAGTTTAACCAGCTATAAACAGGTCGATCTGCGTGCGAGGCCGCACGATGGTGGTGCATGACGTGGTGGGTTACTGGGAGTCCTGAGTCGAGCTCTGACTTGCTGTAGAGTGGCTGGAGCATACGTGTCTACCAGGTGCTCGGGAAAATTCTCGACACGCGTGCATGGGCCGTATACGGGTGCTGTGAGCTCCTTAAGCTTGTGGTTAGCCCGAATGGGTCTTCCTTTGACTTCAGAGGGCTGGAGGGAGGCGACTCGAGGGTAGACCCCGGCCTCATTACTGGGTGCCACATGGCGTGGCTCGTAGTCAGGGCGCCCTCGGGTCGGTTCGGGTAGCTGTGTTGAACGCAGGTAAACCCGCAAACTGAGTGATCGGGGGTGGGCCCGATCAATTGCTGATGTTGCAACGGGTCACGGCTAGCTGGTTAGGACCCTTGCTTGGGCCCCGCGACTGGGGCGTCGACATGACGATGCCGTTTGTCTGGTGGTCGGGGTGACCCTCGCTCCTTGGCGAAGAATCGTATGATGTGACAGGCTATTCTGAGTTCCGAGTTAACTCGGTTGTTGAAGCGTTGACAGTATAATACCGTATGCAGGGTGTCCGGGGTGATCCCCGAATCTTCACAGAGTGTTGTAAGGTACGGCAGGTTGTCCTGAATCCCGAAACTGACCCGTTTGTCGAGAAACCGGCTGGTGTAGTGCCATCCGTTCGGGGCCGATCCCCAGTTGTTATGTTGCGCCGCTTGACTCGACGAAGTGTCTCGATTTCCAAGCTCAACTTGACTGGTAGAGCAGCTTTGGCGATATGCCATTTTGCTCTATTTAAGGAGTATTTTCCTATGCTCAATCCTTGATTAAATCGAGAAAATAAGCCGGTGCCAACTAATGCCCCCCACGGGACGTGCGTCGGAGGTGAAGACGACGGCGTGCAGCCTGTGCGCCTTTCAAGATTGATTTCTCCCGACCTTATTGGTGTTTGGGAGTTACTTGTTCTGTGGGTTGACGCTCCCATTATGATCTTTCATGCGACGGTGGTACGTTTGCAGAAAACCGTTGAACCTGGGAGGTTATAGAGCTGGATTCTAGAGAGATCCGAGTGGCTGGTGGGCAATTTGCCGAATCCACTAAGGGCATGGAGCTGATGAAGATTGCATGTATTGGATACATGCGTGGTGCTTGAAGTTGTAGCCCACTATTTGCGACTTGGGAATTCTGTTCCCGTTTGTCTCACGTGTTGAGCTCTTGGCAGAGGTGTGTAGGGCCCGCATTGCGGGAGTAATCTAGTCTGGACGCCGAACTCTCCATACAGGTGGTCACTTCGACGGTTGATGATATGACTGGGCTGGATGCCAATGCCGATGGTGAAGAAAGGCCAGGGGAGCCTAGTGTAACAATGCTTCTAGCTTTGTTACCTATGTCTAGGGCTTGCCTTGCGTAGCGGGATTTGTGGATCTTCTGAGGAGAGGCTTCTCGGTGGAAAGGACCCTCCCCCATTAGAAATCTGAGACAAGCGAGGCCAGGACTGTTGAGCCCATCCCACCTCATAGGGTGGCTGGCGAGCAATGGGAGACCCCTTGTGGCTCCTCTTTCATTATCTGGGGTTGCACTGGCGAGAGCCATGTCTTGCCCCCAGAGGTGGACTTGTGTCCTGAGATTTGTGTTTTCTCAGGTTTTCCACCTTGTCTAAGTCAAGGAGTGCTTTGAGCATTTTTCACTGCCTGGCATGTTCCCCTTTGGTCGTGACCGTAGCCGACGATGCTGTGTAAGGGGGTTCGAGACTTCCCTGTCTTGGGAATTGGAGGGCCACCTATCCCTCAGCCCCTGGGATTGCTGGCTGGCGACAAGATGACCGCCGCTCTGACCGGGGCTTTGTGGCAAAGCCTGTGGTCGGTCGTTAGCAGCCTACCACTGCTGTGGTGGTTGATTCTTCTTGTGGGATGCTGGCATCGTCTGTTGACCGCCCATGGGGGCGCATTTGCCAAGCTTGCTACCCACCGTCCTATGGGACGGGCTGGTCACAGCTCTGAAGCATTGTAGCTGGAGTTGTGTTGTAGGGCACTTGCAAATCGTCAAGTTATGATGCTGGAGGCCCCTTTGTCATGGCTGGATGCGACTGGGATTATAGCTGGTGGGTCAGGGGTTAGAGGGGAACTGGGATTATACTAGGGCTTCGAGGTTGAGAGATTCCAGCTCCTGCCAGGGCTGCCATTGCACGGTCAAAGTGGTAGGGACCGGTTGGTTGGCTGGTGGTGTCAGGGAATCCGGAGAGGCCGGAGTAACTGGGGGATGGATGACGTTAACTGAGAAGTGGGCAGCTGCGGAGCAGCCACGGGGACCACACCCAAGGAGTAGGGTGATCCGACAACTGGGGCAAAGCTACCGAAGATAATCGGTGTCGTAGGTGCGTTGGTCTGATGCTGCTGGAGGCAAGATCTGGCGAGACATGTTGACCTAGTGTTGCTGGGGTCGGCCTTGACAAGGGCCGTTGACCCGGTGTTGTTGAGGGCCTGTCTCAGGGAAGCATGCTGGCCTAGGGTTGCTGTAGACCCGCCTCGATGAGGCATTTTGGTCTGTAGTTATTGAAGACATGCCTGGGCGAGGCATCTCGGTCTGAAGTCGTTGGAGACCTGCCTCGGCGAGGCCTCTTGCTCTGAAGTTGCTGGAGACCTGCCTCGGCGAGGCGTCTTGGTCTGCAGTTGCTGGAGACCTGCCTCGGTGAGGCGTCTTGGCCTAGAGTTGTTGGAGACCTACCTCGGCGAGGCGTCTTGGCCTAGAGTTGCTGGAGACCTACCTCGACGAGGCGTCTTGGTCTGAGGTTGCTGAAGACCTACCTAGGCGAGGCGTCTTGGTCTGGAGTTGCTGGAGACCTGTCTCGGCGAGGCGTCTTAGTCTGAAGTTGTTGAAGACCTGTCTCGGTGAGGCATCTTGCTCTGAAGTTGCTAGAGACCTGCCTCGGCGAGGCGTCTTGGTCTGAAGTTGTTGAAGACCTGCCTCGGCGAGGCGTCTTGGTCTGAAGTTGCTGGAGACCTGCCTCGACGAGGCGTCTTGGTCTGAAGTTGTTGAAGACCTACCTCGGCGAGGAGTCTTGGTCTGAAGTTGCTAGAGACCTACCTCGGCGAGGCGTCTTGGTCTGAGGATGTTGAAGACCTGCCTCAGCGAGGCGTCTTGGTCTGAAGTTATTGGAGACCTGTCTCGGCGAGGCGTCTTGGTCTGAAGTTGATAGAGACCTGCCTCGGTGAGGCGTCTTGGTCTGAGGTTGCTGGAGACTTGCCTCGGCGAGGCGTCTTGGTCTGAGGTTGTTGAAGACCTGCCTTGGCGAGGCGTCTTGGTCTGGAGTCGCTGGATTTGCCCCTAGAGAGGGGTGTTGGCTTGGAATCGTATTCAGCCGATCCTCATGGGGTATGGCCGAATGTTGATGCTGGTGGCTAACCGTCATGGTAAAATAGCCGAAGTTGAGGTTGTCCGACCCATTAAGCAGTACAATGACCACAAATAATGTTAGACACATAATCATCATAATATGGTGGATGGTACCTGTTAATGTGCTGGTTGACCTCCGAGGTATATTGATTGGAAATTCCACTCAGCTGATTGCTGAGGTATATTGACTGGGAGCCTCGATCGGCTGGTCGTTGAGGTATGTTGACTGGGATCCCCGATCGTCTAGCCACTGGCGTGTCGTTGAAGGGATTGTTGTTGGCCGACCATTGAGGTGTAATGATCGGAGTGTGGTAGACCGACCCTTGGGGGTATGTTGGTCTGGAGCTGCTGTGGACGGGCCTTTGAGGCATGTCCGTCTGTGAGGTATTTCGAATGGTTCATGTGGTTGTTGTTATAGATCCGCCTAGTTAAGGCATGTTGGTCTATTGCTGGGAACTGGAGGTCGGAGGCTGGGTGTTGGTACTGAAAATCGGGATTTGGAGGCTAGATACTGGGACTGGAGATTGGGTATTGGGACCGAGAGGTGGCAACTGGAGGCTGGGAACTGGATGTTGGGATGGGGGACTGGAGACTGGGACTGGAAACTAAAAATTGGGAGCTGGATATCGGGACTGGACATCAAGACTGGAGACTAGAATCTGGCTATTGGGTGCTGGGATGGAAGGCTGGGACTGTGAACTGGATGTTGGATATGGCACCTGGCAATTGGATACTGGACGCTGGGATTGGAGGCCTGCCCTTATGAGGCATGCTAGCCTATTGCTGGAAACTGGAATTGGAAATGGGAAATTAGATGATGGGAACTAGGCATTGGAATCGGAGGCTAGAACTGGAAGTCGGAAGCGGAGTACTGGTGTTGGATACTGGTAATCGAGGTACTTGAACTGGATGTTGGAGGCTGGGTACTGGAACTAGGCACCGGAAACTGGATGCTGGAAGCTGGATTTTAGAGCTGGGTATTAGACATTGGATATTGGAGGCTGGATACTGGAAGCTGGGTACTGGAAATTGGGTATTGGAAGCTAGATATCGAAAGCTGGGTGCTGGAGGCATGCCTGAATGAGGCATGTTGACCTGGATGGCTAGAGACTGGAAGCTGGAGGACAATCCATAAGGCAGTGTTGACCTAGAGGACTGGAAATTGGAAGCTGGAGGCTGACTCACGAGAGTGCATTGGCCTATGTTACTGGCGAATGGAAGCTGGAGGCCGTCCCGTGAGGGTGTATTGGTCTATCTTGCTGGAAACTGGAGGTCGACCCGTAAGGGTGTGTTGACCTACATTACTAGGGGCTAGAAGCTAGAGGCCGACCCGTGAGGGTGCTTCGGCCTATATGGCTAGAGACTGGAGGTCGACCCATGAGGGTGTTTTGACCTATATTACTGGGAGTTGGAAGCTGGAGGCTAACTCGTAAGGGTGTGTTGGCCTGTATTGCTAGTATTGTTTAGTCTGGGGAGTTGGAGTTAAGGTTGGGGTTGGCTGGCACGTTGCCATGGTAACGTGGCCAGAGACCGAGACTGGAGCTGGAGCTGGCCGGCTGACGGTTGAGGTGTTGTAGCCAGATACTGGGACTGGTGACTGGAATTGAAACTGGGTGGCTGGCCTGTGGAGGCGTTGTAGCCGGAATACTGGGACTGGTGACTGGAATTGGAACTGGGCTGCTGGCCTGTGAAGGCGTCGTAGCCGGAATGTTGGGATCGAAAACTGGAACTGGAACTGGGAGGCTAGCATGTAAAGGCGTTGTAGCCGAAACTGGAACTGAAAACTAGGCGGCTGGCCTATGAAGGCGTTGTAGCCGAAGCTGGGACTAGAACTAGGCGGCTGGCCTATGAAGGCGTTGTAGCCGAAACTGGGACTGGTGACTGGGCGGCTGGCCTGTAAAGGCATTGTAGCCAAAACTGGAATTGGAGGCTGAGCGGCTGGCCTGCAAAGGTGTTGTAGCCGAAACTGGGATTAGAGACTGAGCGGCTGGCCTGCGAAGGCGTTGCAGCCGAAACTGGGACTAGAGGCTGAGCGGATGGCCTGCGAAGGCGTTGTAGCCGAAACTGGAACTGAAGACTAAGCGGCTGGCCTGCGAGGGCGTTGTAGCCAAAACTGGAACTGGGAGCTGCCGGCTGGCCTGTGGAGGCCTTGTAGCCAGGAACTGGAACTGGAAGCTGGTTGCTGGCCTATGGAGGCGTTGTAGCCGGGGCTGGAGCTGGTCGGCTAATCGTGGAGGTGTATAGCCAACTATTGGAGCTGGAATTGGCGATGGCCGACCCTCGGGGGCGTAGTGGCCACCGGTGTCGTGGAGTGATACTGAGGTCACCGTCGGCGGGATGTCACAGTTGACGGCTTTCATCAGTGAGGAGTAGAGAGGGAGAGAGTTTTTTTTTTTTTGTTTTCTCTTTACCAGCTCTACCGCCCTTGCAGGTTTTCGTCAGAGCTGGCCCCCTTTTGCTTTTTCCGGTGCGCCCTTGCGGGTTTTCACACCGAGGGGTTTCCCAATTTTACCTGAGGCGCCCTCTCGGGTTTGCACCTCAGCTAGGTTGGTGGCAATTTTTGCTCCCTCTCGCCTCGTAGAGGGAGTTGACTGAGGCTACCGGGTATCTCTATTTTTAACCCCATTTTTTTTGACATGGGATCCTTGTGGTTAGCGTCCGTAGCGTGCTGCTATCAGGGGACGTGACCTGGAGTTTATGTTGTTGATGGCTTGTAGCCGTTGTAGCCATGACTGTGGCTTTGTGATGCGGGACGAACATGCGACTCGACTCCAATTGAAATGCGATCCTTGGACTCTATGCAAACTCGCGATCGCCCCTTAGCGAGGGAAGCGTCGGACGTGCACAGTTGAAAAACCGGCAGTGAGCTAGGGTGGTCGGCTCTCTTTTCGTGCCCGGATCGGGTCACGGGACGGTATCTCTCTCTCGCTCGCAGCAGTGAATAACAATAAATAGCGAGCTAAGTTATCCTATCATGCTCTCTAGCAGCGGAATATAAAGCATATACGAACTAAGTAAAGTGCCGAGTAAGGAGCGAATAGGATACCTCCACGCTCTCGGTGTGGGGAAGACGACCCCGGCCGAATTGATACTCCCGGAACAATCATTACACAAATATTACAGCAATGAATATGAATGCCCACTCCACGCAGGGAGGTAAGGGGTGACACAATGGGACCCAGGAGTAGCGTGTTCGAGTTGACGGGCAGCTTCTTGTGGAGCTTCGGCAGCACGCGTACTCACGACCGTGGGACCCACGTGCTGGTCCGAGGGGCCGTGTGGGACCGGGGTAGCACCACTATGGTGGTGATGGGGCATCAAAGGCGATTTCCATACACGGGTGAAGTGTATTTGTGAGTTATGGCTTGTATGAGATTGTAATTGTGTATTTTCTTTCTTTTGGGCTCCTTGTAAGGCTTATATCAAGCCAATGGGCCATTTGTTATGTCAAGTCCAAGGTTAGATTGTCATTAGTAGAGTCCATTAGAAAGCCTAGTTCATATTGGACCAAATGCTACCCTTGTGGACCATATTAGTCATTTATGGCCCAATTGGGCCACTCCCTCTCATGGACCACCAAGACTTGGAAGGCCCAAGTCTAGCATGATCTAATGGGAGGCTCTTGGCCCATGAATGGCTTTAGCCCATGGAAGGGGGCGCAAGGTTCTTTGGCCTTATTAGGCTTGGTGGCTTGGTTGGTGTGTATTAGGTGGTGTTTGAATAGCTTTAGTCCAAGGTTGAATAAGCATGGTCAAATTAGATTAAACTAATGTATTAAATGTGTGATTCATATTGTATCCCAGCCCTTCAATCCTAACCCCTAGATCCAAGGGTTGAGGTTGAGTTTGGTTGGCATCCTATATAAGGTTGTATTTTTCATATTGAAGGAATTAATGAAGGAAAAAAAAGGCATTTGCCCCCAATTGGATCTTGAGCCCCTCCCCTCTCTCTCCCTGGTTCCTCCACCTCCAGCCCCCTTTCTAGAGTGTAATCCCTTCCCCCTTGATCCCCTCCAGCATCTGAAGCAACTCCGGTGATCGCCGCCGCCATCGTCTCGCCGCCGACGCGTCGTCGCCAACGGTTTCGGTGTTCTGTCCACCCAGGATAGAACCTTCTTCTCCGAATTCCTGCTATCACTCCCTTCGTCTTCTGAAGCTCAAAATTTCAGAGTTGGTTCCCCTCTAGAACCCTTATCCCCATAAAAAAAATCACGTCAAAATTCGTCCTTTAGCTATTTTTTGATTTTCATCCAAGTCCAAGTTCCAGATCTGTCCTGGTTCTGTTTACTGTTCATCATCTCTGAATTTATCCCATTCGAACCATCTTTTGATTTTTGTTGGGTCGCCCAAATTTACTGGGATCTCTGTCCACATCCCTCTACCATCAGGAATTTTCTTAATTTTTGGTTCACCCTCCAAGTATTTTTCAAATTTCGTCCAAGTTCCCAAGAACAGTCTGCCCACAGTTTCCCAGATCCGACCCAGGTCTAGTAAAGAAATCCCAGAAAATCCATTTCGTCTCTAATCAGAAAACCAAAAATAGTCTCGGATTCCTCTCTCAGAGATCTTCAACTTTTCTGAAGAAATCATTGCCATATTCGGAGGTCTTCTCCCCGGTCAACGTCGATCTTCAGAGAAGTCAGAACCTGCCCCTGCAGTTCTGGCCAGATTCCAGCAAGCTTATAAAATACATGATCAGAAATACAGATCTGATTATTTTTTTTGAAGACCCCTGCGTCGAAGTATTCTGAGTCAGCTTTCCAACGGCTCTAATTTCGTCACGTTCTGACGACGGGGCTGATCACAGCAGCAGTTTCCTCCAAGTCGCGCGCCTGCAAACAGAAGTTCAGGTTTGTGGCCGAGTTCCCCGCGAGCGTCGTCCGAGGGCCGCCCGGCGTCCGGTGGTCGTCCCAGCAGCTCGCCATCCCAGGGGAATGCTTCCCAAGTGTCTCCACAACAGAGGAGTCATCAGGCCCCACACGACCCCTCCGGTCAGCACGTGGGCCCCCACTAGCACGAGTACGCGTGAAGCCGAAGCATTGCCCGAAACCGCCCGTCAACCCGAAACTGGTCCTCCCGGGCCCGCTTGTGTCGCCCTTTACCTCCCTGCGTGGAGTGGGCTTAGTTGCATTGATGTAACCATAATGTATTAAGTTCCCGGGGGTACGAGTTCCGGCCGGGTCCCATCTTCGCCACGCCGAGAGCGTGGAGGTATCGCCTTCACCCTTACACTTGGCATTAGCTCAATTCTTTATATGCTTTATATGCCGCTGCTAGAGAGCATGTGTAGGGATACCTAGCTCGCCTTCAATTTATAATATCACTGCTGCGAGAGATAGCGAAGCCGTCCCGTGACCCGATCCGGGCGCAAAAGAGAGCCGACCACCCTAGCTCACAGCCGGTTTCTCAACCGCGCACATCCGACGCTTCCCTCGTTAAGGGACGATCGCGAGCTTGTCGTGTCCGTGGTCCCGTCCCGCATCAATTTGGTATCAGAGCCAGGTTGAGTCTAGGGTGTCAAAAAGAAAAAAAAAAAGACTGTCATTTACGTCTAGTCATTAGTCGGTTTAAGTCGAGTCTAGGATCATCATATTTTCAAAACAACAAAAAGAGTCGTTTTGGGTCGCATACATCCCTTTACTCGGTATATAAAAAGGTGTTGTCCGACCGTTAGGTTACGCCTATCGGGAAGGCCGCACACTTGTGCGAGTGACCTTCGGGTCGATTGTCTCCGCCGCGTATCGAGTTTTGGTTAAGTCTAGGTGCATCATTTTGCATTAGTGTGTTTTGCTTTAGTCGGTGTCTTCTAGTCGGTGTGTTTGCATGCCCACTCGTCGGGGTACTCAGTACTCACCCCCACCCCCACCTATGGCCAACCCACGGGATACCTCGGGAGACTTCCACTCCCTACAAGAGGCGATGATGGCCATTATGGCTAGGTTGGACCAATCCGATGCTAACTTTCGGACCTTCTCCGAGAATATGGATGGTCGCCTTAGGGCCATGGAGGGACGCATGGAGAACTCCGATAGGTCGGTCCAAGACCTCGTTGGGCGATTAGATAGGATGTCACACGGGGACCCTCCTGGGCAGCCCAAGGTCCACCCGCACCTCCTCCCGCGGGGGCCCAAGTCCAACCCGCTCCCATGGCTCAAGTCCAGGCCGCTCCCGCGGCCCAAAACCAGCCACCACTGGTTCCTCCACCCGCCCCTCCTCGGGTTCCCCAACTACCACACCGTGACCTTGGTCTCGAGGACTATGGGTCCGACAATGCCTACGAGGGGTATGGTCAACGCCATCGTGGTTTTCAGCCACAACGAGATGAGGATGATGATCGGGTCATTAAGACCGTGCGAGCGGATCCTCCCGCTTTTTACGGGTCTTTGGATCCGAAAGTCTACCTAGATTGGGAGTTTGGCATGGACCGTTATTTTGAATGGTATGATATGTCGGAGCGTCGAAGGGTCCGATTTGCCACCATGAAACTTATGGGGCAGGCACAAACTTATTGGAAGAATGTGGAGAGCCTGCTACTTCAGCGGCTAGAACCCCCGATCGACACATGGGCCGAGATGAAGAATAAACTTCGGCAAAAGTACCTTCCTCCCACATACCGCCAGCGACTCATCGATAGATGGCAAAGTCTTAGCCAGGGAGACCGGTCCGTCTCCGAATACATCGCGGAGTTTGATGAGTACTTTCTACGATGTGGTGTCACGGAGGAGAGTACCATGCCCGTTTCCCGCTTTCGACGTGGTTTGCGGCCACACTACCAGTATGAGCTTTTCCGCCGCAATGCCAAGACGTTGGAAGAGGCATACCAGGTTGCTCTCGAGATGGAGCAATTTGAGGGAGAGTTCGAGTCTAGCCATCGGTTGGGCCCCACCCCTCTCCGTAGTACCGAGCCCCGTCACTCTATAGGCCCACATCAGCGGCCTCCCATGGCTCGACCTCAGGAGCCCACCCGTCAGGAGCACTTCGCTCCACGGCCTCGCCCTCCTCCACCCCGGGATCTATTTCCATCCCAACCACCGGCACCCTTTGCCCGTTCCCCAGCTCCTATAGCCCGTCCTCTGGCACCGGCACCCCCTCCACTCTTGTCCAAGGCACCTACACCTCCCCCATTGTTGCCTACACCCCCTACCCAGCGGGATGATAAGGGTAAGGCCCCTCTTATCGGGGAGAGTAGTCGATCGCGAATACAGTGTTTCCACTGTCACGGGTATGGCCACATTGCTAGTGAGTGTCCCGCTCGCACCACCCTAGCCTTAGGTGTTGGCGGATCCGCACCTCCCGAGCTTGAGCATGTCGATTACGAGGCCGATGAGGCACTGGCCGATGAGTACTATGCCATGGGGGAAGAGCTGGGCGACCCCTCGGCCGCCCAGGATGTCGCCACCTAGTGGGTTTGATGCTACCACCTTAGTCTAGAGTCGTGCATGAGTCAGTGTGCTTTCTTTGTGTGGTTTGTTTGTGTGGTGATTTTGAGTCGATTGTTTGCGTGGTTTGCATTCGTGTGTCTGTGCATGGTGAGTCTGCATGTGTCTTGTGCAAGCTCGTTGTCGGTCTCTTACGAGTAAGAGGCGAGTGGACTCACTTGATGAGTATGGGATCGATTTTACTTCTATACCCGGATCAGTCACCTATAGGGACTCAGCGGTGATTCCTAGTGAGTCTTCGAGCTGTTTCCTCCCTTTTGAGAGTGCCCCTTCGGAGTGACCACCTTTAGCCATAGCAGTTCGCATATCGAGTATATATGGAATGAGCAGGTGCCGATCACTTGGAGTGGAGCATACCCGCGCTACTTAGCACGGTGACAGATCCGCCGGAGTACCGGAGCAGCCATACCCCTACTCGACGGGGTCGAGTTCCTCCCACCCTGGGAGAATTGATGGGGCATCAAAGGCGATTTCCATACACGGGTGAAGTGTATTTGTGAGTTATGGCTTGTATGAGATTGTAATTGTGTATTTTCTTTCTTTTGGGCTCCTTGTAAGGCTTATATCAAGCCAATGGGCCATTTGTTATGTCAAGTCCAAGGTTAGATTGCCATTAGTAGAGTCCATTAGAAAGCCTAGTTCATATTGGACCAAATGCTACCCTTGTGGACCATATTAGTCATTTATGGCCCAATTGGGCCACTCCCTCTCATGGACCACCAAGACTTGGAAGGCCCAAGTCTAGCATGATCTAATGGGAGGCTCTTGGCTCATGAATGGCTTTGGCCCATGGAAGGGGGCGCAAGGTTCTTTGGCCTTATTAGGCTTGGTGGCTTGGTTGGTGTGTATTAGGTGGTGTTTGAATAGCTTTAGTCCAAGGTTGAATAAGCATGGTCAAATTAGATTAAACTAATGTATTAAATGTGTGATTCACATTGTATCCCAGCCCTTCAATCCTAACCCCTAGATCCAAGGGTTGAGGTTGAGTTTGGTTGGCATCCTATATAAGGTTGTATTTTTCATATTGAAGGAATTAATGAAGGAAAAAAAAGGCATTTGCCCCCAATTGGATCTTGAGCCCCTCCCCTCTCTCTCCCTGGTTCCTCCACCTCCAGCCCCCTTTCTAGAGTGTAATCCCTTCCCCCTTGATCCCCTCCAGCATCTGAAGCAACTCCGGTGATCGCCGCCGCCATCGTCTCGCCGCCGACGCATCGTCGCCAACGGTTTCGGTGTTCTGTCCACCCAGGACAGAACCTTCTTCTCCGAATTCCTGCTATCACTCCCTTCGTCTTCTGAAGCTCAAAATTTCAGAGTTGGTTTCCCTCTAGAACCCTTATCCCCATAAAAAAAATCACGTCAAAATTCGTCCTTTAGCTATTTTTTGATTTTCGTCCAAGTCCAAGTTCCAGATCTGTCCTGGTTCTGTTTACTGTTCATCAGCTCTGAGTTTATCCCATTCGAACCATCTTTTGATTTTTTTTGGGTCGCCCAAATTTACTGGGATCTCTGTCCACATCCCTCTACCACCAGGAATTTTATTAATTTTTGGTTCACCCTCCAAGTATTTTTCAAATTTCGTCCAAGTTCCCAAGAACAGTCTGCCCACAGTTTCCCAGATCCGACCCAGGTCTAGTAAAGAAATCCCAGAAAATCCATTTCGTCTCCAATCAGAAAACCAAAAATAGTCCCGGATTCCTCTCTCATAGATATTCAACTTTTCTGAAGAAATCATTGCCAGATTCGGAGGTCTTCTCCCCGGTCAACGTCGATCTTCAGAGAAGTCAGAACCTGCCCCTGCAGTTCTGGCCAGATTCCAGCAAGCTTGTAAAATACATGATCAGAAATACAGATCTGATTATTTTTTTTGAAGACCCCTGCGTCGAAGTATTCTGAGTCAGATTTCCAACGGCTCTAACTTCGTCGCGTTCCGACGACGGGGCTGATCGCAGCAGCAGTTTCCTCCAAGTCGCGCGCCTGTAAACAGAAGTTCAGGTTTGTGGCCGAGTTCCCCGCGAGCGTCGTCCGAGGGCCGCCCGGCGTCCGGTGGTCGTCCCAGTAGCTCGCCATCCCAGGGGAACGCTTCCCAAGTGTCTCCACAACAGAGGAGTCATCAGGCCCCACACGACCCCTCCGGTCAGCACGTGGGCCCCCACTAGCACGAGTACGCGTGAAGCCGAAGCATTGCCCGAAACCGCCCGTCAACCCGAAACTGGTCCTCCCGGGCCCGCTTGTGTCGCCCTTTACCTCCCTGCGTGGAGTGGGCTTAGTTGCATTGCTGTAACCATAATGTATTAAGTTCCCGGGGGTACGAGTTCCGGCCGGGTCCCATCTTCGCCACGCCGAGAGCGTGGAGGTATCGCCTTCACCCTTACACTTGGCATTAGCTCAATTCTTTATATGCTTTATATGCCGCTGCTAGAGAGCATGTGTAGGGATACCTAGCTCGCCTTCAATTTATAATATCACTGCTGCGAGAGAGAGCGAAGCCGTCCCGTGACCCGATCCGGGCGCAAAAGAGAGCCGACCACCCTAGCTCACAGCCGGTTTCTCAACCGCGCACATCCGACGCTTCCCTCGTTAAGGGACGATCGCGAGCTTGTCGTATCCGTGGTCCCGTCCCGCATCAGGTGGGGACACCTGGAGGGGCGCTCCCTAGGACGGCGGTATGCTGGTTCACCGGTCAGAGGCCGGGCGGCTCCGATCTTCACTCGTCGGAGCTGCTACCCACGGATCTGAACTGCTATTTCAGACCCGCGCGTCCCGACGAAATCTGCTGTTGTGGTCACTCCCGATGTCGGATCGACGCACAAGAGGTACCGATGGAAAGCTGACTTGAAATCCTTCGATCTTTGGCCGGAGAAAGAAAATTGAGTCTCCCATTGATGGCCTTTGTCGAATTTTCAAGCTGCTGACTCACAGGATCTGAAAACTCAGGGTAGATTTAAGTTTTCCTGAGAGTTGGCATTGACCGCAATCTAAACCTTTGATTCAGCTTTTGAGCCCTTCATGAAAGTTGTAGAGGCCGAAGAGAGGAAAATGGGGATATATCTTATGCAAGATTTGGTGGAAGTTTCGATTGTTTGGGGATTTTATACTGACCTGGGGTCGGATCTGGACAACAGAAACAGAACTGAAGTTGGGGGAAAGACACAATTTCTAAAAATAGGTAGAGGGCTTTTGAAATTCAACAAAAATTTATGGAGGATGGGGATGGTGGATAGATCCTCAAATAAATTTGGGGATTCAAACAAAAATCAAGAAGGGGGTCGAAAGGGAGAAGAACTAAGCTTCTACTACACAGATCTGAAAAGGGACTGATCAGGAAGACAGAAAGACACGAAAATAGAAAAATATAAAAAGAAGGTGAAATGACGGGATAAGTTTACTGGAGGTTGGGGATCAAGTGGAGAACCAACCCTGAAAATCTCAACTCCAGATGATGTCAGAGTTGGGAGTTAAAAATCCTGGAGTGAACCTCTGTCCAGCAGAACAGAACCATGGACAACACTTCGGAAGCGGCTTCGCGGCAGCTCGATGGCGACACGAACGGCGACGGTGGCACCAGAGATGAATCTAGAGATAGAGGGGCTAAGATAGAAGGGGTTTCCACCCTGAAATCTTGAAGGAAGAGGAAGGAACCAGAGGAGAGAGAGGGGGGGCGCAAATCTCCTCCAATGCACATTCAATTTTTTCTTTTCATTAAATCTCAAAAAATGGAAATTCATGCCTTATATAATAAATAGAAAATGACTCAAAATGTCCTCAGATCTAGAATTGAGAGGGGTATACAAGGTATAGAACTAATTCGTTCTAATAGACATAATTTTCAAAAATTAAATTAACCCATAAAGAGGGGGGCGTCCCCTTGACCAAGAGACCAGGTAGGTAGCCTCCTTTGACATTTTAACCCCTTTGTCACCCCATGTGTTTAATTGAATTTCAACCTTTCTAGAAGTCACCTAGGATAGTTTGACCAGCCCCACATGGCTTAGGTGGACCAATGGGGAAGGACTGGGGGGCCCCTAGCTGGACCTACTGATAATTTGCAAATAAACCCACCAAGACTTACAATTGTGTACCCATATAACACAAGGGTATACATACAAATATAAAAGGACATAAATGTAAATAAAATGTGAGCGGTCTTGCTTCGATGTCCCCATCAATTCTCCCCGAGTGGGAAGAACTCGACCCCGTCGAGTGAAGGGGGTGTTCGCGAACCTTTTTTTTCTTTACTTTCTTTCGCGGGTCGACCGACCAACTGACCAACTGGTGGTCAGATGATCAATTGACGACGCGGGTGTGCCAGTCACATGAGTGACAATTTTATGATGCGCTCATTCTGATCCGTGTCGGGCGAATGTGAGGTTCGATCGGGACCAGCAGTCTGCCATACCATAAAGGCTATGGCGTTAATTACATCCCCCACGAGGAGGGAACACCTTTGATTAATTGCCGAGATAGCGGGCTGTCGAAGCCGGATTAAAAAAAAGCTATATGATGATCATGACGAAGACATGCAGAACGCATATGTTTATCGTGCAGAAGATGCATAGTTCATGGAATTATGGATCCTCGGTACGTGGCGGAGGACGTAGGTCCGAAGACCACCGTCGCGCATAGCGAAGACTTCCGACCAGACGTAATCCGGCTTTTCTGTCGACGCCATTTGATCTACCCGAGGATGTATGCATGGATGCACACACGACGTTCATGACTATATTAAGCATGATAACGGAATTTTGGAAGCAAATGGTAATCAACCACGTTTATTACCCCCTTTTTTGAGAAGAGAGAAGGCAGCACAAATATGATAGCGAGAGCGAGATGCTAACGAACATAGTAATGAAGACATGATGACCATATAGCTCGAACTCGCTAGGCCCTTCTTTTATTCAATTTATTACCAGCTATGGCTTGTTGGCATCGACCCCGAGAGACGAGAATTGCCTTGGGGCAAATGAGCAATTTAAATGGCAACATGCTTTAAAACCGGCGCAACCATGCGAGAGGTAACTCATACGGCGCGATAAAACATCGGTATGGATGGCTAATACAGCGCGGCCCCATAACCGGCTAAAACGGCGCAAGAGGATGGGGCGTGCCGGAAAGTCGCAAGGAAAATTTTTTTGATTATGAGTGTGGGGTTAACCCGGCGCGGGGGGGTACCGCGCCGGTTTAAGGCGCGCCGGTTAAGACCGCGCCGTATTAACCCTATTTTTTTTGTTAATTTTTTGAACTTTTTCAAGTTTATTAAACTCCCATAGAACATTTTAGAGTTGTTTAGGCCAATTGGTTGTTTAATTGGAGCCCATGGCCTTCTAGGAATGAGGGAGCAAGTCAGTGCGAGGTTCATACTCAAGCACTGAGGTAGTCCAGAACGAGCGTTTCATTAAGGCTTATTTAATCTTAATCTGTCCAAAATTGGACAGCATCTCCCCTGAACCTGAAGAGTTGCAGGGGAGAAGAGGGGTCATGCTCACCTGTGGAACAAGCCCCTAAACCGCCGGTCTGCACAATGGCAGCCAGCAAACCCCAGTGGATGGAGTACCCCGAGGACTAGCCTGCTAGGGGCACCAAAATCCCGTAGGGGAGGAAACAGAGAGACAAAGCCGTTGACGGCGGGAGCAATACCCCGAGGACTAGCCTGCGAGGGGTGGACAACCCACAGTGTATGACTTATCCCTTAGAGGAACCGACCATTAGGGAGGTGGAACTCCGAGGGCTAGCCTGCGAGGAGCACACATCCCCGGTCTCCGTTGGGTCCTGGACTGTTAGGGTCTAGCTCGGTGAACCAAGACCTCTTCGTTGCTATCTGCTATGGGCTCAGGGAGAACATCTACCATCGGGAGGTAGGGTTCTTAGTTGCCTAGCAGTTCCGTGAAGCCACATGGGCGTGTTCCCCTTCCCCAGATGATCGAGATAATGAGGAGGAAAACCCCGGAAACCATTCGGATGACCGTGATGCGTAGAGATAATAAATGCATAGATGAGGGAGGCCCATTACGAGGCATATGCTCGATCGGTTAGAGAGCATCATTCAGGGGATGAAACCCCACGCGTGGCGGAGAGAGGCACGCGCAGAAGCACGGCTCCGTCCGAGAAGAGAGGGGTATGCAAGAATCCTGAGATTAAACAGGAGAATATTCGGAGGGGAAACCCCGGGGAAGGGACGTTTCTGTAGCCCACGATGACTCAGGGCATGGTAGGAGATTCAGGGAAAGCGGAATCAGGGAATGATGTGGAGAAAGCCTCACGCGCACGCATTGGCATACATAAGAAAGGGAAGATGAAGACCATTCATTCGACCCATTAAACCCAGCATTCAGCACGTATATATATATATATATATATATATATATATATATATGTTGCCATCCCAGAAACGGGAATGGCTCGGCATTTACATAATCGGACTATGGCACCAGCGCCATTATTCGATCGCCGTTCAACAATAACAGAAGCAGAGGACGCTCATAGCGCAATAACAGGGAAAAAGTAGCAGAGAAAATCGCGTAGAGGGGGGAGGAGAATCGACTCATATCATCGTCGCTCCTCCCCCTCTCGCTTACATTCGATGGGTAGAAGTTTCAGAAGGGAAAACTGCGGAAAGCATGAAAGGGATCAGCGCCCGTGCCCACCTGTTCCTGAAACAGGGTGTCGTAGAAGAAAAAGATGGCCGGCAGTAGCTCCTCCAAAGGAACCCTCGCTCTCTGTACCTCAAGAGAAAAGAGACCCTCTCGAAACCCCTCTCCCTCCTCTTCTTCTCTCTGTCTCTTCTGATTTTTTTTCTTGATCTGTCTCTGGCCGCCCCGCTTTATTGCTCTCGAACAGCCGTATATATAGGGCATGAGTTAGAACGTTGAACCGGCGTGGGATTGGCGCACCGGGGGAGCCTTCAAGGCTTATCGCGCCGGGATCGAAGCCATCATCAGGGTGATTTGCGCGCCGGCATAAGGGCTGAAGATGGGGGCGCGCCGGTACAAGGGTCGAAGGTAGGGGCCCGCCGGGATAAGGGCATGCCAGGCTGGTGCTCTATACGAGCTTCGAGCCATCTGGTGAGTCCGGAGATGATTCCGGGAGCCACCGTGAACATGTGTTCTGCCGTTGCTCACTGAAACCTCGACGATATGATTTTTTCGAAGCTCCTAGATTGGCATACGGCCCTTCTCGAGGTTCTGGATTGCTTTGGGCTGCTCACACGGGTTTTCCGCTGACACGGCCTTCAGCTCTATGATCTATGCCGTTGGCTCGGCCTGGCTTGTGCCCGAAGCTCCTCGAAAGGCGAGATAACACCAGGGATAGTTCCGCCCGAGCTGGGCAGTCATTCGGCCACTAGTGGGCCCATCTTGGCAGGAAGCCGTACCCTTGCCGGGTGATCGGGATCTTCTGCCGACAGAGCTTTCGATCCTCCGTCTTGGAGAGCCGGGGAAACTCCTTCATCTTCGGGAGAACCTCTTCATATGGTGGGGAACCACCGGATAGACCGTCGTCCTTGATCGGACAACGGGTGTAGTGTATGCGGCATGACAAAGTCGATGCCGGTTCATTGGGCAGGCTTGGTCGCACTGTCGGCTGGTTGACGAGTTTGTCTCAGCTCTCCTGAGGTGAAGTCCCCGTGTCCACATGGAGTGACTCGAGGCTCTGGCAGCTTGAGAAGTCTTCAATATGTTGATCTTTATCGGCTTCCGTACTTCGGTGGGCCGGGTCATTCGTCCTTATGGCTTGGTCACCGACGATCATATTTTGAGTGCCAACAAATGCCCCCCAGACGTGGGTGTTGCGAGCAAGGCACGAGTGCAGCAAGGCCGACGGATGAATTTCATCCGGACTGACCCCTTCTTTGATTGGCGGGCGCCTGGGATGGCCCGTGTAACATGTACCTTTTACTTCACAGTAATGGAAAATCTCCATCGTGCTTTTTGAATGAAGACTCCATCTTGTCATTATTCTTTTCTCTTCCATTCGCCCGTTGTTTCTAGTCCGAGTGTATGAGTCACTAGGACAGGAGAGCGCTCACGCCTTCAGCAAAGGGGTGAGGTGTTCGCTCCACCGCGCCGTGACTTTTCTCGAGACTAACAACGGCCTACGCCAGCCGAGAGTCCGGGGGACTCAAGAGGGTATATCAAAACTGGCGGGTAAGCGGTCCTGCCGAGGATGGCAAGACCCGAGAATGAGTAGTGACCGGTCCTGTCGATGATGACGAAGGTTGAAAAAAAGGTAGACGGTCTTGACGATGATGACAAGAACCGGACTAGGGTAGCGACCGATCTTGCCGATGGTGACAAGGGTCGAGAAGGGTAAACGGTCTTGCCGATGGTGACAAAAACCAGATAGGGTAGCGACCGATCTTGCCGATGGTGACAAAAACCGAGTAGGGTAGCGACCGATCTTGCCGATGGTGACAAGGGTCGAAAGGGGTAGACGGTCTCGACGATGATGACAAGAACCGGGTAGGGTAGCGACCGATCTTGCCGATGGTGATAAGGGTCGAAAAGGGTAGACGGTCTTGTTGAAGGTGACAAAAATCGGATAGGATAGCGACCGATCTTGCCGATGGTGACAAGGGTTGAAAAGGGTAGACGGTCTTGCCGCTGGTGACAAAAACCAGATAGGGTAGCGACCGATCTTACCGATGGTGACAAGGGTCGAAAAGGGTAGACGGTCTTGCCGATGGTGACAAAAACCGGATAGGGTAGCGACCGATCTTGCCGATGGTGACAAGGGTCGAAAAGGGTAGACGGTCTTGCCGATAGTGACAAAAACCGGATAGGGTAGCGACCGATCTTGCTGATGGTGACAAGGGTCGAAAAGGGTAGACGGTCTTGCCGATGATGACAAAAACCGGATAGGGTAGTGACCGATCTTACCGATGGTGACAAGGGTCGAAAAGGGTAGACGGTCTTGCCGATGGTGATAAAAACCAGATAGGGTAGCGACCGATCTTGCCGATGGTGACAAGGGTCGAAAAGGGTAGATGGTCTTGCCGATGATGACAAAAACCGGATAGGGTAGCGACCGATCTTGCCGATGGTGACAAGGGTCGAAAAGGGTAGACGATCTTGCCGATGGTGACAAGGGTCGAAAAGGGTAGACGGTCTTGCCGATGGTGACAAAAACCGGATAGGGTAGCGACCGATCTTGTCGATGGTGACAAGGGTCGAAAAAGGTAGACGGTCTTGCCGATGGTGACAAAAACCGGATGGGATAGCGACCGATCTTGCCGATTGTGACAAGGGTCGAAAAGGGTAGACGGTCTTACCGATGGTGACAAAAACCGGACAGGGTAGCGACCGATCTTGCCGATGGTGACAAGGGTCGAAAAGGGTAGACGGTCTTGCCGATGGTGACAAAAATCGGATAGGGTAGCGACCGATCTTGCCGATGGTGACAAGGGTCGAAAAGGGTAGACAATGGATGTATATAGGCGGGATATCGGATGAAAATTCCCCGTCGACCTCGTAAGGGGTCTTCCGGACAGAGAATGAATCATCACTATTCATCATTCAATTTTTTATTCACATTACTGACCTAAGCGCCCTTCCGGGTTTTCGCCGAGGTCAGCCCCCTCTTGCTTTTGACCATGCGCCCTTTCAGGTTTTCACGCGGCGGGATACCCGATTTTGCCTGCGACGCCCCTTCGGGTTTTCGCCACAGCTGGGTTATAGCCATTTTTGCACTTGTCCTGATATGGGAGCAAGTCTGGCGGGGTATCTCTATTTTTAACCTCATTTTCTTTTCTTTCTTTTTTTTTGAATTCGAGATGTAGAAGAACTAGACCTCGAAAATATTGACTGGCCTTGTCGATGATGACAAGGATTGGACCCTGCTTCGGTCTGTCGACACTGGTTAGATGCTGAAGCAAAGGACATGGTCTATTAACAAGGATGTAAGATCCGAGCTAAGGGTAAGGATCGACCGGTCTCGCCGATGATGACGAGGGTCGAACGTGGGTTTAATCATCGGCATGGGCCACATGCCGAGGCAAAGGTAGGGTTATTAACGGGGACAGAAAGTCCAAGTTAAGGGTAGAGATAGACCGATCTCGCCGATGATGACGAGGGTCGACCATGGGTTTATTCATCAACATGGGTCACATGCCGAAGCAAAGATGGGATTATCAACAGGGACGTAAGGTCCAAGTTGAGGGTAGAGATTACCCGACCTCGCCGATGATGACGAAGGTCGAATGTGGGTTTGTTAAAGGATTTCCGGTGGGACTTTGATGGTTGTCCCTTTCGGAGTTTCATTGGGTGGAGAATAGGAGAGGAATTTGGAAATTACCACTTTACTGACTCAAGCACCCTTTCGGGTTTTCGCCGGAGCCAGCCCCCTCTTACTTTTGCCCGCGCGCCCTTTCGGGTTTTCACGCGGCGAGGTACCCGATTTTGCCTGCAGCGCCCCTTCGGGTTTTTGCCACAGCTGGGTTATAGCCATTTTTTGCACTTGTCCTAATACAGGAGCAAGTCTGGCCGGGTATCTCTATTTTTAACCCCATTTTTTTCTTTCTTTTTTTTTTGATATGTATAGGGTGGCAGGTCGAAGTGTGATGTTCGACTCCTGGTCGATAGTAGATGGCCCGTAGTGGCAACAATGTGAGAATGCCAGCTAGAACACAAAGTCTTCAGCCGACACGGGTTTATTTGTTAGCGCGGAGATAATGCTAACGCAAGGAAGGGCTTTCGTGCCAGTCCGAACTTAAGGCTCGTAATGGCGGTGCGGCGTATCCTTTTGGAAACTTGATCAGAGCAGAATGCCACTAGACCAAGGAAAAGGTAGCTCGATCAGGGCGAAAGGCCACTGGACCAAGGAAAGGGCAGCTCGATCGGGGCAGAGTGCCACTGGACCAAGGGAAAGGTAGCTCGGTTAGGGCGGAGTGCCACTAAACCAAGGTAAGGGTAGCTCGATCGGGGCGGAGTGCCACTGAACCAAGGAGAAGAGTAGCTTGTTTAGGGCGGAGTGCCACTAAACCATGGAAGGTAGCTTGGTTAGGGCGAAGTGCCACTAAACCAAGGAGAAGAGTAGCTCGGTTAAGGCGGAGTGTCATTAAACCCAGGAAAGGGTAGCTTGGTTAGGGCGAAGTGCCACTAAACCAAGGAAAGGGTAGCTTGGTTAGGGCGAAGTGCCACTAAACCAAGGAAAATGTAGCTCGGTTAGGGCGGAGTGCCACCAAACTAAGGAAAAGGTAGCTCGGTTAGGGCGGAGTGCCACTAAACCAAGGGGAAAAGTAGTTCGGTTAGGGCGGAGTGCCACTAAACCAAGGAAAAGGTAGCTCGGTTAGGGCGGAGTGCCACTAAACCAAGGAAAGGGTAGCTCGGTTAGGGCGGAGTGCCACTAAACCAAGGAGAAAAGTAGCTCGATCAGGGCAGAATGCCACTAGACCAAGGGAAGGTAGTTCAGTTAGGGCGGAGTGCCACTAACCATAGAAAAGTAGCTCGGTTAGGGCGAAATGCCACTAAACTAAGGAAAGGGTAGCTCGATCAGGGCGGAATGCCACTAAACCAAGGGGAGGTAGCTCGGTCAGGGCGGAGTGCCACTAAACCAAGGAAAATGTAGCTTGGTTAGGGCGGAGTACCACTAAACCAAGGAGAGGGTAGCTTATTTAGGGCGGAGTGCCACTAAACCAAGAAAAAGGTAGCTCGGTTAGGGCGGAGTGCCACTAAACCAAGGAGGAGGGTAGCTCGGCCAGGGCGGGATGCCACTGTACCAAGGGAAGGTAGCTTGATCAGGGCGAGAGTGCCACTAAACCAAGAAAAAGGTAGCTTGGTTAGGGCGGAGTACCACTAAACCAAGGAGAGGGTAGCTTGTTTAGGGCGGAGTGCCACTAAACCAAGGAGGAGGGTAGCTCGGCCAGGGCGGGATGCCACTGTACCAAGGGAAGGTAGCTCGGTTAGGGCGAAATGCCACTAAACCAAGGAAAGGGTAGCTCGGTCAGGGCGGAGTGCCACTAAACCAAGGAAAGGGTAGCTTAGTTAGGGCGGAGTACCACTAAACCAAGAAGAGGGTAGCTTGTTTAGGGCGGAGTGCCACTAAACCAAGAAAATGGTAGCTCGGTTAGGGCGGAGTGCCACTAAACCAAGGAGGAGGGTAGCTCGGCCAGGATGGGATGCCACTATACCAAGGGAAGGTAGCTTGATCAGGGCGAGAGTGCCACTAAACCAAGAAAAAGGTAGCTTGGTTAGGGCGGAGTACCACTAAACCAAGGAGTGGGTAGCTTGTTTAGGGCGGAGTGCCACTAAACTAAGAAAATGGTAGCTCGGTTAGGGCGGAGTGCCACTAAACCAAGGAGGAGGGTAGCTCGGAAAGGGCGGGATGCCACTGTACCAAGGGAAGGTAGCTCGGTTAGGGCGAAATGCCACTAAACCAAGGAAAGGGTAGCTCGGTCAGGGCGGAGTGCCACTAAACCAAGGAAAGGGTAGCTTGGTTAGGGCGGAGTACCACTAAACCAAAGAGAGGGTAGCTTGTTTAGGGCGGAGTGCCACTAAACCAAGAAAAGGGTAGCTCGGTTAGGGCGGAGTGCCACTAAACCAAGGAGGAGGGTAGCTCGGCCAGGGCGGGATGCCACTGTACCAAGGGAAGGTAGCTTGATCAGGGCGAGAGTGCCACTAAACTAAGAAAAAGGTAGCCTGGTTAGGGCGGAGTACCACTAAACCAAGGAGAGGGTAGCTTGTTTAGGGTGGAGTGCCACTAAACCAAGAAAAGGGTAGCTCGGTTAGGGTGGAGTGCCACTAAACCAAGGAGGAGGGTAGCTCGGCCAGGGCGGGATGCCACTGTACCAAGGGAAGGTAGCTTGATCAGGGCGAGAGTGCCACTAAACCAAGAAAAAGGTAGCCTGGTTAGGGCGGAGTACCACTAAACCAAGGAGAGGTAGCTCCGACCGATCACTCGGGACATGTCGGCTGCGCTGCATGATATAGCTTAATGTGTTTTCCGTTGAGGGGAGAGAACTGAATGACTCCTTTGTGGTCTACAAGGACGTAGGCACCCCCTTCATATACTCGGAGGACGATATACGGCCCGACCCAGTTTTCGACCAACTTCCCTTTGGGGTTGGAGGCCATCACTTCTCTTCTTTTGACCATTACCAGGTCTCCTTTCTTGAATTCTCGACCCTTGACTAGCTTGTCAAAAGCACGGGCCATGCGAGCCTGGTAGAGTTGGATGTTTTGCTGTGCCCGGAGGCGTTTTCCTTCGAGCTCAGCGAGCTCCTCCAGTCTCCTTTCTGCATTGGTCTGCTCACCACTGACTAGTCCGTGCTGGATGGCAACTCGCAATGAAGGAACTTCAAGTTCAATGGGCACTACAGCTTCCGACCCATAGACGAGGGAGAAAGGTGAACAGCCGGTTGGGGTCTTGTAGACAGTATGATAGGCCCAAAGTGCTTCGTACATTCTTTCTTCCCAATCTTTTTTATTAGACTTGACAATCTTTGCCAGTAGTGTGCATAAGGTCTTGTTAAAGGCTTCTGCGAGTCCATTGGCCTGAGGGTTGTAGGGGGACGATGTCCTCCAGTCGATTTTGTATTTGTCGGCCAGCCGATAAACCTTCTGGTTCCTAAAATGACTGCCATTATCAGAGATGATTCGGCTGGGGATCCCGAACCGAAATATTACATTCTGCCGGAAGAATCTTGCAACTAGTTCTCCCGTCACATCTCTTAGTGCTACTGCCTCCGCCCATCTAGAGAAGTAGTCCGTAGCTGCTAAGATGTATCTGCACCCTGATGAAGATGCTGGTAGCGGCCCTACTACGTCCGTGCCCCACTGAGCAAACGGCCAGCTTGGTAGGGTGGGATGCAATGGCACTGGAGGTCTCCTTGCCACATTAGCATGTTCTTGACACTTCTGACAAGCTTTGGCAAACTTGCAGCAATCATCAAATATAGTGGGCCAATAATAGCCCAGTTTCTTTATCTCAATTTTCATCTTCGGGCCCGCCTGGTGTGCTCCAGCTGATCCTGCATGGACCTCCTGCATCACCTGCCTTGCTTCTGCTGAAGACAAGCAACGGAGTAGGACTTTCCTTCGGGCATCTGCCATAATTCGGAACAAGGTCCCGCTTCTCATCTCGTAAGAATCCTTAATTCTCAAGAGCTTCATTCTCTGTTCCTTTTCTTTTGGAAGTTGCTGGTGTTGAAACCAGCGTAGGAGATGCTCTCACCAATCGGGCTGCTGAACCCCTTTGATGACTGCTACTTCCATCTCTTGTTCATCGGCCGGGACCTCTGTTACGCTGGGGACCTGTCGGCGGTTGATCACTATTATATTCAGGCTTGTGTCTGGCGGGACTGCCAATGAACTGGCCAGCTTAGCGAGGGCGTCTGCCTGAGCATTCCGCCCTCGATTGATGTGCTTGATGTTGATGAAGTAAAATCTTGACATCAGGCGAGTCGCCAACTGGTGATAGGGGAGGAGCTCTTGCTTTCACACATCGAACTCTCCTTCCAGCTGTTTTATAACTAGCATGGAATCTCCGAATGCTTCCAGCATCTGAATTCCCATGGACAGAGCAATTTGCAACCCGATTATCAGGGCTTCATATTCCGCTTCATTGTTTGTGCATTGCTTGTTTATGGAACAGGATGTATGCACCACTTCTTCTTCTGGGGATTTCAGGACTATGTCTGCTCCTGCCCTGACTATGGCTGATCCAGTGGCAGAGGCGTCAATTCTGGAAGCGCCGTCAAAGTATAGCTGCCAGAAGGCGGGTTGTACTTGAACGGCTTCTAGGGTTTCATCTTCAAGAAGCTCCGGCTCCAACGGGCAATCCCCGGGCACTGGGTGCTCTGCGAAGAAGTCTGCAATAGCTTGGCCCTTGACGGCCTTGCGCGGCACGTAGGATATATCAAACTCCATAAGGATTACCGCCCATTTACACAGGCGGCCTTTGAGTGCCGGTTGAGACATGTTGTACTTCAGGGGATCTTCTTTGGATACCAAGCTGATTTCATGCGACAACATATAGTGTCGGAGCTTCTTGACTGCGAAGACCAGTGCCAGACAGATCTTCTCAATATAAGTATATTTCTCTTCAGTTCTGACCAGTCTCCGACTGAGGTAATAGAGGGCTTGCACTTTCCCTTCTTCATTATTCTGGGCCAGCATTGCCCCAGAGAATTATGTGTAGCTGCTATATACAGTATCAATGGTCGTCCTTTCACCGGTGCGCCCAGCACTGGAGGAGTTTTCAGGTAGTCTTTTAGCTTGTCAAAGGCTGCCTGGCAATCTTCATCCCAATAAAAGGGGACATCTTTCATCATTAGCTTGTGGAAGGGCTGGCATCACCCTGACAAATTGGAAATGAACCGCCGGATATAAGCCAAGCGGCCCTGTAGTGATCTTAGCTCGGAGATGTTCCTTGGCGGAGGTAACCCCTGAATTACCTTGATCTTGGCAGGGTCTATCTCGATTCCCCGATATCGGACGATGAAGCCTAAGAATTTTCTGCTCGACACTCCGAACGCACATTTCATAGGGTTCATCTTCAGCTCATGCTGCCTTAGCCTCTGAAAGACAATCCGGAGGTCTTGCAGATGATCTTCTTTTCTTCTGGTTTTGATTACCAGGTCATCTATGTAGCATTCAACCTTGTGGTAGAGCAGCTCATCAAAGATTTTGGTCATCGCGTGCTGATAGGTTGCGCCAGCATTCTTCAGTCCGAAGGGCATTCTCTTATAATGATAAATGCCTTTAGGGGTTCGGAAAGCAGTATGGACTCGGTCATGCTCCGCAATCCAAATCTGATTGTAGCCGGAAGACCCATCCATGAATGATAGGGCCTCATGGCCGGTTGTAGCATCAATCATGACCTCAGTTATTGGCACCAGGAAGTCATCTTTGGGGCAGGCTTTATTTAGATCCCGGAAGTCGACACATATCCGGATCTGTCCATTCTTCTTTTTCACGGGGATGATATTCGCCATCCATGTGGTGTACTGGTTTTCCTCAACAAATCCCACGTCAATGAGCTTGTCGACTTCAGCACAAATTTGGGTAATGAGTTCTGGCCTCATGCGCCGTGGTGGTTGCTTCACCGGCTCAGCCTCAGGACTGATTGCCAGCTCATGTTGTGAGACAGCGGGGTTTAGACCTGGCATTTCTTTGTAAGTCCAGGCGAAGTAATCCCGGTACTCTTGCAGCAGCTGGGTGTACAGCTCCCGTTCTTCTGGGGATAGTTGGGCACTGAGGAAGGTAGGCCTAGGATCCTCCTCATTTCCCAAGTTGACTTCTATCAGTTCATCGACTGTGGCTTGACCTCCGTCTTCTATCTCCGGGGGTGCCGGCTGGAGGTCAACGAAATCTGGGATACCATCTTGAGGGTCGAGTACTTCGACTTCCTCGTCAGACACCACCAGAGCTTCTTGAGGATTCTCTGTTTCTTGTGCTAGCGGCTGGGTGGATTGTTCTATTAATAAATCCATTATCGTTGCAGCTCCCAAGGGCGAGAGAGTAGCCTTAGTATTTGCAGATGAGATTGAAGTCACGACGGGCTGGTAACTGTTTACTGCCAGGCTCGGACAGCATGCTGATTTTACAGCAGAAGTTGAGGAAATTTTGCCTTCTGGGATAGTTGTATCTTCCGCAGAAGTGGCTTTTTCTTTCCTGGTAGCTGGCTCCCCTTGACTGGAGTTGACCAAGGCTTCCCTGATTGGCAGAAAGGGTGTTGAAATTGTCATTAGTAGGACCCCTGTGGAGGGAGAGACTCCTGCTTCTTGACTGTCTTCGGCTTCGCTGCTGCTAGCCGTATCAAATTCGGCTTGAAGGGCCGCTTCTTCAGGATGAACCTGCTCTCCCAGCATCGGCAAGGGGCCGAGGTTTCTACTTCTTGATTTTCGGATCGGGCCAGTTCAAGATATTCAGCTTCCGCCGGATACTCATCAAAGGTTGCTCCCAGAGGGCTATCTTCAGTAGGGTAGAAGGCGGAGATAGTATCCACCTCGTACCGCCCACTGTAATAATATTCTTCCAGGGTGAAGCCCAACCCTGGATGTTAAGAGACACGTCTCATTTCCTTATCCAGATTTGCAGGATGCCACATCTTCTGGAAAGCTTCTTTGCGCTTCTGTGACTGATCGGGAGGAATGTGTTGCTTCTGAAACATCTTGGCCATTCGATCAGTTGTAAATGCCAGGCTTTGCACAGGAACCGGCGGGTTGCTTAGATCTTCGGGGAGGCTGCAGTCTGTGTCCTCCCAAGTAGGATGCTCCTCAGCTGTATAGAACAAACTGTGGGGCCCATCTTCCTGTGTCACCTCCCAGGCTTTGAAAGGTTCGACAATGGGATTATTGAGGCCGGGGACTGGCTTGGTGAGGCCGGTCGGGACTCTGATGCGGTCGTGCTGTCGATCGACCTGCACTTCCTTAGCTTTGGGGTATAATACTGGGGGTGTCACCCTGCCGACATCTCCAGAAGCTGTGATGTGGGAGACTACCTTTGGCTTGACATATCCGCGTGGCGGTGGTGGATACCAACCGTCACCCGATCTATTCTTCGAGGCCCCTATGGGGGCTTTAGCTTCAAAAACCTTCCGGGGAGGCCCCGTATATAGGTTGGCGTCTGCCAAGTGACATTCAAACACCTCGAATGGGTGGATATCAGCAAATATCCTCTCCTCCTTCCCCTGGAGGCTGTATTTGATTCATTGGTGGAGCGTGGAGGGCACCACCATATTTTTATGCAGCCATGGGCGGCCGAGCAGCGCTTTGTAGGAGGTGCGAGAGTCAATGACATGAAACTGCACCGTTGTAGTGAAATCTGCCAGGGTCAGCGTGAACTCTGCCACTCCCATAGATACTTCACATTTTTGGTTGAAGCCAGCGATACGCATATCCCCGACTTTCTCGAGATGCACATTAAAGTGGTACCTCTCGTATATTCTGTATGGCAGGATGTTGATTGCTGCACCAGGATCGACCAGGATCCGGTTTAGTTCTCTCCCATTCAGGTGCCCTTTCATATATAGCGGCCTGTTGTGGCTGGCAGTAGGTAGTAGCATGTCTTCTGGAGAGAAGGTCATACTGACTTCTGGTATAGCCTCAGCTATGCAGGCTTCAAAATGAGCAGGCGTCTACAGAGCAGTGATGATCGCCTGTCGAGTTTCTTCACTCAAAGAGAGAATTTCCCAGATCGTAAATCGAGCGGGGAGCTTTTTGAGCAACTTCATTATTCGGCTCCCAGCCCGGACATTGGAGAGCTTCATCTCTTCAGCCCATCTGGGCTTGGGGAGGTCTTGATTTGTGGGTCCAGACGGACCTGCTTCATCTTCCTCGGACTCGGCACCCTCTTGGCTGGCACCGGTTGTCGGATCTTCTTTATTAGCTGCCGTAGGGCAAGCTCCATCTGCATTTGCATCCTCAGTAGATTGCGCTAGCTGCGGGTGAATGGCCCCGGGTGTAGGGTTAGCCTCTTGACAGGGCTGTTTCCCCTTTGACATTTTCATAAATTCAAGGAATGAAGGGACTGCCTTGCCCCCACTCTTGTTGTATAGGCCCGACGGAGGAGGGATTTGAACTCCCTTAACTTCCGACGGAGGTGTCTTGTAGGGTTGCTCCCCTCTGAACATGATGTTGTGGTTGGGTGGTGGCTGGCGCCCCCATTTTCGGCCCGACCGAGTGGCATGTGCAGCAGTTGCGGCCTCGGCCTTGCCTCCCCCAGCATGGGGTGTGAAGCAAATTTCTTCTTCTTCCTCTTCTCCGGATAGGTTGAAGAGTGCTGATAGGGTATTGCAGGAGACAACCTGTTCTTTATTGGCCCCAGCGGCCTTTCTTTTCTTCTTCTTTTGCTTTCTCTTCTTTTTGGTTTCTGCGGGTGCCTGCCCCCAGAACAGGCTGCCCTCTTCAGGGGGTGCTGTTTCGACTTCCTCCACCTGTTTGAGTGAGAGTTGCTCCAGCTCTTGCCATGGGAGGTGGTCCCGTACCAGCAGAGGTTTCAATTCGGGCTGCACATATTCATCTAGCCCTTCAATCAGGTGCTGTAGTCGAAGGACTCCAGGATTGATTTCCTTGATTACTGACAGCGGAGTTTGTCTCCTTCTGTTAGGTGTATGTATTCTGATGGCTGTAGGTGGAGTGACCCATACGGGTGCTACCACTGGCAGAGCAGGCCGGGGTGTAACGCCACGGATATGTGCCCCCTCTTTCGGGCGAGGTGCCCTCTTCTTCTTGTGCTTTACAGGGATCTGCTGCCACCCCTGCTGTTCTTTCACGGGCTCCAGGAAATGGATTTCGTAGGTGCTTCGTGTGCTTGCTTCAGAGATCTCCTCAGGTAAGGCCTGGTAGAGGGAGATCATGTTGACTGCTGCTCTCCTGAGAGGGGCTTCATGTGGCTGAGGAGGGTCTACTTTGTACTCTCCCAGCTCTATTTCATTCTTCTTTACCATTCCTTTGATGATGTCTTTGAAAACATAACAGTCTTCGATTGGATGTCCCAACATCTGGTGGTAGGGGCAGAATCTTGGACTATCTTTTCTTTTCAGGTCCTCCGGTCTCCTTGGCTCAGGCAGAGTGACCATGCTGTATTCTGTTACCCAGTCGAACAGGACTCGGGTCTTGTCTTTTGGAAAGGAATAGGCTTTCTTCATTTTGTCCCTCAGCGAAGGACCTTCTTTATCATCTAGAGCTTTCGCAGGTGGCAGGGGAGCCGCCTTCTTGCCTTTCTCCTTCTGCTGTTCGAACGCTTTGATATCAAGCGCATTCGCTTCTTTAGGTGTGGGGCGCCGTTCCGCAGCCTTGCCTCTCTGGGCTGTGCTGGCAGCTGACGCCGGGACAGGCTTGGCTAGGAAAGCCTCCACTTCGGCCACCACATTATTCATCCGGTCGAACGACCGTATTTCCATTCCAATCATCTTCTCTAGGACCTCCCTCCTGAGGTTTTGTTTGCATATTTGTACCGCGTCCTCCTGATGCAGGGGCCGCTTGCATCTCATTCCGAGGTTCCTCCACCTCTTGATGTAATCAAGGGCTGTCTCATCTGCCCTTTGTTTTGTTGAGTAGAGTTCGGCCACCGTGACTTCCCTCTCTGTGACATGGAATCTTTCTCTGAACTTTCTCTGCATATCCGGCCAATCACTTATTGACCCGGCCGAGAGGCTAGAGTACCACTCAAATGCGAGCCCTGTCAGCGAGGACCCGAAGAATTTCAGCAAATATGACTCGTCGGTGGCCAGATCACCCATAACGGTCATGTAATATGCAATATGCTCTTTAGGGGACCCTTTCCCATTGAATTTGTCAAACTTAGGCCGCTTGTTGACCCCCGAGGGAAGTCGTTTAGCCGCATGGTGTTGCGGGTAGGGCACCCGATAGGCATCAAATGCGACATAGTCGCCTTCACTTTTCTCTGCGAGCTTCAGCTCGATCATTCTCTCCACCATCATCCGGTTCACGACCGTGGGGTCGACCGGTTCTGGATAGAAGTGCGCTGGCTGCATGTACGGGGTGACCAGGGTGGTCGCCTGTGGAGGACGCAGCAGCGGGGGTGTCGGGTGCACCTGAGGGAGCACCGGAGGTAGCAGCGGCTGAGACTGTGATGGCCGCTGTTGTGCTGTCGTCATGCTTGGCTCTGACGGCTGGGACAGCGTATAGAGCGGTGGAGGGTCGTCACGAGGAGCCGCTCCCCGAGATGACTCACCCTAGACTTCGAGTGGTTTAGAAGCTGATGAATGTTCAGTTTTTTCCATCAGCTGCTTCTTCAGAGAGTCTATCTCCCGTTGATATTTTTGTAGCAGCATCAGAACTGATGGGTCTATAGTGGTGGGGATACCCTCTGTTGTCTCCCCAGACGTACCCTCAGGCAGGATGTCGAGGAGGACGTCGTCTTCTTCTTCCGCCGTCACCACATTAGTGGTCAAGACGGGGGCCTTGTCATCCCAGCGGGGATAGACCTGGGATTGTTTTCCTTTAACCATCATCAGAAGCTCTCTTGTTGCTTCTGTTCTGCGGGTAGTCGGCCCCGGCCGTGCGGCCAATTGAGCCAATTCTTGGGGGTCTTCAGGAAGCTCCCCATATCGGTTAGATATACCAGTCATGTTGCATGTGAAAACCTGCATCCTTCTCTTTTGTTGATAGACCCTCCTTCTGGCTCGCTGCGGAAAGGTCAACCTTTCGAACACAGAAACTCTTCTTCTTTCTTCCCGCTCGGGGAAGGCTTCATCGGCTTCGACCTCGAAGCCGTCATTATATCCATTATCGTCGACTGACGACACCATCATTCTATCTCCCATATTTCCTTCTTCGGCCGCTGATGGGCAGTAATCTTCCTCAATGGCGACTGTCTGCATCAGTCGCTGCTGTCCGAGTGAGGGATTGCCTAAGCCTCGAAAATAATTTCTGACCAAACATGTCATCTCTTCTTGACCCCGCTCTTGATATAGGACGGGGGGTGATTGTAGACCTCCGGCAGGAGGGATATAGGCCAGCCAAGCTTTGTCTGCTGGCAGTTGGAATCTCCGTCCCGCAGCAGGGACATTGGCTTGACGGGCCACAGCCCGGAAACTTCTGTGGCGCGGAGGATCTGCAACCACCTCCTCTTCCTCCTTTGGGGGCAGGCCCCTTTCTCTTCTCACTTCCGCCTCGTCGTTCACAAGACGGCGGCGGATAGGTGTTCGCTGGTAGGCAGGTCGGGTTCGCTTGGGAACCCATACTTGTTTGAACTTCTTCGGCCTGGGTGCCGGGCTTCCTTGGCCATAGTGGCCGGTTTCTTCTATTTCCGCCCTCCTTCCAGCGAGAGCTTGATAGGCATTGTAAATAGGAATGTTGGGGATGACTCGGTCTGGGGTCACCCGTGCAGTGCGTCCGTCGAGGAAGACGCGCATACCCCCGACTAGCATAGATTTCCCGGACTGAGACAGAGTTCCGGTGACTACAACAGCATTCTTGCGGGCCTGGCGACGCTGGCGTCCTCCAGGGTGTTTGTTGATAACATTGGGGTGGGGCCCACGTATGACGTGGTGCACCAAACAGCTAGCTGCCGGGGTCGGACTTTCAGACAAGTCTTTGCAGCAGGGAACCCCCAGAGGCTCCATTTTCTCCACAGCTTCCTTGACAGGTTCTGGGGCTTCGACCTCCAGCATATCTACAAAGGCTAACCCCAAAAAGTTGGGGAAGCCCACAGCGGCAGGGAAGCTGCCGAATTCCATGGGTACCGCCAGGTACCCTTGCGCGTGTCCAGCGACTATCGAAAGATCGAAGTCGACGCCAGTTATCCCATTGGTTGTCATTGTCCGCCTGTAAGAAATAAACAAGCCAAACATCAGTAGCCTCTGGGAGGGCCTCGAAGCTCAAGTATCTCGGCAAAGAGATGAAAGGTGACACCGGTCCCACCGGGCGTGCCAGACTTGTTCGCGAACCTTTTTTTTCTTTACTTTCTTTCGCGGGTCGACCGACCAACTGACCAACTGGTGGTCGGATGATCAATTGACGACGCGGGCGTGCCAGTCACATGAGTGATAATTTTATGATGCGCTCATTCTGACCCGTGTCGGGCGAATGTGAGGTTCGGTCGGGACCAGCAGTCCGCCATACCATAAAGGTTATGGCGTTAATTACATCCCCCACGAAGAGGGAACACCTTTGATTAATTGCCGAGATAGCGGGCTATCGAAGCCGGATTAAAAAAAAGCTATATGATGATCATGACGAAGACATGCAGGACGCATATGTTTATCGTGCAGAAGATGCATAGTTCATGGAATTATGGATCCTCGGTACGTGGCGGAGGACGTAGGTCCGAAGACCACCGTCGCGCATAGCGAAGACTTCCGACCAGACGTAATCCGACTTTTCTGTCGACGCCATTTGATCTACCCGAGGATGTATGCATGGATGCACACACGACGTTCATGACTATATTAAGCATGATAAGGAATTGTTGAAGCAAATGGTAATCAACCACGTTTATTACCCCCTTTTTTGAGAAGAGAGAAGGCAGCACAAATATGACAGCGAGAGCGAGATGCTAACGAACATAGTAATGAAGACATGATGACCATATAGCTCAGACTCGCTAGGCCCTTCTTTTATTCAATTTATTACCAGCTATGGCTTGTTGGCATCGACCCCGAGAGACGAGAATTGCCTTGGGGCAAATGAGCAATTTAAACGGCAACATGCTTCAAAGCCGGCGCAACCATGCGAGAGGTAACTCATACGGCGCGATAAAACATCGGTATGGATGGCTAATACGGCGCGGCCCCATAACCGGCTAAAACGGCGCGCAAGAGGATGGGGCGCGTCGGAAAGTCGCAAGGAAAAATTTTTTGATTATGAGTGTGGGGTTAACCCGACGCGGGGGGGGGGGGGGTACCGCGCCGGTTAAGACCGTGCCGTATTAACCCTATTTTTTTTTGTTAATTTTTTGAACTTTTTCAAGTTTATTAAACTCCCATAGAACATTTTAGAGTTGTTTAGGCCAATTGGTTGTTTAATTGGAGCCCATGGCCTTCTAGGAATGAGGGAGCAAGTCAGTGCGAGGTTCATACTCAAGCACTGAGGTAATTAAGTCCAGAACGAGCGTTTCATTAAGGCTTATTTAATCTTAATCTGTCCAAAATTGGACAGCATCACCCCTGAACCTGAAGAGTTGCAGGGGAGAAGCGGGGTCATGCTCACCTGTGGAACAAGCCCCTAAACCGCCGGTCTGCACAATGGCAGCCAGCAAACCCCAGTGGATGGAGTACCCCGAGGACTAGCCTGCTAGGGGCACCAAAATCCTGTAGGGGAGGAAACAGAGAGACAAAGCCGTTGACGGCGGGAGCAATACCCCGAGGACTAGCCTGCGAGGGGTGGACAACCCACAGTGTATGACTTATCCCTTAGAGGAACCGACCATTAGGGAGGTGGAACTCCGAGGGCTAGCCTGCGAGGAGCACACATGCCCGGCCTCCGTTGGGTCCTGGACTGTTAGGGTCTAGCTCGGTGAACCAAGACCTCTTCGTTGCTATCTGCTATGGGCTCAGGGAGAACACCTACCATCGGGAGGTAGGGTTCTTAGTTGCCTAGCAGTTCCGTGAAGCCACAGGGGCGTGTTCCCCTTCCCCAGATGATCGAGATAATGAAGAGGAAAACCTCGGAAACCATTCGGATGACCGTGATGCGTAGAGATAATAAATGCATAGATGAGGGAGGCCCATTACGAGGCATATGCTTGATTGGTTAGAGAGCATCGTTCAGGGGATGAAACCCCACGCGTGGCGGAGAGAGGCACGCGCAGAAGCACGGCTTCGTCCGAGAAGAGAGGGGTATGCAAGAATCCTGAGATTAAACAGGAGAATATTCGGAGGGGAAACCCCGGGGAAGGGACGTTTCTGTAGCCCACGATGACTCAGGGCATGGTAGGAGATTCAGGGAAAGCGGAATCAGGGAACGATGCGGAGAAAGCCTCACGCGCACGCATTGGCATACATAAGAAAGGGAAGATGAAGACCATTCATTCGACCCATTAAACCCAGCATTCAGCACGTATATATATATATATATATATATATATATATATATATATATATATATATGTTGCCATCCCAGAAACGGGAATGGCTCGGCAATTACATAATCGGACTATGGCACCAGCGCCATTATTCGATCGCCGTTCAACAATAACAGAAGCAGAGGACGCTCATAGCGCAATAACAGGGAAAAAGTAGCAGAGAAAATCGCGTAGAGGGGGGAGGAGAATCGACTCATATCATCGTCGCTCCTCCCCCTCTCGCTTACATTCGATGGGTAGAAGTTTCAGAAGGGAAAACTGCGGAAAGCATGAAAGGGATCAGCGCCCGCGCCCACCTGTTCCTGAAACAGGGTGTCGTAGAAGAAGAAGATGGCCGGCAGTAGCTCCTCCGAAGGAACCCTCGCTCTCTGTACCTCAAGAGAAAAGAGACCCTCTCGAAAGCCCTCTCCCTCCTCTTCTTCTCTCTGTCTCTTCTGATTTTTTTTTCTTGATCTGTCTCTGGCCGCCCCGCTTTGTTGCTCTCGAACAGCCGTATATATAGGGCATGAGTTAGAACGTTGAACCGGCGTGGGATTGGCGCGCCGGGGGAGCCTTCAAGGCTTATCGCGCCGGGATCGAAGCCATCATCAGGGTGATTTACGCGCCGGCATAAGGGCTGAAGATGGGGGCGCGCCGGTACAAGGGTCGAAGGTAGGGCCGCGTCAGGATAAGGGCATGCCGGGCTGGTGCTCTATACGAGCTTCGAGCCATCTGGTGAGTCCGGAGATGATTCCGGGAGCCACCGTGAACATGTGTTCTGCCGCTGCTCACTGAAACCTCGACAAGATGATTTTGTCGAAGCTCCTAGATTGGCGTACGGCCCTTCTCGAGGTTCTGGATTGCTTTGGGCTGCTCACACGGGTTTTCCGCTGACACGGCCTTCAGCTCTATGATCTATGTCGTTGGCTCGGCCTGGCTTGTGCCCAAAGCTCCTCGAAAGGTGAGATAACACCAGGGATAGTTCCGCCCGAGCTGGGCGGTCATTCGGCCACTAGTGGGCCCATCTTGGCAGGAAGCCATACCCGTGCCGGGTGATCGGGATCTTCTGCCGACAGAGCTTTCGGTCCTCCGTCTTGGAGAGCCGGGGAAACTCCTTCATCTTCGGGAGAACCTCTTCATATGGTGGGGAACCACCGGATAGACCGTCGTCCTTGATCGGACAACGGGTGTAGTGTATGCGGCATGACAAAGTCGATGCCGGTTCATTGGGCAGGCTTGGTCGCACTGCCGGCTAGTTGACGAGTTTGTCTCGGCTCTCCTGAGGTGAAGTCCCCGTGTCCACATGGAGTGACTCGAGGCTCTGGCAGCTTGAGAAGTCTTCAATATGTTGATCTTTATCGGCTTCCGTACTTCGGTGGGCCGGGTCATTCGTCCTTATGGCTTGGTCACCGAAGATCATATTTTGAGTGCCAACAGGGGGCGACTGCTCGAATAGCTCCGGCGGATCCGTCACCGTACCACGTAGCGCGGGTACGCTCCACTCCAAGTGATCGTCACCTGCTCATTCCGTATATACTCGATATGCGCATGCTGCTACGGGAAGAGGCTAGTGGTGGAACACTCCGGGGTGGGGTCACTCTCAAGGGGAGGAGGCGGCTCGAAGACTCACTAGGAATCACCGCTAGGTCCCTGTAGGTGACTAGATCCGGGACATGGATGTAGAGTTGATCCCATACTCGCCTCTCACTCAGACGGGACTGACATCAACAAGGTTGCACATGACGCATGCAGACTCCGACACACCACAAACCACACAAACAAGCCACACAAAACAAACCACACAAAGAAGAAACTGACTCATGCATGACTCTAGACAAACTTGAACATTCTTAGTACTACTATGACTGATGACACGGAGACACAACACAAGGGACACACGAAGGAAGACTCGATAAGGAAGACGGTCACCGTCTACATACACTAAGTGTAAAGAAAGAATAACCCACAACTTAATGCCATGAGTTCCATCCCTCGTCAACCATCTCCGATTCGAGAAGACTCATCCTCGGGTATAGAAATGTGGGAGTATCAGGGGGTGGGTGACAGGAATATAATCCGGACGTCTAGTGTGAAGCACAACAAAAATGAAGTCCAGACACTATCTCTCGTACGCATGGCAGAAATCAAACCATAATGTGTCAACATAGGGTGTCGACAGTGGTACGGTAGTCTCCAGTGGTTGCGCTACCGTAGGAGAGACGGATAAAAGTGGGATGGCGAGATCCACCGAGGATAAAGTGGGCGAAATAGACGGGTCTGGGATGATCGGTGTGAGTGGGGTGACTAACAGTCCCTGGCCCTCTATTGGCTTACTCTCTAACCCCAAAACATTCGCAAGGTACTCCTTGACCAACTCTTGGTCAGCCTCATAACTCACTAGAATGAGCCCGGGTGGGACATCCTCGATATGTATGTCCTCTATGGTAGGGGAATGTGAAGGACACGGATCGGAGAAATGACTAGGACCCACATGGTTGGGCTCCGGGAGAGGTGGTGAGCATGAGTCCGTAGGCGGAGCAGACTGATAGGGGTGGGAGGTTGGTGACAAAGAGGTGGGCGGCTGAATGCCGTCGTGGAAGACGAACTCGCCGGGTAGGTGAGGTGGATATAAGGTGCAAGTCCTCCTATCCCGGTCAAAGATCGCTCTCCTCTCTTCCAACCATGGTCGCCCTAATAAAATGTATGGTCCTGCTAGCGTACCAATATTGCACCATGCTCCATCGCAGTAAAAATCAGAGCCGATCATCCTTTCGAACTCGACAAAAGCAAAATCACCATCGCGGATAATCTTGCCCGTCTTGGAGAGGGACTCCACGATATCAAGAGAAACTCAATTATTCGACTCCCCATGAATGAAATGGAGTTCCGTTGTGGACCCATTGGGTAGAGTGGCTTTAGAAATGAGATGGGTGAAATCCAAGGGTCGGGCCATGAAGGCATTGAATTGGGCCACCATGGATGACCACTCGGACACATGGTCTTGGGGAACGGCCATGGGGGTGGCGGGTAGTGGACATGCAGGCACACGGTGACAAAACACTAGACCGACTAATGCAAACACGGACTAAAGTAAAGATGATGCGCCTAGACTTAACCAAGACTCGGTACGTGGTGGAGTTAATCGATCTGAAGATCACTCGCGCAAGTGTGCGGCCTTCCCGATAGGCGTAGCCTAACGTTCGGACAACACCTTTTGATATACCGGGTTATTGGGATGAAAATGCAACTTAGACCGACTTAGATGATGACTAGACGTAAATGACACTTTTTTTTTATTTTAGACACCCTAGACTCAACTAGCGCTCTGATACGAAACTGATGCGGGACGGACACGCGACTCGACTCCAATTGAAATGTGATCCTTGGACTCTATGCAAACTCGCGATCGTCCCTTAGCGAGGGAAGCGTCGGACGTGCACGGTTGAAAAACCGGCAACGAGCTAGGGTGGTCGGCTCTCTTTTCCTGCCCGGATCGGGTCACGGAACGGTATCTCTCTCTTGCTCGCAGCAGTGAATAACAATAAATAGCGAGCTAAGTTACCCTATCATGCTCTCCAGCAGCGGCATATAAAGCATATACGAACTAAGCAAAGTGCCGAGTAAGGAGCGAACACGATACCTCCATGCTCTCGGCGTGGGGAAGACGACCCCGGCCGAACTGATACTCCCGAAATAATTATTACACAAATATTACAACAATGAATATGAATGCCCACTCCACGCAGGGAGGTAAAGGGCGACACAATGGGACCCGGGAGTAGCGGGTTCGGGTTGACGGGCAGCTTCTTGAGGAGCTTCGGCGGCACGCGTACTCACGACCGTGGGACCCACATGCTGGTCCGAGGGGCCGTGTGGGACCGGGGTGGCACCACTGTGGTGGGGACACCTAGAGGGGCGCTCCCTGGGACGGCGGTATGCTGGTTCGCCGGTCGGAGGCCGGGCGGCTCCGATCTTCACTCGTCGGAGTTGCTGCCCACGGATCTGAACTGCTGTTTCAGACCCGCGCGTCCCGACGAAATCCACTGCTGCGGTCACTCCTGACCTCGGATCGATGCACAAGAGGTACCGATGGAAAGCTGACTTGAAATCCTTCGATCTATGGCCAGATAAAGAAAATTGAGTTTCATGTTGATGGCCTTTGTCGAATTTGTAAGTTGCTGACGCACAGGATCTGAAAACTCAGGGCAGATTTGAGTTTTCTTGAGAGTTGGCATTGACCGCGATGTAGACCTTCGATTCAGCCTTTGAGCCCTTCATGAAAGTTGTAGAGGCCGAAGAGAGGAAAACGGGGATATATTTTATGCAAGATTTGGTGGAAGTTTCAATTGTTTGGGGATTTTATATTGACCCGGGGTCGGATCTGGATAGCAGAAACAGAACTGAAGTTGGGGGAAAGACACAATTTCTACAAATAGGTAGAGGGCTTTTGAAATTCAACGAAAATTTGTGGAGGATGGGGATGGTGGACATATCCTCTAATAAATTTGGGGATTCAAACAAAAATCAAGAAGGGGGTCGAAAGGGGGAAGAACTAAGCTTCTGCTACACAGATCTAAAAAGGGACTGATCAGGAAGATAGAAAGACACGAAAATGAAAAAATATAAAAAGAAGGTGAAATGACGGGATAATTTTACTGGAGGTTGGGGATCAAGTGGGGAACCAACTCTGAAAATCTCAACTCTAGATGATGTCGGAGTTGGGAGTTAAAAATCCCGGAGTGAACCTCTGTCTAGCAGAGCAGAACCTTAGACAGTACTTCGGAAGCGGCTTCGCGGCGGCTCGATGGCGGCACGAACGGCGGCGGCGGCACCAGAGATGAATCTAGAGATAGAGGGGATAAGATAGAAGGGGTTTCCACCCTGAAATCTTGAAGGAAGAGGAAGGAACAAGAGGAGAGAGAGGGGGGAGCAAATCTGCTCCAATGCACATTCAATTTTTTCTTTTCATTAAATCTCAAAAAATGAAAATACATGCCTTATATAATAAATGGAAAATGACTCAAAATGCCCTCAGATCTAGAATTTGGAGGGGTATACAATGTATAGAACTAATTAGTTCTAATAGACATAATTTTCAAAAATTAAATTAACCCATAAAGAGGGGGGCGCCCCCTTGACCAAGAGACAAGGTAGGTAGCCTCCTTTGACATTTTAACCCCTTTGTCCCCCCATGTGTTTAACTGACTTTCAATCTTTCTAGAAGCCACCTAGGATGGTTTGACCAGCCCCACATGGCTTAGGTGGACCAATGGGGAAGGACTGGGAGGGCCCTAGCTGGACCTACTGATAATTTATAGATAAACCCACCAAGACTTACAATTGTGTACTTATATAACACAAGGGTATACATACAAATATAAAAGGACATAAATGCAAAAAAAATGTGAGCGGTCTTGCTTCGATGTCCCCATCACTTTGACTGGTGGTCTGGGAACTCGTGAGCCTTAGTGGCGTATTGCTGGAATCATGACTGGGATCTGGGAACTGGTATGCCTTTACGGCGTATTGCTGGAGTTATGACCGGGTTCATGGTGACTCGACCATGATAGGCTAGTGGCTAGGAATTATGGGTTGATGGATTCTCATGAAAGATGGATCCAAGGTTGATGTGGTTTAAAGGCCAACTGAGGTGGTGTGTAGGCCGAGGTTTGCTGGAATGAATGACTGGACTAGTGCATGAATTGCTGGTGTGTAGGGGCTGACCGTGGAGGTGTGAGGCCAGAGGAATTGTGAGTCAACTGAGGTGGTGTATGGCTAACTGGGAAGTGTAAGATCAATGAGCTAGAGAGATGTACTAGCCAGAGACTGGCATAGGCCACCAAGGGAAGGGAGTGGCCCGAGGAGCTGGTTTTGGCCGAACGTGATGGTATATGGCCGACAGGGAGATGCAGAGTTTATAAACTGGAGCAGGGGATTGGTTAGGGACTGGTACGGGCCAACTGGCCGGGGATATGGTTGCTGGAAGGTGGGTAGCTGGTTGCCCCCAGCTGAGGGAAAAGAGAAATTTTATTTTTGTTCTCTTTGCCAGCTCTGCCGCCCTTTCGGGTTTTCGCCAGAGCTGGCCCCCTTTTGCTTTTTCCGATGCGCCCTTGCGGGTTTTCGCATCGAGGGGTTACCCAATTTTACTTGAGGTGCTCTTGCGAGTTTTCACCTCAACCGAGTTACTGGCCTTTTTACCCCAAGCCCCCTCCTTGAGAAAGAGGACGACTGAGTCCGCCGGGGTATCTCTATTTTTAACCCCATTTATTTTTATTTTTTGTTTACCTGAGAGCCTTTTGGCTTTTCGGTGACTGGTGCTGGGTGTCCTTAGCTTGCTGTTGTCGAAGGACGCTGTCGGTGGGATCATTGTTGTTGATCCTTTGTTGTTGATGCTGGAGTTGCTCGCTGGGGCTTAGCTGGTTGCCAAGCAATTTGGAGCTTCATGTAGACCTTTAGGCTGGCTGATCCGTGTAGCTTGCAGTTGGAGCTTGGACCGAAGCTTGAACATATCGGCTTTGATGATGCAAAGGCTGAGTTTCTGGGTTCTGGTGGCGTATAGGCCCAGAATTGACGTAGGCCGACCAAAGAGGTGTATTGGCCAAAGGTTATGGATTTACCTGACCGGGAAGGTGTATTGGTTCGGGACTGGGTGATGTGTAGGCCTACCATTGTGGTATTTTAGCCAGAGATCAGGTGTTTGATTGACTGTAGAGGTGTTTTAGTCAAGAGTATGTGTAGGTCGACTGTGAAGAAGGATGACCAAGGTGGAGGCTTGACCAGCCATGGCGGCATATAGGTCAAAAGGGTAGCGGCAAACAGAGATAGTGTGAGACTAGGAGAAACAGGTAGGTCGACCATGATGGTGTATTGACCTGGATGCTGGGTGGTGACCAACCATGATGGTGTATCGGTCAAAGACTGGGTGTAGGCCGACCGGTGTGGCGTGATGGCTAGTAGAAGGTATACTGACCCATTATTATGGTGGACCGGTCAGAGATTTAGGGCGAGGTGGTTCGTTGTTTCTAGAGAGGAAGAGATATTTTTCTTTTTCTCTTTACCAGCTCTACTGCCCTTTCGGGTTTTTGCCAGAGCTGGCCCCCTTTTGCTTTTTCCAATGCGCCCTTACGGGTTTTCACACCGAGGGGTAACCCAATTTTGCCTGAGGTGCCCTCGCGGGTTTTCACCTCAGCTGGGTTTGTGGCCTTTTTACCCCCAGCCACCTTATGAAGAGAGTGGCTGAGTCCACCGGGGCATCTCTATTTTTAGCCCCTTTTTTGTTGTTTTTTTTATTTGGGTACTTGCGAGCCTTGCAGCTGTCGTCCTTAGCTTGACACTGTCAGGGGACGTTGTCTGTAGGTTGTGCCATCGACAACTTGTTGGTGTTGTAGAAGCGACCGTGGATCGACCCTCAACCGAGTAGCTCGGGACTTTAGGGTGGATCCAGAGAATGGCTGGTCTTTGCTGTAGGTGGCTGGGACTTTGACTGGGGTCTGGGAGGCTCAGCCATGATGAGCATGACGGCCGAAGCCGAGCTTGGACTGAGTGTCTGCGTGGGTGTTGCTACACCTTGGGACATGGTAAATACCGAAGGGATAGACCTCCCGCCCGAGTTTGCTGGTAGCCATCGGTGGGGACCTGATGGAGCTTTGCTGGTGTCATCAGTTGGCGTTGCCCGGGATTCCACCGAGTCGCTAGCTGACACATGTGGAGCTTCTTTGGAGCTACTGGGTGGGTGTCGGCGGGATTCACCCTCTTTCACTCTGCTGGCTTTTGAGCTTGGTACCATTCTGGTGAGTGGAGGGACCTCTTGACTCGGGACCTCCAAATGGGTTGGGCATCTTTTCTAATGACCCATATTGATGCGGGACGGACACGGGAGACGACACTACTAGGTGCCACCCTCGAACTCTAGATGAAGACGCGACCAGCAGCACACACGAGGGAGACACTAAGCCTGACACTACGAGCTCCTAGTGGCAAAACGTCGCTAACAGAAGTGGAAGCTCACTCGTCGTCCCAAGCGAGGGAAAGCGCGGACCGTGCGCGGTTAAGGAACCGGCGGAGGTCAAGGGTAGTCCGACTCAACTTCCGGACTCGGATCGAGTCACGGGACGGGTCACACTCACTCTCACAGCGGTGACATGGATACACGGGCTAGTACCTACACTCTCGGCAGCGGCAAAAGACCGTATACTAGCTAAGCAAATGAACGCCAAGAGGTTCGGACCATTACCTCCACGCACCCGGCGTGGCGAAGACAACCCCGGCCAATCACGGACCCCCGGTTAACACAATTTCACAGTAGTACAATAATTTGACCCACCCCACGCAGGGAGGTAAAGGTCACATGCGGGGCCCGGGAATCATGCGAATTGGGTTGACGGGCAGCATCTTGATGTCGCCCGGCGGTGCCGAACTCCCCGTTTTCGTGCTTTCCGAACGGCGGGTTCTGCAGGCCCGCGGGGCCCACGGATGGCGCTGTCCTCCGGATCTGCGGGGGTGGGACCCACTACGATGGGGACCCCTGGTGGCACCCCTCCACGGACGGCGGTCGGCCGGGAACACCGATCGGGGGTCGATCGGTCCCGATCTCCAAGCTTTGAAGTTGCTGTCCACGAGCTGAGGTTGCTGTTTTAGTAGCGCGCGCTCCGGCGAAAACGGCCGCTGCGATCAGCCCAGTCTTAGGAATGCGATGAAACCAGCGCCGTTGGAAAGAGGATTCAAAATCCTTCAACCTAGGGCCAGTGGAATCTTCTGAACCTCTGCGGACCTGGGCTTTAACTATTTTTCAATCCTCTGTTGCACAGATCCCGAAATATCAGATCAGCATTAGAGTTTCCTGTAAATGGCCGTTGACCGCCTGCTTGCTGTTGGAATCATTCTTCGAGCTCTTCTTCAAAGCTGTAGGGAATCAAACCACGAAACTGGGACAATTTTTGGAATTGGATTTGGAGGGGGTGGCAATTTGATATGTTTTTTGGAGTGACTGGTGGTTGGATCTGGGAACAGGTGGACAGAACTATAGATGGGACTGAGAATGATTTTTAGAAAATATGAAATGGGCGAACCAGAAATTTAGAAAAATTGTGCATGAAGGGGTGGATGGAAGGAAACTCCAGTAAAATTTATGGGACTAACAGAAATCAAAGACGGACCTAAGACATGAAACACAGGGTGGATATGAATCTGGACAGAATTCTGGCAGAACTGAAATGGAAGGGTGGACGAAAATAAAAAATTATGAAACGGGATCTGAATGACAAACCAAAATTTATGGGATATCCTTGACACCTCTGGAACCTCCATTAAAATTTTCAGATCGATCTGAGCTCGTGGCTGAGACACAAATTTCGTGGAAGTTGCTGTGATACTGCGCGGGCAGAACTCCGATGAAGACGATGGCGGTGCGGTGGTGGCTCGTGGCGGCGGCGGCGGCGACCGGAACTGATAGGGTGGAGTCTCACCACCAGAAGGAAGCCTTCACAGCTTCAAGGGGAGAGGGAGGGGCGGCCTAAGCCTTGCTCAAGGGATTTTCTTCCAATTCAAATGCATTAATTCTACTAAAATGGAAAATACAAGCTTAAATAGGTTACATCTCACATCCATCCACAACCATTGGATCTAGGGGATGGGAATGGAGGGTTGGGATGGAGTGTGACACACACACACAAAATAATATAAAAAAAAACAAAGGGGGGGGGGCGGCCCTTGGACCAAGGAGAGAGGGTGGACTAGGTGGTGGGGGTAGGTGGCCTCCCATGTGGACTTTTCTAGTCCATTGTCCCCCATGTGTCAAATCAAATTCCCATTCAAACTTCTAGATGCTCCCATGTGGCATGTTGACTGGCCCCACGTGGGACCCTAGGCTGAGGTGGCCCAATGGGGTGGGGCCTGTGGGGCCCACGGGGTCCGAATTGCACATAGTCCCTTATTACAATCAAAATGGCAAACCGAATGCAAAGAAATAAATACAAATTGCACACACATAAAGTCTAACTAAATATAATAAATGGGGAGGCTCAAGGCGGAGTCTCCAGGCTGTGTCCGAGCCAGATGGACGCTGAGGTGGCTCGTGTCGTGCTCCGTGTGCGGTACCGGTGGCTCGGCGTATCGTGCCGATCAACTGCTCGGGTGTCCGCACCAATTCTCCCCGGGTGGAAAAAAATCGACCCTGTCGAGTAAGGGTCTACATCGCTCCTGTATCGCTCCAAAAGGTCTGGATCCATCCACTGCAACTCGTCATGTGTGATCCATGTGTCCTCAGTAGCGGGCCGTCCTCTCCATCGCACTAGGTAGCGCGGGTAAGATCCACTCCTGGTAACTGTCACTTGCTCGTCCAGTATACGATCTATATGCTCACGCTGCCGTGAAAAAGGGGCTGGAGGTGGAAGTGGACACTCAGGTGTGGGATCACTCTCAAGGGGAGGAGATGGCTCAAAAGGCTCACTAGGGATCACCGCTGGGTCCCTATATGCAACAAGATCCGATACATTGAAGGTAGAGCTTATACCATATTCCTCGGGCAAATCCACAACGTAGGCATTGGATCCAACACGTTCCAACACTCTGAATGGACCGGCTTCACGAGCTTGCAACTTCTTAACGGTTCCAGAGGGAAACCGTTCAGGTCTTACCCTGATCATGACGTACTCGCCCTCATGGAACTCTCGGTGGTGTCGGTGGGCATCGGCTAACTCCTTGTACCGTGCATTGCTGGCCTCAATGTGACGACGGATGTCGTCATGCAAACTCCTAACATGCCTAGCAAACGACTCGGCCGACTCCGACACTCTAGCATGGATAGGCATGGGGACAAGGTCAACGGGTTTCCTAGGCCTACGACCTGTGACAATCTCAAATGGACTCATGCCGGTAGACCTATTCACCGAATCATTGTATGCAAACTCAGCCATAGGTAAAATGAGATCCCAATCCCCAATGCGGTCCTTAACTAGACACCTCAAAAGATCTCCCAGACTCCTATTGACCACCTCGGTCTGACCGTCTGTCTGGGGATGATATGCAGTGGAAAACTTGAGGTGAGTACCCATCATATGCCATAGTAACATCACGGTCAGACACTATAGTGCGAGGCAACCCGAACTTGCACACCACATGCGTAAGAAAAAGGCGGGCTACCCTCAAAGTATCTGAAGTCTTCGAGCAAGGAATAAAGAGGGCCATCTTCGAGAAACGGTCAACCACCGCATAGACCGAATCATGCTTCCTGGAGGTATGTGGCAATCCCAAAACAAAGTCCATACTAACATCCTGCCACGGGGCATCAGGCACGGGGAGAGGCGTATAAAGGCCCGAGCTTTGCTTCTTCATCTTGGCCGTAGCACATGTACGGCACTGAGCCACGATGTTAGCAACATCGCGCTTCAAGCTCGGCCAATAAAATCGATCCTCCACTGCCTCAATAGTCTTGTTCCGACCAAAGTGGCCGGCTAGACCTCCCGCATGTAATTCCCACACTAAGAAATCTCGAACCGAAGTTCGGGGAACACATAGCCTGCTACCTCGAAAGAGGTAACCCTCCTGAAGCACATACTCATCAAGATCTCTCGAGGGTCCGGCCTGGAGGGTGGTAAAAATCTGACCGAAGTCAGGACAATCAACATAGGCCTCCTTCATCTTCTCGAGCCCTATGACCTCGGCACTCATGGTGGTAAGCAAACATGCTCGCCGACTCAAGGCATCAGCCACCTTGTTCTCCACTCCAGCCTTATGTTTCAGCACAAAGGTGAACTGCTGGAGATACTCGACCCAACGACTATGACGCGAGTTAAGCTTCTTTTGGGAATGGAGGTACCTCAATGCTTCATGATCGGAGTATAGAACAAACTCCTGATGTAAAAGATAGTGCCTCCAATGCCTAAGAGCCTGAACAACTGCGTAGAATTCTTTATCATACGTGGAATATCGCAGTTTCACGTCATTCAGCTTCTCGCTGAAATATACAATCGGGTGGGACTCCTGACTCAAAACTCCTCCGATCCCAACACCCGATGCATCACAAGAGACCTCAAACACCTTTGAGAAATCAGGCAATCGAAGGATAGGTGTCTGGGTCATGCGCTCCTTGATGTCCTTGAAGGCGGCAGATGCGGCCTTCGTCTATACAAACGTGCCCTTCCGGATGCAATCCGTGATCGGGGCGGTGACGGAGCTAAATCCGCGGATGAAGCGACGGTAGAACGTCGCAAGGCCATGAAAGCTGCGGACATCATGAACTGTACGGGATTCCGGCCACTCAACAATGGCCCGGACCTTCTCCGGATCGGCGGAGACCCCAGTATTAGACACAATGAAACCCAAGAAGGTAAGCTGAGGTGTCATGGAGGCACACTTCTGTGGGTTAGCAAACAACTGCTCTCGCCGAAGAAGTAGACAGACCTGCCGAAGGTGGTCCAAGTGGTCCCCTGTGGTGCGGCTATAGATAAGGATATCATCAAAATACACCACTACAAAGACTCCAATGAAAGGTCGAAGGACCTGAGTCATGAGCCGCATGAAAGTGCTAGGGGCATTGGTCAACCCAAAAGGCATGACCAACCACTCATATAGACCGTCCTTGGTCTTAAATGCGGTCTTCCACTCATCACCTGGCCTAATCCTCATCTGATGGTAGCCACTCTTAAGATCGATCTTCGAAAAGATAGTGGCACCTGCCATCATGTCCAGCATGTCATCAAGGCGGGGAATAGGGAACCTGTACTTCACGGTGATTTTGTTGATGGCACGACTATCAATGCACATTCTCCACGTGCCATCCTTCTTCGGGGCGAGTAATGCGGGCACAGCACATGGACTCATGCTGTCCCGAACAGACCCTCTCTGCACTAACTCATCGACCTGCCGTTTAAGCTCGGCATGCTCCGTGGGACTCATGCGATAATGAGGAAGGTTGGGCAAAGAAGAGCCCGGAACAAGGTCGATGGCATGCTGAATATCCCGCATAGGTGGGAGTCCCTCGGGAAGCTCATCGGGAAAGACATCAGCATACTCCTGCAGAATGGGAACAACCTCGGGTGGGAGCTCACCCTCGGAGTCCCGCTCCACCTCTCGGACCGTAATGGCAAACACCGGACAGCCCTGACTAAGCTCCTGCTCCATCTCCCGGGAGCTAATCATCATCAATCTCCTCGTCGAGGGCTCTCCTGGGCCAGAGGTAACGGTCATAGCCCGAGCTGGGGATGGGGTACTAGGCCCGGGGACGGAAGGCTTCGGAGTACTAGGGCCAGTAGGACCCCTGACTGATGGGCTCCTGGGCCGAACGGGTTGGAGGGTGACCCGCTGGCCAGCGTGCTCGAAGGTACAGGTGTTCGACCGGCCATGGAGCGTGGCATCCCGGTCAAATAACCACGGCCTACCAAGAATGATACTGCCCACTTCCATGGGGAGGACATCACACCAGATCTCGTCACGGTAGGAGTGGAGCTGCAGCGGGACCAAGCACCGCAGTCTGACCGAAATGGAAGTGGTGTCCACCCATGATACCTGATAGGGACAAGGATGGTCTACGGGTGTGAGACCAAGACGAGCGACAGCGTTCGTGGAGATTGCATTGATACAACTCCCGCTATCGATGACCACCTTGCAAATTTGCTTTCCCAGCCTACAGAATACCTGAAGGATAGTGGTCCGACGCCAGTCATCACTGACCTGTGGCTGGGTGAGGATACATCTGACGACCCCCACGTGGGTACCGTCCGACTGCTGGACATCCTGGGCCTCACCTCCCATCTCATAGTACTCGTCAGCTAACTCTTCATCTGCCTCATAGCTGACTAACTCGAGGCCCGTAGGGGTGGTATCCTCGGCCTGTGTGTCCCCAATGTGAAGACATGGGCGGGTGGGACACTGGTTGGTGAAATGGCCAAACCCATTGCAGCGATAACACTGCTGCCGTGATCCACTAGGCTCCCCAATCATAGGTCCTTTACCTTTATCCTCCCGACGGATAGGAGGCGTAGGCAACAAAGGACGTGCAGGAGGTGCGGGTGCCGGTGGACGGGCTATGGGTGGGGCCGTAAGATGCTGGGGACGAGGAAGGTCCCTCGGGGGTGGAGGACGAGGCCTAGCTAGGAGCAAAGGGCTCGGGGCGAGCGGGCTCCTGAGGTCGTGCCATGGGGGCCCTCGGATACGTGCCTGATGAGCCACGGGACTCGACACTACGAAGGGGAAAGGAGCCCAACCGATGGGGTGACTCAAACTCGGCCTCGAACTGCTCCAATTCGAGAGCAATCTGATATGCCTGCTCCAAAGTGGTGGCATTGCGGCGAAAGAGTTCATATTGATAATTAGGTCGCAAATCTCTCCGAAAGCGGGATATCGTCATGGTGCTCTCTTCCGTGACCCCGCACCGCAAATAATACTCATCGAACTCGGCGGTGTACTCGGTCACGGATCGATTCCCTTGGGAGATGCTTTGCCACTTGTCTATGAGACATTGGCGATATGAGGCGGGAATGTACTTCTCCCTCAACTTGGTTTTCATATCATCCCAAGTACCGATCTGGGGTTGACGTCGCTGGTTGAGCAGGCTCTCCACATTGATCCAATAAGTTTGGGCCTGCCCTTGCAGCTTCATCTTTGCGTATCGGACTCTTCGATGGTCCGTCATCTCAAACCACTCGAAGTACCGGTCCATGCCGGCCTCCCAATCTAAATACACCCTAGGGTCCAAGGACCCGCTAAAAGTGGGAGGGTCCGCACGCACACCCCTAAGAATGCGGTCGTCATCCTCGTCATCACGATTCCGTCATTGATGACGACGACCGTTACCCCCATGATCATTATCAGATGCATAATCATCCACCACATGCACCTGTTGAACCCCAACATTCTCCACTTGAGCCCTTGGCACAGCGGGTTGCTGCACCGGCTCTTGTTGGCCATTCGTCAGCGCGGGTTGCGCCGCTACTGGGCCCCTCTCTAGGATGGCAATCCTCCCAACTAAGCCCTGGATGGACTGATCCGAACTCTCGACCCGATCCTCGAGGGCCTTCATCCGCCCTTCTAGACGCGTCCCTATGCCATCCATACGCATACTAAGACCATCCATAGGCGTGTCTAAACGATCCATGATGGCCCGGAACATCTCGGCCGTGGAAGACTCATCGGAACTACGGGCTCGAGACTCCGCCATAGGTGGTGGTGGCGAGTACTGGGTGCCTCGACGGGTGGGCATGCAACTGACACACGACCTAGATGACACCGACTAATGCAAACACACACTAAATGATGCACTTAGACCTAAACCAATATCCGGTACGGGGCGGAGTTAATCGATCCGAAGATCACTCCCGCAAGTGTGTGACCTCCCGGTAGGCGTAGCCTAACGTTCGGACAACACCTTTTAAGATACCGAATAAAGGGTGCAAATGCAATTTAAAACACACCTTTTTTTTTTGTTTTGAAAATAATGATGATCCTAGACTTGACTTAGACCATGATGCATGCAAGACTTATGCAATGACTACCCTAGACTCGACTCGCTCTGATACCAAACTGATGCGGGACGGACACGGGAGACGACACTACTAGGTGCCACCCTCGAACTCTAGATGAAGACGCGACCAGCAGCACACACCAGGGAGACACTAAGCCCGACACTACGAGCTTCTAGTGGCAAAACGTCGCTAACAGAAGTGGAAGCTCACTCGTCGTCCCAAGCGAGGGAAAGCGCGGACCGTGCGCGGTTAAGGAACCGGCGGAGGTCAAGGGTAGTCCGACTCAACTTTCGGACTCAGATCGAGTCACGGGACGGGTCACACTCACTCTCACAGCGGTGACATGGATACACGGGCTAGTACCTACACTCTCGGCAGCGGCAAAAGACCGTATACTAGCTAAGCAAATGAACGCCAAGAGGTTCGGACCATTACCTCCACGCACCCGGCGTGGCGAAGACAACCCCGGCCAATCACGGACCCCCGGTTAACACAATTTTACAGCAGTACAATAATTTGACCCACTCCACGCAGGGAGGTAAAAGGTCACATGCGGGGCCCGGGAATCAAGCGAATTGGGTTGATGGGCAGCATCTTGATGTCGCCCGGCGGTGCCGAACTCCGCGTTTTCGTGCTTTCCGAACGGCGAGTTCTGTGGGCCCGCGGGGCCCACGGATGGCGCTGTCCTCTGGATCTGCGGGGGTGGGACCCACTACGATGGGGACCCCTGGTGGCGCGCCTCCACGGACGGCGGTCGGCTGGGAACACCGATCGGGGGTCGATCGGTCCCGATCTCCAAGCTTTGATGTTGCTGTCCACGAGCTGAGGTTGCTGTTTTAGCAGCGCGCGCTCCGGCGAAAACGGCCGCTGCGATCAGCCCCGTCGTCGGAATGCGATGAAACCAGCGCCGTTGGAAAGAGGATTCAAAATACTTCAACCTCGGGCCAGTGGAATCTTCTGAACCTCTGGGGACCTGGGCTTTAACTATTTTTCAATCCTCTGTTGCACAGCTCCCGAAATATCAGATCAGCATATGAGTTTCCTGTAAATGGCCGTTGACCGCCTGATTGCCGTTGGAATCAGGCTTCGAGCTCTTCTTCAAAGATGTAGGGAATCAAACCATGAAACTGGGACAATTTTTGGAATTGGATTTGAAGGGGGTGGCGATTTGATATGATTTTTGGAGTGACTGGTGGTCGGATCTGGGAACAGGTGGACAGAACTGTAGATGGGACTGAGAACGATTTGTAGAAAATATGAAATGGGCGAACCAGAAATTTAGAAAAATTACGGATGAAGGGGTGGATGGAAGGAAACTCCAGTAAAATTTATGGGACTAAAAGAAATCAAAAGACGGACCTAAGACATGAAACACAGGGCGGATATGAATCTGGACAGAACTCTGGCAGAACTGAAATGGAAGGGTGGACGAAAATTAAAAATTATGAAACGGGATCTGAATGACAAACCAAAATTTATGGGATATCCTTGACACCTCTGGAACCTCCATTAAAATTTTCAGATCGATCTGAGCTCGTGGCTGAGACACAAATTTCGTGGAAGTTGCTGTGATACTGCGCGGGCAGAACTCCGATGAAGACGATGGCGGTGCGGTGGTGGCTCGTGGCGGCGGCGGCGGCGACCGGAACTGATAGGGTGGAGTCTCACCACCAGAAGGAAGCCTTCACAGCTTCAAGGGGAGAGGGAGGGGCGGCCTAAGCCTTGCTCAAGGGATTTTCTTCCAATTCAAATGCATTAATTCTACTAAAATGGAAAATACAAGCTTAAATAGGTTACATCTCACATCCATCCACAACCATTGGATCTAGGGGATGGGAATGGAGGGTTGGGATGGAGTGTGACACACACACACAAAATAATATAAAAAAAACAAAGGGGGGGGGGCGGCCCTTGGACCAAGGAGAGAGGGTGGACTAGGTGGTGGGGGTAGGTGGCCTCCCATGTGGACTTTTCTAGTCCATTGTCCCCCATGTGTCAAATCAAATTCCCATTCAAACTTCTAGATGCTCCCATGTGGCATGTTGACTGGCCCCACGTGGGACCCTAGGCTGAGGTGGCCCAATGGGGTGGGGCCTGTGGGGCCCGTGGGGCCCACGTGGTCCGAATTGCACATAGGCCCTTATTACAATCAAAATGGCAAACCGAATGCAAAGAAATAAATACAAATTGCACACACATTAAGTCTAACTAAATATAATAAATGGGGAGGCTCAAGGCGAAGTCTCCAGGCTGTCTCCGAGCCAGATGGACGCTGAGGTGGCTTGTGTCGTGCTCCGTGTGCGGTACCGGTGGCTCGGCGTATCGTGTCGATCAATTGCTCGGGTGTCCGCACCACATATTCATTCGAGGGAGGACGGACGCTCCTCCTTGAAGTTGCCCCCATTGTTTGGGCGTGGAAGGCTGGATACTGGACCGGGGTGATTGCCCCCAGTGTGATACTGGTGTATCGGCTTCTTTGAGCTTCACCTGGTCTTCTGGAGGCAGGGTGGCGGCGGTGGGTCACCCATTTTTGCAGTCGCTATGGCACCCTCTTTTTGTTTGCAGGGTCGAGGTTGACTCAGCACCAATGTGGTGGACCGGACGAACCCGGTCCGGGGTTGTCTAGAGCATGGCATTTCTGGTGAGTGTCAGTGTAGTTGGAACTCGGGAGTGTAGTGCCCGAGCTGGGGCTGACAGAATGGCGACCCGGAACATGGCGTTCAGTTGGGCCCTCGGAGTTGTTACCGAAACCCGGGGTTAGTGACCCATGTTGTGCACTGAGGATGTTAGAGGGGTGGTGACCCAGAGCTTGACGCTCGTACTGGGTGTTGGCGAAGCTAGTGCCCGAGGCTGAAAGCCTGTATTGGGAGCTGATGAAGCTTGGATCTGGGACTGGAAACTCGAACTGAGTGCTTGATGACGCTGGGTTCCAGAGCTAGATGCCCGTCTTGAATGCTGATGGTGCTGCGACCCAGGACTGGATGTCGGTCTTGGGCGTTGTCGAAACTGGAACCCGGGGCTGGAGGCCCGTCTCGGGTGCTGGTGAAGCTAGAACCCAGGGCTGGGAGCCCGTCATGGGTGTTGATAAAGCTGAGACCCGGGGTTGAACGCCCGTCTCGGGTGTGGCTGAAACTGGGACCCGGGGCTGAACGCCCGGTCTTAGGTATTGATGGAACTGGATCCCAGGGTAGGCGACCCATCTTGGGTGTTGATGGAGTTGGTCCCCAGGGTTGAACGCCCACCTTGGGTACTGCTGGAGCCGGATCCGAGAGCTGGACGGCCCCCTTTTTTTTGGTATTGCTGGAACTGGAACCCGAGGCTGAACCCCCGTCTTGGGTGTTGGTGATGCAGGAATACTGGGACCCAGGGCGGAGCGCCCATCTTGGGTATTGATGTAGCTGGGACCCAGGGCGGCAAGCCCATCTTGGGTGTTAATGTAGTTAGGACCCAGGGCTGGATGCCCGTCTCGGGTATTGATGTATCTGGGACCCGGGGCTGAAAGCCCGTCTCGAGTATCGATGTATCTGGGACCCAGGGCTAGAGGCCCATCTCGGGTGTTACTGGAGCTGGTCCCTGGGGCTAGACGCCCGTCTTGTGTGTTACTGGAACCGAGACCCAGGGCTAGACGCCCGTGTTGGTTGTTGCTGGAGCTGAGACCCAGGGCTAGACGCCCATCTTGGGTGTTGCTGGAGCTGAGACCCAGGGCTAGACGCCCATCTTGGGTGTTGCTGGAGCTGAGACCCAGGGCTAGATGCCCGTGTTGGGTTTTGCTGGAGCTGAGACCCAGAGCTAGACGCCCGTGTTGGGTTTTGCTAGAACTGAGACCCAGGGCTAGACGCCCGTCTTGGGTGTTGCTGGAGCTGAGACTCAGGGCTAGACGCCCGATGCCCGTCTTGGGTGTTGAGGTGGCTTTGTCCCGAAGAGGTAACCCTTTGCTGGGAGTTGGCATTGCTGGATCGTTGGGGTAAAGATCCCGTCATAGAGCTGGGAGGCCAGGGGCCCAATGCGGAGAGTCCGTGTCGGGGACCGACCTTGATAAGTCCCGGGGTCGTGTACCCGAGCCAGATGTTGGGGAGCCTCGAACTCGTGGTTAAAAGCCCGTATTGAGTGTCGGCTCATCCAAGACTCGGGTTGAGAGGCCCGAATGGCATGCTGGGAGGCCTTGACCCCAGGGTGGGAAACCCGTGCTGGGGGCAGGCTTGGCTGGGACTCGGAGCTGAGAGCCCGAGTGAGGTGCTGAGGAGCCGGGGACCCGGGGACCCGGGGCAAAAAGCCTGTGTCGGGTGCCGACAGAGCTGGGGGCCCAGGGGTCAATGACCGCATGGGTCTTTGTTGCTGGAGGAGCAAAGGAGCCAGCTGCCTGTATGGGAAGTTGCCAGACTGGGCTTCTTGTCGGCCACGGCAATGGGGCCCGAAGATCAGGGCGAGCCAAAAGTCGAAGCAGCATTGTCGAACACGATTGGCATTGCCAACCGTAGGTGCTCGGCGTGGATGGCAATGACGATTGGACCGTAGGTCACCATCACCACCGATTTGTTGTTGCTGGTGCTGGTGCAGGTTGGCCGCTCAATGACGACCAGTCGCATGTTGCATTCTGGACGGGGGGGCCCTCATCTTCCTCTCCGATAAGAAAAGGTGAGGGCATTGCGGCGCACACCTGGCAAGTGTGACTCTTCTTCGGCAGAAAGAAGAAAGGTAGGAGACATCCCACCGGGCATGCCATCTTTGTTTGCGACCGCGGGGAGTCACTTGTCGTTTTGTCCTCGCGGCTGGGGTTTAGACTCGCCTTTTACGGAAGGTCGAGATAGGTTGACTGGGCACGCGGGGATTCCGGGGGTATTAAGAAGAAGGCAGAGAGAACGATAGGAATGCACTGGAAGGGATGGCATATGGTTCATCGTTCTGGGAGACTGGGACAGGGATGGCTGGGTGGAATGCAGGCATGCCAGTCGATTTCTTGACAATCACCTATGGAACTAAGGATTGACCGGGGAAGCGTCGCCAGGATGCGGCACGTGGCTCGAGGGATTGGGCGACATCTGGATAGAAGGGGTTCCACGGGTGCAAGTGCACAGGTGATTATAGGGATTCGTGTACTGGACGTCTTTCCCCACCGGTCGCAAGCAACCGGTGTTTATTTTACATCGGATTGAATCTGAGTACCTTTATTTCTACTACCGAAGAGAGAGTCAAGGACCCTGGGAGCCGCGACGTCAGGAGGGCTTAGTCTGTGCAACAACGACAGGGCAACAGCAACACAACAGGGATAACTGGGGGCAGAGAGACTGGTTCCGACGAGGAGGGGGATCCACTCCCTGACTGGATTACATGACTTATACAGGGTTTGCCGTCCCGCCCCGACCCGCACTGACCCGCACGACCCGACCCGACCTAGGCGGGCGCCGGGTCGCACGGGCCGTGGGTCGTGGACGGGACGGACCGACCCGCTCTGTCCCGTGCGTCTCGCCACGTACCGGTGCGGTGCGAGGCGGGACCCGGCTCGGTACGAGCGGGTCGGGGCGGGTCGGGGCGCCGGAGGTGGGAGAGGGGGGCGGTGGGGGGCCGCAGCAGGAGGCGGTGGGGGGCCGCAGCCGGAGGGGGAGGTGGGACCGTGGGAGAGGTGGGGGGGCGGTGGTGGCCGCCGGAGGTGGGAGAGGGGGGCGGTGGGGGGCCGCAGCAGGAGGGGGAGGGGGGGCGCCGGAGGTGGGAGAGGGGGTGGTGGGGGGCCGCAGGAGGTGGGAGAGGGAGGGGGCGGTGGGGGCGGGGGGGAGCGATCTCGGTGGTGGGGCCGCCGGAGGTTGGGAGGCGGTGGGGGAGGGGGGAGAGGTGGGGGGGCGGTGGTGGCCGCCGGAGGTGGGAGAGGGGGGCGGTGGGGGGGCGCAGCAGGAGGGGTAGGGGGAGGTGGGAGAGGTGGGGGGGCGGTGGTGGCCGCCGGAGGTGGGAGAGGGGGGCGGTGGGGGGCCGCAGCAGGAGGGGGCGGGGGGCGCCGAGGTGGGAGAGGGGGTGGGGGGGCGCAGCAGGAGGGGGGCGGGGGGGCGCCGGAGGTGGGAGAGGCGTCGGAGGGCCGCAGCAGGAGGGGGCGGGGGGCGCCGGAGGTGGGAGAGGCACCGGGGCGGACCGGGTCGCAGTGCGACCCGCCCGACCCGACCCGTCCCGCGCAGAGACCGGGTCGGCCGGGTCGGACGGGTCGGCAAACCCTGGACTTATATGCCATGAAAGGCATTTATATAGGGGCATGAGAGCCCGATTACAAGTGCTTACAAGCCGCGGGACAATTCCGTCATTTGTGACGGTCCCCGGGTCATTGCATTATTGTGCGGGTAGTTCCGTATCTGTAAATGGTGTCTGTCAGAGGACCTGTGACTCAGCAAGATGGCGCCCGGGGGGCGTCACAATGTATTCCTGACATGAGAGAGAGTCGAGGTCTGGGCAGCGGGGGTGCCATGGGCATCATTATGCGGGGGAAGTTGAGTGATCGGGTGTCGGGGGCACCCTTGTGACTGGAGTTGTTGGCAGTCGGGTGCCGGGGGCACCGTTGTGACTGAAGTAGCTGGGTAGTCGGGTGCCGGGGGCACCGTTGTGACTGAAGTAGCTGGGTAGTCGGGTGCCGGGGGCACCGTTGTGACTGGGGTAGCTGGCAGTCGGGTGCCGGGGGCACCGTTGTGACTGGAGTTGTTGAGCGGTCGGGTGTCGCGGGCCCCGATGTGACTGGAGTACCTGGCAGTCGGGTGCCGGGGGCACTGTTGTGACTGGAGTTGTTGAGTGATCGGGTGCCGCGGGCCCCGATGTGACTAGAGTAACTGGCAGTCGGGTGTCGAGGGCACCATTGTGACTGGGGTAGCTGGCCGTCGGGTGTCGGGGGCACCGTTGTGACTGGAGTTGTTGAGCGGTCGGGTGCCACGGGCTCCAATATGACTGGAGTAGCTGACAGTCGGGTGCCGGGGACACCGTTGTGACTGGGGTAGCTGGCAGTCGGGTGCCGGGGGCACCGTTGTGACTGGAGTTGTTGAGTGATCTGGTGCCGCGGGCCCCGATGTGACTGGAGTAGCTGGCAGTCGGGTGCCGGGGGCACCGTTGTGACTGGAGTTGTTGACAGTCGGGTGTCGGAGGCACCGTTGTGACTGAAGGAGGCGGGCGCCGTGAAGAGGCTGAGGCCCGAGTATAGGTACGTGTGTTCAACTGGTTTCATGCTATATGAGAGCCACGTGGGCTCAGGGTTTGCCGACCCGTCCGACCCGGCCGACCCGGTCTCTGCGCGGGACGGGTCGGGTCGGGCGGGTCGCACTGCGATCCGGTCCGCCCCGGTGCCTCTCCCACCTCCGGCGCCCCCCGCCCCCTCCTGCTGCGGCCCTCCGACGCCTCTCCCACCTCCGGCGCCCCCCCGCCCCCCTCCTGCTGCGGCCCCCCCACCGCCCCCCTCCTGCTGCGGCCCTCTGGCGCCCCCCGCCCCCTCCTGCTGCGGCCCCCCACCGCCCCCCTCTCCCACCTCCGGCGGCCACCACCGCCCCCCCACCTCTCCCACCTCCCCCTACCCCTCCTGCTGCGCCCCCCCACCGCCCCCCTCTCCCACCTCCGGCGGCCACCACCGCCCCCCCACCTCTCCCCCCTCCCCCACCGCCCCCCAACCTCCGGCGGCCCCACCACCGAGATCGCTCCCCCCCGCCCCCACCGCCCCCTCCCTCTCCCACCTCCTGCGGCCCCCCACCACCCCCTCTCCCACCTCCGGCGCCCCCCCGCCCCCTCCTGCTGCGGCCCCCCACCGCCCCCCTCTCCCACCTCCGGCGGCCACCACCGCCCACCCCACCTCTCCCACGGTCCAACCTCCCCCTCCCCCTCCTGCTGCGGCCCCCCACCGCCCCCCTCTCCCACCTCCGACGGCCACCACCGCCCCCCCACCTCTCCCACGGTCCCACCTCCTCCTCCGGCTGCGGCCCCCCCACCGCCTCCTGCTGCGGCCCCCCACCGCCCCCCTCTCCCACCTCCGGCGCCCCGACCCGCCCCGACCCGCTCGTACCGAGCCGGGTCCCGCCTCGCACCGCACCGGTACGTGGCGAGACGCACGGGACAGAGCGGGTCGGTCCGTCCCGTCCACGACCCACGGCCCGTGCGACCCGGCGCCCGCCTGGGTCGGGTCGGGTCGTGCGGGTCAGTGCGGGTCGGGGCGGGACGGCAAACCCTGCGTGGGCTTTACAACTGGGCCAAGGAGGACAAAGTACAACTGGCGCAAGCCACGGGACAATTCCGACGCGCAGGTCGGTCCCCAGGTCAATGCGTAATAAGGCGGATATCCGCGTGTTCTACAGAGGCTCTCCATGAGGAGCCCGAGACAAGCCCAACTGCCTAGGTGGCAGGGGCGGTCATGGGCTGGTGCCTGACGGAGGTTGGACGCAGCTCAAGGTGAGCGGTCGGGTCCGGGCCTCGGAAGGCGAATATCGTCATGCCGGAGAGTCGAGGTCGGCCCCGGGAATATTACTCTCGGGTCAGGGTCTGGATAACTCGAGTCATCAGTCCGAGTGGTCAGCAGCTAGCTCGAGGCAAGCGGTAGGCACGCGGTTCCGTGACAGAAGTAGGTACGGCATCATGGCGTATGCGCGGCCACCGTGGGTTGTCATACGCGGGAGGACCCAGGATGCGTGTGTATTCGCCATTGTCATAACGCCTTATACACGACGGGCATGGACTTGTGTGCGATGGCTAGACACCGCGTGAGGGGAGTATGTGTGCCATACCCTCGGCGTGTACGAGCCGATCAACAAGCCAACCACGCGCGCACTTAGTTCCTCGAGTCCCCGACCCTTGCCGAAGGCCTCGGGAGTCCAAGGGCGCGGCAGTTAGGTCGGAGGGTGTTGCATTGCATCCTTCATTCCATGTTGCATTGCATTCCCTTCATTCCATTTCCCCCTACATTCCATTGCATTCCATTGCCCCTTGAGCTCCCTAGGGGGGCTTTTATAGGGGAAGATGAAGGGTCATGGGGGGTTTAGGCGGACCAAGTTGAGGATCCAACTTGGTCCTGGTAAACCCCACAAAAATATATTTTTTTATTATTTTTTGTGTTTAATGGAGTGGGGGAGGGAGGGTTTAGGCGGATCAGACCCAAGGCTGGATCTGGTCCGCCTAAACCCCTCCCCGGAGGGGTTTACGCGGAGGAAAAAAATGTTTTTTTTATTTTCTGTGGGGTTTAGGCGGACCAGCTTTGTGGCTGAGGCTGGTCCACCTAAACCCCTCCCCAGGGGGGGTTTACGCGGGCTAGGTTGAGGGGTAAAGATGGTCCGCCTAAACCCCCTCCCATGGTCATGGGAGGGTTTACGCGGGCTAGGTTGAGGGGTAAAGCTGGTCCGGGTAAACCCCACCCCAAGGGGTTTAGGCGGGTTTGACTGGGGTTTGACTGGGATTTGACTAGGGATTGACTGAGGGTTTGACTGGGGTTTGACTGGAGGTTGACTAAGGGTTTGACTGAGGGTTTAACTGGGTGTTTGACTGGGTGTTGGCTGGAGGTTGACTGAGGGTTTGACTGAGGGTTGACTGAGGGTTTGACTGGGTGTTGACTGGAGTTTGACCTGCTATAAATAGGTCGATCCACGTGCGAGGCCGTACAATGGTGGTGCATGACGCGGTGGGTTACTGGGAGTCCTGAGTCGAGCTCTGACTTGCTGTAGAGTGGCTGGAGCATACGCGCCTATCAGGTGCTCGGGAAAATTCCCGACACGCGTACGTGGGCCGTATACGGGTGCTGTGAGCTCCTGAAGCTTGTGGTTGGCCCGAATGGGTCTTCCTTTGACTTCAGAGGGCTGGAGGGAGGCGACTCGAGGGTAGACCCCGGCCTCATTGCTGGGTGCCACATGGCGTGGCTCATAGTCAGGGCTCCTCTGGGTCGGGTTGGGTAGCTATGTTGAACGCAGATAAACCCGCAAACTGAGTGATGGGGGGTGGGCCCGATCGATTGCTGATGTTGCCACGGGTCACGGCTAGCTGGTTAGGACCCTTGCTTAGGCCCGGCGACTGGGGCGTCGACATGACGATGTCGTTTGTCTAGTGGTCGGGGTGACCCTCGCTCCTTGGCGAAGAATCGTATGATGCGGCAGGCTGTTTTGAGTTCCGAGTTAACTCGGTTGTTGAAGCGTCGGCAGTATAATACCGTATGCAGGGTGTCCGGGGTGATCCCCGAATCTTCACAGAGTGCTGTAAGGTACGGCAGGTTGTCCCGAATCCCTAAACTGACCCGTTTGTTGAGAAACCGGCTGGTGTAGTGCCATCTGTTCGAGGCCGATCCCTAGTTGTTATGTTGCGCCGCTTGACGTGACGAAGTGTCTCAATTTCTGAGCTTAACTTGACTGGTCGAGCAACTTTGGCGATATGTCATTTTGCTCTATTTAGGGAGTATTTTCCTATACTCAATCCTTGATTAATTCAAGAAAATAAACTGGTGCCAACAGATAATTAAATTTAAATTTAAATCTAAATAATTATCTCAATTATCTGACTTATTTGAATCAGATTCAAATATGCATTCCCCTGTTATAAATGATAGTTCTTTACGTGATTTGCTTAATTTACCTTGCATTGGCTTACTTATGTGTTTAATTTTAGTTAATCCAACTTTAATTTTTAAAATTAAACAAAGCTAGCCTATTTTTATTTGCACATCCCATTTTTCAATCCAAAAGTAAGGATTATTTTCAGAAATAACCCTTGATTGATTTTACATGAATAGGTTGGCAATGATCATGGACTTGGTTAATGTAATTATTTAGGGTCTGCGAATCTCTTTTATCTCTCTGTTAAAATTCCTATATACTTCTATCTCCCTTGTAAAAGTTGTACTCGCCCTAAAAGCTGCTGGAATTTTATTGACGTGTAATTTAAATTTTGCCGGCTTACGTGTCATGTGAAAGTTGTAATTAATGTGACGTCAGAGTTTGAAAGGGCGGAGCACACCTGACGAGGACGATCCAGCTGCTTCGGAAGCGGACCGGATGTCTTAGTTACATTAAGAATAAAGTCCATGATCACTTGTAATTTAATTTATGCATTGGATGCATTTATTTTGTGCAAACTACTAGGTACGGTAAATATATTGGATATAATTATATTACCACTTAGGGTGAGAGCAAGATAAAATCAAATTCCCTCACGATTTAATTTTAGATCTAGTAAGCGTGGCTCTAGGAGTCGTCGTGGCCCTCCATCGTTATAAGGTGAATGACCGTCTTCATCTCATGGATTTGTTGTGCTTTCCACAAGGTCCATGGGCTTGAGGGCCGGATGTAACCCCAAGACTAGGCCTCAATGGGGTGAGGAATTGAACCCGACTTTGTTGTGCTTTCCACAATGGTCGGATCATAAACTCATTGCCATATCGTAATGGTGGTTAGATCTAACCGACAGTATCCCTTTTTGTGCTTTCCACAAGGGGATGATTTCACGAGGGCCGAATGTCGGATATTGCATTAGATGCAAGTGCATGTTGACTGCCCTTGAGATGGTGTATGACTTGTTGTGTTTTCCACAAGGCCGTACCTCAGTCTCGTTGGGATTCCAACCCACTATGTTGATCTCGTTGATCTCCCGTTCTATATATTGAGGGTTATATAGTTCGATTGAAAAATAGTGAGACTAACTAAGATAAAAAATCACATCTGAGTTAGAATTTGAACATATGCTAAGTTGTCTTTTATTTCTTATCCAGATTACAATGTCATCGTCCAACCCCCTCCGCGGCATCTTGGATGCCAACAGACTGACTGGACCGAACTACTCGGATTGGCTGCGTAATCTATGCATAGTCCTCACCGCCGAAAAAATAGCCTACGTGTTGGACACGGTTCATTCTGAGCCAGCTCCCGATGCCGACGAGGGCGAGTTGATGACTTATGCCAAATGGTCAGAAGACTCTTCCCTTATCCAATGTTACATGCTGGCCTCTATGGCTCCCGAGCTGCAGAGGTAATTCGAAAAGACTGATTGTAGAAGCATACTTCTTAACCTACGCCAGCTCTTCGGGGAGCAGGGCAGGATTGAGAGATATGATATCTCCAAAAAACTTTTCAGGACACGGATGTCAGAGGGTGCTTCAGTACAGGCTCATGTACTGAAAATGATGGAGTGGATTGAGAGACTCAATGCACTGGGGTTCAAGTTGGATCCTGAACTGCTCATTGATCTTATACTCCAGTCATTGCCCGATTCTTTTTCTTCCTTCATCATAAACTTTAACATGAATAGAATTGATGCAACTCTCCTGGAGCTGCTCAACATGTTAAAGAGTGATGAATGGACTATGCAGAAAGATAAACCATCTTCTTCTGTAATGATTGTTGGCCGGGCCAATAAGAAAAGGAAGGCCACCCAGATATCCACCAAAGGTGACAAAGGGAAGGGAAAGAAGAAGGCTATGGGTAAGCAACTCATCAAAGTTGACAAAGGGAAGGGCAAGAAGAATGAAAAAGAAGACAAGTGTTTTCGATGCGGGGAAACAGGGCATTGGAAAAAGAATTGCAAGGTAATTCTAAATGAAGGTATTTTTGTTATAGACCTTAATTTGTCATATATGGAATCCACATCATGGGTATTAGATACTGGATGTGCATCTCATATCTGTAATTCTGTGCAGGTGCTGGCAAATAGAAGGCGGCTGGGTAAAAAGGAGATTGAACTAAGGATGGACAATGGAGCTTTAGTTTCTGCCAAAGCTGTCGGGACTGCACGCCTCAGTTTACCTTCAGAAGTCATTCTGGAGCTTAATGACCGTTATTATGTTCCTAATATTATTAAGAACATTATTTCAATCTCTGGCTTGTATAACGTTGGATATACATTGACTTTTAATAGCACTGGGTGCTCTATAATGAATAATGGTTTGATTATAGGTAATGGTTCATTAGTCAATGGTCTTTATGTATTAGATACACGTTCTAATGTTATGCAGGTTTCCAATGCTAATGAAGTGAATTCTGCATATCTATGGCATTGCAGGCTTGGTCATGTAGGTGAGAAAAGAGTCTCTCACCTACACTCAAATAGGTATTTGAATTCATTCGAATACAAGTCATTTGATACCTGTGAGTCGTGTCTCATGGGGAAGATGACCAAGGCTCCCTTTAGTGGACATGGTGAGAGGGCTACTGACCTTCTCGAGCTCATACACTCGGATGTGTGTGGACCCATGTCCATGGAAGCAAAAGGGGGTCATCTTTATTTCATTTCTTTTATTGATGACTTCTCAAGATATGACTATGTGTATTTAATGAGACATAAATCACAAGCCTTTGAAAAGTTTAAGGAATACAAGAATGAAGTAGAGAAACATACTGGCAAGAGTATTAAGGCTCTTCGATCGGATCGAGGAGGTGAATACCTTAGCCATGAATTCACTTCTTATCTTAAAGATAATGGAATTATTTCTCAGTGGACTCCACCGTATACACCACAACACAATGGTGTATCCGAAAGGAGAAATAGGACCTTGTTAGACATGGTCCGATCCATGATGTCTATGTTAGGACTACTCTTGTCTCTCTGGGGCTATGTCTTAGAGACTGCAGCCTATTTACTGAATATGATCTCAAGTAAATCTGTTCCTTTTATACCATATGAGATATGAAAGGGCAGGAAACCAAATTTTAATCACATTAAACTTTGGGGGTGTCCTGCCCATGTGAAAAGGAACGATAGTGATAAACTTGAGTCTAGAACCGATAAGTGTAGGTTTGTGGGATATCCAAAGGAGACATTTGGATATTATTTCTATCACCCTTCATAGCAAAGGGTCTTAGTGGCTAAGAGAGCTGTATTTCTGGAAAGACAATATCTACTCCAGAAAGACAGTGGGAGCCAAATAGAATTGGACGAGGTCCAAGAACCCGTAGACATAAACTCATTAGATGAGACTGTATCGGTTGATCCTATTCAGAGTGAAACACAGACACTACGGAGATCTGGTAGACTACCAAGAGAACCTGAGAGATATGTTGGACATGTCTCAGAGAGGTCCTCTAAGGTATGCATCGATGAGGATGAAGATCCTCAATCCTACCAAGAGGCGATCCGTAGTGCGGACTCCGAGAAATGGCAAGAGGCTATGGATTCAAAGATTCAGTCCATGTACACCAACAAAGTTTGGAACTTGGTTGATGTACCCGAAGGGAAAGTCCCTATCGGCTGTAAATAGATTTTCAAAAGGAAGATCGGTGCAGATTGACAGATTGACACATACAAGGCCAGATTGGTGGCGAAAGAGTATCGTCAAAGATAAGGTATTGACTATGACGAGACATTTTCACCTGTGGCCATGGTTAAGTCAATCAGAATCTTCCTTGCCATTGTTGCATACTTGGATTATAAGATTTGACAAATGGATGTGAAGATAACTTTTCTGAATGAAAATCTATCAAAAGAGGTGTACATAGTACAGCCTGAAGGATTCACCTCCATGCTTCATCCTAATAAGATATGCAAGCTTCAGAGATCCATTTATGGATTGAAGCTAGCATCTCGGAGCTGGAACTTAAGATTTGATGAGGCTGTCAAATCTTTCAACTTCATTCGGAATGAAGATGAACCATGTGTTTATAAGAAGGTCAGTGGGAGCTCTGTGACCTTTATGGTGCTTTATGTTAATGACAACTTACTCATTGAGAATGATGTAGAGATGTTGACATCAACTAAGTCTTGGTTGTCCAAGACCTTCTCCATGAAGGATTTGGGAGAAGCATCCTATGTGCTGGGCATAAGAATCTATTGAGATAGATCTTAAAGGATGCTTGGATTATCCCAATCCATGTATATAGATACTATCCTCAAAAGATTTATGATGAAAAATTCTAAGAGAGGTCTCATGCCTATGAGACACGGAATTTGCCTATCTAAGGGGATGACTCCTAAAACTTCTGAGGAGGTGGCATACATGAATAATGTACCCTATGCTTCGGCCATAGGGTCAATCATGTATGCAATGATATGTACAAGGCCTGATGTTGCCAATGCTTTGAGTATTGTCAGTAGATATCAGGTAAATCTAGGCGAAGAGCACTGAAAGGCAGTGAAGGGTATCCTTAAGTATTTGCGAAGGGCTAAGGATCTTTTTCTACTTTATGGAGGAGAGGACTTACAGCTTAGAGCTTACACAGACTCTAGTTTCCGGTCAGATCCAGATGACTGCAAATCCATGTCTGGATTTGTATTCATGTTGAATGGAGGGGCAGTCAGTTGGAGAAGCTCCAAGCAAGATACGACTGCAGACTCGACGACGGAGGTAGAATATATTGCTGCGGCTGAAGCTGCTAAAGAAGCTGTCTGGATGAAGAAATTCATCTTGGAACTCGGCGTAGTTCTCGAGATATCAGCTCCCATCCCATTATTTTATGATAATAATGGGGCCATCGCCTAGGCGAAGGAACCAAGATCTCACCAAAGGTCGAAGCATATTCTCGGGCGCTTCTACCTTATTCGGGAGATTGTTGATCGTGGAGATGTGGCGGTAGAGCGTGTACCGTCAGAAGACAACATAGCAGATCCACTGACTAAGCCTTTGACACAGATTGTATTTGAGCGCCATCGGGATAAGATGGGTCTCAAAGTTGTAGATAATTGGCTGTAGTTCAAGTGGGAGATTGTTAGTATTGGTGTGCTACATGCCAATTTAGGGTCAGTTAGACCCAATAATTATATGATCTTGTTCTTTATTAATAAAGTGGTATTTGAACGTAAATATGTGATTGTATATTACTTTACGATGTCCCTAGGATATGTGGTTATAAAGTCAATTCGAGATGGGATCTCGATCATGAGACTGACTTTACATGGATACATACCTTAAACTGTTCCTGGTTGGAGGGTAATCACTTGGGGACTTTGATTACCAATTAAACCAGTACACATGATGTGTGAGTGACCAGTCTCATGGTCATTGGTGCGGGGCACCAACACATATGTGTAGGTGTATGTCCTTGGAGGATGTACACTGAACTGATCCACTATTGGATCTTCAGATGGTTGATTATACCTAATGTCAACTGAAGATCCAACTGTCTCAGTAGTATCGTTGGTCCTATGACCTAAGACATTGATCAGATCTTACACGAGGACTGGGATGGTTTAATTACTTGGTTAAGTGACTTTAACCATAAGTCATGAATTACCGAGTCATTAACCATTTCAGGATACGTGTGAAGATCATCAATGGTAAAGAGGGGATCGCTCACTGTCGGGTATATATCAGACAGTTAATGGGTCATGACACTGACACTCCATTAAATCCCTGGCCAGGGTCGTATGAGTTCGTTTAGAACGGACGTCATACACTTTAAGGAGGTCATGGTCAAATGATCATGGGATTTGACAGAAACTATACCCTTGATCGAACCAGACTCATAGAAGGAGCGAGGGATTATAGCGATGCAGCAATTGTAGACTTACAAGTACCAGACAGGCTGGTTTAAACTCGTCATCCTCTAGGATCACGTGGATTTACTTGACCCAACGTGATCAAAGGTTCGGAATAAATTAAACTATTATTCGGCTCTAGTAGAAGCGAATAATAAGTTTAATTTACTTCTAATTAGAAATTAGAAGTTAATGGACCTTAAACTAGAGTGACTATGGGCCTAGAGGATCACACACAATGGATTCTTGGGTGACAGATTATTATTGTACAAATGTATATATTAATTCCCTTGAAATCCTTTTGGAAAGACATATAAGAGGGGCTTAATATATATGTACAATAATGAAAAGGATATACATACGATTTTGGTCCTTATGGGTTCTTTTCAAAAGGATCTAATCTTATATATATGCCACCTACGAGAACTCCCCTCTCCTCTTGCTTAATCAAGCATTAACAGTAAGAGAAGAAAGGTTTTCTCTCCCCCCCTTCCTCCCTCTTGCTTTCCCTCTCTCTAGAAGCTCTTTCTCTTTCTAGAAGGGGAAAGCTTGGCGAAGATCATGTCGGGAGGATACCGTCACTGCGCGAGGATCTATGTAGATCAGCTCTAGAGACCGTGCATCTGCGCGGCTCGGTGTTCGTGAGAATCTGTATCGGGCACTGCGGACAGCGTCGTTCCGCGCAAGGTATAAATCTGCAACCCGTAGCTAGGGGTTGGGTGATTAATGCATCAATTAGAGCATGGATCTAGGATTCCATCAAGCCATGTTCGGGTAAATAAATTTTTATTATCCACTGCGTTGCCCGAATAGTGCTGGAGGAAACCTTACAGGGCCCAGGCCGGGCTCGGGATTTAATATTTATAATTCGGGCCCGGGCCGACCTAAGCCCGGCCTGGGTCCAGCCCAGTGGCAACCCTACTCACGGCCCCTTTAACATGAAATTCCCCGAAAATGCAATAACCCCTCTCTCTCGCTTAAATCACCTCGGATCGGAAGAGAAACTTGAGGGATGAGTCCGGGATCTATCCCCCTACCTTATGGACGCTTCAAACCTCAAATGGGGCTCGATCCACGCCAAATCGCGTCGAACTCGCACCTGCACACGCGCTGACGACCACGCATGCGAACGCACGAGCCGCCACCGCCTTCGCCCAAACTTCTCCTAGCCGCCACCGTCGTCGAACGGATCTGCCCTCGCACTCGCCGTCTGCAGCCGGAAAGGAGAGGGTAGGCGCCTCGCGATCGAAGCAGAGAGGGGAAGAATGAGGAGAGAGAGGAGCAGGCTCGCGTATAACGGGAAGATAGGAAATTTTGGGGATTTCCTTTAAACCCTGGAAAAACTAAAATCATCAATATGCCCTACCTCTTATCATTTTCGATTAAATAATTAAGAAAAATCAGGAAAACTCGATAATTCCGCCGAGGTCCATACTAGATCTGAAATAAAATTTTAATTTACCCATTAAAATAGATCTGAAGCCCACGAAACATAGAATCCAAAATCCGGAGGTATTACATCAGGATCTCACAACTTCTGAAGATCGTTGGATGATCCAGAGATTTTTGGTAATAGGAACCAGTTCTAGTGTCCTCCTAGCCATAAGTCCTGCCACAAGAGAAAGAAGATCAGGGGGTCCTGCACCCTCCGATGCTTAAGTTAGAGTAGGAAAGATGAGGGACTTTCCAATAATATGTGGTTTATGTTCTGTAAGATCTCATATCTCAATGTGTTGTGAAAACTATCTTTATATAGCTGATGGTGGCAGGTGATCTTGATCTTCATGTTATCCAAAAAAAATGTGAATAGTGACACATATTTGATATGTCTACAGCTTAACCTTGCTGGCATTTAGGTGAGATAAGTCACAATACATGTGGGCCACTTTGGCAATGGGTTAGGTTAGGGGTGGGTGGCCTACCCGAGGTGGCCCACCCGACCCCTAACCATAATCGGGGTGGATTAACTCATTCCACATATTTCCTAAGAATGAGTTAATCCACTTTAACCCTATCTGACCCCGGTTAAGAAAAAAAATATCAAACAAGGAGTAACCCACCCGACCCTGATTAACCTACCCTACCCGGACTTAACCGGTTGTCAAACATGTCCGTAGAGATTAGGAGGCCTTTTACCTTGGTAATCTGTGTATGACCTCGGTAATGCATGGGGTTTGCTACTACTTTGACACCATCATTGTGTCTACTCATCATAGCCATAGGGTGGATAGTTGTCGAAAATTGGGGGATGCCACACGCGGCACTGGGAGTTGATTCCACATACGCCACTTGCAATCATGGCGTCCACTATGAGGGTGTGGATCTCATTGCATGATGCGTCCCTCATCGCTGCCATCTGATATGAAGTGGGGCATGGATGATAGGTTCATGGTCAAGCTTTACTTGTCTAAGCTATATACCCTTAGTGAAGATATGTCATCGAAGGTTGGGTTAGGGTTGGGATGGCCCGAGATCGAGCTAACTCTCTTGTCTTAGAGTGAAGCTAATGCCTATTCTTACCATAGTTTTGCGGTCAAGTTAATACTTTTTTTCTCCTAATGCTCGGGGTCGAGCTAACGCTCGATCTCGCTCGGGGCTCGGGGCCGAGTTAATGCTCTAGGCCTCCCAGGATGGCTTAGAGACCCTGGGTTGAGTTAATATCTGAGCTCTCTTAAAGCACGAGGTCGAGCTAACGTGCGATCTCACTCAGGGCCTAGGGCCAAGTAAATGCCCTAGGCCTTGGGATGCTCGAGATCGAGCTAACAGTGTTAACACCTTGTTTGGTTAGAGAAGGCTCGGGACATAGTTGGTACTCTGCCCCATGTTCTCTGAGCTAACATTTAGCGGCTTTACATTGTTTTACCTTGGGCTCTCTGGGCTTTCCTCTTCAACCTGACGCCTAGTATAAGGGCCTACCCAGCGTGGTGCATTTGATAATATCTATCTAACCCTTACATGCTCTAAGTGAGTTGGGCAACCTTTGTGGGCCATTTGAATGGGATGCTCTTAATGGGTCAGTATTTAGACTTCTGAGTTGGGATGTGTTATTGGGCTTTATTCTGAGCGGAGAAAATCCCCCCCCCCCCCTACACTGATCAATGAAGATATGAATTCTTTTATAAACCCAAAACTCAACTATAGACAATTGATGTGAGATTTGATGTCCCCTCACATCCAAGCCGGTATCTTTGAGGATCTGGTATCAGCGACACCATGGGCAAATGGTCAGACAAGAGAAGACAAGAATGTGACGCTGGATGTGAACTTACTTCGATACCATGTTACTTAAATCAAACGCCCATCCAAAATTTGAGTAGTGAGTGAGGAGAATTCATTTTATTTATTTTTTTGAAAATTTTAATAGGTGGAGTCCAGCCAGACTTGACAATTATCCGTTTAAAATTTGAACCGAATTCAAATTCGTATTAGTTTAATCGGATAATTATCCGAATAAAATATCCGACGGATAATTCGGATATCCGATTATTAATCGAATACGAATTCGGATATTGAGATATCTATGTCGGATATTATCCGATCGAATATAAATATGAGTTTTTTTGATATTATACATGAATCACTTCAGATTTGCTCTCGGATATTTCAGTTAATAATCATATTTTATATTTATTATATTTTTAATTCATTATATATATTTATATATTTAAAAACTAAAAAACTATGAACATGTAACATATTTTTATACTTAATCGGATAGTCGGATATATCCGAATCCGGATGGTATTCGGCTATTCGATTACACCTAATCGGATGGTCGGATATATCCGAATCCGGATAATATCCGTCGAATTCGGATTCGGATAGTGACAAAAATACACCCTAATAGAATGTGTCAGATTTGGATATCCGACCGATTATAATCAGATACGAATTCGAATATCAGACTATCCGCTCCGTATCCGCTCCGTTTACATGTCTAAACCCACCCCCTCCACATGGCAGCACGGTGCGCGGAGAATACGCAGAAGTTGTTAGTACGGGCAGAAACATCATTCGTACGGGTGGAACTATCACAAATTTGTCCCAAAAAAATCCGTACTTAGAAGGGAATTCAAGTGATTATTTAAAATTGTAAATACCTTGTCTAAAAAAAATAATTGAGATTCAGCTCGTACATACAACCTAAAATTAACTCGTGGCTTTCTAAAAAAGATGGGTGAAAATTAACTTGAAGGATCCAATTCAACCTTCTCCGCGTCGTCAAAGACGACGTCCGGCCTTCCCACCCCCTAAAACAGCTGAGCTGCCCGCCCTCTGATCACCAGAGTTGATCACAGCCGTTCGATCGATGTTCCCGTAGTTTGGTGTAAGAACAACGAGGGATAATAGAAGGATAGGGGTTGAGGGTGGTGGCCTTCTCTAGCTTCCGCCCCGGAGGGCGGGAGAGGGCCGTCGGCGGGGATGGCGGGGCAGGGCTCATGGGGAGACTACTACACCGCCGCGAGGGGGGCGGAGGAGGAGTTCTCGGCGTCGGCCACGTTGGTCAACTTCGACCGGCCGTTGCCCCTCCTGAGGGCGCCGCTGCCCGCCGGCGCCACGGACGACCCCTCCTCCGGACCCTTCGTGCTGGCTTTCCGCAACGCGGACTGCTGGAGAGCGGCGTACCGGCGCACGGAGGCGAAGGTCGTCGAGCAATGCGAGGTCCCTATCCCCTCCTCTTTCACCATTTTGCATTTTGCTGATTGTACGATAGTTCCAACTTGATTGGGTTCTTCTTAATCTGGGCGGTAGCGAACGATCGAAAAGTGTTTTCGGTTCCATTTTTATTCGAGAAATGATCCTAGAGCTTCTTCTCTTTTTTATTTTTCCGTCCCGAATGGTTAACGTTTCAATTTTGGGGGAAGAATCAAGTGGGCATCAACTCCACATGGTCTTCATGCTTAGGGGCTCTCGTGGATTGTAGGGCTTCGGTCATCAAGTTTTATCCATTGGGATTACTCACTGTTTCATTGGGAAGTTTTGTTGGAGGGGGGATTGTGTTGTGTTGTTTCCCCGCAGCTGGCCGAGCTGGCTGGCTGTAATTTTAGCCAGGCAGTAAGTTAAAATCGGCTGCGAAATCGAAGTAAGGAGCTGGAAACCAGCTTCTGGCTGCTTAGTTTGAGCAGCTGGAATAGATGGTGCTCTGCAGCTCCAATAACGACTTCCCCCGGACAGGAGGAAGGCTTCAGTGAGGAAATCGAAAGAATCTTGTTAGTATGGTATGTGAGTTTGATTGGCCGCTGACTTGCACAATTACAGTTCCTTTATTTGAAGAACTGGTAAGATGTAGCTTAGATCGTCTCTCCAATTTGGCATGTCCTGGTCGGAGGATCCCGTGGAACTTGTTCTCCTGAGATGAGATGAATTCCTATTTGGAATGTTAGGGTTGTATTTCTTCACTATGTGAACTGAAATTTTGTATAATACTAAGTGATTCATTCTTTTGTTTCTCGTCTATTTTTGATGAACTATGCTATTTATAATGTTTTGGAAACCCTTTTGGTAAATACTGCTAAAGAGGGGTTTACTATTAAGATCTTGTAAAAACAAATTTGGACCTTGCTTACACGGGTTGCTGTATCTGACTGACCCTTGACTCATATGAGTTGACTTAGTTCAATAGTCAATACAAATGAAGATCATCTGTATCCCATATACAAAATATTTCAAAATATTCGGGAGTTTTAGATATGGTCTCATATGGGTCAGAATAGAGTTTGTCATAATGAAAGTGAGGGGGAAACCAGGAAGTGGGAAAGAGGAAAAACAGTGAGCAAACTTGTGGCTCAACTTATCTCAGGAATCATCATAATCAAAATTCTCAGTTGTAATCTTTCCATGCCGCTAAGCAATTCTTAACAGATCATTGTTTTACTACCAGGATTTGCTTGGATCAGCCCATCATCTATCATCATTCTTCATCAAATCCTGATAAATTGGGATCAGACTTGAGCAATATTTTTAAATTTTGGTAGAATTGTTGGAGTATGTATGTGTTTGTGTCTTTGGGGAGGTTTGCCAAAGTCATTAAGCATCTTAGTTTCACGGATGCTTGTAGGTTGTTAATTTTGCATAAAATTTTAAGTTCATTTCTTAAGTTAGAATCAATCTCCTACATGTACTTGATTATTGGTATGTCAATAACACTGATTATTGCTTCCTCTACATACATACAAGTGGCTTCCGGTTCCTCTTATTCATATTAATCCTTTACATATTGGGGATTTTTGCTTTTAACCCCTACAATCATAGATAATTACGTTTTACTCGGTAAAATCTATCTGTTTGTCAGAAAGCCCCTATAATATTCTAACTCTTCCCCAAAGACCCATATGGTTAACAGACGGTGGAAAAAGAGAATATGCCATTAAAAATGGAAGGAATATTCTGTTTAGATAGGAAAATTCCCAAAATAATCCCGATCCCCCCCCCGCGTGCGCGCGCGCGCGTGCTGTTGGGAGATATGCCCCTGTCGCTCTCTCTGTCACCGGTGCGGCATTGGGATGCTGCCATCGCCTCCACGAACGGCACGAATCTCCATCTTCCACGTCATCGGCATCTCAGAAGAGTCACCCCCATGACCGATTTCGGCACCAGCCAGTTTGCAATGGCGACTTCGGCGCCGGCCGGTTGCAAACAAGGGGTAGGGGAGGGGTGACAGGGAAGAAGGCATCTTCCCCTTCTCCTCCAGCGCCAGTGACGTGAGGCAGTGGCTCCCTGCCTATTGCAAACAAGGGGCAGGGGAGGGATGACGGGGAAGAAGGCGTCTTCCCCCTTCTCCTCTAGCGTCGATGACGTGAGGCAATGAAGAAAGGAGCATCCCGCTCCTCTTCGGCACTGATGATGGGGAGGATGGCGGCATCCCAGCTCAACAGATGGCCGACACACTAAAGCACCAGTACGGCTGTCGTGGCCACCAGCAGGGACGTCTTTAGGGCAAGGAGGGCGGTCTTGTCGCTTTTGTCGTAGAGGGCATTCGTCGGCGGCGGTGCACACCAGAGCAGTGGCAGCATTGGCGCCCTCCCACTGGTAGTTGGCTAGGCGATGTTCCCACCTACGGTCTGGAAGCCCAAAACATGGCTCTCATTGTCCAGGACCTCCAACCGCTCTATGCTGGTGGCCGTCGACAGCCATGACATGACGCTTACCTCCTGGAGGGTGCCCACGCTGCTGCTGTCACCCACCAGGACGTTGCAGCTCTTGACGAAGTGCTTGTAGGTCTGGGGGTTGTTGAAGTGGTGCACCACCTACCAGACATTGGCCATAGGGACAGTCACCGCCTGCACCACTGCGGAGCAACACTGGTTGGGGCCAACCTCGTGCTCGTGGTGCCGTGCCATGACTTTGGGGACTTGGTGGGTCATGCAGCGCCCCATGGGGTGGTGGCGCAGCTCATGGCGCTATGGAGGGTGACAGCGTCGGGGCCGAGGATGTGGATCTTGTGTTGGAGGGATAACTTCAGAAGCGTGTAAGGCATTGTGGATTGCTAATATGCTTTCCTCTCTCTCTCTCTCTCTCTCTCTCGTTGGGGGGACCGCCGGTGCCATCCCTCTCTCTCTCTACTCTCTACTCTCTACTCTCTCCTCCCCACTCTCTCTCTCCTACTCTCTCTCTCTCTCTCTCTCTCTCTCTCTCTCTCTCTCTCACACACACACACACACACACACACATATAACCAGGGGATATTTTCATCTTTTAGTACACGTGAGTGAAGTTAACCATACCTGGGTTAACATTTTTGTGGATTGTACTGTAAGGAGAGAATGGCAGGAGCTTTTTAAGGAAACGGAGAAGATTATAGGAGCTTTCTGACAAATAGGTAGATTTAAGGGACTAAAATGTTTCCAAGTAAAAATCCCTACATATTGTACTTTTGTTGTGAGTATGCATACTTATCACATTAAGCTTTGGATCTTAATGATTTTTGAATGACGGCAGTCGCGGGACTGAATTTAGGCTATTATGGCCCACATTGAATGCACTTTCTTAATTTGGCTTGGCTTAGATGGATTAGGATTGGTTGAAATTTGGGCTGAAATGGGTGCAGGCTTCTTGGCTTTCAATCTGGTTTGGCCCTCAGATGGATCTTGGTATGCCTGACCTATCGGAAGTCTCAACCTCTGTGAAGGATGCCTAGTGATAGATATTTATGAATGACCAGGTCTAGCGATAGTTAATGAATAACAAATTCAAGACGTGTGAGCACATCATCCAAGAAAATAAAATACTGGTTCATGGCTTTCTAGGTTCGGTGGCCATTTCAATCTTATTTTTGGGATTTTTGATTTTAAGATCCTAAAATCTTTCAAAACTAGAAAAAAGTCCCCCTGATCCATTTTTTTTAACCAAAAGCCCCTAAATCTCCTCCGTTACATGAAAAAGTCCCTGTCATCTGTCACTGTGAGGTAAGGTCTGGTTTGGCTAACCTAAGCATAGTTTAACTTAACCAGAGAAGAGAAAAAAATCATAATGCCCTTATTAATTGAGAGAGAGAGAGAGAGAGAGAGAGAGAGCTATGGAGGGCATCCATGGACCCCATGGGATGGGTGGAGGGGTGGAGGAGAGGACCTCACCCTGGAGAAGTTGCGGGAGCTGCTGGTCGCCTTGGGCATGCTGCGAGGGGTCGTGCTGGAGGCGCCGCACGACCACGATTGGATCATCCCCCTCGCCTTCACGGTCGTCACCGTCATCTCCATGATGGGCTGCTTCTCCTATTTCATCTTCTGATGCAGCAAGTGCAGGAGGATCAACCCCGTTGGGGGGAGGGGACGAGGCTCTCAAGCTGGACCACAAGTGCGCCAGCGCCTGCTTGGTGGTGGTCCTTTTCATTGTATGCTCCCTCGTCTCCCTGTATTGCTACTACTGCTTCCACACCAGGTGCTTCGGTAGCGGCGACGCCTCTCCCGTGGCCAAGGCGGGGATGGCGGGGAGGAAGTTCCTGATGATGAAGACCAGGTGAAATGGTCCGGTTTCACCTTCGAGGGATGATTAGCGACGGTGGGGTGGCGGGGCTACTGGCCACCGGTGGCCATGTTCTTCCTCTACGTTTCCTTTGGTTCTTTCTTTTGTTGCAGGTGGAACCCAAATCGTAGTCCTGAACAACTGCAACGAGAGCGTGCGACCCGCGGTCCTTGCGTCGCCGAGCACCCCACCCCCAGGGATGACGGCTTCCACCTGGGCGTCGGCGAGGAGGCATCCTTCGAGGTGCCCTGCGGCTGGTCGGGGAGGATATGGGGCAGGCGGGGATGTTGCTTCGACGAGGGGGCAGGGTCTCCTGCAAGATCGGTGACTGTGCCAACCTACTGCATTGCAAGGGCATCGGGGGGAGACGACGTCGGAACATGCGTAGAGAGAGAGAGAGAGAGAGAGGGAGAGCGAGTGAAAGAGTGAGTGCGAGAGAGAGAGAGAGGGGGGGGAGGTCGCCTTTGGAGTAGATAGAAAGAGAGAGAGGGCGCCCGAATAGGGAGAGAGGGAAAGTAAGAGAGAGAATGGGAGGAGAGAGAGAGAGAGGGCGTGAGACAAAGGGGAAGAGCGTCGTATCGGGACATAGCGGCCCTTTTTCACCTACCTCTACAGCCCCATGGGGTCTCCGAGGTGCTGATGACGTCGTACGAGGTGGCCATGGGGCCCTATACGTGAAGACAACGGCTGTGTATGCCAAGTGGGTATCGGAGCAGTGGATGTCGGGGAGGTTCTGTAAGTGCCCCCAGCACCACCTACAACGCCGTGGTTTACCTGCGAGCACCCCCAACACCATGCTAGTGTTCACCCTCTCCCCGAATGCCAACACTTGGGCGTCCCGGTACCCCTGCAAGGACTCTGTCATTGTCTTGACATCGCAGAAGCATGACACCTCCAAATTGATGTGCCCCCTCTGCACCACCTGAGCCGCCTTCTACCTACTGCCGCCGTTATTATGTGTGACTCGGCACGCACTGCTAGCCCACCCAGCGCCAACGACCTCGTACTGCACCAGTTCAGCTGCTTCATGATCACCTCTCTCATGCTCTAGGGTGCCTACTGCACTATGGGGAGAGAGACAGAGAGAGAGAGAGAGAGAGATTGTGTGTGACTCAGCACGTGTTGCTACCTCGCCTGGTGTCAGCGGCCTTGTACTGCACCCGTTCAGCTGCTTCATGATCGCCTCTCCCTTGCTCCGGGATGCCTACTGCACTATGGAGGGAGGGAGAGAGAGAGAGAGAGAGGTAATTTGGGAAATAGACAGTTAACAGGGTGAGAGGAAAGAATATTACCCGATATATTCATTTTTTTTTCGAATGGTTAACTGCATAGGATTTTTACTAAGGATTCGAAGAATGTGAGGGCTTTTGACTAAATAGGTGGATTAGGGCAATCTTTTTCTAATTTCAAAAGCTTTTAGGGGCTTAACATAAAAAATCCCTTTATTTTTTTTCTGTTGAATCTGGAGGGCAATCTGCATGGCATTTGGAGGATGATGCCATGTAACTGATTGATATTTAGTAATACTCTAGTCAACTGTTGATGTATATTTACTAGTACTATGTTCAACTGAAAAGAAGTTTGTGAACCCCACAAAAGGGCTTTTGACCATATAGAACGTATAGCTTTTCCCTTCTTTTTCCCCCATGTAGAATATCAAGGAAAAGTTCACCTCATATTCAGCACTGAGTTTTTCTTCAACAGAATTCTGTTTGCTTTGTGCTTAATACAAAATCACGTCTAAAGCTAGGGATATAACTTCATTGAGCCTATGTTTATGTTATTTATTTTCATTTTCTTTATTTAGGCTGGTGCACGGATTGGTTGTTCTCTTACTGCATCAAAGAAGTGCAGACGTCCTTGGTGGAAAAGCCTATTTGGAGTTGGTGCTGTAGACCTTACTGAGAGGGAGAGTTGTGAAGAACGTGAGACATTAGCCTGTGTTGAAGCTTCAAGAGAGCCATGCATTCGGTTTGCCAAAGAGAAGTGCTTACCACCATTTCAAGATGCAAGAATTTCTTTGATAGGTTTAAAGGGGTTGCCACAGTCTTTACGCTCCCAAGCATGTGACAGTGGACCAGGAGAGGATTTGAAGCCTGAGCATAACAATCCATCCATAGCTGTAATCAGCAGTCCGCAGTCAAACAGTCTTGAAAAAACTAACTACCGAGGCAGTCTTCTTTTAGAAAGTTTTCCTATGGAAGAGTCTTGCAGGGGGAGCTTTTAATTTGGAAGGAAATTTCTTAAATTTCTCACAGCAGTAGCAGGCCCATCTACCTCGTTTGGCACATGAACTTTGCTTCCGGAAGTCTGGAGTACATTGGAAAACTCTAGTAATGATCTGTTGATGCCTGCATCTTTCCATTCACATGGTTGTGAAGGGAGTTTTTATGCTTCTTCTCTTCAATGGAGCATATTTGCTCACAGGGCTTCAATGTTCATCATCGTATTTCTTGATTCCATCACGGCATATGCATGCGTTGGCAATAAATTAATTGAGGCAATGCACCTTCTCCTGGTTCGGAGGTTGTAGTCTGTCAACACTCACATTTTTCCTTGTTTGAGAGGAAAGAAGAGGGAGCTGATTAGCATTTTCAAAGTGGCACACATGAAAGAATGAATGCTTGATTTTCCATATCCTGAACAATGAATCTTCTATTTCACAACCATCATTGGAGATACCGTAGCATTCACCGTACAGTTATAGCATGAATTTGACAGATTCTCAAGAAAGAGAAGGCAAAGTCATCTGTTGGACATGCACAGTGATTAAAACTTATGAAAACTTGTATCAAATGCAGGTACGTCCGTTTCCTTTTAGTCTTAGTTCATGCTTATATATAAAAAGAAGGATTTTTCACAAATAAACCACACAGATGGGTTTTTTAGGAATAAGCCCTTATAAAAATTGAAATTAAGAATAAACCCCTCCAATCTCACTATTTATAAATAAACCACCAAATTCTTCTCCGCTATAGAAAAAAAATCCTTATCATCCATCTCTATCAAAAAATGTCGAGTTAATTTAACCCAACTATGGTCTAGTCTAGCTCATGAGGAGGAAAAGACAAAAAATCCCTTGATTTACCCAAAGAGAGAGAGAGAAGAGGGTGTCAGAGAGAGGGGGGTCCCCTCCGGCACTAGCATTGGCACCCCTATCAAGTGGGGTGGAGAGCCAGGGGAGGGAGAGAGAGAGAGAGGGAGAGCAAGGAGAGGGGGATCAACCAGGGAGAGGTGTCGGAGGGGAGAGAGAGAAGAGGGTGTCAGAGTGGGTCTCCCTCTCTGGCACCAACATCGACACCCCCACTGAGTGGGGTGGGGTGCTAGGGACAGAGAGAGAGGGACAAAGGGAGAGCAAGGAGATGGGGATCGATCGAGGAGGGGTGTCGGGAGGGAGAGAGAGAGGAGGGTGCTAGAGGTCACCCTCCAAATCCGCAAGACTATGGTGATGGTCCTCCTGAGCTGTTGTCGAGGTCGTTGTCAGAATACAGAAGAGAGAGAGAGAGACAAATGGAGAGCAAGGAAATGGGGATCGATCAGGGAGGGGTGCCAGGGGGAGAGAGAGAGAGAGGAGGGTGCCAGAGGCCACCCTCCAAATCCGCAGGATTATGGTGATGATCCTCCCGAGCCGTTGTCGAGTCTGCCGTCAGAATACAGAATTCTATGACCTCTACGTGGAGCGTAATTACGTGGTCATCACTCGATCTTCGTCATCATCGTCGTTCGACAGTCGGAGTGAGACGATCAGGAGAGAGAAGGGGTAGAGAGAGATAGGGAGAGAAGGCAGTCGCACTATCCTCACTGCATACTCTCTCTCTCTCTCATGCACACTATGTGGAAGTCGAACCCAAGTACATAATCTCCTCTCCACTTTTTTTTAAAACTCCCTTCACTCACTTACGTGCACGGACACTTGCACGGACCACACTCTCATGCACACTCATTTGCATGCACTCATCCACACACTTGCACACTCTCCACCACACATGCACTCACGCGCTCGCATTTACCCAACATACCCAAAACACCTCCCCTTCACCCCCCCTATTTATAGTAGATGGAGAGTGTGGAGGAGTGATGAGCGCAAGGGGGTGTGACGGTGGAGGTGGATATGGATGAGGGTTTAATTACGTGGGGATAAAAAGGGAGGAATGGATAAGGTGATTACGTGGTGATTATTTGGGCGCATTTGGAAAGGACGTAGGAGAGAGATTTTGAACTCTCCAATCATTAGAATCCCTCTTTTTTTAAAAAATTTTCCAAATGTCCCAATATCACATCAATTTTTATTTATGGTGAATTTCGAGGTTTAGAGAGAGACAGGGAGAAAGGGAAGAGAAGTGGAAAATCTCCGAAAGTTACCTAAAAGATGCTTCTTCTCTCTCTATGAGATTTTGAAAAAATCCCTCCACCCTACCTCCTATCCAAACGCGCCCTTAGAAGGGCGTAGAAGAGAATAAGATAAAGATGAAGAGTGCTGCACGTGGGGAAAAGGAGGAGGGAAGGGGATAGGTGGTAGCTTCCGAAGCTGCCTGGGCACTGTGTGCCAAGGGAGGCCCAATGGGCACTCCCAGCCCATTAACAACTTTTGTCAGCAAGGACTCCACCACCTGCAAAGCGAAAGATAGGATTCAAGTCTGTATCCATTGAAACTTGATCAGATAACAGACTAAATGTAGTTGTCCAACGAATGGAACTTCAGGCTTCTTGTCTGAGAGAACTACTTGTATGAGCATGTTCAAAGAGTGAGATGTCCTCTGCATAGCATAAGAGGCTTTATAAATACTTCACGTAATTAACCAAGTTAGTTAAACTCACCCTGAAATCTCTCATTTGAATATATATTCCTTGATAAGGTCTTCATGAAAGGCTCATAAATTTTCCTTGTGAAACATTTTCCTAAGCTAATAGTTTTTAAGTTTCTCCCGTACTTTCAAGAACCAGTTTGACGCGGCGGCGACGTGGAAGACGGATCGACGGCACTCCGGGACACGGACGGGACGGATAACTGCTATCTCACACAGTTCGACCTCACGCCGGACGGTCTCACACCGGGCGACGCTCAATCCTCACAAAAGAGAAGAGAGAGAAGGGAAAGGCAAGAGAGAATGACTCTTACACAAAACAACATTTCATTTATTCATAACATCATACGTAACACACCATTGCCTTCCTTTATATAGGAGGAAAGCTATAACAACAAGACCTTTCTAACTTCTACTAATTATGTTCATACCCTTAGCCTAACAAGACAAACCCACCAACCAATATTTGACTTGTGGGTTTTAACCAAACAAAATAAAAAATTACACACATGTTTATTTGACTTAGACTAGCCTAATAAGACGAAAGAGTAGGAATACATGTATCCATACACACACAAATACTCAAAAATACACACAAGTATAACTACTCAGTATGCCGGGTCTTCAATCGAGTCTCTGAGTCATAAGCTCGGTGCAGTCTGTGCGGTGCGTCGTCGGCTCCGAGTAGTGGGCCCGGTAGTGGAACCGGTGGTGGTGTCCCCACCAACCCTCCCGGGGCGGCTGGAACTCGACTCCGTCGAGTAAGGGGGAACACGGCTGTGGTAGTGCTCCAGCAGATCTGGATCGAGGCGCTGGAGATCTTCTCGGCTGATCCAGGAATCATCAGAAGGGGGACGGTCCCGCCAGCGGACAAGGTAGCGCTGGTACACCCTGCTCCGTGTAGTGGTCACCTGCTCATCCAGTATCCTCTCAATGTGCTCGCGCGGAACTCTCGAGGCTGTGGGACGCACAGGGGTGGGCTCACTCTCAATGGGAGGAGAAGGCTCGAAAGGGTCACTAGGAATCGCTGTGGGTTCCTTGTAGGCAACTAGGTCTGCCACATTAAAGGTCGAGCTAATCCCATATTCGGGAGGTAAGTCCACAACATAAGCATTGGAGCCAATCTTCCGCAGAATTGAGAAGGGTCTATCACTACGGGCCTGCAACTTTTTAACGGCTCCCGAGGGGAGTCGTTCGGGTCGGACCCGTACCATAACCAAGTCACCTTCTAGAAATTCATGGTGACGCCTATGCGAATCAGCCAATTTTTTATAAGTCTCATTACTGAGGTTGATTTGCTTGCTAATTGACTCATGCAGACTTTTGACATGCTGTGCAAACTCCTCAGCTGACTTGGATATCCTAGACTCGAGGGGAAGGGGAATGAGATCCACAGGTTTCTTAGGTTTGTATCCATGCACGACCTCAAATGGACTCATACCTATGGACCGATTGACCGAACTGTTTGAATGCAAATTCGGCTCTGGGCAAAAGAAGGTCCCAAGTGCCGGGGTGATCCCCTACGAGACACCTCAACAGATTCCCTAAACTCCTATTGACGACCTCAATTTGCCCATCAGTTTGGGGATGATAGGCGGTGGAAAACTTCAGTTTGGTGCCAACTAGGTGCCAAAGTGTCTTCCAAAAATAGCTAGTGAACCAGACATCCCGGTCAGACACGATGGTTTGGGGAAGACCATGCAGACGCACAACTTCATCAAAGAACAAATGGGCTACTCTAGATGCATCAGATGTTTTGGAACATGCAATGAAGTGGGCCATCTTAGAGAACCTATCAACGACAACAAAGATGGAATCATGCTTGTGAGCAGTGCGTGGTAACCCAAGGATAAAATCCATGCTCACATCAACCCATGGTCGATCAGGAACGGGGAGAGGAGTGTAGAGACCAGTGTTCTGTTTGACCTGTTTGGCCATCGTGCATGTCCTACACTGGGCTACAATCTTGGCCACATCTCTCTTCAGGCCAGGCCAATAGAAGTGCTCCTCCACAGAATGGATGGTCTTGTTGCGGCCAAAGTGACCAGCAAGACCTCCAGCATGCATTTCCCAGACTAGAAAATCCCGAACAGAAGTCCTCGGGACACAGAGTTGCTGCCCTCGAAATAGAAAACCATCCTGGAGTAGATAGTCAGCAAATGTTGTCGAGGATCCAGCAGACAGAGCAGAATAGGCAGGGCCAAAATCAGGACACTCTCCATAGAGTTCCTTCATGCGGTCAAATCTGGTGACCTCTACCCGAACAGTGGAAAGAAGGGAGACCCTTCGACTCAAGGCGTCGGCCACCTTATTGTCCTTTCCAGCCTTATGTTTTAGGACAAAGGTGAAGGATTGGAGGAACTCTACCCACCGACCATGCCTTGGGTTTAAACCCTTCTGAGAGCTAAGGAATTTCAAAGCCTCGTGGTCTGAGTATAAGACAAACTCTTGTGGTAAGAGATAGTGTCTCCAGTGTTTAAGGGCTTGGACCATGGCATAAAACTCCTTATCGTAGGTAGAGTATCGAAGCTTTGCATCAGAAAGCTTCTCGCTGAAATAAGTCACAGGGTGGCTCTCCTGGCTAAGCACCCCACCTATTCCTACGCCAGATGCATCACATGAAACCTCAAAGACTTTGGAAAAGTCTGGCAGGCGGAGGACAGGGGCTTTGGTCATAAGCTCCTTTATGGCAAGAAAAGCCTGGGAGGCAGCTTTGGTCCACTCGAAATTTCCCTTACAGATGCAATCCGTAATGGGTGCCATAATGGTGCTGAATCCCTGGATGAAGCATCTGTAGAAGGTGGCTAGCCCGTGAAAACTTCGAACGTCATGGACATTCTGGGGCTCTGGCCAGTCTACTATGGCTCGGACCTTGGATTGATCCACAGACACTCCATGACTTGAAACCATAAATCCGAGAAAAGTGACCCGGTCTGTCATGAATTCACACTTAGTCAGGTTGGCAAACATGGTTTCTTTCCTCAGGGTCTCGCAGACCTCCCTTAAATGATGAATGTGATCCTGAGGGTTGTGGCTATAAATGAGAATGTCGTCGAAGTAGACGACAACAAAGCAACCGATGAGGGGACGAAGGGCTTCCGTCATAAGCCTCATGAATGTGCTGGGGGCATTGGATAGCCCAAAAGGCATGACAAGCCACTCATACAGACCCTCTTTTATTTTGAAGGCTGTCCTCCACTCATCCCCGGGTCGAATCCGGACCTGGTGGTAGCCACTTTTCAAGTCAATCTTGGAAAAGATGGTGGCTCCACTCATCATGTTAAGCATGTCATCAAGACGGGGAATGGAAAATCTATACTTGACAATGATTTTGTTGATGGCGCGGCTGTCAACACACATCCGCCAGGTGCCATCTTTCTTTGGTGTGAGCAAGGCAGGAACAGCACATGGGTTCTTGCTCACCCTGAGGAAATCTTTGTGGATAAGGTCCTCGACAATCCTTTGGAGCTCAGCATGCTCCTTGGGGTTCAACCTGTAGTGGGGAAGGTTGGGTAGGGTGGACCCAGGGACAAGATCAATGGCGTGTTGAACATCACGCATGGGAGGGAGTGTTGAAGGCAGGTCTTCCGGGAAGATGTCTTGGAAGTCCCGCAGGATTGCCTGGACTTTGGGTGAGACGAGACCTGGGACTCCTCAGAGGTAATGGTGACGACAACAGCCCAAACAGGGGCACCCTCGGCAACCTCTCTATTCATCTCACGAACACCTATGAAGTTAAGGCGCCTAATCGGGTCATGGTCAACCTTAGGGGCCTTAGGGATGGACATGACAGGTGTAGGAGAGGAGGGAATGGGAAGCTTCCCTTTGGTGGGGGTTGGAGCATTCTCCCGAATTTTGGGGGATGCAGTGGGTGTGGAGGTAGGACTCTTTCCCGTGACCACCTTTGGGGGTGTTGGGAGCAACTGAATCCTCTTCCCATTGTGGGAGAAGGAACACTCATTGGACCGATCGAATGTAGTAAGGTCTACATCGTAGATCCATGGTCGTCCTAGGATGATGCTACCGACCTTCATGGCACTACGTCACATAGGATCTGTCCTTGGTAGGACTGGAATTGGATGGGAATGACACACGTAGTGGTGACTGGAATAGAAGTGTCGTCAACCCAAGTCACGGTGTACAGCCTAGGATGAGGATGAGTAGGTAGACCTAGACGGGAGACAAAGTCTGAAGAGACTGCATTGATACAGCTCCCGTTGTCGAAGATCACCTTGCAGGGTTGGGTTTTCACCATGATATAGATTTGGAAGATGGAGGTTCGACGCCAGTCATCCTCCTGAGGGTGGGCCAGGATGCAGCGGACTACACCCAATCTTTCATGGCTAGAGCTCTCGGCAATATCTCCCACTTGCATGTACTCGACATGCGTGCCATCATATCCTGCATCTAACTCCTCAAACTAGGTGATGAGGTCAAGATCGGCCTCATATCTCTCAAGGGCTTCTCCTTCCTGAGGTGGAAGTTCCATGGATTGGGGGTCGGTGATGACCAAGGCTCGGGTGGGGCAATTAGTGGCAATATGCCCTAAGTTATGACACCTGAAGCAGCGGACTCCCGAGACAGGGGCTGGTTGGGAGGTGCTAGGGACGACTCCCTTTCCCTTGTCATCTCTCCTCTCAACTGGTGGAGTATACTCCAGCCTAGGCACAGCTGCGGGTGCAGGTAAAGGGTTCCGTGGGAAAGGAGCCGTAGGGGCAACGGCCCTAAGTGGGGTAGCAGTAGGAACGTAGGAGGTGGAGGGGCCAGCTCTCTCAGTGTAGCGGACTATAGGGTTTCGGATGTCCGGTTGGCGATAGATGGGAACCCGAGGTGGGGCCACCCTCTGAAACCTCTCAACATCTCGTGCAACCTGGTAGGCGTGCTCGAGGGTGTTAACCTCCCGTAAGAATAATTCCCGCTGAATACTCTCGTGTAGGCCAGCCCTAAACCGAGAGAGGGTGACGGAGGCATCCTCCATGACTCAACTCCGAAGGAAGAAATCATCAAATTTGGTGATGTACTCGTCCACAGACTTTCCATCTTGGGTGAGTTTCTGCCATTGGTCTAAAAGACGCTGATGGTAGGAAAGTGGCAGATACTTCTCCCTCAATTTCTCCTTCATTTCTTCCCACGTGCTAATAGGCTCTTCTCGTCTCCGTGCTAGGAGATTCTCAACATTACACCAGTAGGTCTTGGCTTGACCCAGGAGTTTCATTTTGGCAAACCTCACCCTGGTGGCAGGTGTCATGCGGCGATGCCAATCAAAATATTGGTCCATCCCAGTCTCCCACTCAAGGTATGTAGCGGGGTTGAGGGACCCATCAAAACTTGGAGCGTCAATCTTGACGTTCCGTAGGATGATATCTTCATCGTCGTGGTCTCTCTCTCGAGGCACACGGGCCTCTTGCTCTCGACCTTGGGGGGCCTGACTCGGGCGGACTTGCTCTCTTTCCTCCCTAGGGTTGGCTACGGGATTGCCGTGGCCATTCACTCTTCCTTCCTCCCCTTTTAACCGATCCTCTAAGGCTCGGATCCTCTTATCGAGTTCTGTCCGTAGTTGGCCTATGGATTCTTCAAAGTGGGCCACGAGATTATGCTCGAGCTGGACTAGCATAGCAGTCACGCTCTCTTGATCCATGGGTAGCGTTGAGGGGCGCTCTAGACGGCCAGATGAATTCCTAGACCAACTTGGCATGCACGACCTCGGACATAAATGATGCAATCCTAGGACCGAAAATTAGCAAGCTATGGACCCGAATTTTGTTGGTTAATTGGCAAAGGGCCAAGTTTGAAGGGACTGGTCAGGGAGAGTTGCTCGCCCGTAGGCGAAGTAGTTGTGGAACTATCTCCTGACAATTAGGGTGCCCTAATGTGACAGTCTAGGGCCTAAAGGATAGGTGCAAGCAAGCACTCTCTCACCGTCCACAGCGATGCACTCAGAAGACTGGCTGCATGGATCGGGCTCTCTCTTACTTCGTCGCGCGGCAATTAAAAAGATACTAAATTAGCAAGTTTGGAGCACGCACCTAGCTGACTGAAAAGTCTAGCTCCGACCGGAGACGAAGGCGAGCGGGGACGTGCGGGCCCGCACGGCGTCGACGAAGCTTGAGCAGTTACAAAGTATTCACTCCACGCAGGGAGGATTGAATTATTACAAATTGCTTAAATTTCCCGCGCAGGGAACAAATCAGTCAAAATTTTCCGCGCAGGGAGACTCAGAGATATGCACGTTCCGTGATCTTCGGATCTTCTGTCGATATCCGGATGACTCAGACATGGGCCGAGCCGTAATAGCGGACTCGGGTGCCACGGAGACTTAGGGGCACCCTCTCCGTGAGTTACGGACTGTGTGTCAGCGATCAGACGACTCAACCGTTGATCGAGCCGTGATTGTGGACTCGGGTGCCAAAGAAATGATAAGTTAAATAGATATATAATATATGAAATTATGTATATAGAAATATATATATAAAAGATTATATATATATCAAATAGATATATCTTATATATATTTAATACTTTTTTTTCAATCACCTTTTTTTTTGACTTTTGTTCACACTTTTTTTTCTTTTTTTTTTCTTTTTCAACACTCCACCTACTGCAATCCCACGCGGTCAAGCCGGAATCGCGGGAGCGGGAGGCTTGGACGGTCAGCCCGGGTGGGCGGACGTCTGTCTGGCAGCCAACCAAGGTGGGCTGGGCGGGCGCGGGGGCGCGCAAGCGTGGGCGCCGGGCGCGCAGGGGCGCACGGGCGGGGCACGGCCGGGCGCTAGAGCGCGCGGGCGGGCACGGGGCCGGGCACGGCCGGGCGCGGGGCACGAGGCCGGGCACGGCCGGGCGCGGCCGGGCGCGCAGGGCGCGGGGCGCGGGGCCGGGCGCGGCCGGGCGCGGGGCACGGGGGCGCGCGGCGGCGGTGCTGGGGGAGAAAGAGCCGTTGCGGCCCAAGAATTTTTGTATTTGGGCACGGGCGACGATGCCCGTGCCGCGAACTCTTTTTTTTTTTTCTTTGTTTTCCTCTCTTTTGCAACCGATAGAGCTCCAGTGTGGTTTTTTTTTTTTAACTTCTTTCTTCTTCTGCTGTGCACCGATCGACAAAGAGAGAGAGAAATGGAGAGAGAGGGAAACAGAGAAAGAAAGAGAAATAGATCACAGGAGAGAGAGAATAAGAGAGAGAGAGAGGGGGGAGTAACAGAGAGAGAACAGAGAGGTAAGAGAGAGAGATTCACAGAGAGAGATTCACGAGATGGGGAAGTTTTTTAAAAAAAAATTTCCTCTTTTTTTTTCTCTCAACTAATATCTTCTTCTGCTACTCTTCTTTTTTTTTTCACTTCTAACAATCTAGAGAGAAACAGAGAGAGACATCGGGATTGTCGGAGATGCCGTTGGTGGACTCTGATACCAATTTGACGCGGCGGCGACGTGGAAGACGGATCGACGGCACTCCGGGACATGGACGAGACGGATAACTACTATCTCACACAGCTCAACCTCACGCCGGACGGTCTCACACCGGGCGACGCTCAATCCTCACAAAAGAGAAGAGAGAGAAGGGAAAGGCAAGAGAGAATGACTCTTACACAAAACAACACTTCATTCATTCATAACATCACACGTAACACACCATTGCCTTCCTTTATATAGGAGGAAAGCTATAACAACAAGACCTTTCTAACTTCTACTAATTATGTTCATACCCTTAGCCTAACAAGACAAACCCACCAACCAATATTTGACTTGTGGGTTTTAACCAAATAAAATAAAAAATTACACACATGTTTATTTGACTTAGACTAGCCTAATAAGACGAAAGAGTAGGAATACATGTATCCATACACACACAAATACTCAAAAATACACACAAGTATAACTACTCAGTATGCCGGGTCTTCAATCGAGTCCCCGAGCCATAAGCTCGGTGCAGTCTGTGCGGTGCGTCGTCGGCTCCGAGTAGTGGGCCCGGTAGTGGAACCGGTGGTGGTGTCCCCACCACAGTTCTCCCATTTGCTTCCGCTCACTGTAAGATTTAAGTGCCAAAATGCAATTGACAACTCTGGCACTTTTTCCACCCTGCATGTGTACAATTTGGGTGATGAAGGGACCGTCAGCTACCAAGAAGTTGGAAGGAGACTACTGACCAAAATGATCCCAAACATCTAGTGAAATTCTTGTTGATCCTAGTATTGGCAAATTTATTTTGCATGCCATCCCAACATGAGAAATGATAAGAAGAAACAGAATCAAGGGAAATGAAATGAAACCCTTTATCCTCACAGAAGAAACAAATGACTTCTGTAACAGCAGCCCTCTGGGATTGCATTTTGATACCTGAAGATGTCCTTTTATTACTTCCAGAGTCGATGATTTATGAAAGCAGAGTCAAGCCAATCAAAGATGATCAGTACTTGATAAACAACACTATTTTCAACCCCAAAAGCTATTGTTTTTATGTGCTTTATTATCTTAAAGGTGTGGGATTCAAAGAAAAAATCCAGAAGAAACATCATATAGGGCATTCAGAACCTGCATTGTGGATCATATAATCTACACCAACACCAGAGAAGCAGGCATCTGCCTTCTCTACGGCATCCTTGAGACACTTCTTGCAGGATTCCCGATCCAATGGCAAGATCGGATTTAACCAACAAGTTGTGATTTCTCCAATTCGGCCACATTGACCTCTCACCGGTAAATAGACGGACAGGCAAAGCCTTGAACGGTGAACAGAGGCAGAGGAGCTGCCATTTGCAAACACTGTTTAGCAAATGTTGAATGCTAGTGGAAGGACAAAAGGAAATAATGGGAAAGAAATTCTTCAATCAAGCAACTATAAGTAACAACATTAGGGAATATCCATTTTCTTCCATCATTTGATAGAATCCCCAAGTCATTTGCATGTCCCTTTGTTTACTGAACCCATACATCATTGATGTACATATCAGTATCTAAAGTAGAATGATAATACAACTGAGTAAAGCTTCTACAAGGGGAACAAAATTTAGACTACGTACAAACCTGTATACTGGCACCCAATGTCTTTGGGATCATTCTGCACGAACATCATGCTTTGCCCAATTATAACTACATTTACCTCACAAAACTAAATATTGGAGCAATAATTCAATGCAGGAGTTTGAGGTACAAGGAATGAATAATGATTCTCTGCTACTTACAGCGAGATTTCCCATGTTGAGTGGATGGCACAACTGATGACACCCAGAATACTCGTTCCATCCATGTGCTGCTTAGAAATATATTTGTCGATCATGAATTCCAATTCATGACACTCAAATGAAAAGGCACCATGCTATTTACTTAGATCACTGCTCTCTTCGTTTCCTAGAGGATATGAGAAACTATAATTCTGTTCCATCTCTAAAGACTGTTGGCAAGAACACATGTTGAACAGTTGAGAGGTGACACATGTATTGTATAGCAGAGCTAGCCGTTAATAAAATTTTAATATACATTATGAAGTTTAAAACCCAATAGCATTTGTAGATTCGTTAATCACTTAAAAATACAATAAATGCTCAAGAGAATAGTCAGAGTGAAAAGAATAAGATTAATAGTGAGGAAGGGAAAATTCGCCAGGCCCAACATGACCCGATAACGCTAGGTCCATGGCGGTATACCCCGTCCAATCGTGGCCCCGTAAGCGCGGCCTAACTAAGGCCCACGAAGACTTCTCCAGCTCACGAGAGCTTCTCCAAATCCTCGAGTGGAATCTTCGCGAGCGTGCATCTTGGACGCTGTGAAGCTCGTCAACCGGTGAATATTGGGGCTTGCGTCATGGGTCTTGTCGTGGTAAGAGTCGGGTCGCACTCACATCGTCGAGATGTCCACCTCCAGATCTTCCCTCTAGGAACGGGCGAGAAGGCGACGGGAGATCTCCACGATCAAACAGGACACTACTTACTACTAAGTCAGAGACACGCCACCGCCTCCTATATGAATAAATCCCCAGTGGGACTTAGAGGAAAAGAGGTGGATAGACAGACACAGAGAGGGGGTAGACATACGCAGACATACATGCATATCGAGATATTTTCTACAACCAGAGACAGAGAGAGAGGTCCCTCCACAGTTCTCCTCTTCCTATCTCTTCGAGCATTCCCTGTCTACTCCGAGCACTCTCCTGACTCTAGGCTACTTCCTCACCCTCCTCTACGTACTCCCTCTTCTGGTTCTCCCTTATTGGACGATTCTGACTTAAGCATTGGAGGGTTGTCCCCTGAGATCACTCTCAAGGCTCTCTCTGACGATTCTTCCTAATGCTTGCAGGTTCCTTCAGGGTTGTCGGCTTCTCTTCCCTATCAAACAAATCTTAAAGATGTAGTACGAGATGAAAGAGACACTTTTTATCCTCTAGAAATAGTATAAAAAGTATAAAAGACATAATCATTCATATCTTTCTACAATTAGCCATGACAATAGTTCAATAACATTTCTACGTTATTCTAAACTACTATAACCTTTAACATAGATATATAAGGATTGATATTCAATATCCAAATCTTTATTTTTCAAGATAATTTTTCTTATTTTTCTTTTAATAATTCTTCGGCGGCATCTGTTTTGTTTTCTTTGAAATTGTCATCCAAGTCGTTATCTATTGAGCATTTTTTTTCTTGAACTCCAATGCATATATAATGCACTCCAAAAGTGCTTCCAGCTCTGTTTGTGACTTTTATTGTCATTGTGAGTTGCTTTGTCAAGTACTTGTTCATAATTCTTTCGAATTTTGTAACTTTATAGAAAATATTAAAAATATATATCAAAATTATATTAAAAAGTAATAATTAATGTTTAAGACATATCTTTGTATTATGTAATTTGTCTACTAAGATGCCTAAAACTTTTTCTGCTTTATTGAAAAATATAACTCTGATGCTTGTTGTGTCATCAATTATCTTCAATCTTAAGTAATATTTACATGATAAAATTATATTTTTGATTATTCTTTGCATCAAAGGCAAATTAAATAGGCCTTGCTATTTTTATTATCTCAATGACATCAAGACGGTGAGATGCACATTTGGTATAAAATAATTTGCCATCACGCTGTGTTATTGTTTTGTTGCAAATAATAAGTTATAACAAGGATTTTTATTTCTATTCATATCTATAACATGTACTTTGACTTGATAAACATTTACTTGCATAAGAAGGTTAAAATTGATAAAACTTATTGATATCATATGTATCTTAAAGAAAGGCATATATTTATTTGCATACCTTTAAAACTCCATTTTGGTATTTTCTAGTAATTCTTCTATTGTCACAAAGTCATATTTTGGAGAGATTACACTTTCCATGTAGCTATCATATATCCAATCCTTCAGCCCTTGTTTGTTTAATTTATCTCTGCACGAAAAGTAGAAGTTAATTGATAACATTAACATGTTTAAAAAATAATATATGCAAGAATTTTTTATAGCATTTTTTTTGTCTATTTTTTGTCATTTACTGGTTGCACTTCGATTTTTGTTCTTCTCATTGTTGATAGCCCAACTATTCTTTCAAAAAGTACTAAATAAAAAATTAATAAATAATGAGATATATTGGCAAGGGAAGATATAACCTTGATATTTATGCGTGCGAATTGACGATGCTCTTATTATTGATTTCTCATCCATTGATTTTAAAATTATTATCCTTTTTTATAATAAATTCTTCCCACAGAGCTAGGACAATTTCATTTTTATAGCTATAAAGTTTAATACAAAGTTAGAAATGCTAAATGTTTAGTTTATCATATAGTTATTATACATTAATGATCATTATACATATTAGTTGTCTATTAATGTTAAATTCTATCCATGAATGTTTTGCTATCATATTTTCTTGTGACACTTGTAGACTCATCTGATTTAACAACCATTGCGATAAGATCCGCAAGAAAATAAAAATGTCAGTGAAATGATTGAATGCATACATTTAGTGTAAACAAAAATGAAGTTAATGTGAATTACCTATAATTATATCATTTTATTTGCTTATTATTTCATTTATTGTTATTATTTCTATGTGTTTTAGCATGTGGCATTCCTGCAAATGAACTTTCAATTTAAAAAGTCTATATCTCTATTATTTCTGTATTCATGTTAAATACAATGTTATTTTTTATTGTTCCTTTATTGTAAAGTGGATTGGCCTATGTGATTTGTCCATTTGATATTTTGTAGAAATATTCTCCAGCCAACAATGCATCAAACTTAGTTATTGTCTCTTAGAACATCGTAGCTTGTATGATTGAGCCCTATAAGAGAAGAAAATAATATTAAGATAAATAAATTATTAAGATATGTATATTAATCTTTGGATATGTATAATTCAAAGGAATTAAATGTATGTAACGAATGATATTACATTACTTGTTGGCCAGTGAGATGCATGCTTATGATTGTTTTAGGAAATCCATTCTTCGTATAATAATACGGCTTTTCTCTCTAGAAGAGTCTATATTTTATTGTCCAATCCCTCGTATCTATCGTCAATATTCATGAGAGAAGCTTCCACTTTTTATCCATTTTTCTGCATTACATTGCTTAGTTTAAAATAATAATCAAAGAATATTATTCAAGTATAACTATATTATAACTTAAAGTAAATATCTCATGAAATATAATCATAGATCTCAGTGAAAATGATATTCTTTGTATATTCATTGTCATTTTCATAGTTGTCAATATCTGATCGCTTTATAAGAAATTTTGTTGTAGCTCTTGATATCTCTCTTGACATTGCAACATACAGTTGTCCATGTGAAAATGCTGAATCTAGCAAATAGATACTCATTTTTTGTATTGTTTGACCTTATGCCTTGTTTATGATCAGGGAGAAATCTAATCTAATTGAAATTATTTGTCTGAAACAAAAAGGGTATTTGTTGTGCCCACGATTTATTATTATTCAATTTAGTCGCTATTTAATAGATTATTGAAATGTATGTTAATTGATTAATAATTCTTGGGCTGGATTAAGTGGAGTTGTTGATGGTCAATGGGCCAAGGTTAGTGGTGTTGAGAGGTCTATTTGGAATTTTAGTAGAGAGCCCAACAAGTGTGAACCTTAAATTCAAGAAGATTCACAGTTTAATCTTAGAAAAATCGTAACTTGAGTTAGACAATTTAAGGCTGCGTTTGAGAAGTGCCCCATCAGAGATTTCAAGGCGGGAAATCTCTGACATACTTTAAGTGATAACAAATGGTGATGCGGGACGAGACCACGGACACGACAAGCTCGTGACTGTCCCTTAACGAGGGAAGCGTCGGACGTGCGCGGTTGAGAAACCGGCAATGAGCTAGGGTGATCGGCTCTCTCGTGTGCCTGGATCGGGTCACGGGACGGTGTCGTACTCTCTCGCAGCAGCGGTAATGACTAGATAAAGCGAGTTAGATATCCCTACACATGCTCTCTAGCAGCGGCATAAACAAGCATATATGAAATTAAGCAAAATGCCAAGTAAGGAGCGAGGACGATACCTCCACGCACTCGGCGTGGGGACGACGGACCCGGCCGAAACTCGTACTCCCGGGATAAATATTACACAATGATGACCGCATAAAATATCGCCCACTCCACGCAGGGAGGTAAAGGGCTACACAACTGGGCCCGGGATGACCGAATTCGGGTTGACGGGCGACTTCTCGCGTTGATTCGGCAACACCCGAACTTGTGACGGTGGGGCCCACGTGCTGTCCGGAGGGGCCGTGTGGGACCCAATGGCACCGCTGTAGTGGGGACACTTAGGGAAACACTCCCCGGGCTGGCGGCACGCTGGTTCGCCGGCCGGAGGTCGGGCGGCTCCGATCGGCACCGGTCGGAATAACCGGCCACGGACCTGCCGGTTCTATTTTCCGGCGTGCGCTCCGGCGAGAACGGACGCTGCGATCAGCCCCGACGTCGGAATGCGACGAAACTGGCGCCGTTGGAAAGATGCTTCGAAGGGCTTCAACCCAAGGTGATTACAGAAAAATAATCAAGCCTGTACTTCTGATTGGTAAATTTTGAAGGTTGTTGTTGTACAGTGTCTGAACTCTCAGACTAGCAGGGAACTTTCCTGTGGATTGCCTTTGACCGCGAGGTAGATGTCCGAATATGGGGTTGTGTTCTTCAGAAAAGTTGTGGGAAATCAAGCTACGAAACCAGGACTATTTTTGGATCTGGATTTGGGGAAGGCTACGAATTTCTATGATTTTTGCACTAGCAGTGGGTCGGATCTGGAATCTGGCTGACAACACTGTAGCTGAGGAAGAACACGAATTTCTAAAAATAGATAGAAGGCTGATAAAAAATTAAGAAAATTTGTGGATGTAGGGGGTGATGGACAGAACTCCCAGTAAAATTGGGAGGGTTTGGACAAATTAAAAAGATGGCCGGAGGTGGGAAACACAGGGCTGCTGTCACTGTAGACAGAGACAAAACAGAACTAGGAATGAAAGATGCACGAAAATGGGAAAATACTAAACGATGGAATTTAGGCGTGAAAATTTAGGTGGAGCTTGGGATACAAGGGAAGAACACACCATAAAAATTGCAGACCACGAAGAGGCCGTGGCTGATAGCAGGAATTTCGGGAAGAGACCTCTGTCCAGCAGGACAGAACACCGAAAACGGTTTCGCGGCGGCTCGAAGGCGGCACGAACGGCGGCGGCGGCGGCACCGGTGATGATCAGAAGTTGAGAGGGGGAGATGGAAGATTGATACACTCTAGAATGGGGGTTTGAGAAGAGGAAACTAGGAGGAGAGAGGAAGGGGGCGCAAGAAGCCTTCTTGGATTTCACAAAATTTCTGATTTTTCATTGATTTTTTCATGAAAATACAAGCTTATATATGCTACCAATCTAATCTAATGTGGACCCTTGGATCAAGGGTTGGAGATTGAAGGGCTGGGATTGCATGCCACAAACACACAAAAAAACATTAAATAATAGGGGAAGGGGGCGACCTATTGACTATAAGGGGAGTTGAATGGGGTAGGTGGCCAACCTATTAGAATGTTGACTCATTCAAACACATGTGTCCATATGACCAGCCCACCCTTCTAGATGTCCACCTAGGAAGGTTGACCAGGCCCACAAGGTGACATGGACCAATGGGAAAGGGCTGAGGGTCCCATTGCTGGTCCTACTGCCTAATTGCATAAAAACCCACACAATCCATGGGAATGACTCCTTGGCTTATAAAGCCTTACATTTACGTACATACTTTCCCAAGGATATAAACACAAACTAAAAGGACATAAATGTAATAAAAAGGTACAGGCTCGGTGTCGATTCCCATCAACAATCCCCGGGTGGGAGGAACTCGACCCCGTCGAGTAGGGGTAGGGATGCTCGAGTACTCCGGCGGATCCGTCACCGTGCCAAGTAGCGCGGATATGCTCCACTCCAAGTGAACGTCACCTGCTCATTCCATATATACTCGATATGCACAAGCTGCTATGGACTAGAGGTGGACACTCCGAGTGGGGCACTCTCAAAAGGGAAGGGAGCAGCTCAAAGACTCACTAGGAATCACCGTTGAGTCCCTATAAGTGACTGATCCGGGTATGGATGTGGAACCGATCCCATACTCATCAAGTGAGTCCACTCGCCTCTTACTCATAAGAGAACGACAACGAGCTTACACAAGACGCATGCAGACAAACAAACGACACACAAACCATGCAAACAAACCACACAAAACAAACCACACAAGGAAAACACACTGACTCATATATGACCCTAGACTAAGATGGTGACACAAGCCCACTAGGTGGCGGCATCCTGGGCGGCGGGTGAGCCATCCAACTCTCCCCCCAAGGCATAGTACTCATCGGCTAATGCGTCATCGGCCTCATAATTGACACACTCAAGCTCGGGAGGTGCGGGCTCTCCAACACCTAAGGCTAGGGTGGCGCGAGCGGGACACTCGCTGGCAAAGTGGCCAAATCCATGACAGTGGAAACACTGCACTCTCGACCGACTACTCTCTCCTATAAAAGGGGCCTTACCCTTATCATCCCGTCGGGTAGGGGGTGTAGGCAGCAATGGGGGAGATGTAGGTGCCTTGGACAATAGTGGAGGGGGGGCCGGTGCCAGAGGACGGGCTATAGGAGCCGGGGGGACGGGCAACGGGTGCCGGTGGTTGGGCTGGAAATAGGTCCCGGGGTGGAGGAGGGCGAGGTCGAGGAGCAAAGTGCTCCTGACGGGTGGGCTCCTGAGGTCGAGCCATGGGAGGCCGAGGATGTGGGCCTATAGAGTGACGGGGCTCGGTGCTACGGAGAGGGGTGGGGCCCAACCGATGACTAGAGTTAAACTCTCCCTCGAATTGCTCTAACTCGAGAGCAACCTGGTATGCCTCTTCTAACGTCTTGGCATTGCGGCGGAAAAGCTCATACTGATAATGTGGCCGCAAACCACGTCGAAAGCGGGAAACGGACATGGTACTCTCCTCCGTGACACCACATCGTAGAAAGTACTCATCAAATTCAGCGATGTATTCGGAGACTGACCGGTCTCCTTGGCTAAGACTTTGCCATCTATCGATGAGTCGCTGGCGATATGTGGGAGGAAGGTACTTTTGCCGAAGTTTATTCTTCATATCGGCCCATGTGTCAATCGGGGGTTCTAGCCGCTGAAGTAGCAGGCTCTCCACATTCTTCCAATAGGTTTTCGCCTGCCCCATGAGCTTCATGGTGGCAAATCGGACCCTTCGGCACTCCGACATATCATACCACTCAAAATAACGGTCCATGCCGAACTCCCAATCTAGGTAGACTTTCGGATCCAAAGACCCGTAAAAAGAGGGAAGGTCAGCTCGCACGGTCTTAAGGACCCTATCATCATCCTCATCTCGTTGTGGCTGAAAACCACAACGGCGTTGACCATACCCCTCATAGGCATTGTCGGACCCATAGTCCTCGAGACCAAGGTCACGGTGCGGTAGTTCGGGAACCCGAGGAGGGGCGGGTGGAGGAGCCTGTGGTGGCTGGTTTTGGGCCGCGGGAGCGGCTTGGACTTGGGCCATGGGAGCGGGTTGGACTTGGGCCACCGCGGGAGGAGGTGCGGGTGGGCCTTGGCCTGCCCCAGGAGGGTCCCCGTGTGACATCCTATCTAACCGCCCAACGAGGTCTTGGACCGACCTATCGGAGGTCTCCATGCGTCCCTCCATGGCTCTAAGGCGACCATCCATATTATCGGAGAAAGTCCGAAAGTTAGTATCGGATTGGTCCAACCTAGTCATAATGGCCATCATCGCCTCGTGTAGGGAGTGGAAGTCTCCCGAGACGCCATCTCGTGGGTTAGCCATAGGGGAAGGGCGATGGTATTGGGTACCTCGCCGAGTGGGCATGCAACGACACGGACTAGGAAACACCGACTAATGCAAATGCACACTAATATTATGCACCTAGACCTAAACCAATATCCGGTATGTGACGGAGATAATCGACCCGAAGGTCACTCGCACAAGTGTGCGGCCTTCCCGATAGGCGTAGCCTAACGTTCGGACAACACCTTTTGATATACCGAATTATCGGGATGAAATGCAATTTAAAAACACTCTCTTTTTGTGTTTTAGAAATATGATGATCCTAGACTCGACTTAAACCGACTAATGACTAGACGGAAATGACTCCTTTTTTTTTATTTTTGGACACCCTAGACTCAACCTGCTCTGATACCAAATTGATGCGGGACGAGACCACGGACACGACAAGCTCGTGACTGTCCCTTAACGAGGGAAGCGTCGGACGTGCGCGGTTGAGAAACCGGCAATGAGCTAGGGTGATCGGCTCTCTCGTGTGCCCGGATCGGGTCACGGGACGGTGTCGCACTCTCTCGCAGCAGCAGTAATGACTAGATAAAGCGAGCTAGATATCCCTACACATGCTCTCTAGCAGCGGCATAAACAAGCATATATGAAATTAAGCAAAATGCCAAGGAGCGAGGACGATACCTCCACGCGCTCGGCGTGGGGACGACGGACCCGGCCGAAACTCGTACTCCCGGGATAAATATTACACAATGATGACAGCAATGAAATATCGCCCACTCCACGCAGGGAGGTAAAGGGCTACACAACTGGGCCCGGGAGGACCGAATTCGAGTTGACGGGCGGCTTCTCGCGTTGATTCGGCAACACCCGAACTTGTGACGGTGGGGCCCACGTGCTGTCCGGAGGGGCCGTGTGGGACCCGATGGCACCGCTGTAGTGGGGACACTTAGAGAAGCGCTCCCCGCGCTGGCGGCACGTTGGTTCGCCGGCCGGAGGCCGGGCGGCTCCGATCGGCACCGGTCGGAATAACCGGCCACGGACCTGCCGGATCTGTTTTCCGGCGCGCGCTCCGGCGAGAACGGACGCTGCGATCAACCCCGAAGTCGGAATGCGACGAAACTGGCGCCGTTGGAAAGATGCTTCGAAGGGCTTCAACCCAAGGTGATTACAGAAAAATAATCAAGCATGTACTTTTGATTGGCGAATTTTGAAGGTTGCTGTTGTACAGTGTCTGAACTCTCAGACTAGCAGGGAACTTTCCTGTGGATTGCCTTTGACCGCGAGGTAGACGTCCGAATATAGGGTTGTGTTCTTCAGAAAAGTTGTGGGAAATCAAGCTACGAAACCAGGACTATTTTTGGATCTGGATTTGGGGAAGGCTACGAATTTCTATGATTTTTGCACTAGCAGTGGGTCGGATCTGGAATCTAGCCGACAACACTGTAGCTGAGGAAGAACACAAATTTCTAAAAATAGATAGAAGGCTGATAAAAAATTAAGAAAATTTGTGGATGTAGGGGGTGATGGACAGAACTCCCAGTAAAATTGGGAGGGTTTGGACAAATTAAAAAGATGGCCGGAGGTGGGAAACACGGGGCTGCTGTCACTGTAGATAGAGACAAAACAGAACTAGGAATGAAAGATGCACGAAAATGAGAAAATACTAAACGATGGAATTTGGGCGTGAAAATTTAGGTGGAGCTTGGGATACAAGGGAAGAACACACCATAAAAATTGCAGACCACGAAGAGGCCGTGGCTGATAGCAAGAATTTCGGGAAGAGACCTCTGTCCAGCAGGACAGAACACCGAGAACGGTTTCGCGGCGGCTCGAAGGCGGCACGAACGGCGGCGGCGGCGGCACCGGTGATGATCAGAAGTTGAGAGGCGGAGATGGAAGATTGATACACTCTAGAATGGGGGTTTGAGAAGAGGAAACCAGGAGGAGAGAGGAATGGGGCGCAAGAAGCCTTCTTGGATTTCACATAATTTCTGATTTTTCATTGATTTTCTCATGAAAATACAAGCTTATATATGCTACCAATCTAATCTAATGTGGACCCTTGAATCAAGGGTTGGAGATTGAAGGGCTGGGATTGCATGCCACAAACACAAAAAAAGAGCATTAAATAATAGGGGAAGGGGGCGGCCTATTGACTATAAGGGGAGCTGAATGGGGTAGGTGGCCAACCTATTAGAATGTTGACCCATTCAAGCACATGTGTCCATATGACCAGCCCATCCTTCTAGATGTCCACCTAGGAAGGTTGACCAGGCCCACAAGGTGACATGGACCAATGGGAAAGGGTTGAGGGCCCCCTTGCTGGTCCTACTGCCTAATTGCATAAAAACCCACACAATCAATGGGAATGACTCCTTGGCTTATAAAGCCTTACATTTACGTACATACTTTCCCAAGGATATAAACACAAACTAAAAGGACATAAATGTAATAAAAAAGGTACAGGCTCGGTGTCGATTCCCATCAAATGGTATCTCATTTGTCTAGGTTTTTGTGTCAGTTCAAAAATCTGATGAGATATTATAGATACAAAATGTTGTGCTTTCATGAATCCTCCGAAGCAACTATAAGAGAGTTTCCTGGGATTTTTAATCATGACAAATTCTATGGTGAGAAGTGCTCTGTACGGTGAGTGAATTCTCCTGACAAGGGTGAAAGCAATTGGATTTGCAAACGTTAGACCTTTTCTGATTTGGCCGGTTTCTAGGTGTTTTGGGCAAGTGACATCTAAATATGTGTGCAGGCGGGATTTTGAGGTGGTGTTTTTAGCAAATTCCGTGGGAGTTTGGTTTTCTAGACTGCCTAGCGACTAAATGACTCTTAAATCCGTGATTAAACATGTGGAAACGGGTTAGGGGCAGGAGAGGCCACACTTTCTCTATTTGAAGGAGAGTTTTCGGAGTAGAAAGTCGGAGTAGCCATATTTTCTTCTCTCGAGTCCCATATCTCTCTCTCTCCATCTCTTCTCAACCCTAGAAGTAGAACCAGCATGGAGGGCATTTCCTAGACCGGTTTGCTGCGTGGGGAATGACTTGGAGGTCATGCTAAGACGTGGTGATCATCGTGGGGGGGTGCTCTTCTTCTTCATTCCACAAGACATTAAGGTGCTATAATTGTCTATTAAAATAAACCACCAAGAGCAATAGCCATAACAAAATTCTTTAATAATAACCACAGTCCAAAGATAACCACTCCAACCAAATTACATTGTCCGATGAAAAATCCTCAAAATAAGAACAACAAGGACTCCAACTAATCACCTACGATGAAATGAGCACAGTTGCAGCGCGCCTGCTAGTCACTCGCTTCTCAGACTCAATAGCCTCTATCTCGCTGGCTTTACCTCACTAGCCTCAACCTCTCCTAAAAAAAATGGTTAGCGCTGCACGGCCCACCAAGTCCCCAAAGTCATGGCACGGCACCACGAGCACGAGGTTGGCCCCAACCAGTGTTGCTCCGCAGTGGCTGCCCCTATGGCCATTGTCTGGTAGGTGGTGCACCACTTCAACAACCCCTAGGCCTACAAGCACTTCGTCAAGAGCTACAACGTCCTAGTGGGTGACGACAGCAGCGTGGGCACCCTCCAGGAGGTAAGCGTCATGTCAGGGCTGTCGACGGCCACCAGCATAGAGCAGTTGGAGGTCCTGGACAATGAGAGCCATGTTTTGGGCTTCCAGACCGTAGGTGGGAACATCGCCTAGCCAACTACCAGTGGGAGGGCGCCAATGCTGCCACTGCTCTGGTGTGCACCGCCGCCGACGAATGCCCTCTACGACAAAAGCGACAAGACCGCCCTCCTTGCCCTAAAGACGTCCCTGCTGGTGGCCACGACAGCCGTACTGGTGCTCTAGTGTGTCGGCCATCTGTTGAGCTGGGATGCCGCCATCCTCCCCATCATCAGTGCCGAAGAGGAGCGGGATGCTCCTTTCTTCATTGCCTCACGTCATCGACGCTAGAGGAGAAGGGGGAAGACGCCTTCTTCCCCGTCATCCCTCCCCTGCCCCTTGTTTGCAATAGGCAGGGAGCCACTGCCTCACGTCACTGGCGCTGGAGGAGAAGGGGAAGATGCCTTCTTCCCTGTCACCCCTCCCCTACCCCTTGTTTGCAACCGGCCGGCGCCGAAGTCGCCATTGCAAACTGGCTGGTGCCGAAATCGGTCATGGGGGTGACTCTTCTGAGATGCCGATGACGTGGAAGATGGAGATTCGTGCCGTTCGTGGAGGCGATGGCAGCATCCCAATGCCGCACCGGTGACAGAGAGAGCGACAGGGGCATATCTCCCAACAGCACGCGCACGCGCGCACGCGGGGGGGGGGATCGGGATTATTTTGGGAATTTTCCTATCTAAACAGAATATTCCTTCCATTTTTAATGGCATATTCTCTTTTTCCACCGTCTGTTAACCATATGGGTCTTTGGGGAAGAGTTAGAATATTATAGGGGCTTTCTGACAAACAGATAGATTTTACCGAGTAAAACGTAATTATCTATGATTGTAGGGGTTAAAAGCAAAAATCCCCAATATGTAAAGGATTAATATGAATAAGAGGAACCGGAAGCCACTTGTATGTATGTAGAGGAAGCAATAATCAGTGTTATTGACATACCAATAATCAAGTACATGTAGGAGATTGATTCTAACTTAAGAAATGAACTTAAAATTTTATGCAAAATTAACAACCTACAAGCATCCGTGAAACTAAGATGCTTAATGACTTTGGCAAACCTCCCCAAAGACACAAACACATACATACTCCAACAATTCTACCAAAATTTAAAAATATTGCTCAAGTCTGATCCCAATTTATCAGGATTTGATGAAGAATGATGATAGATGATGGGCTGATCCAAGCAAATCCTGGTAGTAAAACAATGATCTGTTAAGAATTGCTTAGCGGCATGGAAAGATTACAACTGAGAATTTTGATTATGATGATTCCTGAGATAAGTTGAGCCACAAGTTTGCTCACTGTTTTTCCTCTTTCCCACTTCCTGGTTTCCCCCTCACTTTCATTATGACAAACTCTATTCTGACCCATATGAGACCATATCTAAAACTCCCGAATATTTTGAAATATTTTGTATATGGGATACAGATGATCTTCATTTGTATTGACTATTGAACTAAGTCAACTCATATGAGTCAAGGGTCAGTCAGATACAGCAACCCGTGTAAGCAAGGTCCAAATTTGTTTTTACAAGATCTTAATAGTAAACCCCTCTTTAGCAGTATTTACCAAAAGGGTTTCCAAAACATTATAAATAGCATAGTTCATCAAAAATAGACGAGAAACAAAAGAATGAATCACTTAGTATTATACAAAATTTCAGTTCACATAGTGAAGAAATACAACCCTAACATTCCAAATAGGAATTCATCTCATCTCAGGAGAACAAGTTCCACGGGATCCTCCGACCAGGACATGCCAAATTGGAGAGACGATCTAAGCTACATCTTACCAGTTCTTCAAATAAAGGAACTGTAATTGTGCAAGTCAGCGGCCAATCAAACTCACATACCATACTAACAAGATTCTTTCGATTTCCTCACTGAAGCCTTCCTCCTGTCCGGGGGAAGTCGTTATTGGAGCTGCAGAGCACCATCTATTCCAGCTGCTCAAACTAAGCAGCCAGAAGCTGGTTTCCAGCTCCTTACTTCGATTTCGCAGCCGATTTTAACTTACTGCCTGGCTAAAATTACAGCCAGCCAGCTCGGCCAGCTGCGGGGAAACAACACAACACAATCCCCCCTCCAACAAAACTTCCCAATGAAACAGTGAGTAATCCCAATGGATAAAACTTGATGACCGAAGCCCTACAATCCACGAGAGCCCCTAAGCATGAAGACCATGTGGAGTTGATGCCCACTTGATTCTTCCCCCAAAATTGAAACGTTAACCATTCGGGACGGAAAAATAAAAAAGAGAAGAAGCTCTAGGATCATTTCTCGAATAAAAATGGAACCGAAAACACTTTTCGATCGTTCGCTACCGCCCAGATTAAGAAGAACCCAATCAAGTTGGAACTATCGTACAATCAGCAAAATGCAAAATGGTGAAAGAGGAGGGGATAGGGACCTCGCATTGCTCGACGACCTTCGCCTCCGTGCGCCGGTACGCCGCTCTCCAGCAGTCCGCGTTGCGGAAAGCCAGCACGAAGGGTCCGGAGGAGGGGTCGTCCGTGGCGCCGGCGGGCAGCGGCGCCCTCAGGAGGGGCAACGGCCGGTCGAAGTTGACCAACGTGGCCGACGCCGAGAACTCCTCCTCCGCCCCCCTCGCGGCGGTGTAGTAGTCTCCCCATGAGCCCTGCCCCGCCATCCCCGCCGACGGCCCTCTCCCGCCCTCCGGGGCGGAAGCTAGAGAAGGCCACCACCCTCAACCCCTATCCTTCTATTATCCCTCGTTGTTCTTACACCAAACTACGGGAACATCGATCGAACGGCTGTGATCAACTCTGGTGATCAGAGGGCGGGCAGCTCAGCTGTTTTAGGGGGTGGGAAGGCCGGACGTCGTCTTTGACGACGCGGAGAAGGTTGAATTGGATCCTTCAAGTTAATTTTCACCCATCTTTTTTAGAAAGCCACGAGTTAATTTTAGGTTGTATGTACGAGCTGAATCTCAATTATTTTTTTTAGACAAGGTATTTACAATTTTAAATAATCACTTGAATTCCCTTCTAAGTACGGATTTTTTTGGGACAAATTTGTGATAGTTCCACCCGTACGAATGAAGTTTCTGCCCGTACTAACAACTTCTGCGTATTCTCCGCGCACCGTGCTGCCATGTGGAGGGGGTGGGTTTAGACATGTAAACGGAGCGGATACGGAGCGGATAGTCTGATATTCGAATTCGTATCTGATTATAATCGGTCGGATATCCAAATCTGACACATTCTATTAGGGTGTATTTTTGTCACTATCCGAATCCGAATTCGACGGATATTATCCGGATTCGGATATATCCGACCATCCGATTAGGTGTAATCGAATAGCCGAATACCATCCGGATTCGGATATATCCGACTATCCGATTAAGTATAAAAATATGTTACATGTTCATAGTTTTTTAGTTTTTAAATATATAAATATATATAATGAATTAAAAATATAATAAATATAAAATATGATTATTAACTGAAATATCCGAGAGCAAATCTGAAGTGATTCATGTATAATATCAAAAAAACTCATATTTATATTCGATCGGATAATATCCGACATAGATATCTCAATATCCGAATTCGTATTCGATTAATAATCGGATATCCGAATTATCCGTCGGATATTTTATTCGGATAATTATCCGATTAAACTAATACGAATTTGAATTCGGTTCAAATTTTAAACGGATAATTGTCAAGTCTGGCTGGACTCCACCTATTAAAATTTTCAAAAAAATAAATAAAATGAATTCTCCTCACTCACTACTCAAATTTTGGATGGGCGTTTGATTTAAGTAACATGGTATCGAAGTAAGTTCACATCCAGCGTCACATTCTTGTCTTCTCTTGTCTGACCATTTGCCCATGGTGTCGCTGATACCAGATCCTCAAAGATACCGGCTTGGATGTGAGGGGACATCAAATCTCACATCAATTGTCTATAGTTGAGTTTTGGGTTTATAAAAGAATTCATATCTTCATTGATCAGTGTAGGGGGGGGGGATTTTCTCCGCTCAGAATAAAGCCCAATAACACATCCCAACTCAGAAGTCTAAATACTGACCCATTAAGAGCATCCCATTCAAATGGCCCACAAAGGTTGCCCAACTCACTTAGAGCATGTAAGGGTTAGATAGATATTATCAAATGCACCACGCTGGGTAGGCCCTTATACTAGGCGTCAGGTTGAAGAGGAAAGCCCAGAGAGCCCAAGGTAAAACAATGTAAAGCCGCTAAATGTTAGCTCAGAGAACATGGGGCAGAGTACCAACTATGTCCCGAGCCTTCTCTAACCAAACAAGGTGTTAACACTGTTAGCTCGATCTCGAGCATCCCAAGGCCTAGGGCATTTACTTGGCCCTAGGCCCTGAGTGAGATCGCACGTTAGCTCGACCTCGTGCTTTAAGAGAGCTCAGATATTAACTCAACCCAGGGTCTCTAAGTCATCCTGGGAGGCCTAGAGCATTAACTCGGCCCCGAGCGAGATGAGCGTTAGCTCGACCCCGGGCATTAGGAGAAAAAAAGTATTAACTTGACCGCAAAACTATGGCAACGCGCATGGTCAAGACTCCTAATGTTGTTGCTCAGGCACGGGGGTGATACGTGTATGTTACGTGGCCTCTTCTAGTGGTTCATGTGCATGTCCATTCTATGAAAAGCAAAAATATGTGATGTATAAAATTATGTGAAATATGATTCAGATACGATGAGAACATGACATAGGATTTATGTGAAATGTATGAATAAGAATCTCTATGAAAATTTACGTTATCATATGTTTTATGTTAAACTCTTGATTCGTGCATTAAGTCTCATTATATGCAAATTCAGGAAATTTGGTGATCGTATGCTAAGCACACTTAGGACATCTATAACTATGTATTAGAACTTAAATTTTGATCATGCATAAATATGATTACCATATGTTTTTCAATTTGGTATGTGTTAGAATCGTGGGAATTGGTTTGATGTCTACTAAGTCTTTTGACTCACAGTTGTTACTAACCATTTTTTTAGGAGAGGCTGAGGCTAGTGAGGTAGAAGCCATCGAGATAGAGGCTATTGAGTCTGAGAAGTGAGTGACTAGCAAACGCGCTACAACTCTGCTCATTTCATCGTAGGTGATTAGTTGGAGTCCTTGTAGTTCTTATTTTGAGGATTTTTCATCGGACAATGTAATTTAGTTGGAGTGTTTATCTTTGGACTGTGGTTATTATTAAAGAATTTTGTTATGGCTATTTCTCTTGGTGGTTTATTTTAATAGACGGTTATAGCACCTTAATGTCTTGTGGAATGAAATGTTCTTCTCTCAACATATGTATGTATGATTTCGTTTAAGTGTGGCGTTCCAAGCACCGAGATGAGCATTGGTTGTTGTGCCAATGTCTTAGGGTGTTACAGTATTTATCATTTTCAATTGGATATAGTGGTATTCGTGAAGGTAGAACATCTCTTCCTGTTCGACTATTATTTTTGCTCGAATAACATTTTTCTGAAAATCAATGCACGTAAATCTTGTCCTATAATCCATTAGTTGAATCTAAGTTTCTCTAAAGCATGATTAGGCAATGAATCTTCAATATCAATTTATGCGGTGACTTCTTTTGGTGTAAGATTGTTCAAAATTTTGATCTCGTAATTATTGTTTGTTTCATCCACTGCACTGTCAAAACTATACTAGATGTACTCATTTCTTAGAATTTTTTTGACTATTATTTCATTCACATTGTCAACATACTCATTTTTAGTGGTCAAAATAGCTTGCTCAATTATGTAATTTAAACAATGTCCTTGTTGAATCATTTGTGAGAATATGACATCAATTACCTTTTGCTTCAATATTTCTTCTATGTCATAGTTAATAAGCATATCTTTTGGCATGGTTATCATGTCTTCATCATTTTTTGATTCTCCTCAATCTTTGACTTGCAGCAAAAAGTTGGCATTTACCCGCACATTCTTTTAAAGATGCAATGTCTTTACGATAGGAAGTGACGAGATATACTTTTATCATTTGATTTCTAATTCTTTTGGAGACAATTGGAATAACTTGGATATAGTCTCCTCTAAACAATACACCAAAAGACAATGCCAAGTCCATTATATCTTGGTTTGTTTGATAAAGTACTTTAATTGTAAATTTTGTTGACATTGGAGGTACATCCCATATAATCAGCTTGGATTCTCGTAACGTTTTATTTTTTTATACCACATATTGATGAGTGATTTAGTTCAAGTGATATTTTAAATCTTGAATGAGCAATACGTCTTCTTAATAAGATTGATGCAACCATTGTTGTAGAATGTTATGTTTCCATTTAATCTAATGTGTGTAATAAATGCTCGATACAAAAAAGTCATACCAATTCCCCTGGACCATTCACGAAAAAAATAACTCCTTGTTGATTATGTGCATGGTCCATTATTCTTTGAAGGTAGTTAATTTGATCACTGTTGGAGTCCATAATACTTGCAACTTCAATCTAATTTTTTTTTATGATGGAGAATCTAGTGCAATGATACTTCGGTCTATGAGGAGTATGAGAGACTTAAGTTCAAAACCATAAATGCCCAACTCATGTGCATATCTTTCTCCTAAGGTTAGTAAACTTGGACCTATAGCTCTCAAGGATTGAATGCGAGTCAGATAAGTCTTTAGATTTGAATTTAGGACCTCCCTACCATAAGGTGAAGTGAAGTTAAATCAAAATTTCATCTGATTCTCAGGTTCGCTCGATTAGATTCAAAATAACTTGTCCAAATTTAGAATTTATACAAACTTATATGATTCGTATCGAGTGAAATTTATGCATAAACTGTTACAAGAGGCAAAAAATACAACATGATACTGGTATCTAGCCTCCATTTTGAAGATAGCACACCTATTGGGTCCCTTACCACAACTTATTTAGGTGGGGCCTCCTCGAATAAGTTTATAATGTTAGAATTTTTGGTGTCAAATGCATCTAACGTTATGCTATCCAAATCAAATATAAGACATGTGAATTCATATATTTATAAAGAGTAAAACACGCTACAGTGCTTGGTGCAACAATCTTTTTATTTTTTAAAAATATTTTTTATAGATTGGACCGTCTTGAGGTTTATGTCAGTACAGTCCTACGTGAGATCGGATGACTCAAAAAAAATAATAAAATAAAATGAAATTTTTTTTAATGGGTCAAAAGTAGTAGGCCTAACATCAACCAAAGTTTATTGACCAATCTTACCGATCACGGTCTAATATGACACGATACGAGATTGTACCGTTACGTATCAAGACAAAATAGACACTTTAACATATATATTATAACTACAATTATTCATATGATTTGTTAGATTAATTGGTTAAGTTATGTGTTCTTTAAATGTAAGACTTTGGATTCAAAACTCATCGATTACACGGGTGTGTGGTGTACGTTTTGAACCTGTGTCTTTATTGACAATTGAAATGCCTTAACCAACTTACCTATTAACTATCATCAATTTAATTTAAAATATTTAATATTTAAAATAATATTAATAGTGTACTGATTGAGTATTACGTATCGGTCGTATTTGTCACCGGCTGGTACGATCTGGTACATGTGGTATAAGACGTATCGTACCGATTTATCAAACCTTGACATCAACTTTTTTATTATTTTTTTTGAGTTCTCTAATCCTAGATCGGACTATACAGGCACGAAGCTCAGGTCATTCTTAACTAATAAAAGTATTTTTTTAAAAAATAAAAAATTTGTTGCACTGCATAGTGGTGCAACATACCAAACAATGCAACAAGTAGAACTTATTTATAAATCATGTGTCTCCACTCGGGGTGAGCGCAGTTTGGTTTGAGGAGAATTTTTCTCAAACACAACTAAACTGAATTAAGGGTTCAATATAAACCAAATCAAATCGAATGATTTTGAAACGAAATCAAATCAAATTAAATCGAATTAATTTGATTTCGTTCGAGTTAAACCATAATTGAGTAAGATAATGGATGGATTGGCTAGAAGAAATTTAACATCTTACCAAATTCTGGTACTATCTTCTCTCTTTCCAAGTTAGATTGCTCAAAAAAGTTATAAAATAGACTAGGCTTATATTCTAATAATCACACACAAGAAATACATTGTTTAGGATCATGGTGACTTTTGGAAGATGATATTTATTTGAATTGATATCTTAAGTGACGATAAAACTCGAGTAATCCATGCAACCATCATATGAGCCGAGTCTGGAGACGTACCTTTACACAAGCGGAAGCAGTTGGCCCAAGTAGCGTCGTGGAGGGGGAGTAGGATACTAGAGTCTACCCTTTAAGATTCACACTCCAAGACCTAAGGACGAGGGTGGTGTCCTTCTCAAATTCGTACCCGAGATGATCATGGGATGATGGCTCGCCTACGGGGATGATGTGTGCAGCCTCACTTTGACAAGGCGAGAGTGGCCTTCTCCTTGTCCTCTACATAGCAAGTAGGAGAGAAGAAGATGAAGAAGGTGACGAGGAGAGAGAGCGGCTGGCTGCATCCCTTGTGGTCATGGCTCTCTCTCTCTCTCTCTCTCTCTCTCTCTCTCTCTCTCTCTCACGCACAGAGCAAGGCCGGGAGTGGCCTTACTCTCTCTCTCTCTCACACACACACACACACGTAGGGATGGGGAGAAGGGAGTAGCGAGGTGCTCTCTCTCTTTCACTCGTGTGCAGGCTGGCATGAGCTCAGCAGCTAGATGCGATGTCAGTGAGGGGTGCGACGGTAGTGGAAGCAGGGAGTGGAAGAGGGAGGGCACTGCTCTCCCTTTCTCTCCTCTCTTGGATGCAGCTAGCATGCCCCCCCCCCTCTCCCCTGCCCTCTTATTTATAGAGGAGCAAGGAGGCTGGCCTTCTTCTCCAATTAGGGAAGCTAGGAGTCCAAGTTACACTAAGACAAGTAGGTTCCCATGAGAGAAAAGTAGCTCACGCAAGAGAAAGCCCAATGAGGAAGGGTTTCCTTCCCATGGTCTTTCACTCCTTATGCAACTAGGCAAAGAGGAAGAGGAGGGGGAAGGTGCCACCAAGAGCCTCCCTTTCCTTATGTGGCTCAAACAAGGATCTTCAGGATACTTATATGCATGGGGCGGCCGGCGCATGTGCCCATGCACAAGCGTCATCGTCTCTCCTTGGGTTGCCCTAATGGGCACCCAATAACCATGTGTCACTCCCCGCTAAAGTGGAAACATGGGACGTGGTACGTTAACATAACGTGTCTGAGAGTAGTAGCACCTTTACCATTCCATACATAAAATATTCATTAATTACATACACATTATGAGAAGAAATACACAAAGATCATTTTCCATTCATAATTCATAGTTAATTAAGAAACTTGTCAAGGTACAAAAGTCCACATGTGTAGAAAAAGCCAACATCAAAATAGAACAGCGTACCCAGCCTTCCTCCATCATTCCACACCTGCAAATGGGCCCTTCTTGCTAAGCTACTTCGAATCTGAGGTGGCCTCCCTCACCACCCGACACCTAAAGCAAAACTACAATGGTTTGAGTACAAGACTCAGTAGAACTCCTAACATTGACCCATTAATCACATGTCGACTAGGGATACTTACACTTACCTTAGTTGCTGAATAACTATCATAATCATAAACATTATACAATTATATTAAATGCTTCTAAATTTGAAAGAATGTGACTTAACTATGGAGGGTAGGGGTTAATCAAGTAAACATGGGTGGATCAGCTATAGGGGTGTCCCATTCCACCATCCAACGTTGACGAGGGCAAAGAAGAAAACATCCAATTCTAAACATGGAACCTATAGACATCATGGTAGAACATAGACTTACAACACGATTCAACAATATGAAAGAGTAACACAATATGGCTTGCACATGGAAGACTGGAACATGAACATTTTATAAGATATCCGAGCCTTTCATACTTGCATAAAACATATTTTGTCATGTTTTCTTATCAAGAAGGTTAACATGCATTACTTGTGGGTGATCATACTTACACATCCATACATATAGCGCACATAATATTGCATATCATATTCCATGAAGCTTACACCCATATCCTTTGCACATTAACCAAAGTAATCAAAACTTTAGCATGAAACATGGTCATACGTTTAAAAGCAAAACAAACATGCAAGGCGGCTTCACACTCTGGGTGGCTGCACTTCTGGCGACTGCACCTATGGGTGGCTCCACGCCGAATGTCCCCTCCAAGACACCTAATCCGGATAGCCCTCTCCTCTTGGTAGCCATTTTCATTGGTAGCTCTTTCCACTTGGTAGCCCTTTCCTTTACAATTCGAATGGGGTTCAAGAAAAGAAATAAGGCTCAACAAGGTAACATGATCAGGCTTCAAGTAAATCATAGCATGTTGTTGACCTTCTATCCAGATCTCCCTATTTTCATGCAATGCATGACTTATTAAGTCTTATGGCTATCTTATCAGAAAATTGGTACATGTGGTAACACATTCCTTTTCTTATTTACAACTTTTCTTAAATCCTATTCATGAGAACCATCGTAGACATTCAGTGAAAACTTTAGCATAGACCCATGGTCTTCACTCAGAACTGAGCGATCTCAACATGGTCAAAGTGCAAATTGGGTAAATTATAAAGTAGGGTTTGTGCTCGGTTCCAGCTTAGGAATCTTACCTTAATGGAAGCTTGCTTGGGTCACCTTCCTTCTTCCTTCAAACAACTCATCCTTTATCCTCACATGTTCGTCCTAGGATAAGGGGTAGGAAGAATTTAGAGTCGAGTTTCAAAGGAAACACAAGAAGCTAAAGAAATGACCTGAGAAACCTATCGGGAACCTACCTTTGTGAAACAACAAGGTCCTCCCAAGAACGCTCTAGGGAGTGCAAAAAGTTTAGAGAATAGAAGAATAGGAGTGAGGGAAGAGAGATGAAGGAAAATCTATATAACTCTCTCTCTCTCTTTATCCTGAGTTACGGTATGCCCTGACACCCTGCATGCGGGGTCAAACTGCCAGGCCACTCCCACCTGCAAACCTACTCCAAATCAAGATATTCTAATCTAATCTATTCTATTCATCTGATCACGCCTCTCCACACCTTACAGAAGAATCTGGCAGGGTCATATCCTATCAGCATTCGAATTTGTCTCTTCACAAATGGGCATGTCATCATGTAATCATAATAACACCACATGGACCTCAATTGCGATCTACACAGTCAATGTGACTTTTTGAGAACTAGTCGCTCCCACTCAGCGCCAACTCGTGAGACTCACATCCGGCTCCTGCAGGCTCCATGGGATTGCTATGACATCCTCATGGTCGATCCTATACAGATCTCATCTTAGCCTAGCTAAGGCGGCGTATAGTTGATGTTCGTGATATTCTACTCACTCCTACCTGGAAGCGCCAGTAATATCAAACACCTCACCTTGCTTGCTATCGACAGCGCCAAGGGGATCACCTGTGAGAGGGTCGATCCCTAACTAATGACACTATGACGATGTATAAACTAATGATTCCATCCAAAATGCATGTTGGAGAATGAACAACAAATTTCATTGATGATGTTCCGAAAACCGTATCTCTTACAATTTACAAAGACCCATGGTCCTACAATGGGTAACAAAACTCTCCCTGGCAATCTACTTGGTTAGCGGATCGGCTACCATCTGACTAGTGCTTATATGTTGGAGCGCCACTAACTCTCTTGCCAGAAGATATCTTATGTAGTGATAACGAATGTTAATATGCTTTGTTCTGCCATGATATTAAGAGTCCTTGGCAAAAGTCAAAGCTGACGTGGGTACAGCAACACACATTTAGCCTGGTGAGGTGTGATCGCCAATCGTTGTAGGAAGTTTCATAGCCACACCGCCTCTCGGCATGCAGTGGAACAAGCCGCATAGTCAGCCTCCGTGGTGGATAGGGCGATACAAGTTTACTTCTTGCTACACCAAGAGATAGCTCTACCATCCAACGGGAACATGAAGCATGAGGTGGACTTCCGCTAATCTCTATCACTCACCCAATCCATGTCACTATAGCCGATCAGTCTTAGGTCACCTCCCTGTAAAGTAAGACATAGCTCGACGTCCCTCGAAGATATCGAAATATCATTTTCACTACCTTCCAATGCATAGGACCCTGATTGTTTTGGAAGCAGCTGACCGGACCCACCACGAAACTGATGTCGGGTTGTGTGCATAGCATGGTGTACATGAGACTCCCAATCACAACGGCATATGGTACCTTAGATATCTCTCCCTTTTCTTCTTCATCCTTAGGGCATTGATTGATACTTAAAACACAACCTCTATCAAGTGGAGTGTCAATGGGCTTCGCATTGTACATTCTAAATGGTTCGAGAATTTTGTTGGCGTAGGTCTCCTGAGACAAACTCAGTGACATCTCTGAGTGATTTCACACAATCTTTACGTCGAGCACGTAGCTCGCTTCACCCATGTCTTTCACCTCAAAGATGGAAGACAACCACTCCTTAGTGGCATTGATCAACTCAATGTCACTGCAAACTATCAGGATGTCATTGACATACAATGACAGAATGAGAAACTTATCTCCCACTCGCTTAACATACACATAGTGGTTCTCTTCGATCATCTTGAAGCCAAATGAGATAATTGATTTATGAAATCTCAAATACCACTATCTAGATGATTGTTTTAGGCCATATATAGAGTGCTTTAAGTGTCATACTTTGTGCTCTTGGCCTTTGGCCTCGAAGCCCTTCGACTGAGCCATGTAAATTTTTTAGTCTAGTTCTCTATTGAGAAATGTAGTCTTACCATCTATTTGGAATAGTTTAAAACCTAGATGCACAATGATAGCTAGAATCAGGTGAACAGAAGAGAATTTCATCGTCGGGGAGAATGTCTCTTCATAGTCTATACCCTCCCTTTGGGTATAACCCTTCACCACTAACCATGCTTTAAATTTGTCACTTGGCCCATCTGCCTTGTGCTTAACTTTGAAAACTCATTTGTTTCCAATTATTTTTCACCCAGACGAGAGGTCCACTAACTCCCATACTCTATTATGCACCATCGAATCCAACTCATCTTGCATGGCGGCCTTCCATTCTTTCCTAGACAATGATGTAAAAACCTTTTGGATAGACCTGGGCTCTTCATCGTCCAAGTTTTCACAAAACGAGCCTAATTTTCATTTTGAAAAAGTCGACGAGATATCTGTTCGCACCTACTGTGGCGTACAGAGTTTTGATTGTCTAGTTTTATAAGTGCGCTCCCACTAGGCTAAGAATTTGTACTATCTCTGGCGAATACGTGGTTGGGAACAAATTCCCTCCCTTCACCGGAGGATGGTAGGTGTCACTCTACTCATCCAATTCATGAAGATCAAGACTTCTACTATCGTCACCAAGATTGGGAAAATTCTGTATAAAAAAATGTCATCTTGAACCTCTTTCTCTGTCATTCCTCGGTCAGGATGATGTCCATACATCATGTAGCCCATCGAGCTCTTAGGGTATCTTATAAAGACAAGCTTTCAAGCCCTAGGGCCAAGTTTTCAAACTTGTTAAACACGTCATGAGCATATCCCGCCAAGCCCCATGGATGCAAATTGTCCAAATTGGGTTTTGTGGCCAAGCCATAGCTCATATGGGGTAGAAGGAACAGACTGTGAAGGCATGCGGTTAAGGATGTAGGTCACAATCATGAGAGCATCCCCCATAAGGATATTGGGAGGTTGACTTGCGCCATCATCGACCTAACCATATCCAGCAATGTCTCATTTCTCCTCTCAGTAACACCATTTTGTTGCGACGTGTATGGAATAGTGAATCGTCGGCATATACCATTTTTCTCACACGAAGCTCAGAATTGATCTGATAAATATTCACTTCGACGGTTCATACGGAGAGTCTTGACTCTCTTTCCTATTGATTCTCAACTTCTGCCATGAAATGCTTGAAACAATCAAGTGCCTCATAGCAGCGAGTGATCAAATTCATGTATCCGTATCGTGAATAGTCATCTATGAACGTAATAAAATAAGAGTACATGTGTCAAGCATTAACGCTCATGGGTCCGTAAATGTCGGAATGGATAAGTTGCAATGATTCTGAGGCCCTTTTGGCCTTGCCAAAAGGTTTCCGACAAGCTTTGTCGACCAAACACAATTCACATACGGGCATGTTGACTTTGACGAGTGAGCCTAGAAGGCCCTCTCGAGCCAATCTAGCCATCATGTCCTGTCCTATTTGACCTAGGCGGGCATGCCAAGAAGCAGGATGTAAGTTCTCATTACTCAACACACATGTTGAATTAAAAGAAGAACTGGAGATGCCATCATCATCAATATCCAATTTTAAGAAACCATTATTCATTGTTCCGTGTCCATAGCTAATATTATCCAGCATAATGTTCACATAACTGCCAGCGAACTCCAAGTGAAAACCAAGTTCTAAAAGATAATAAATGGAAAAGAGATTATGTCGGACCCTAGGCGCATAGAGCACATCGTGCAGAATTAGCATCTGTCTATCCTGAAGGGGGAGTTGATACACATTGACTTCAAGGACTTGCTCACTGGTCCGGTTTCCCATGAAGACCCTTTGCGTGCCTATCAAAATCTAGCGGTAATCTATGAATCTTGCTCGATCTCTCGTTATGTGTCTTGCTGCTCCTAAATCCATAATCCACTCTAGATGAGGATGAGCAACCAAAGTATGTGAACAAACACACGCATATTGGGAGCTAGGGATAAGAGGTACCTTATTTAGCTCAGCACAATCACGAGCAAAGTGTCCTCTCATCCCACAATTGAAGCACTTCATTTTGGCTTTGCTCTTATCTCCACCACGCTTACCCTAACAATGGTTAGGCATCCGCTCAATCTTGATGCCAGGTGCCTTGCCACGTGCTTTCTTTTTCTGTCAGACCCTAGGCGCATAGAGCACATCGTGCAGAATTAGCATCTGTCTATCCTGAAGGGGGAGTTGATACACATTGACTTCGAGGACTTGCTCACTGGTCCGGTTTCCCATGAAGACCCTTTGCGTGCCTATCAAAATCTGGCGGTAATCTACGAATCTTGCTCGATCTCTCGTTATGTGCCTTGCTGCTCCTAAATCCATAATCCACTCTAGATGAGGATGAGCAACCAAAGTATGTGAACAAACACACGCATATTGGGAGCTAGGGATAAGAGGTACCTTCTTTAGCTCAGCGCAATCACAAGCAAAGTGTCCTCTCATCCCACAATTGAAGCACTTCATTTTGGCTTTGCTCTTATCTCCACCACGCTTACCCCAACAATGGTTAGACATCCGCTCAATCTTGATGCCAGGTGCCTTGCCACGTGCTTTCTTTTTCTGTTGTAGAACATTCTTTCCATATTGTTTGCCACTTCTGGTGACATTGGCAGTGGCGCGTTGGGCTTCCTTGCGCTCGGCTTCTAACATCACATGTCGAGAAATATCATAGAAACTCATGATACTCTCATTGTGGGTTAAGACTTTGTTTCATGTTGATCCACAAGTCGAGAAAAGATCTTATCACGGCTTGCACTTGCTACTCGTCAATGAAATAATGATTGGCACCCTTTAAATCACAAATCATACTCGGGCTTGATGTACCGGTCCGGTACACTGCATATCACACGTACCAGATCATACCAACTGATGACCAGTATGGCTGGTGCACGGTACGTAAGCTGTATGCTACTTATATATTTTTAAATATAATATGTTCTATTTTATGACAATGTGACTCGTTAGCTTAGCTGGTTGGAAATGTTCCATTATAATGTTAGGTCTTGGTAATTCAAAACGTGAAAGTGCATCTTTTTCTTGTTTTTTTCATTGTTCTTTTCTAATCAAAGCCATTTTTTTTAAATGTGAGCACTTCTAAGATTCAAACTCAATACCTCACCTAATTAAAAACACACATTGGCCAATTGAGCTAATAAGTTCTATGGATATTGCTTAATAATTTTACTTATAATAGATATGTCAAAGGTGGATAAATTTTTTATTTTACCTTCTTTCGTCTCGACACGTAACGGTATAGTACCGTACCATATCATACTAACTAATGACCGATACGGCCAATACGAATTGTACGTTAAACGTTGCTCAACAACACGCTAAGGTGATCGGTCATCGTGTAGTGTGGGTCCTTCTGGTAGGCCTCAAATCTCAAGACGAGTGCCCTTAACAGGGTGATCGAAGTTCCCCCAAAGACGAACTTCAATTGATCCCACATATCTTTAGCAGTGGTGTATTTATCGAACTCGTCGGTCATATTATATTGCATGCTACTTAACATAGTAAAGTGCGCGCTATGATTTTATTGCACTAAAGGCAGTACACCTCCTGGTCTTGACGATGCTGTACAATGTTGCCCTCCTCAAAAGGTGACATGGTGGTTTCTATATGATGGAGCAACTCTTGCTCGTTCAACAGATATTGCATTTTGCGGTGCCATATATCATAATTATTGCCATTAAACTTATCACCCTTGGTGAGGTCAGCTATCACATTCTTGAAGGCCATTGTAATAAACCACTACATTATCACATGAGTTTAAGGACATAATTTACACATCGTCTCAATTAACTTAGAATCGTCTCAATTAACTTAGATACCAGAAATTTGAACTAATGCATTAAACTCTCTTACATAGTGAGATCGAATGTAGACCCATGGAACTACAATCATCTCCCACTTCATGTAAGATTGCTTAATGAGGTTAGATCGACATCAAGCAATTTGTCGTTCGTGAGAGGAACAAATATCTCTTATTAAGAGCTTGCACTAGTGTGATATATGATCACTTAGTGTCTAACAATTTATCCTATCACATGCTTGTCTATTTATTTGCTCAAGCATGCATAACACCGAAAATACATAGACATAAATAAATAATCGACAATATATCATGATCATGATTGGATAAATAATTGACTTGGAAATATTAAATATTTTCAAAAGAATCAACTAATCATGCTTGTCTACATGTCCATTAGAATATCAAAGCAAAAATAATCCCTAAACATGGTCTATATAGCATGATGAATATCAAAACAAGTAAAGGTATCCCCGAGCCACCACCTCATGCCCCTAAGTGTTGTCATTGGTAGGCATGGAGGGGGTGCGGTCAGGTAACCTAGGTGCCAACGTGACATCCAACTGAGGTGCATGGGCTCCCAGAACCTTGGAATGTAGCAGTGACAAACATGAGGGGGTACCCAAGGTCCTGGCCCATGCGCCAAGTGCTATCATGCTGTTGGTCGATACAGTGCACGCCTAGTAGGAAGATCTATGTATCGGATCATTCTTATATTGGTCAGTTGGATAAGCCCGACACTTCGGTCCTCCGTTGTCGATCTAGGAGATGTCCAGTAGGTTGTGATCTGCACCACGCCACTAGGCATCACGGGAAGGGGCAGACAGTTCGCCATTACTACCAGTAGGCTTCCCTACCAGCCAACACACTCACTCGATGGGATGCTCCTTGGTCTAGCTGTAGTCTGGGGAGTCCTCATCAGAACCTTAGCTGCGATAGGTGTCTGCTGCTCAGGTTAGTCCTCAGGGCAGTCAAGAGGGCATAAGGGGTTGTTGCATCTCCCGAGGGAGCGCCGATGCCCGTGTGTGTCCCGTGGACTGTGGAGTCACAGGCTACGTCGCTGGCCATAGCCGCGCTTGGACCAAGTTCGAGTGATGTAGCAAGCTCCGCCATGGCACTCCGAGTCCAACCACCACTAGAAGTTGGGCTTCCCTCGCTAACCACATGAGTTGTTGATGTAACATCCCGGACCTTTCGGATCCTTCTTCGTGGGTCCCGAATCTGGTTTCTCGGAGCGTCCGGCTCCGTTGTGTTCGAAATTTCGTTTCAGACATCTTTTGTGTTCGTATCGACGCGATCCGGAGTCGTTTCGGAGGCTCGGAGGCGTTCCGCGACTTTTCCGCGCGTGTTTTCTGATTTCCGGTGTGTGTTTCGGCAATTCCTTTGGAACCTCGTTGCGGGTGAACCGGACCGTTCACCTGGGCACGAGTGGTACCGTTGCGATCGGTGCGTCCCGAGGATTTTGGAAATGTAATTTTCTATTTTAGGTATTTTTCAAAATTTCTGGATTTTCCTATAAATACCCCCTATTTTCTCTCTCTCCCCCACCTTCTCTTTCTTCTTCTTCTTCTTCCTCCTTCCTTCCCCAACCGTGGCCGCCCTCTCCCTCTCCCTCTCTCCCGTTCGAGCACGGCGACCACCATTTCGGCTGCAGACAGCGGCGGGGCGACGGCGCGGCGACGTGGGCGGCGGCGAGGCAATCGTGGGGACGTGCGGTGCTCGTGGGAAGCTTGAAGAACGAGGGTTTTCCAAAGCGATTTCTTGCTTTCGTGGACGATCCGGCGGAGCATTCGCTCCATTGAGGTAGGGTGACGTTCCCTAGCTCCCCGCCGTTCATTTCCGTGGTTTATAGGCTGAGGGGAGGCCGAGAGGGGCTTGATTGAGCATGTTTGGGGTTTTTCCATGATTTGGGGAGAGCCGCCCGATCTATGGATTTGATGCATGATTTCACATTTTGATGGCCTAGAATCATGCTAGGGGTCCCCAGGGGTCTTCCCCTTTGATTTCCCCCTCTCCGGTGGAGGCATGGGGGCGTGGTTGAAGTTTTTAGGGCTTTCCCACCGCTCTCGCCGTCGGACGCGTGTGACGGTCTTTCCAGGGACTGTCACATGATGTGACGCGCCTCGGGGGGGCCGCCACATGCCCTTTGGTTAGCCTTCGGGGGTCAGGGACTATAACGGTCCCACGATTGACCGCCAATTGTATGTGACGCGCCTGGGCTGGGCCGTCAGGGGCTTTCCGACCGTTGGTTTTTGACTGTTGGGGGTCTGCGTGTGTAACCCGCCTGGGCGAGCGCGTTACATCTGTGTGACGCGCTGGGGCGAGCGCGTTACTCCCTGGGTTACCCCAGGTGTGAGGGGCGCGTAACGCGCTGGGCCAGGCGTGTTACATTCGTGTAGCGCGCTGGGGCAGGCGGGTTACATCTTGCTTTCTCGAGAGGAGCGTGAGGCGCATGTAACGCGCTGGGCCAGGCGCGTTACATTCGTGTAACACGCTGGACCAGGCGCGTTACCCTCTGCGTTCCTCAGGTCGTGTAACGGCCTGCGTTTGACCGCCAAGTGTGTGTGTAACGGTCTTGCCTAGACCGTTACAGCCTTGTGACGGTCCCGGGGTGGACCGTCAGGCGCCTGGTTGCCCCGAGAGGGCTGCAACCTCATTTTTAGTCCGACTGTGGCCACCGTGCGACGGGGCCGGTGCCTGGGGTGGTCCCCGTGCGTCGTCGGATGCGGGCATCATTTTCTGTGACTTGAGAGTCTACTCCTTCAGTGACCCTCCACTAGTCGTAGCCTACCAGTACGCGGTACCGGTCGCACCAGGGAGTGGTGTACGGGCTTACCCTTAGAGGCGGTTTGTGGACCGGTTGCCGTCGCTCCCCACGTCTTGCAGCCAGAGTCCGGCTGAGGGGAAAACCGGTCAGAGGACCAGACCAGGGACGCGCGGTCTGTGTGTGCACACGTGGTTGGGGGCGGTTGGACCCACGTCGACGGGCGTGACCCCAGCTAGTCACTTGTTTGAGGTTACTTGTTCGGTGTTCGTGCCTTGGGTAGGCGCTACCACGTCAGGCAGTTCACCTGCGGTGCGGTGTAAGACGTCAGGGGATGCTACCGACTGTGCTTCTAGTGGGAGGTACTCCTGTCGAGTACGGAGTGTCAGACTGTCAGTTTCGTGGCTTTGACCTTCGGGTTTTCCTTGCCATGTCGACCGTTGAGCTTCGGTTGTCTTACCGCGGCACGTGTACCGGTTTGCGTGCCGTAGAGTCTTTGTTGTGTAGAGTATAGGGCTTTCCTTTCCGAGGTACTCTCCTACCGCTAGCGTAGTGGTTTCTCGTTTTACGAGGTAGGGTTCGAGTGATCCCTACTGAGTCTTGTTCCGAGACTCATTCCCTGCGTGTCTTCACCGTGTTTCAGGTGAGGCGCCGCCCCAGGGGAGCGCGTCTGGGGTGCAGCGTGGTGCAGGTGCCCAGAGGTAGTGCCAGAGGTCAGAGGCGGGGTATGCCCCGTGTAGCTGTACTTTTCTTTCTTGTCTCTGTACTAGTTGTGGACTACTGTTGTTGTTATTCATTTTTAATTGTGGACCATGTAAATTGCTAATTTATTTCCTGCTTCATATTATAACTGTTTAATTTCTGTAATTACTTGTGATACTTGTGTAGTTTCCACACCATCCTTCTAACCCTTCCGAGTCTTCGGACTCGTGGGTGGCGGTGCGAGTCTCGGGTTATCGGGCCTTCTCGGTAATCGGATTCTCGGGTCGTTACAGCTGGTATCAGAGCGCGGTTGTGGAATTACATGAGAATCATAGGTAATTATAGTGGTCCACTTGTCCACAACAATGATGCACAGTTGACACTGGCATCAGGCATCGTGTGTTTTTCTTGACCATGCCGTTTTAGTGTTTTCTGTCTTTTGCTCCAGGAGCGAGCATGGCGCCGAGGCGGAGCTCTCGCTCTCAGCAGGGGCAATCGACTGGAGGTCAGGAGATCTAGCAGGGGGTCCAGGGGGACTAGGAGGAGCATAGCAGAGCGCCACTAGGAGCTACCGAGGCCGCGGCTACTGTGTGGGTTCCGGGGGCCGAGGATTTCTTCTGTGGCATGTACCAGCTTATGTCTCAGCAGTTCGGTGGAGAGGCTGGTGAGGGCTCGTCAGCTAGGGGTGGGCCAGGCCGAGCAGTGAGGGACTTTCTGCAGTTCCATCCACCTTACTTCAACGGCCAGGCAGATTCTGATGCGGCTCGTGATTGGCTTGATGAGATGGAGCGGGTGTTCAGTTCTGCGAAGAGTGCTGCCGAGGACAGAGTGGTGTTGGCCTACAACCAGTTGCAAGGTACGGCTCGAAAGTGGTGGTCTTCCGAGTGGAAGACGTCCTTTCAGCTTCGTCCACTTGAGCAGGTCGAGTGGGACGACTTCGTCAGTGCTTTCGAGCGTACGTACTGTCCAGATTTTGTTGCCATGCAGCGGACGCGGGAGTTTCTGGAGCTAGTGCATGGTGACATGTCCGTGTTGCAGTACAGGGCCTGATTTGTTGAGCTAGGTCGGTATGCACCTCACATCATGGAGCATGAGAGGGTGAAGACCGCGCAGTTTGTTCAGGGTTTGAGGCAAGAGCTGAGCCACCATCTGATCGTGAACGGGGCCACTGATCTAGAGACAGCGTCTCGTGTTGCCGCTTCTTTGGAGATGGATATGCAGAGGACCCGAGGACCGATCAGCGAGGGGCAGTCTTTGTCAGGTCACAGCCAGCAGTCGGCTACCCAGCAGCAGGGTTCCTTCCAGCATGCGATGAGTGGTTCAGGAGTGCCGGCATAGGCAGCGTCGGTGACAGGATCTGCGTCCTTTGGCACGAAGGTCAAGAAGTTTTTCAAGAAAGGGTTCGGCAAGAAGAAGTCCAAGGATCAGGGGCAAGCTTCATCGGGTAGTGTAAGCAGCCGATCCCCTTGCAGCGTCAGGGATCAGTGGGTTGGTCGTGAGGACCGTGTCCACGGTGTAGTGGGTTCCACCCAGGCAGGCAGTGCACGGCACTGATTATCTATTTTCGGTGTGACCAGTCAGGGCACATGACGTGTGACTGTCCTTAGAGGCCGCCGCAGCAGCAGGTTCCCCAGCAGCAGGGGCAGCAGCAGCAGGGACAGTATCCGTCGCTACCCAGGTCAGCTAATGTGGGAGGCAGGCAGAGAGCTTGAGGCCAGATCACGCACATGACCAGGGCAGAGGCAGTGGCGTCGCAGCTCGTGGAAGGTACCGTTCAGATTTTGGGTTGTGCGGCTCGGGTTTTGTTTGATTCTGGCGCGTCTCATTCGTTTATTCTGGAGGATTTCGCGTAGAGCATCGAGGAGCCGGTGACCCAGTTGTCCTGTGATTTGGCAGTGGAGTTGCCTTCGGGTGATTTTATGATCACTCCGTATTGCTTCGACCAGGTTCCGGTTTGGATCGATGGGCGAAGTATGCCAGGCAGGTTGTATGCTTTGCAGCTTCGGGAGTACGATGTGATTCTAGCCATGGACTGGCTCGAGACTCATGGAGCGGTGGTGGATTGTGGAATGAAGAGGGTCTACTTCCAGCATCCGAGCAAGCGGACCTTCTATTTCCAAGGTATCCGTTCCACCTCTTCTCGATTCCTCATTTCTGCTATTCGAGCCCGTCGGTTGCTTGATTCTGGTTGTCAGGGTTTTCTCGCGTCCTTGGTTGTGTCTGACCGGATGGAGCCGAATATCAAGGATATTTTGGTGGTGTGCGAATTTTTTGACGTTTTTCCCGAGGAGTTGCCTGGATTGCCTCCCCAGCGGGAGATCGATTTTGTGATCGAGGTTGTGCCTGGTACAGGACCCTTGGCAAAGGCACCCTACTGTATGGCCCCCGCTGAGTTGAGAGAGTTGAGGGCGCAGTTGCAGGAGCTGCTGGACAAGGGGTATGTTCGTCCTAGCTTTTCCCCTTGGGGTGCGCCTGTATTGTTTGTGAAGAAGAAGGACGGTAGTCTGCGGCTATGCATTAACTATCGGCAGCTGAATGAAGTGATCATTAAGAACAAGTATCCGTTGCCATGGATTGATGATTTGTTCGACCAGCTTCAGTCTGCGCGAGTGTTCTCGCGGATTGATTTGCGATCCGATTACTATCAGCTGAGAATTCGCGAGTCCGATGTAGAGAAGACTACTTTCAGTACGAGGTACGGGCATTATGAGTTTTTGGGGATGCCGTTCGGGCTCACCAATGCCCCAGCAGCCTTCATGGATTTGATGCAGAGGGTGTTTCATCCGTATTTGGACCAGTTCGTGATCATCTTCGTGGACGACATCCTTGTTTATTTACAGTCTGCCGAGGAGCACGCGTATTGTAATATCCCGAACCTTTCGGATCCTTCTTCGTGGGTCCCGGATCTGGTTTCTCGGAGCGTCTGGCTCCGTTGTGTCCGAAATTTCATTTCGGACATCTTCTGTGTTCGGATCGGCGCGATCCGGAGTTGTTTCGGAGGCCCGGAGGTGTTCCGCGGCTTTTCTGCGCGTGTTTTCCGATTTCCGGTGTGTGTCTCGGCAATTCCTTCGGAACCTCGCTGCGGGTGAATCGGACCGTTCACTTGGGAACGAGTGGTACCATTGCGATCGGTGCGTCTCGAGGATTCTGAAAATATAATTTTCAATTTTTTAGTATTTTCTGGAATTTCCAGATTTTCCTACAAATACCCCCCTATTTTCTATCTCTCCCCACCTTCTCTTTCTTCTTCTCTCCTCCGTTCTCCCCACCGTGGCCTCCCTCTCCCTCTCTTCCTCCCGTTCGAGCACGGCGAGCTCCTTCCGGCTGCAGACAGCGGCGGGGCGACGGCGCGGCGACGTGGGCGGCGGCGAGGCGATCGTGGGACGTGCGGTGCTCGTGGGAAGCTTGAAGAATGAGGGTTTTCCAAAGCGATTTCTTGCTTTCGTGGACGATCCGGCGGAGCATTCGCTCCATTGAGGTAGGGTGATGTTCCCTAGCTCCCCGTCGTTCATTTCCGTGGCTTATAGGCCGAGGGGAGGCCGAGAGGGGCGTGATTGAGCATGTTGGGGTTTTTCCATGATTTGGGGAGAGCCGCCCGATCTGTGGATTTGATGCATGATTTCACGTTTTGATGGCCTAGAATCATGCTAGGGGTCCCCAGGGGTCTTCCCCTTTGATTTCCCCCTCTCCGGTGGAGGCATGGGGGCGTGGTTGAAGTTTTTAGGGCTTTCCCGCCGTTCTCGCCATCGGGCGCATGTGACGGTCCTTCCAAGGACCGTCACATGATGTGACGCGCCTCGGGGGGGCCGCCACATGCCCTTTGGTTAGCCTTCGGGGGTCAGGGACTGTAACGGTCCCACGATTGACCGCCACTTGTATGTGACGCGCCTGGGCTGGGCCGTCATGGGCTTTCCGACCGTTGGTTTTTGACCGTTGGGGGTCTACGTGAGTAACGCGCCTGGGCGAGCGCGTTACATCCGTGTGACGCGCTGGGGCGAGCGCGTTACTCCCTGGGTTACCCCAGGTGTGAGGGGCGCGTAACGCGCTGGGCCAGGCGCGTTACATTCGTGTAGCGCGCTGTGGCAGGCGCGTTACATCTTGCTTTCTCGAGAGGAGAGTGAGGCTCGTGTAACGCGCTGGGCCAGGCTCGTTACATTCGTGTAACGCGCTGGACCAGGCGCGTTACCCTCTGCGTTTCTCAGGCCGTGTAACGGCCTGCGTTAGACCGCCAAGTGTGTGTGTAACGGTCTCGCCTAGACCGTTACAGCCTTGTGACGGTCCCGGGGTGGACCGTCAGGCGCCTGGTTGCCCCGAGAGGGCCGCAACCTCATTTTTAGTCCGACTGTGGCCACCGTGCGACGGGGCCGGTGGGTGGGGTGGTCCCCGTGCGTCGTCGGATGCGGGCGTCGTTTTCTGTGACTTAAGAGTCTACTCCTTCAGTGACCCTCCACTAGTCGTAGCCTACCAGTACGCGGTACCGGTCGCACCAGGGAGTGGTATACGGGCTTACCCTTAGAGGCGGTTTGTGGACCGGTTGCTGTCGGGCCCCACGTCTTGCAGCCAGAGTCCGGCTGAGGGGAAAACCGGTCAGAGGACCAGACCAGGGACGCGCGGTCTGTGTGTGCACACGTGGTTGGGGGCGGTTGGACCCACGTCGACGGGCGTGACCCCAGCTAGTCACTTGTTTGTGGTTACTTGTTCGGTGTTCGTGCCTTGGGTAGGCGCTACCACGTCAGGCAGTTCACCTGCGGTGCGGTGTAAGACGTCAGGGGACGCTACCGACTGTGCTTCTAGTGGGAGGTACTCCTGTCGAGTACGGAGTGTCAGACTGTCAGTTTTGTGGCTTTGACCTTCGGGTTTCTGCCGGGTCGACCGTTGAGCTTCGGTTGTCTCACCGTGGCACGTGTGCTGGTTTGCGTGCCATAGGGTCTTTGTTGTGTAGAGTACAGGGCTTTCCTTTCCGAGGTACTCTCCTATCGCTAGCGTAGTGGTTTCTCGTTTTACGAGGTAGGGTTCGAGTGATCCCTACTGAGTCTTGTTCCGAGACTCATTCCCTGCGTGTTTTCACCGTGTTTCAGGTGAGGCGCCGCCCCAGGGGAGCGCGTCTGGGGTGCAGCGTGGTGCGGGTGCCCAGAGGTAGTGCCAGAGGTCAGAGCCGGGGTATGCCCCGTGTAGCTGTACTTTTCTTTCTTGTCTCTGTACTAGTTGTGGACTACTGTTGTTGTTATTCTTTTTTATTGTGGACCATGTAAATTGCTAATTTATTTCCTGCTTCATATTATAACTGTTTAATTTCTGCAATTACTTGTGATACTTGTGTAGTTTCCACACCATCCTTCTAACCCTTCCGAGTCTTCGGACTCGTGGGTGGCGGTGCGAGTCTCGGGTTATCGGGCCTTCCCGGTAATCGGATTCTCGGGTCGTTACAGCTGGTATCAGAGCGCGGTTGTGGAATTACATGAGAATCATAGGTAATTGTAGTGGTCCACTTGTCCACAGCAATGATGTACAGTTGACACTGGCATCGGGCATCGTGTGTTTTTCTTGACCATGCCGTTTTCGTGTTTTCTGTCTTTTGCTTCAGGAGCGAGCATGGCGCCGAGGAGGAGCTCTCGCTCTCAGCAGGGGCAGTCGGCTGGAGGTCAGGAGATCCAGCAGGGGGTCCAGGGGGACCAGGAGGAGCATAGCAGAGCGCCACTAGGAGCTACCGAGGCCGCGGCTACTGCGAGGGTTCCGGGGGCCGAGGATTTCTTCCGTGGCATGTACCAGCTTATGTCTCAGCAGTTCGGTGGAGAGGCTGGTGAGGGCTCGTCAGCTAGGGGTGGGCCAGGCCGAGCAGTGAGGGACTTTCTGCAGTTCCATCCACCTTACTTCAGCGGCCAGGCAGACCCTGATGCGGCTCGTGATTGGCTTGATGAGATGGAGCGGGTGTTCAGTTCTGCGAAGAGTGCTGCCGAGGACAGAGTGGTGTTGGCCTACAACCAGTTGCAGGGTACGGCTCGGAAGTGGTGGTCTTCCGAGTGGAAGACGTCCTTTCAGCTTCGTCCACTTGAGCAGGTCGAGTGGGACGACTTCGTCAGTGCTTTCGAGCATACGTACTGTCCAGATTTTGTTGCCACACAGCGGATGAGGGAGTTTCTAGAGCTGGTGCAGGGTGACATGTCCGTGTTGCAGTACATGGCCCGATTTGTCGAGCTGGGTCGGTATGCACCTCACATCATGGAGCATGAGAGGGTGAAGACCGCGCAGTTTGTTCAGGGTTTGAGGCAGGAGCTGAGGCACAATCTGATCGCGAACGGGGCCACTGATCTAGAGACAGCGTCTCGTGTTGCGGCTTCTTTGGAGATGGATATGCAGATGACCCAAGGATCGATCAGCCAGGGGCAGTCTTTGTTAGGTCGCAGCCAGCAGTCGGCTACCCAGCAGCAGGGTTCTTCCAGCATGCGATGAGTGGTTCAGGAGTGCCGGCACAGGCAGCGTCGGTGACAGGATCTGCGTCCTTTGGCACGAAGGTCAAGAAGTTTTTCAAGAAAGGGTTCGGCAAGAAGAAGTCCAAGGATCAGGGGCAAGCTTCATCGGGCAGTGTACAGCAGCCGATCCCCTTGCAGCGTCAGGGATCAGTGGGTGGGTCGCGAGGACCGTGTCCACGGTGTAGTGGGTTCCACCCAGGCAGGCAGTGCACGGCGCCGATTATCTATTTTCGGTGTGACCAGCCAGGGCACATGGCGCGTGACTGTCCTCAGAGGCCGCCGCAGCAGCAGGTTCCCCAGCAGCAGAGGCAGCAGCAGCAGGGACAGTATCCGCCGCTACCCAGGTCAGCTAGTGTGGGAGGCAGGCAGAGAGCTCGAGGCCAGATCACGCACATGACCAGGGCAGAGGCAGTGGCGTCGCAGCTCGTGGAAGGTACCGTTCAGATTTTGGGTTGTGCGGCTCGGGTTTTGTTTGATTCTGGCGCGTCTCATTCGTTTATTTCGGAGGATTTCGCGTTGAGCATCGAGGAGCCGGTGGCCCAGTTAGTCTGTGATTTGGCAGTGGAGTTGCCTTCGGGTGATTTCATGATCACTCCGCATTGCTTCGACCAGGTTCCGGTTTGGATCGATGGGCGGAGTATGCCAGGCAGGTTGTATGCGTTGCAGCTTCGGGAGTACGATGTGATTCTAGGCATGGATTGGCTCGAGACTCATGGAGCGGTGGTGGATTGCGAAATGAAGAGGGTATACTTCCAGCATCCGAGCAAGCGGACCTTCTATTTCCAAGGTATCCGTTCCACCTCTTCTCGATTCCTCATTTCTGCTATTCGAGCCCGTCGGTTGCTTGTTTCTGGTTGTCAGGGTTTTTTCGCATCCGTGATTGTGTCTGACCGGATGGAGCCGAATGTCGAGGACATTTCGATGGTGTGCGAATTTCTCGACGTTTTTCCCGAGGAGTTGCCTGGATTGCCTCCCCAGCGGGAGATCGATTTTGTGATCGAGGTTGTGCCTGGTACGGGACCCTTTGGCGAAGGCTCCCTACCGTATGGCCCCCGCTGAGTTGAGGAGTTGAGGGCGCAGTTGCAGGAGCTGCTGGCCAAGGGGTACGTTCGTCCTATCTTTTCCCCTTGGGGTGCGCCCGTATTTTTTGTGAAGAAGAAGGACGGTAGTCTGCGGCTATGCATTGACTATCGGCAGCTGAATGGAGTGACCATTAAGAACAAGTATCTGTTGTCACGTATTGATGATTTGTTCGACCAGCTTCAGTCTGCGCGAGTGTTCTCGCGGATTGATTTGCGGTCCGGTTACTATCAGCTGAGAATTCGTGAGTCCGATGTGGAGAAGACTGCATTCAGTACGAGGTACGGGCATTATGAGTTTTTGGTGATGCCGTTCGGGCTCACCAATGCCCCAGCAGCCTTCATGGACTTGATGCAGAGGGTGTTTCATCCGTATTTGGACCAGTTCGTGGTCATCTTCGTGGATGACATCCTTGTTTATTCGCAGTCTGCCGAGGAGCACGCGTACCATTTGGGTGTGGTGCTGCAGACGTTGCGAGATCACCAGTTGTATGCGAAGCTCAGCAAGTGCGAGTTTTGGCTCGGCGAGGTGCACTTTCTGGGGCACGTGATTTCTGGTGATGGCATTTCCGTGGACCCCGCCAAGGTCGAGGCAGTAATGCAGTGGCCGAGGCCGAGGTCGGTGACGGAGATCCGGAGTTTCTTGGGGCTTGCGGGCTATTATCGCCGGTTTATCCAGGATTTTTCTCGCATTGCGGCCCCGATGACTAGACTCACGCGGAAGGATGTGCCTTTCGTCTGGTCTGAGGAGTGTGAGCAGAGCTTCAGGGAACTGAAGAGATTGCTCACCTCGGCTCCGGTGTTGGTTTTACCTTCTGGATCGGGAGGTTTCGTGGTGTGTACAGATGCTTCCGGCGTTGGATTGGGAGCTGTGTTGATGCAGCATGGTAGAGTGGTGGCTTATGCATCTCGGCAGCTAAAGCCCCACGAGGAGAACTACCCTACCCATGACCTTGAGTTGGCGGCGGTGATCTTCGCGCTGAAGATCTGGAGGCATTATCTGTACGGCGAGAAGTTCGAGGTGTTCACTGACCATCAGAGTTTGAGGTACGTGTTCTCGCAGAGGGACCTGAACCTCAGGCAAAGGCGTTGGATGGAATTCATGAAGGATTATGACTTCACCATGTCTTATCAGCCGGGCAGGATGAATGTCGTCGCCGATGCCTTGAGTCGGAAGGTTGCGATCAGTGCCTTGATGTTGAGGAAGTGGAGGCTCTGGGAACAAGTGCCCGAAGTATCTTTCAGGCTCAAGATTCCCCAGGAGCCAGGGTTGGCAGTGCTTGCGAGTCTGACTGTCACTCCTGCTATCCGTCGTCAGGTGACAGAGGCTCAGCATGCGGACCTTGAGTTTCCCCGATTCTGGCGATGGCTGATGTGGAACTCGGCGAGGATGGTGCTGAGAGGTTTCGCGGTAGGCTGTACGTCCCAGCGGAGGAGCAGATTCGTCGTGCGGTGTTGCGCGAGGCTCATGGGAGCAGGTACACCGTACACCCGGGTGCGACAAAGATGTATCGAAACTTGCGGAGGCAGTTCTGGTGGCCTGGCATGAAGAGAGATGTCGCAAAATTTGTGGCCAGGTGCCTGATCTGTCAACAGGTGAAGGCGGAGCATCAGCGACCAGGAGGTACTCTCCAGCCCTTGGATTTTCCTACGTGGAAGTGGGACTACATGACCACGGATTTTATGGTGGGGTTGCCGAGGACCCCGGGTGGACAGGACAGTATTTGACTGCTGGTGGATAGGCTGACGAAGGTGACTCTGTTGTTATCGGTCAAAGTCAGCTGGAGCGTGTCCAAGTTGGCTCGTTTGTATGTTGAGCGGATCGTGCCGTTGCATGGGATTCCCGTTTCGATCGTGTCAGATCGGGATCCGCGCTTCACTTCTGGATTCTGGAGGAGTTTTCAGCGAGCTCTTGGCACGGAGTTAGCATTTAGCTCGGCGTATCATCCTCAGTCGGATGGTCAATCTGAGAGGACCATTCAGACTTTGGAGGACATGCTGAGATCATGCTGTCTGGAGTGGCAGGGGAGTTGGATTCATCACCTACCATTGGTGGAGTTTGCCTATAACAACAGCTATCATTCGAGCATTGGTATGGCTCCTTATGAGGCTCTGTATGGGTGTCCTTGCCGGACTCCACTTGATTGGTTTGAGGTGGGTGAGCGTGTTTTGGCGGGACCAGAGTTGGTGCAGCAACGTGTGGATGTTGTGCACTTGGTTCGTCAGAATATGTTGGCGGCCCAGAGTCGGCAGAAGAGCTATGCTGACCGTAGGAGGCAGCCTCTCGAGTTCACCGTGGGCGATCGTGTGTTCTTGAGAGTTTCTCCGATGAAGGGGGTGATGCGTTTTGGACGGCGTGGGAAGCTGAGTCCCCGCTACATTGGTCCTTTTGTGATCTTGGAGCGCATCGGTGAGGTTGCTTACCGGTTGCAGTTACCCCTTGAGTTGGCGTCGGTGCATGACGTGTTCCACGTCTCGATGTTGCTGAAGTATATGCCTGATGACTCTCATGTGCTCGAGATTTCTGTTTGGCCTGAGGTGACTCCAGATCTCTCTCTCCCAGAGTTTCCGATCCGCGTGGAGGATAGGCGAGAGCAGCGCCTGCGGAACAAGGTCATCCCCTTGGTAAAGGTGGTGTGGCAGCGGCACTCTGGTGGTGAGGCTTCTTGGGAACGTGAGGACGAGATGCGTCAGCAGTTCCCTTACCTGTTTGAGTGAGTCTTCCTCTTCTTTCCCCTTGGGTTGTTCTATTTTTCGAGGATGAAATTCCTTAAGGGGGGAGGGCTGTAATATCCCGGACCTTTCGGATCCTTCTTCGTAGGTCCCGGATCTGGTTTCTCGGAGCGTCCGGCTTCGTTGTGTCTGAAATTTCATTTCGGACATCTTCCGTGTTCGGATCGGCGCGATCCGGAGTTGTTTCGGAGGCCCGGAGGCGTTCTGCGACTTTTCCGCGCGTATTTTCCGATTTTCGGTGTGTGTCTCGGCAATTCCTTCAGAACCTCGCTGCGGGTGAACCGGACCGTTCACCTGGGCACGAGTGGTACCGTTGCGATCGGTGCGTCCCGAGGATTCCGAAAATGTAATTTTCTATTTTTCGGTATTTTCTGGAATTTTTGGATTTTCCTATAAATATCCCCCTATTTTCTCTCTCTCCCCCACCTTCTCTTTCTTCTTCTTCTTCTTCCTCCTTCCTTCCCCACCGTGGCCGCCCTCTCCCTCTCCCTCTCTCCCGTTCGAGCACGGTGACCACCGTTTCGGCTACAGACAGCGGCGGGGCGACGGCGCGACGACGTGGGCGGCGGCGAGGCGATCGTGGGGGCGTGCGGTGCTCGTGGGAAGCTTGAAGAACGAGGGTTTTCCAAAGCGATTTCTTGCGTTCGTGGACGATCCGGCCGAGCATTCGCTCCATTGAGGTAGGGTGACGTTCCCTAGCACCCCGCCGTTCATTTCCGTGGTTTATAGGCCGAGGGGAGGCCGAGAGGGGCTTGATTGAGCATGTTTGGGGTTTTTCCATGATTTGGGAAGAGCCGCCCGATCTATGGATTTGATGCATGATTTCACGTTTTGATGGCCTAGAATCATGCTAGGGGTCCCCAGGGGTCTTCCCCTTTGATTTCCCCCTCTCCGGTGGAGGCATGGGGGCGTGGTTGAAGTTTTTAGGGCTTTCCCGCCGTTCTCACCGTCGGACGCGTGTGACGGTCCTTCCAGGGACCGTCACATGATGTGACGCGCCTCGGGGGGGCCGCCACATGTCCTTTGGTTAGCCTTTGGGGGTCAGGGACTGTAACGATCCCACGATTGACCGCCACTTGTATGTGATGCGCCTGGGCTGGGCCGTCAGGGGCTTTCCGACCGTTGGTTTTTGACCGTTGGGGGTCTACGTGAGTAACGCGCCAGGGCGAGCGCGTTACATCCGTGTGACGCGCTGGGGCGAGCGCGTTACTCCCTGGGTTACCCCAGGTGTGAGGGGCGCGTAACGCGTTGGGCCAGGCGCGTTACATTCGTGTAGCGCGCTGGGGCAGGCGCGTTACATCTTGCTTCCTCGAGAGGAGCATGAGGCTCGTGTAACGCGCTGGGCCAGGCGCGTTACATTCGTGTAACGCGCTGGACCAGGCGCGTTACCCTATGCGTTCCTCAGGCCGTGTAACGGCCTGCGTTAGACTGCCAAGTGTGTGTGTAACGGTCTCGCCTAGAGCGTTACAGCCTTGTGACGGTCCCGGGGTGGACCGTCAGGCGCCTGGTTACCCCGAGAGGGCTGCAACCTCATTTTTAGTCCGACTGTGGCCAACGTGCGATGGGGCCGGTGCGTGGGGTGGTCCCCGTGCGTCGTCGGATGCGGGCGTCATTTTTCGTGACTTGAGAGTCTACTCCTTCATTGACCCTCCACTAGTCGTAGCCTACCAGTACGCGGTACCGGTCGCACCAGGGAGTGGTGTACGGGCTTACCCTTAGAGGCGGTTTGTGGACCGGTTGCCGTCGGGCCCCACGTCTTGCAGCCAGAGTCCGGCTGAGGGGAAAACCGGTCAGAGGACCAGACCAGGGACGCGCGGTCTGTGTGTGCACACGTGGTTGGGGGCGGTTGGACCCACGTCGACGGGCGTGACCCCAGCTAGTCACTTGTTTGTGGTTACTTGTTCGGTGTTCGTGCCTTGGGTAGGCGCTACCACGTCAGGCAGTTCACCTGCGGTGCGGTGTAAGACGTCAGGGGACGCTACCGACTGTGCTTCTAGTGGGAGGTACTCCTGTCGAGTACGGAGTGTCAGACTGTCAGTTTCGTGGCTTTGACCTTCGGGTTTGCCGGGTCGACCGTTGAGCTTCGGTTGTCTCACCGCGGCACGTGTGCCGGTTTGCGTGCCGTAGGGTCTTTGTTGTGTAGAGTACAGGGCTTTCCTTTCCGAGGTACTCTCCTACCGCTAGCGTAGTGGTTTCCCGTTTTACGAGGTAAGGTTCGAGTGATCCCTACTGAGTCTTGTTCCGAGACTCATTCCCTGCGTGTCTTCACCGTGTTTCAGGTGAGGCGCCGCCCAGGGGAGCGCGTCTGGGGTGCAGCGTGGTGCGGGTGCCCAGAGGTAGTGCCAGAGGTCAGAGCCGGGATATACCCCGTGTAGCTGTACTTTTCTTTCTTGTCTCTATACTAGTTGTGGTTGTTCTTCATTTTTAATTGTGGACCATGTAAATTGCTAATTTATTTCCTGCTTCATATTATAACTGTTTAATTTCTGCAATTGCTTGTGATACTTGTGTAGTTGCCACACCATCCTTCTAACCCTTTCGAGTCTTCGGACTCGTGGGTGGCGGTGCGAGTCTCGGGTTATTGGGCCTTCCCGGTAATCAGATTCTCGGGTCGTTATAGGTACCATCTGGGTGTGGTGCTGCAGACGTTGCGAGATCACCAGTTGTATGCGAAACTCAGCAAGTGCGAGTTTTGGCTCGGCGAGGTGCACTTTCTAGGGCACGTGATTTCTGGTGATGGCATTTCCGTGGACCCCGCCAAGGTCAAGGCAGTAATGCAGTGGCCGAGGCCGAGGTCAGTGACGGAGATCCAGAGTTTCTTGGGGCTTACGGGCTATTATCGCCGATTTATCCAGGATTTTCTCGCATTGCGACCCCGATGACTAGACTCACGCGGAAGGATGTGCCTTTCGTCTGGTCTGAAGAGTGTGAGCAGAGCTTCAGGGAACTGAAGAGATTGTTCACCTCGGCTCCGGTGTTGGTTTTGCCTTCTGGATCGGGAGATTTCGTGGTGTGTACAGATGCTTCCGGCGTTGGATTGGGAGCTGTGTTGATGCAGCATGGTAGAGTGGTGGCTTATGCATCTCGACAGCTAAAGCCCCACGAGGAGAACTACCCTACCCATGACCTTGAGTTGGCGACGGTGATCTTCGCGCTGAAGATCTGGAGGTATTATCTGTACGGCGAGAAGTTCAAGGTGTTCACTGACCATCAGAGTTTGAGGTACGTGTTCTCGCAGAGGGACCTGAACCTCAGGCAAAGGCGTTGGATGGAATTCATGAAGGATTATGACTTCACCCTGTCTTATCAGCCGGGCAGGATGAATGTCGTCGCCGATGCCCTGAGTCGGAAGGTCACGGTCAGTGCCTTGATGTTGAGGAAGTGGAGGCTCTGGGAATAAGTGCCCGAAGTATCTTTCAGGCTCAAGATTCCCTAGGAGCCAGGGTTGGCAGTACTTGTGAGTCTGACTGTCACTCCTGCTATCCGTCGTCAGGTGACAGAGGCTCAGCATGCGGACCCTGAGTTGCACCGGATTCTGGAGATGGCTGATGTGGAACTCGGCGAGGACAGTGCTGCGAGGTTTCACGGCAGGTTGTACGTCCCAGCGGAGGAGCAGATTCGTCGTGCGGTGTTACGCGAGGCTCATGGAGCAGGTACACCGTACACCCGGGTGCGACGAAGATGTATCGGAACTTGCGGAGGCAATTCTGGTGGCCTGACATGAAGAGAGATATCGCAGAATTTGTGGCCAGGTGCCTGATCTGTAAGCAGGTGAAGGCAGAGCATCAGCGACCAGGAGGTACTCTCCAGTCCTTGGATGTTCCTACGTGGAAGTGGGACTACGTGACCATAGATTTTGTGGTGGGGTTGCCGAGGACCCCGGGTGGGCAGGAGAGTATTTGGCTGCTGGTGGATAGGCTGACGAAGGTGACTCGGTTGTTACCGGTCAAAGTCAGCTGGAGCGTGTCCAAGTTGGCTCGTTTGTATGTTGAGCGGATCGTGCCGTTGCATGGGATTCCCGTTTCGATCGTGTCAGATCGGGATTCGCGCTTCTCTTCTGGATTCTGGAGGAGTTTCCAGCGAGCTCTTGGCACGGAGTTAGCATTTAGCTCGGCGTATCATCCTCAGTCGGATGGTCAATCTGAGAGGACCATTCAGACTTTGGAGGACATGCTGAGATCCTGCTGCCTGGAGTGGCAGTGGAGTTGGATTCATCACCTACCATTTGTGGAGTTTGCCTATAACAACAGCTATCATTCGAGCATTGGTATGGGCATCCTTGCCGGACTCCACTTGATTGGTTTGAGGTGGGTGAGCGAGTTGTGACGGGACCAGAGTTGGTGCAGCAATGCGTGGATGTTGTGCACTTGGTTCGTCAGAATATGTTGGCGGCCCAAAGTCGGTAGAAGAGCTATGCTGACCGTAGGAGGCAGCCTCTCAAGTTCGCCATGGGCGATCGTTTGTTCTTGAGGGTTTCTCCGATGAAGGGGGTGATACGTTTTGGACGGCGTGGGAAGCTGAGTCCCCGCTACATTGGTCCTTTTATGATCTTGGAGCGCATCGGTGAGGTTGCTTACCGGTTGCAGTTACCCCTTGAGTTGGCGTCGGTGCATGACGTGTTCCACGTCTCGATGTTGCGAAAGTATATGCCCGATGACTCTCATGTGCTCGAGATTTCTGTTTGGCCTGAGGTGACTCCAGATCTCTCTCTCCCAGAGTTTCCGATCCGCGTGGAGGATAGGCAAGAGCAGCGCCTATGGAACAAGGTCATCCCCTTGGTAAAGGTGGTGTGGCAGCGGCACTCTAGTGGTGAGGCTTCTTGGGAACGTGAGGACGAGATGCGTCAGCAGTTCCCGTACCTATTTGAGTGAGTCTTCCTCTTCTTTCCCCTTGGGTTGTTCTCAATTTCGAGGACGAAATTCCTTAAGGGGGGAAGGCTGTAATATCCCGGACCTTTCGGATCCTTCTTTATGGGTCCTGGATCTGGTTTCTAGGAGCGTCCGGCTCCGTTGTGTTTAAAATTTAGTTTCGGACATCTTTCGTGTTCGGATCGGCGCGATCCGGAGTCATTTCGGAGGCCCGGAGGCGTTCCGCGGCTTTTCCGCGCGTGTTTTCTGATTTTCGGTGTGTGTTTCGGCAATTCCTTCGGAACCTCGCTGCGGGTGAACCGGACCGTTCACCTGGGCACGAGTGGTACCGTTGCGATCGGTGCGTCCCGATGATTCCGGAAATGTAATTTTCTATTTTTTGGTATTTTCCAGATTTTCCAGATTTTCCTATAAATACCCCCCTATTTTCTCTCGCTCCCCCACCTTCTCTTTCTTCTTCTTCTTCATCCTTCCTTCCCCAACCGTGGCCGCCCTCTCCCTCTCCCTCTCTCCCGTTCGAGCACGGCGACCACTGTTTCGGCTACAGATAGCGGCGGGGCGACGGCACGGCGACGTGGGCGGCGGTGAGGCGATTGTGGGGACGTGCGATGCTCGTGGGAAGCTTGAAGAACGAGGGTTTTCCAAAGCGATTTCTTACTTTCGTGGATGATCCGGCGGAGCATTCGCTCCATTGAGGTAGGGTGACGTTCCCTAGCTCCCCGCCGTTCATTTCCGTGGTTTATAGGCCGAGGGGAGGCCGAGAGGGGCTTGATTGAGCATGTTTGGGGTTTTTCCATGATTTGGGGAGAGCCGCCCGATCTATGGATTTGATGCATGATTTCACGTTTTGATAGCCTAGAATCATGCTAGGCTTCCCCAGGGGTCTTCCCCTTTGATTTCCCCCTCTCCGGTGGAGGTATGGGGGCGTGGTTGAAGTTTTTAGGGCTTTCCCGCCATTCTCGCCGTCGGGCGCGTGTGTCACATGATGTGACGCGCCTCGGGGGGGCCGCCACATGCCCTTTGGTTAGCCTTCGGGGGTCAGGGACTGTGACGGTCCCACGATTGACCGCCACTTGTATGTGACGCGCCTGGGCTGGGCCGTCACGGGCTTTCCGACCGTTGGTTTTTGACCGTTGGGGGTTGTGAACACGTTACGCGGTGGACTGAGAGAGAGAGATGGGGTTTCTCCCTCTCTGAGTAATAAAGGGTGAAAGAAATGAGGATAAAATAATGAAACGCGCGCTATAGGGGATATGAAAGAACGGTGGACAAGTACACCTATAGATGACACTCTAATGGAGACAGAAAGAATTTAGATTGACCGAACTCCGGTACATGGCGGAGATAGGGGTCCGAAGACCCTCTCACGCAAACTGAACCCCTTCCCGGTAGGCGTAACCCACCGTTCCGAGAGCAGCTTTTCAGATATCGAATTCGAGTCTTGGGACTCTACGTGATAGAATTTGACAGACGGGAAGACACGTAGACTCGGAAATTGTAACGATATATCACTCCTCGAACAGTTACAAGAACAATATGAATAAAAGCACACCACCGCAGGACATTGGTCTTTGCGGGGTTTTAACAACAATATTGCAATATGAGCAGTAATTAATATATGTACATCTAGAAACCACCGCGAGACATTGGCCTTACGGGATTTTTAATGCGATATAAATAATATATATAAGTATATATATAAACCACCACGAGACATTGGCCTCCACGGGGTTTTTAAGGCATTATAAATAATAAATATAAATATATATACACATCACCACGAGACATTGGCCTCTGCGGGGTTTTTACTATAACATAGATAATAAATATAAGTATATAAATATATAAACCACCACGAGACTGTGGCCTCTGCGGGGTTTTTACTGTGACATAAATAATAAGTATACGTATATAAATATATAAACCACCACGAGACTGTGGCCTCTGCGGGGTTTTTAATGCGACATAAATAATATAAATAATAAATATATATATATATATATATATGTATATATGTATATATATATATATATATGTATATATGTATATATATATAGAAACCACCACGAGACTGTGGCCTCTGCGGGGTTTTTAATGTGACATAAATAATATAAATAATAAATATATATATATATATATATGTATATATAGAAACCACCACGAGACTGTGGCCTCTGAGGGGTCTTTACTATAATATAAGTATATGTGACAGGAAAGGAAAAGGGATCAAATAAACCGCCGCGAGATGTTGATCTCCACGGGATTTTAAAGCGATGATAGGGGAATGCTGAAATTAAATAGTTAGGAGTTAGAAAGTAGGGTGCAGAAAATAAAATGCTAAAATGGAAACGGTCGCGGGAGGTGACCCACCGCACCAGTTAGGAATTAGATATACAGAAAGTAAATGACAGAAACCGCCGCGGGGAATAATCCTCCGCGCGGGTGAGGTCAGAGACGGAAGAAGATAACCGCTGCGGGAAGTAACTCTCCGCGGGTGTTATTAAAACAAAAGATAGTCACAATGGAGCGCGCGTTAGAAGATTGTGATCGACAGGGACCGAGGGGTCCCGAGTGGATTGATCGCTTTCGCCTTTAACACGGGGTTATGCGGGCTCCAACTTCCTCTTCTTTCGACAGGCCGAAGAAGAGGGCTTTTTAACTGGTTACCCCTACACAAGGAACAAACAGAGAAGAAAATAACTAAATAAAAATGATGGGGGTGTAGTACCAATCCTTAGATAATAAAACGGTAAATAACATAAACGAACACGTACCTGGTTGGTGTGTTTAAAACCCCTTTAGAACTAAAAGGGTGGGAGAATGACATGATGAAATGCACAAACACAAAGACACTCACCAGCTAGGCCCTCTCGGAGAGAAAGGCATGGCACATATGTTAAATGATACATGCGATATAATTAACTGACTGATTAAAAATAAGGGGGAGAAAAACTTATCGGTGGAGGCCAGCAACGAGCTTTGAGAAGGGCTTCAATATCACGAGCGTGGCACGACCGAAGGACTTCAAAACGGACTTCAGAAACTGATTAGGCCGAACATAATAACACACACACACAAGCGCATACATATGAATGATAAATATATTTATATAAATATTACATAGCCATATTAAAAATATTTAACATATACGTAAGTACAAACACATATAAACATGTGTAGACTGGTCGAAATAAAAGAACGAAAATTTGAGAAGGAAGACGAGAAAGGGAGAGAGAAAATTCTTTTTTTTATTTATTTTTAAGACTTTGCTTTAGAAGAAAAAGGATAAGATATATATATATGATACATATGTGACATATATATTATGTATATAATATATATAATATATATATATATATATGGGGAAAAAAGGAATAAAGAGGGCGAATGAGGGGGAGAGAACGATTAAAAAAAATGAAAAAGAGAGAGAGAGATCGAGAGAGAGAGAGAAGAGAGGGAAGGAGAGAGTGAGAGAGTGGGGAATAAAAAAGAATTAAAAGAAGAGAGAGAGGGGGCGCGGTGAGAAGAGAGAATAAAAAAATTAAAAGAGAGAGAGAGAGAGTGTGTGAGACGGAGAGAGGAGGGAGAGATCGAGAGAGAGAGAGGGAGAGAGAGAGAGAAAGTGAGAGAGGGAGAGAACCGAGGGGGGGAAGAGAGAGAGAGAGAGATCGGGTAAGGGGGGGAGAGATGCAGAAGAGAGGAGGGAGATAGAGAGAGAGAGGGGGGCGCGGTGAGAAGAGAGAGAGATGGGAGAGGGAGATGCAGAGAGCAGAGAGATAGAGAGAGAGGGGGGTGCGGTGAGAAGAGAGAGAGGGAGAGAGAGAAGGAACGGGAGAGAGGGAGAGAACCGGCAGGGGGAGAGAGAGACGGCGGGGGGAAGAGACAGAGAGGGGGAGAGAGAGAGGCAGAGAGAGAAAACACAGAGAGAGAGAGAGAGACGGGGGGAAGAGGAAGACAGAGAGAGAGTGAGAATCACGGGAGAGAGGGGGAGTGAGAGAACAGAGAAAGGAGGGGGAGTGAGAACGGAGAAAGGAGGGGGAGAGGGAGAGACGAAACGAGGGAGAGAGAGAGAGAGAGCGCGGGAAGAGGGGGAGAGAGCGAAAGGGAGAGAGAGGAGGGGTTCGGCGGTGGCGTCGTCGCGAGGGCGGTGTGTGGCCGGAGGGGGGGACGCAGGCGGCGGCGAGCTCGCGGGAGCGACGAGGCGGCGACGGTGAGGCCGCCCGGACGGCTGGAGCGGGGGGGGACGCGAGACAGAGAGTGGGGAGAAGCTCGCCGGAGTGGCCGGTGCGGCCGTGGGCGAAGTGGTGATGCAGGCCGGCGGTGCGAGGGTGCTTCACGGCGAGGGGAGCGGTGCATGCACGGGGTGGCGAACGACGGCGTGCTCGTTGCGGCTAGCAGCGGCGGTGGCGTTGGGGTGTCCAGACGACAACGGCAGCAATGGTGATGAGGACGCGGTGGAGGCGTGGAGGCCGGAGGTTCACGGCAGCGGTGGTGACGAGGGCGCTGGTGCACCGGCAGGAGAGGTGACGGACGACGTCGGAGGGTGCACCGGCAAGTGAGAGGGAGGCGGCTGTGGGCGTCGGGGGGTGGCCGAAGGTGGACGGCGGTGGCTGGAGGTGCAGGCGCGGTGGTGCATGCGCAGGGGGTGGAGCAGGGAGGTGGCCGTGAGAGGGCAGCGGTGGTGGTGGCGTCGGCTGGGTGGTTGTTAGCAGGAGAGGGAGGTGGGGGTGGAGAAGGGCGACGGCTGGGTGGTTGTTAGCAGGAGAGGGAGGTGGTGGGAAGGTCGATGGTGGAGAGGATGTGTGAAGGTGAGGGAGGGGAGCTCGGTCGTGGGGTTGAGGCCGGTGCGCTGTCGGGGTGGTCACGGCATCGACGGGGAGCTGGGTGTTGCGGTGGTTCACGGCGGGGTGGTCACGTGAGCAGGTTGACGAGGGTGATGGTCTGTTGGCATGCAGAGGGAGCTGTGGCTGCGGCGTCCGGTGAAGGGTAGTTGGGCGACGACGAAGGGCGGCCGGTGACGGCAGTGGTAGAGTCGACGATGGCGGTGATGACGAGGTGGTCGACGTGAAGGTGGCTTCACGACGACCGTCGACAATAGCGTGGATGACGCTAGGCTGATAGCAACGATGGCCGGGTGCGTGGAGACAGTGGCGCAACGGCAGTGGGTTCGGTGTGGAGCTTGCGGTAGGTAGAGGGGGGAGTGGAAAGGGGGGAGAGTGGAGTGGGTGAGTGGGCCTTGGCTGAGGGACTGGCGTTGGGTTGTGTGTGTAAGATGAGACGAGGGATGTGGGAAGTGAAAGATGGAGAGGGAAGTGAGCAGAGGAACGAGAGGGGATTACGTGAGAGATAGGGAAGAAAACAGAAATAAAGAAAGGGATGGGGAGAGAATAAGACGGGGTAGGGAATATTATTTTTTTATTTATTATATTTATTATATTTTATGTTTGTTTGTTCTGTTTATTTTTATTTGTTTTGTTTAATGGTTTATATATATATATATATTATTTATGGTTATTATATTTTTTTTACTTTTTAATAAATATATTATGTATATACTAACCACTTGTATATATTTATATTTTATGTAGTAAAGAAAATCAATTATATTATTTTTACGTAAACACAACTACACACATTTTTTTGGAATTTATTTTTTTCTCTTTTTATTTATTTTATATGTACACATATTTTAATTTTCTCCCTTTCACAAAATAATGCAATTTAACCACAATTACGGAAATCACTCAAATAAAATAAAATGTAAGCCACTTCAGGGCATTATGGTACAATATGGGATTTACTCATCGTAAAGTCAGAAATGGCGTGTCTACAGCTGCCCCGCCTTGGCATCCACTTTGTAAGGGAAGGACGTGTAATGGAATGAAATAAAGTGTATTAGAGTGAAATGGAATGGACTGAAAAGCGGATGCCAAGGTGTGATGAGACACGCTTCTAACGTCACAAGACGGGAATCTTTCCCGAGTTTCACGAAGCAACCTTGAGAAAGGTTCTCCGAAATCAACGATTGTTTGGATGGTAAACAAACTAGGAAAGACATTGTGTGCGCTGGGGCACGAACAGACTAAAAGGACCAACTTCACGGTGCGGAAGTACCTGGGTCGTAAACCTCAGGTTTCACCATTGGGGAGCGGTTACCAGCCATTGTGGACGTGCTACAACCAAGGTGGGTCCGAGGGGAATAAACAGATGATTGGAGACAGATCCAAACAATGGTTTCGTCCAGAGAACATCCCAAGGCAACCTCGGGGAAACTCAGTACTCGACTCGGAATGGAATATCCCATATTTAAGCAATTAAGCACAGTAGCTCACACAATCAAAGTAAGTGAATGATTTTCCACAATGAACTCAAAGTCCTACATGAATGCATGCTGGGTTTAAAAGAAAAATAAAACAAACTAAAATAGAAACTAGCCAAGGATAATATTGCTAAGCTGTGGAGAGTGGGTCAGGATACCGATCCAATGAGCTGATACTGAGCCGGGGCCCGTTTATCCACGTACCGACTCATCGAACGGAACCATCGTCCCCATTCTATCACAACTTAACGGCCTATCCGTACGTCCTGAACTCCTCCGGGATCATCACTGTTTTTGTTGAAGGGGAACTCAAATCCCGGATTCATCCAAGGCGTAAGGTCCTTGGCATGCTCTAGTAGCGTAAATATCATATAATACGATGCATGATAAGGGGGACCACAATAATTGAATGATTAGGGGACAAGGCGGGACAAGGTGGGGCATCGGTGGGACAGTGGTACCCCACTCGATAATTAACATACCAAAACAAGATCACAACTATGCAAGCACATTATCACACACAACAAAACGAAACTGCTAACATTGTTTCTAGATTCCTTTCCTCACTATAAGTATCACCCCTTTGGCCTTAAGAAAATGCATTCAAGGGCGAGCTAAGGAAGTTGAAGCTAGGAGGAGATCAGAGTTCGAGATGGAAGGCGAGTCTTCCCGTCCCGTGAAGAAAAGCAAGCCCAGCAACGAGTGCAAGCGGCTTACCGACCTCGAAGGGTATCTTAGCGGGAGAATCCAATCTCGAATGGTGAGTTACCATTTCTTTTTTGTGTTTCTGCAAGACCTTCTTACGCTCATTTTTGCCTTCTCCACTTTTTCTATTTCCAGCCGTATCCTCTCTTTCCTGGCCCGAGGAAGTTTTCAAGGTTACCATGGCTGTCGAGACTCACTTCGAACATCTCGATCAGCATGAGGGCCATCATCAGAAAGTGGCATCTCCAAAAGCTCGTAACTCATGCCAAACATTACAACGAGATTCACATGGATTGGGCGGCTATGGGTGCACTGGTAGAGCTTTGGCACCCTCAAACCCATACATTCATTTTCCCCACTTTCGAGGCAACTATTCTTCTTGAAGAAGCAGAACTTCTGCTGGGCGTGAAGAAATTCCAGAGAAATGGCAAGGTAAAGGTTATGCGCATGCTAAGAAGGGTGACTTCCGAGGAGGTGCTCAGAAGCTTCATGCCGTCTGAAGCCATCAAGGGCGTCCAGACTCAGAAGGGAATCCATCTGCAAAAACTTGCAGATTGGGTCATAAATGCTCTTGAAAGATTGACAAGCGATGATGATCGCATTGAAGAGCTCATGAAGGGATTCACCATCTGCTTAGCGGGTGCTCTCCTATTCCCTTATACTGACAACATAGTGGAGGAAGATCAGCTAAGTGCCATCTGTGGAATTTGGGAAGGAAAGAGAGTGGGACCGGCTATCCTTGCTTATCTCTATAGCGGACTCACGGCTTCCAGTATGGGTAAGCCTCCTTTTGGTTGCGCACTCCTTTTGAATTGCTGGACTGACTTGCATTTCAAATTTAACCATCGTGAGGGAATGTCGTCTACTTCAAGACTCTTCCAACAAAGCCCGCTTCACCATATGGTCAATGTGTTAGGCTCTAGTGGTAGTATAGCAAATCGCGTTCCCTGGCTGAAGAAACGAGAAGACTGGCGGGCGCACTTCAGTACCATTGAAGAGTATATGTTCACTCGTGCACCGACATGCTTACTCCCATATGAGCTTCTCACGAGGTCTTCTCTTAACATGGAGCTTCAGCTTGTTGGCGCGTCTGAATTCATCCTTTACAACACGCACCGGTGTCATACTCAGATAGGCCTCCCTCGCCATTCATTCCCACTGCTATCCAAGCTTCCTTTAATCAAGAAAAGGGAGCTGGGCACAGGAGGTGACGCAAGAAATGTGAAGACAATCAAAGCGTCATGGAAGGCCAGCATTACACTGAAGGCAACAGAATCTGTGAGTGAGGACGAAGAACTGCTGAAAGCTTATGTAATTGAGTTGGGGAAATTGAGGCCTGAGATGCCCAAACCCTAATGTATCTTATCTTGGAATAAATATGGAAGCTTTAATGCCATTTACATCCTTACTCTCTACTATTTTTTTTCTTTTTTATTCCCTTTTTTCTCTTTTTTCTTATTTTTGGCACAAACATCTGCAATAGCCAGTGCTAGGTGATAGCCAACCATTCCGGACAAAGCCAAAAAATCAAGGTAACTAGCATGAGGAGTTGCCCTGTGATGCCCGGGAGCTGAAGATTTCTCTCCGAATGGCTGAGAGAGATAAGGCAAGAGATAAGAGAGAGAGAAAAGGTAAAAAATATAGCAGCACAAGAGACGCAGGAGATGGAGCTCTGAGAGAAAGAGCATCCAGACATGGCTCGCTCTGCAGATTGGAGGAGATTAGAGCTCGCAACAGAGGAGCTCCTGGAGTTGGTAGCATCTTCATCGGCAGAGCATAGGGCAGCTCAGCTAGCGGCCTCGACTTCAAGAGCTTCGCAGCCATCAGGGTCGCGAGAGAGACAGGAGGACGGCGAGGAGCACTGCCGAAGAGCAGGTGGGAACGCATGACGCGACAAAGCGATTGCTGCGTCACGGAACTATAAAAGGCCTCCAAGGGACTTCTTGCCTTGAGAGAGAGAAGAGAAGCGACCAGGAGGGTGATGAGGGTTAGTGAGTGCCTTGTTCACTCACTCCCTTCTCATGACGGGCACAAACCCTTATATATATGTGCGAGTGAAATAGGTTGGTTTGAACACGGCTGGTTCGCCCTGGATATGTTCCTTCTGCTCTACAGCTCTTCTCTACCACATGGGTTCCCGCGAGACGTACTCGACGAGATGTCTCCTTAAAACACGGGGCGGTGACTTATCATAGCCATGATTTTCAAAGGGGATCAACCACAGATTTCAACAATATCGGCCCGTGGTGCTCTTTTCCCACGTGAATGCCCCTCATTTCCTTGTTTGCGCTAAAAGTAGTCGCAATAGGATAAGAGACACGGGGAATCTTTGGACCGAATAGGAGTGGCGGGTCAACAAATCACAGCTCTGCTCCATTTACTTCACATGGCAAAGTGGCACGCGCATGTACCGTGGCCATGACTTTCAAAGGAATCTACCACCAATTTCAACAACGTCGGTCCCTGGTCCTATTTTCCCGTATAAATGTCCCCCACTTTCTTCTTTGCGCTAGCAGTAGTCACAATGGGACAATAAACACGGGAATCTTTAGACCGCATGGGGAGGACAAGTCAACAAATCACGCCTCCGAATTGATCACTCCAGATGGCAGAGTGACATGCGAGAGTAAAGAGAGGGTGACTTGTCGTAAGGATGTTGCTGGGGTGATGGTGATAGATCCAGATCACCTTCTTTCCAATCCTATAAATACCTCCCCTTTCGCTCGACTTGGAAACACCGAAGTCCTGAGAGCAGACTTGAGGAGTGCAAATTTGTAAGGAAGGGAGGTTGCGAGTGTTGCTCACTTTTTCAGGATGGAGGGTGAATCCAGCTTTAGAGCAGAAGGTGAGTCTTCCCGCTCCTCGAAGAGGAGCAGATCAGGTAGCAGTTCCAGGAGACTCTCAGAAGTCGAAGGACAACTGAGTGAGAGGACCCGATCACAGCTTGTAAGTGGCTTCTTTGGTTTCCTTCCTTCATCCTTTTCTTCTCCTTTCTTGCTTAGCAATGTTCCCCTTTTCACTTCTTGTATATGTGCAGAGCATGATGCGCTCGCACATCTCTTGGGAGCTCGTAGTGGCAGCATATCGAGGTCTCCCGGACTTCCAAAAGGCCAGGCTAGACGTGATGGGGTTCGGTGCCTTCCTCCGAATCGAGCCGATAAAGCTCGACCTTGCCCTGATCCAAGCATTACATGAAAGATGGGATCCGGCGAGTCGGGCATTCCTGATGCCTTGGGGGCACATGGTACCCAGTTTGGAAGATATGGTCCGCATTACGGGCCTCAAAGTGGATGGAGAGGCAGTGACCGGCGTCACTTATGCGGATTACCGAGAAGGTGCCCAGAAACTGTTAGGACTGGAACTTGATGGACGGAAGAACATGTCAGTAGCCAAGACATCGATCATGGAGGTGTTAGGGCTTACTGACATTCGTCCACGGGATGACGAGTCCCTGGAGGAATTCATGTAAAGGGCAGAGAGAGGTGCCCGTGCTGTATACTGTGCAGATGCCAGCAACTGGGAAAGGACCAACATGGACCTGAGGAGGTTCCTCCTCTTTCTGCTGGGTAGGCTGCTACTGGGCTCCAAGGGAGACAACATACACTGCCGCTTCCTGGAGCTGCTCGTAGATCTGGAGAGAGTAGGACAGTACGCCTGGGGAGCTGCCGTGCTGGCACATCTATTTACAGGTCTGTCGTAAAGGACAGGCCGAGAGGTGACAATAAATGGGTTTACGCCCTTCATCCAGGTAAAAAATTATTTTTTGTGGTTTTCGTTTTATGCTTTTTTCTTGTATTTGTTGATGCCAATGACACATGATGGTGTAGCTGTGGAGCTACTATTATATTCCAATGGGGAGAGCTCGACACTGTCGGCCAGTGACGATCCCGTTGGCTAGGCGGTGGCAACCCATCATGAGTACAACACCATTATCCTACCAGCTGATGGTATCGAGACGGGAGCTGCAAGAGTTCCCTGCAGCGATGGTAGGATACTTTTCCTCTTTTTTATATATTTTTTTTATTTTTTTATTTTTTTGAGTAACTACGAAGATATGTACAACCCAACATAGGTGAACTGGAGGCCTTACTTGAATATGGTCGATGTCGACCAGCCATGGGTAATTGGAAGCCGTGCCCGATTCGGACGGGATCTCTGGCTCCATTGCTTGAATGAAATTGAGCCACTAAGGCTACGATTAGTCATGAGAACCCTCGGGTTTGCCCAGGAATGGGTGGATATAACCTCCTCACCCAGCGTCGGGAAGAAGACGTGTGGGCCGGAAACCTGCGTTGATTGGAGGGTGCGCTTCCCCGAACAGTATGAAGACTGGCAGCGGGGTGGCACGCTCCTGGAATCACAAGCGCAAGACAATGAAGATTACCTACGGCTCTATAGGGCAATGTACGCGGAGAGGCTCCAGCTTGGAGGGCTTATAGAGGTAAAGTAAAACACCATTTTTTTTGTCTTTTATAATTTCCATTTTTTTTTGGTTTTTATTTGTGAACTCAAGAGCCATGGCTGTAGGATGCCCGTGACACCATAATAACGAACTTACGAGCTCGTTTGGCGGACACGGAGCAAGAGTTAACTGATACCCGAGCGGCTCTGGGTTCATCAGTAAGTGTATATATACATACTCCTGGCATGATTTGAAATTCATGGCGTTAACTATTTAACTGTCACCTCTCATATGTGTACGCAGCGTGCCCAGCTCGATGTAGTTTCATCAGCAATGGGGGCAGACGGCGTTTCTTCCAGTCTATGGATTCCCACTTCAGAGTTAGATTCACTACACGAGTAACTTACTCATGCCACACAGCGGGCTGCGGAGGCAGAAGGGATGCTTTCTGTACAGGTGAGAGCCTCACCATTTCATATCCCTTGTTCAAGCATTAAAGCCTGAGATGAAACGTCTGGCAGGAGAAAGAAACGGAGGAGGCACTCGCACATGCCGCTCAGAAGGAAGCTAGAATAGCCGAGCTAGAAGAGGAACTGCAGCGTCGTCCAGGTGATGACTTTTCTAGGGACGCTATAGAGCTGAGGATCACCCTTCAGCTGGAGAGGGAAGACAGAGCGAGAGAACGTGCTGAGAGGGAAAAGGCCAAGGAAAGAGAGATGGCCAAGAGGTCGGCCGAGAAAGAGGAGAAGAGGGCCCTGGAGGCCCAATTATTTGAATTGAAGACCAGTCTCGGCCTCGCCGAGCAGTGGCTAAAGGACGGTGAGGAACGCTACCGAAGAGCACGAGAGCGTGGCTTTCGTGTCAGCAGCTTCTTTGGTGCCCCCGCAGATCGGCGCCGGGGAGTAGAGATAGAAAGAGGCCCACAAGGCGGTAGAAGGACCGCATTCCATGATTGGATAGCCCCCTCAAGAGTGTCTCGTCCGGAGGGTGGCGGGACAAGTAATGTGGAGAGAGAAGGTGAAATCTGATGTAATCTCTTTGTTGTTTATTTTTATTTTGAATAGAAGTGAAATAAAGTGTTTTGTGTTTGATTCTCTGCTTCTTCCTGAGCTCTCGAATTCCTGCACACACCTAAGCAAACAAGTCAGTATTTCTGCTCTGACTTGCCCCTTGCTCAACAAGCAAACGAAGTTTTGAACTATCCTTGATAACGAGTCAAGGGGCAAGCCCTTATTAACAAAGGCACTGATAAAAGATGATGATGAATGCGACAGACAAGCACACGGATGCAAACGAGAATTTAAAATGAATGCTGCATACAAATGCGATCATGCAAAGATGTGATCTTTGTTTTTTGTAGGTGTATATTAATTTTTTTTGTGTTTTGTTGTTTGTTTATTATTATTTTTGGTCTTTTACATTTCCATTTTTTTGTGCATATACATTTTTCTCCCCATTTTTTTTGGATTTTTTTTTGGATTTTGTCATTTTTTTGATTATTTTTGGCTTATTTATTATTTTTTTATTTTTTACTAATGCATGATGACCAACCCATATAACATGTAAGTTGCACGAGAACAAGGGTTTCTTGCTAACCTCCCAGGTATCCTAAGTGCACATCTAGGTTGATTTGGGCCTCTAGACTCCTCGAATGATAATCCCGCCGGCTAAGACTTATCCTGATGACAATACCGTCATACCATGCTTAGGCTCCCAGTTGCTTCCGACCGCAGGGATTCACCCAAAAAGTGTTCGAAGTAAATGATTTTCCCGACCCGGATCTATTTCCTCACAACTCTAGATGGTATGTAATGGAACACCTTGGAACCCAAGTGACCAATCGCGCGACGCTGACCCGGAATCAGACGCCGTCGCACCTATAGGTGACGCGCTTGCATTGGTCTAAGCCCGAGGTTAAACTAGAAGACATTAAGGTGGTAGATAAAGGGTCTTGACCGGCCAGAAACACGGAGACTCCTTCACAGCGATGGCTTTTGCTTTTCAAAATGGACAACCATATGTTTGTGTTGAAAGGATGTTCCAGGCTTTGGCGATTTTCACCCTTCGGGAACTCCATTGAGCCTTCATCTTTAGAGGAAGAAGGAAGAGTATAGGGGGTAAACCTCCTGAGAGGACCGGCAAAACCGTTAACCCGGCGAGCCAATAGGGGCGCACTTAACTTCCCCTTTCGGGTAACTTCGGACTAACTCTCGAGCATTTACATCTCATGAACCCTTTTGTGTAGAATTTGACTTTCAGTAAAAGGGGTTTCATTTAGTGGAATCAGGCACGGTCACGGCCAGGCCTTTCTTTTGACTTTGATTTCCTGCTTTTCTTTTGTTGATTCTTTTGATGGATTTTTTTTGCGAGGGACATATTATTTTGACATTATGGAATCCCTCTTGGATGTCTGCGGGGACACTGCCCTCTTCTCGTGCTCTGATCCATGCTCGAGGAATTAGATCCTACTCTTACCCTAGGGGGTTGTGTTTGCGTTTCTCATGCTCAGCATTTTAAGGGCGCCAACTGTCTCATTCGGTCGAAGGGGAAGAGAATAAAGATTCAGCTTTCTGGAGACCCTCTGGGTGAGGCCCCACCATCAGCGATGCTATCAATTTTTTATAACACAGATGTGCATACATGTTGTCTTCTTTTGAGGGGGCATAGGCCGAACTGGCCGGACAGGGGTCTCCACGATTCTGGCAAACCAAGACTTGAGACCTTTTTTTTAACTCAAGTTAATTTTCATTGATAAAGGATAGGAGAACGGGAACATAGGGGGGGAGAGGGAGAGGAAGAGAAGCCCAAAGGAGGTGGGCAAGAGATGAAGCGGGGGAGAAGCCCCGAAGAGACACACAAATAACATAGCAACGGAAGCTAAAGCCAAAGCATGATATCAGTCCCAGGTGGAAGGAGAGGAGTAAGATCTCCGATGTGAACGCCTTGGAGCAACCCCATACGGCGAGGAGGACGGCCGCAAACGATCCTTCCCAAGCGCCCCGACGAGGAGAGCATGAGCAGCAAAGACATGAGTGCAGGTTGGCGGCCGGAGAGGGAACCGCGCTCCCAACAGGACTAGCCGTAACGAGAAGAGCGTTGCCTCGCACGCATCCGTCGCTTCCAGGTAGGAAGGTCGTCGCCTGGGGCAATGTGAACAGGGACGACCACCGCACCTGGAGGAGGGGTCCATGGAGGTTTCGTTTCGGAGTCAGAGTCATAAGAGTCATAGTCCGAAGGCGAGACATCCCGAGGCGGAGGAGGAGCGACCGAGTGCCTAAGGGCTGGCTTGGCCGGCACAGGATGCCTGGAGGCTGCACAAGAGGCACCCCCACGAGCAGAGCTGCCGCAATGGAATAATTGAGACCTACCAAGTCTTAATGGGCCCTTTCCTAACATGGAGATTAGATGCAATAACTTAACTACATGGTGATCTCCAAGCATCAGCATTTTGAATTTTTCATTTTTTTTGGTCTTTTCTTTTTTTTTGTTTTTTATACACAAATTTTTGTGGTTTTCATTATTTTTTCATTTTTTTGTTGTTTTTGTTTTCAATTTTGTTTTATCTTTGACAGTATGTACACCTATCTAAGGGTAATACTTCTTAAGGTAAAGTCCATTCCAAGGGTGGGATAACTCAACTCCTTCAGCATTGACTAGCCTGTAGGCGTTGCCAGGATGCACAGCCTGAACCACGTATGGTCCTTCCCAATTGGGTTGGAGCTTAGAACGCGGCCCGCCATGTTTTACAAAAATTCTTTTCACTACCATTTCACTAACTTTGAACTTTCTCTCAATAACCTTCTTCTGGTAAAAACGTGCGAGTCTATTTTGGTAGACGTGAGCATGCTCGGCAGCAACCAGACGTTTCTCGTCTAAGAGTTCCAATTGGGCAAGGAGTGAGTCACGACGTTCGTCGAGAGGAAGTTCCTTATCCAATTGTACCCTAAGAGAAGGGACCAGAATCTCATATGGGACTACCGCCTCCATCCCGTAAGTAAGGGCGAATGGAGTTTGCCCAGTGGGAGTACGGACTGAAGTGCGATAAGCCCATAGAGCTTCAATAAGTTTTTCTGGTCAATCCGAGAATCTGCTAGACTCACAGGTTTTCTTTATGATTTTAATCAATGTTTTATTAGTGGCCTCCGCTTGGCCATTGCCTTATGGATAATATGGTGATGAATGATGCAATGCAATCTTATACCTTTGGCTGAGGTCTTGAAGATCCTGAGAGATGAATTGTGGCCCATTATCGGTGATGATAGTTCTTGGAATACCGAACCTGGCGATGATGTTCTTCATGATGAACTTGCAGACTGTGGATGCCTTGACTTCTGCATAGGCTTCGGCTTCAGCCCATTTGGTGAAGTACTCCGTTGCAGTGAGGATGAAGGATTTTTACTTGGTGAGGGAGTTAGGATCACCAAGAGGACCAATGATGTCGAATGCCCACATGGAGAAAGGCCATAGGGAGGACACTGGATGGAGAGAGGAAGATGGGAATGGATCTTATCAGCGTGAAGTTGACATTTGACACATCTACGGACATAGACGGCACAATCTTCCTCCATGGTGGGCCAATAAAAGTATTGTCGAAGGATCTTCTTAGCAAGCATTTGGCTGTTCACATGGCCACCGCACACGCCTGAGTGTGCTTCCTCTACACACTTCCAGGACTCGTCATCATCAAGACACCTCAGAAGAACACCAGTGAGGCTTCTCTTGTACAGCAATCCTCCAACAACCGTATACCTTTGGGCAACTCTCCTTATGGCCCTCTTATCTTCTGTTGTTGCTTCTGTAGGGTAAGACTGGTCTTTGCAATATTTGATAATCTCATAGAACCATGGCTTCTCCTCATCAGCAAGTTCTTCCTCCAATTCAACCAACATAATCTCCCTCTTTTCAACAACTTCTCTATCATGAGCCATCTTTGACATTTCCTTCTGAACCCTTAAATAGGAAGGGTTGTGAATAGCAGGGAAGAGAAGCTTGTGGATAGAAACGGACAGAGCTCTTCTGCCCAGAGGAAACCTTAATGATGATGCCAACGAAGCAAGAGCGTCGGCCAGAATGTTCTGATTGCGAGGAACATGAACAAAGACTAACTTGGTGAATAGTTTAGCGAAAGCAACAGTAAGCTCTTGATATGGCTTGAGCTTGGGACCGCGAGTGCGATATTTGGTGAGCACTTGGCGAAGGATAAGTTGACTATCACCTATGACTCGTAATTCAGTGACCCAGAAGGAATAGGCAAGGTTCAGACTTGCCAGAAGAGCCTCGTATTCAGCCACGTTGTTGGTGACTGGAAATGAGAGCTGGAATGCATCTGGGATAGCGACACCTTCAGGTGACAAAAGAACAATACCAATACCTCTCCCCTGGGAATTCAAAGCTCCATCAAAATATAATGTCCACATGGGATCATCAGACTGGGTAACGGACATTAGTTCCTCATCTGGAAACTCTGATTGAACAGGGTCAAACTTGGGGAGAGGGTGATGAGCGAGATGCTCGGCTATAGCATAGCCTTTGATTGCCTTTTGTTGAATATAGGTGATGTCAAACTGAGATAGAAAACTTTGCCAACGTGCTAGCCTATTAGTAAGGATAAACTTTTCCAAGAGAAATTTGATAGGATTCATCCGAGCAATCAAGTGGACTTCGTGAGCAAGAAAGTAATATTTCAATTTCTGTACCACCCACACGAGGGCGGCACAGGTCTTTTCCATGGTAGTATACTTTCGCTCACAGGGGTTGAGGAGTTTGGACAAGTAATAGGTTGCCCGTTCCTTGCCTTCCTCATTGATTTGTGCCAAGACGGCTCCCACAGAGTCGTCTAGGACCGAGATATATAGGATCAAAGGCTTATCTGGAATAGGTGGAGTAAGAATAGGCGGGTTGGCCAGATATTCCTTTAATCTGTCGAAAGCATTCTGGCACTTAGAATCCCAACAAAATTTGGTCCCTGCTTTGGTCAACTCGTAGAAGGGCCGGCACCTTTGCGAGTGTTGCGACACAAAGCGACGGATAAATTACAACCTCCCGATTAATCCTCGAACTTCCCTCAGATTCTTCGGGGGTGGCATATCCCTAATCGCCTTAGCCTTGTTGGGATCTATCTCAATACCCCTTTTGCTCACAATGAAGCCAAGTAACTTGCCCGATGATACACCAAACACGCACTTTTTTGGATTCATTTTCAAATTGAATTCACGTGATCTTTGCAACACCTTTGCAAGGACCTCGGGATGTTCCGCCCTAGTTTTAAATTTTACCAACAAATCATCCACATATACCTCCAAATATATGTGCATCATGTCATGGAATATTGCCATCATAGCCCTTTGGTAAGTGGCTCCAGCGTTCTTCAGTCCAAATGGCATGACCACATAACAATAAGTTCCCCAGGGAGTAGTGAATGAAGTTTTTTCCTGATCTTCTTCTGCCAGACGGATTTGATTATATCCAGAAAATCCATCCATAAATGAAAGGGTTTCATATCCTGTCGTGTTATCAATCAACACATCAATATGAGGCAAAGGGAAATCATCCTTCGGACACGTACGGTTAAGGTCCCGGAAGTCAATACAAATTCTCACCTTTCCATCTTTCTTCATGACCGGGACGATGTTTGCGACCCACTGAGAATAAAGGATGACTCTTATGAACCTAGCTTTGTGGAGCTTATCGACCTCTTCCTTCATTTTTAAAGTCATTTGTGGGCAAAAACGTCTTAACCGTTGCTTTACCGAGATGGACCCTGGTTTGAGGGTGAGACGATGCTCAACCAGAGTAGAATCCAATCCTGGCATATCCTCATAGCTCCATGCAAACGTGTCCTTATAATCCTTAAGAACCTTAATTAGTGCCTCTTCTTCAGATGATGGTAAATTATCACTTATGAGGACAATCCTAGGGTCTTCCTCAGTTCCCAGATTGATCTCTTTGGTAGACTCTTCTACAGCGGCTGACGGCTCGTCAAATCTGCTCATTCCACTAGCATAGGCGTCAGCCGCGTCCTCATATTCTTCATCCTCTTCTTCAATGGGGTATTCCTCGTTAGTGAGTTCATAGACCCCATACCCTTCATCAATCATGCAATCATTCTCACATTCTATTTCTGGCAGTTGGACGGGATTTTCTAGCAATTGGGGAATTGCTAGAAGGGCTTGACACCTATCGGCTAAATCTAAAAGAAATCGCCGAGGGATCTGCTTACCCTTGGATTTCTTCTTGGGCACTACCCTTGACTTATTCCTAACCTGACACACATTATTTACAGAAGAAGAAGAAACAGAAGAGGATAGTGAAGAATGTACAGGAAAGGACCCCTCAGATGAGGGGAAAAGAAGGTCGCTCAGGGGACCTTGAATGAGTGGCCCGTGAGTCAGGGCACACTCGTGGGAGATATAGGAGGTTTCCTCAAAGTCAATGCGCTGTTGAGGAGTTGTGGAATTGGCATTTTTTTTTCATTTTCATTTTCATGTTTAATGACAAAACAATGGAAAGGACTTAGAGGAGATAAAAATGGGACTACAGCTAGAGGGTTGTGTAGCTCGTAGAGCAAATCATGATTGAAAATCTTGCGCGAGTTGAGAAACTCACGTAGGTAAACGAGTAAAGAAGGAGACCTGGGAAGATCATCAGACAACTGTCTGGCCCAGGAAGGAGACAGCAACATAGGCTGTGATAGGTGGGTAGAGAAAATGACGGCTAATGAGCCGTCGATGACAATATTGGTGACGGATGATGACCCGTCGATGACAACATCCTCTTGGCGAGGAGGGTTTGACATTCTGGCAAGTGTGGTGGTGTCCCCTGGCATTTCGGAGATCAAAGACGACCCTTCTAGATATGGAGGTGAGAACATTCTTTCCAGTGCAATGGGTATATCTGGTATGTCAAACCATTTATACCATTCACAATCCAAGTGGACAATCTTTCCTTTTTTTGGAGTTTTTGAACATCCTTCAGTCAAGAATACATTCTGTAACCGCCCATGTGATTTTGGTGGAGGATCTCCCATCTGGACGATGGGCCTATTTTTGAAATGTGAGGACAAAGTCCAAGTGAGGGGTTTGCCGTCTGATTCGAATGGCCCCTTAAAACCCAAGCCAGCTCTATGGATTGGCTTTATCTTTTGGAGTGGTCTCAGCCTTCCTTGCAGTTGTGCCCCTAGACCTTTGCCATCTTGGTAGCCAATATTTCTCATAATCTCCCATCCTTTGGAGCGAAAGGGAAGACATGAGTTTAACATAGGGAATGGCTTTTGTTGTGTGAAGGGAGCACGGCAGGGGTCATACACATCCAACAAGGATAGTATGGGCCGATGAGTCGGCCAGACCGAAGGCAAAGAGGTGTTGATGGCATCCACCGTAGAACAGAGAGGCATGCTCATTACCTTAATAACCCATCCTTTGTATGGAAATTTCAAGCACTGATGATTGGTGGATGGTACAACATTCATGGCTTCAATGTAGGTACGGCCTAGTATAGCCTTGAAAGTGGGATCCATATCAAGGATATGGAATTCCGTGAAGACTGATACATGGCCTAGTTCTACATTGAGGGTAATCATCCCCATTGGCGGCCTCTTACTGTTGTCGTAGGCCGTGACTGTAATTGAGGAGGGCATGAGTTTTTCTTCATCAACCCCACATACTTGGAGAGTACTCGGGGAAATTACATTTATAGACGTGCCCATGTCCACCAGGCACGGATCCACTGACACACCATTGATTTTTACCGCAATACACAATGCATATTTTCGAGCTTCCTTGGGGGCAAGCTCGTGATTGTGGAACATAATGGGTGGTTGTGTATCCACAGGTGTTAGAACCGTCGAGATTTTCTCCACAGGGAGATCCTCGTTCACCATGACTTTTTGAAGATAGTCTTTCAAAGCTTCTTGATGAGACGTGGATCTTTTGATCAACTCAAGAATGGAGATACGGGCGGGCGTCTTATCCAGATGTTTTAGCAAATCATATTGGGTCCCAGGGATGGACTCTTCTGACTGCTCTTCCTTATCTTTCTCGGGCTGAGATTGTTCAGGGGCCTGACTATTCTGGGGAAATACCCGGTGGAACGTCCTTCCACTTCGGAGCACCATTGCTTGTGGGTCTTGTTGCACCTCTATGATATTGGGTGTGGATTTTAACAAAGGTTTAAGGGGTAATAATGGAGGAATGGTTGGTGGGATAGGGGTTATGATGGGTGTAGGGGTTTTGATTAGGGGTTTGCTTGGTGGAGGTATAGTAGAGGTAGAAGGAGTCTCGGGTGAATCACGGATGATAAAGGGTTTAGATGGTTGAGGTAGATTAGAAACGGAGGTGACTTGGGGTGGATGATGGACAATAAGGGGTTTATATGATGGAGGGGGTATAGTGGAAGTAGAGGGGACCTCAAATGAATGGTGACTGATAAGAGGTTTAAACGGTGGAGGAGGAGGTTCAGTGGGGATAGAGGTGGATGGTGTGTCATACGGATAATGGGCGGTAAAAAGATTAGAAGGCGGGGGTAAAGGCACGACAGAGGTAGATGGTAAATTAGAGGAATAAGAAGTGATCAAGGGACTTCGGGGTGAAAAAGGAGTGTGAGATGGCCTTTGGTGATGGACTAACGGTGAATTGACGATAGGGGTACGAATAAGAGGGCGTGATGGCTGTGGAACGGGAGAAGGACCAAATAGGGGTTGTGAGGGGGTTGAATGGTAAGAAGATGCTGTTCGAAGGAGACGAGGAGGTTGATTGGTGGTATGACTGGTAACAAGGACAGAGGTGCTTTCTAAATGACAGGTTTGCTCTCTTCCAACTTCCGAGAAGGAGGAAATCGGATTAACCTGGTAGTTGGGCTGTTGGTGCTCCGGAAGCGGGTTATGGATGATGCCAATATTAGGCTGCTGTTGTGGGGCCTGCTGAGGCTGTTGTTGTTGCTGTGGTTGTTGTGGCAACTGTGGCCTAGGCGGAGGTCTCCTGGCCTTTAGGGTGGCAATGCATCACCTCATTTCATCCCAATCGATTTCACCCAGATCATTCATGTCGTAAATGTAATCTTTGAAGTTGAAATAATTCTCCACCGTATGACCCGGCTGTCTGTGATAGACACAGTACCTGGAGGTATCAGCATTTGGGGGCCATGAAAATTTTTCTTTGGGCAAAGTAAGTAGGTTGGCAGCCATGAGGGCATTAAAAATGTCCGGCAATGCCTCGGGCAATGGTGGATAGTGGGCTCTTTTGGGTCCAATGGGCCTCATCCGTTGTTGTGGTGGGCCGTAATTTCCCGGGGGTGGAACTTGGTGATACTGAGGCTGTGGTTTTTGTTGTTGTTGGGGATGAAAGGGTTGAGGCATGTGGTTTTGAAGGGGGTTATTTTGGGGTGGAGGACGATAAAGAGGTGGACCCTGCTGAAAGGGTGGTGGACCCTGCTGAAAGGGTGGTCGCGAAACCTGAGGAGGCCTTGGGTTAACTGGTTGGTTGGGGCCGCCAAGCACACTCACTTGCTCGTTTATGACGACTCCCTCAGTTGTTCCTCCTTGGACACCAGTGCCCGTTTTCTTAAACACCCTAGGCTTTGAGGGTTCAAACATATGCATGATGGGGGAATCTTTTAATTGGGTCTGGATATACCGAGCCCTCCAATAAAGTTCCTCCATCGTGGTAAGCTTATTCATGGCTAAAATGTGTCTAAACTGCGGGGTTGCATTAGACACAATCATCTTGACTTGCTCGGGTTCTGAAAGGGTATCTTTTATCTTATCGGCCAGGGACCTCCACCTATCATCATACTGGACAAAATCCTCATCTGACCTCATTTTCTCAGCAACTAGGTCGGTGATAGAAAGGGAGGGACCGACCCTATCCCGGTACTTCTGTATGAATTTGGCTTTGACAATTTCAAAATCTCCAGCCTCACTCGGCTCTAGGGAATAGAACCATTCTAGGGCGGGACCATCCAATGATTTCCGAAAAAGGTAAGCCAGGGATTTTGGATCGTTCTGCCATGAGGAAGATTCATACAGAAAATCCTTGATGTGAATATAAGGATTTCCCGTGCCGTTATACCTATGGTATGTAGGCATTTCGGAGGGAGGAAGATGAAATATGGGGAGATTTGGCAGGGAAATGTCAGGGACAGACTTCCCATGTGCCTCTTTCTTGAAATTTCAGAACTCCTCGTTCATTTCAGTGTATTTGTTGAGGAGGGACTGAGTGAGCTTCTCGGCAGGTGAAAGTGGGGCCTGCAATTGAGGCTGAGAAGGCCTTATAGGGACCTGAGAAGGGAACCCTGAGCCAGATGGGTATGGTGGCCCACCAGTGGACGGACCCGCTTGGGGTACCGTATGAGGGATGGCGGGCTGTTGGCTCGCCTGTCCTTGAAGTGAAGAAGAAGGAGCGACATATACATGTGATGGAGATGTAGTAGCCTGGAGCGGCTGTTGGTAGGATGTGGGAGCCGGAGTTGACTCCTGAGGAGGGGGAGAAACAGACTTCCCCTTTAAAATGGCCTGAAAGGCCAGAAGTTGCTCAGGGCTGAGCTGTGTACTAGCGAGGACACCCAAAAGGGAAAAGATATCCTGGGGTGGAGCTACCTCCCGTGGAACAACGGGGACCTCTTGTGAGGTGTCGCGGGAGGGGCCTGAGTCCATTGCGTGGACCTGTGGGTCAGCTGACTGACCACGACCTAATTGATTCTCTTCGGAAGAGTCGTGAGCCATTCCTGTAATTTTACCAGAGCGTAAATGCATACACTAGCAAACAAGTATCAAAGATTAACAGACAAGTGGATGATCTTACGCCATTTTTTTTGTTTTTGGTTTTAACCCTTTTTTTATGTTTTGATTTACTTAATTTTTTTATTTTTATTTTTCTCTTTTTTTTTGATTTTAACAAATATAAAATTCACACTTAGTAGGAGGGACCCTAATTGCACTTTGTTTTACCGCCGTGTCAGCTAGGGGCACTCGTCTCACCACGAATAGGTAACTAACTCCGGGGTACTTCAGTGGTACAACCAGCCCAGTGAACGAAGAGGGAATCCTTCGCTGTCGGGGACTTACGGAGGTCCCAGTGGAGGAGATCCTAGTCCGTCGAGAGGAATTCCCGACGGAGAGTCCTTCCTTCACCGAGAGGGGTTAATCCTTAAATAAGTAAAAGAAAGAAAAGAAAAGGGGTAAATGCATGAAATGCAGTGCTGAATAAAAGATGTATAACGCACAAATACCAGAGATAAACACACAAATAGAACAGAGATAATCACAATGATATAACAAGGATATAAAAGCAATAAACAGATGGAGTAGGATACAACCGTTCCTCTTTCCGAGACACGTAGATCACTTGGAAAAAGAGAAAGGGGCTCTAAGGGTGCACGTAGTGCACGAGGGGAATGACGTAGCGCACGTGGACGCAATAAAGAGGCGGGGCACGAGGATGCCAAATAGAGGGGAACAAGGAGGCGGGGCACACGAGGGTGCCGAATGGAGGAGAAGGGACACACGTGGGTGCCGAATGGTAGGGGAAGGGGCACACGTGGGTGCCGAATGGTAGGGGCACACGTGGGTGCCGAATGGTAGGGAGGGCACACGTGGGTGCCGAATGGTAGGGAGGGCATACGTGGGTGCCGAATGGTAGGGGCACACGTGGGTGCCGAATGGTAGGGAGGGCACACGTGGGTGCCGAATGGTAGGGGAAATGCACGTGGTGCATGAGACAACGTTATCCTCTCAAGTAACCACAAAGGACCGGGGGAGTGCGCGAGGTGCACGAGGGGAGTGAGCGCACGGGGGCGCAATAAGGAAGGGCACACGTGGGTGCCGAAAAGAGGGACACACGTGGGTGTCAAAAGGAGGGGCACACGTGGGTGCCGAAAGCTTGTGGGTAACCAGAAAAGCAAAAAGCTGTCCCACCGTGATCGCCAGAGATGTGAACGCGTCACGCGGTGGACTGAGAGAGAGAGATGGGGTTTCTCCCTCTATGAGTAATAAAGGGTGAAAGAAATGAGGATAAAACAATGAAACGCGCGCTATAGGGGATATGAAAGAACGGTGGACAAGTACACCTACAGATGACACTCTAATGGAGACAGAAGGAATTTAGATTGACCGAACTCCGGTACATGGCGGAGATAGGGGTCCGAAGACCCTCTCACGCAAACTGAACCCCTTCTCGGTAGGCGTAACCCACCGTTCCGAGAGCAGCTTTTCAGATACCGAATTCGAGTCTTGGGACTCTACGTGATAGAATTTGACAGACGGGAAGACACGTAGACTCAGAAATTATAACGATATATCACTCCTCGAACAGTTACAAGAACAATATGAATAAAAGCACACCACCGCAGGACATTGGTCTTTGCGGGGTTTTAACAACAATATTGCAATATGAGCAGTAATTAATATATGTACATCTAGAAACTACCGCGAGACATTGGCCTTACGGGATTTTTAATCCGATATAAATAATATATATAAGTATATATATAAACCACCCCGAGACATTGGCCTCCACGGGATTTTTAATGTATTATAAATAATAAATATAAATATATATACACATCACCACGAGACATTGGCCTCTGCGGGGTTTTTACTATAACATAGATAATAAATATAAGTATATAAATATATAAACCACCACGAGATTGTGGCCTCTGCGGGGTTTTTACTGTGACATAAATAATAAGTATAAGTATATAAATATATAAACCACCACGAGACTGTGGCCTCTGCGGGGTTTTTAATGCGACATAAATAATATAAATAATAAATATATATATATATATGTATATATATATATATGTATATATGTATATATATATATAGAAACCACCACGAGACTGTGGCCTCTGCGGGGTTTTTAATGTGACATAAATAATATAAATAATAAATATATATATATATATATATATATATAGAAACCACCACGAGACTGTGGCCTCTGAGGGGTCTTTACTATAATATAAGTATATGTGACAGGAAAGGAAAAGGGATCAAATAAACCGCCGCGAGATGTTGATCTCCACGGGATTTTAAAGCGATGATAGGGGAATGCTGAAATTAAATAGTTAGGAGTTAGAAAGTAGGGTGCAGAAAATAAAATGCTAAAATGGAAACGGTCGCGGGAGGTGACCCACCGCACCAGTTAGGAATTAGATATACAGAAAGTAAATGACAGAAACCGCCGCGGGGAATAATCCTCCGCGCGGGTGAGGTCAGAGACGGAAGAAGATAACCGCTGCGGGAAGTAACTCTCCGCGGGTGTTATTAAAACAAAAGATAGTCACAATGGAGCGCGCGTTAGAAGATTGTGATCGCCAGGGACCGAGAGGTCCCGAGTGGATTGATCGCTTTCGCCTTTAACACGGGGTTATGCGGGCTCCAACTTCCTCTTCTTTCGACAGGCCGAAGAAGAGGGCTTTTTAACTGGTTACCCCTACACAAGGAACAAATAGAGAAGAAAACAACTAAATGAAAATGACGGGGGTGTAGTACCAATCCTTAGATAATAAAACGGTAAATAACATAAACGAACACGTACCTGGTTGGTGTGTTTAAAACCCCTTTAGAACTAAAAGGGTGGGAGAATGACATGATGAAATGCACAAACACAAAGACACTCACCAGCTAGGCCCTCTCGGAGAGAAAGACATGGCACATATGTTAAATGATGCATGCGATATAATTAACTGACTGATTAAAAATAAGGGGGAGAAAAACTTATCGGTGGAGGCCATCAACGAGCTTTGAGAAGGGCTTCAATATCACGAGCATGGCACGACCGAAGGACTTCAAAACGGACTTCAGAAACTGATTAGGCCGAACATAATAACACACACACACAAGCGCATACATATGAATGATAAATATATTTATATAAATATTACATAGCCATATTAAAAATATTTAGCATATACGTAAGTACAAACACATATAAACATGTGTAGACTGGTCGAAATAAAAGAACGAAAATTTGAGAAGGAAGACGAGAAAAGGAGAGAGAAAATTCTTTTTATTTATTTATTTTTAAGACTTTGCTTTAGAAGAAAAAGGATAAGATATATATATATGATACATATGTGACATATATATTATGTATATAATATATAATATATATATATATATATATATATATGGGAAAAAAAGGAATAAAGAGGGCAAATGAGGGGGAGAGAACGATTAAAAAAAATGAAAAAGAGAGAGAGAGATCGAGAGAGAGAGAAGAGAGGGAAGGAGAGAGTGAGAGAGTGGGGAATAAAAAAGAATTAAAAGAAGAGAGAGAGGGGGCGCGGTGAGAAGAGAGAATAAAAAAATTAAAAAAAGAGAGAGAGAGAGAGAGTGTGTGTGTGAGACGGAGAGAGGAGGGAGAGATCGAGAGAGAGAGAGGGAGAGAGAGAGAGAGAGAAAGTGAGAGAGGGAGAGAACCGAGAGGGGGGAAGAGAGAGAGAGAGATCGGGTAAGGGGGGGGAGAGATGCAGAAGAGAGGAGGGAGATAGAGAGAGAGGGGGGCGCGGTGAGAAGAGAGAGAGATGGGAGAGGGAGATGCAGAGAGCAGAGAGATAGAGAGAGAGGGGGGTGCGGTGAGAAGAGAGAGAGGGAGAGAGAGAAGGAATTGGAGAGAGGGAGAGAACCGACAGGGGGAGAGAGAGACGGCGGGGGGAAGAGAGAGAGAGGGGGAGAGAGAAAACACAGAGAGAGAGAGAGAGAGACGGGGGGAAGAGGAAGACAGAGAGAGAGTGAGAATCGTGGGAGAGAGGGGGAGTGAGAGAACAGAGAAAGGAGGGGGAGTGAGAACGGAGAAAGGAGGGGGAGAGGGAGAGAGGAAACGAGGGAGAGAGAGAGAGAGAGAGCGCGGGAAGAGGGGGAGAGAGCGAAAGGGAGAGAGAGGAAGGGTTCGGCGGCGGCGTCGTCGCGAGGGCGGTGTGTGGCCGGAGGGGGGGGACGCAGGCGGCGGCGAGCTCGCAGGAGCGACGCGGCGGCGACGGTGAGGCGGCCCGGACGATTGGAGCGGGGGGGACGCGAGACAGAGAGTGGGGAGAAGCTCGCCGGAGTAGCCGGTGCGGCCGTGGGCGAAGTGGTGATGCAGGCCGGCGGTGCGAGGGTGCTTCACGGCGAGGGGAGCGGTGCATGCACGGGGTGGCGAACGACAGCGTGCTCGTTGCGGCTAGCAGCGGCGGTGGCGTTGGGGTGTCCAGACGACAACGGCAGCGACGGTGATGAGGACGCGGTGGAGGCGTGGAGGCCGGAGGTTCACGGCAGCGGTGGTGACGAGGGCGCGGGTGCACCGGCAGGAGAGGTGACGGACGACGTCGGAGGGTGCACCGACAAGTGAGAGGGAGGCGGCTGTGGGCGTCGGGGGGTGGTCGAAGGTGGACGGCGGTGGCTGGAGGTGCAGGCGCGGTGGTGCATGCGCAGGGGGTGGAGTAGGGAGGTGGCCGTGAGAGGGCAGCGGTGGTGGTGGCGTCGGCTGGGTGGTTGTTAGCAGGAGAGGGAGGTGGGGGTGGAGAAGGGCGACGGCTGGGTGGTTGTTAGCAGGAGAGGGAGGTGGTGGGAAGGTCGATGGTGGAGAGGATGTGTGAAGATGAGGGAGGGGAGCTCGGTCGTGGGGTTGAGGCCGGTGCGCTGTCGGGGTGGTCACGGCATCGATGGGGAGCTGGGTGTTGCGGTGGTTCACGGCTGGGTGGTCGCGTGAGCAGGTTGACGAGGGTGATGGTCTGTTGGCATGCAGAGGGAGCTGTGGCTGCGGCGTCCGGTGAAGGGTAGTTGGGCGACGACGAAGGGCGGCCGGTGACGGCAGTGGCAGAGTCGACGATGGCGGTGATGACAAGGTGGTCGATGTGAAGGTGGCTTCACGACGACCGTCGACGATAGCGTGGATGACGCTAGGCTGATAGCAACGATGGCCGGGTGCGTGGAGACGGTGGCGCAGCGGCAGTGGGTTCGGTGTGGAGCTTGCGGTAGGTAGAGGGGGGAGTGGAAAGGGGGGAGAGTGGAGTGGGTGAGTGGGCCTTGGCTGAGGGACTGGCGTTGGGTTGTGTGTGTAAGATGAGACGAAGGAAGTGGGAAGTGAAAGATGGAGAGGGAAGTGAGCAGAGGAACGAGAGGGGATTACGTGAGAGATAGGGAAGAAAACAGAAATAAAGAAAGGGATGGAGAGAGAATAAGACGGGGTAGGAAATATTATTTTTTATTTATTATATTTATTATATTTTATGTTTGTTTGTTTTGTTTATTTTTATTTGTTTTGTTTAATGGTTTATATATATATATATATATATATTATTTATGGTTAATATATTTTCTTACTTTTTAATAAATATATTATGTATATACTAACCACTTGTATATATTTATATTTTATGTAGTAAAGAAAATCAATTATATTATTTTTACGTAAACACAACTACACACATTTTTTTGGAGTTTATTTTTTTCTCTTTTTATTTATTTTATATGTACACATATTTTAATTTTCTCCCTTTCACAAAATAATGCAATTTAACCACAATTACGGAAATCACTCAAATAAAATAAAATGTAAGCCACTTCAGGGCATTATGGTACAATATGGGATTTACTCATCGTAAAGTCAGAAATGGCGTGTCTACAGGGGTCTGCGTGTGTAACGCGTCTGGGCGAGCGCGTTACATCCGTGTGACGCGCTGGGGCGAGCGCGTTACTCCCTGGGTTACCCTAGGTGTGAGGGGCGCGTAACGCGCTGGGCCAGGCGCGTTACATTCGTGTAGCGCGCTGGGGCAGGCGCGTTACATCTTGCTTTCTCGAGAGGAGCGTGAGGCGCGTGTAACGCGCTGGGCCAGGCGCGTTACATTCGTGTAACGCGCTGGACCAGGCGCGTTACCCTCTGCGTTCCTCAGGCCGTGTAACGGCCTACTTTAGACCGCCAAGTGTGTGTGTAACGGTCTTGCCTAGACCGTTATAGCCTTGTGACGGTCCCGGGGTGGACCGTCAGGCGCCTGGTTGCCCCGAGAGGGCTGCAACCTCGTTTTTAGTCCGACTGTGGCCACCGTGCGACGGGGCCGGTGCGTGGGGTGGTCCCCATGCGTTATTGGATGCGGGCGTTGTTTTTCGTGACTTGAGAGTCTACTCCTTCAGTGACCCTCCACTATTCGTAGCCTACCAGTTCGCGGTACCGGTCGCACCAGGGAGTGGTGTACGGGCTTACCCTTAGAGGCGGTTTGTGGACCGGTTGCCGTCGGGCCCCACGTCTTACAGCCAGAGTCCGGCTGAGGGGAAAATCGGTCAGAGGACCAGACCAGGGACGTGCGGTCTGTGTGTCCACACGTGGTTGGGGGCGGTTGGACCCACGTCGACAGGCGTGACCCCAGCTAGTCACTTGTTTGTGGTTACTTGTTTGGTGTTCGTGCCTTGGGTAGGCGCTACCACGTCAGGCAGTTCACCTGCGGTGCGGTGTAAGACGTCAGGGGACGCTACCGACTGTGCTTCTAGTGGGAGGTACTCCTGTCGAGTACGGAGTGTCAGACTGTCAGTTTCGTGACTTTGACCTTCGGGTTTTGCTGGGTCGACCGTTGAGTTCCGGTTGTCTCACCATGGCTCATGTGTCGGTATGCATGCCGTAGGGTCTTTGTTGTGTAGAGTATAGGGCTTTCCTTTCCGAGGTACTCTCCTACCGCTAGCGTAGTGGTTTCCCATTTTACAAGGTAGGGTTCGAGTGATCCCTACTGAGTCTTGTTCCGAGACTCATTCCCTGCGTGTTTTCACCGTGTTTCAGGTGAGGCGCCGCCCCAGGGGAGCGTGTCTGGGGTGCAGCGTGGTGCGGGTGCCCAGAGGTAGTGCCAGAGGTCAGAGCCGGGGTACGCCCCGTGTAGCTGTACTTTTCTTTCTTATCTTTGTACTAGTCGTGGACTGCTGTTGTTGTTATTCTTTTTAATTGTGGACCATGTAAATTGCTAATTTATTTCCTGCTTCATATTATAACTGTTTAATTTCTACAATTACTTGTGATACTTGTGTAGTTTCCACACCATCCTTCTAACCCTTCCGAGTCTTCGGATTCGTGGGTGGCGGTGCGAGTCTCGGGTTATCGGGCCTTCCCGGTAATCAGATTCTCGGGTCGTTACAGTTGCAGTCTCGATCAATCCCGTCGGTGCCGCCATCATCCTGAAGAGCACCCTATACTCACGCAACATCAAATGTCACAAGGGTATAGCATTGGCAAAACTGCCTACTGACGATCTACTACTCAAAATCTCTACATTAGGATCTTGTAGCCTTGGACAAGGAGTGTCAAAGTCACTGCCCCTGGACAAGGAGCAGGGTGCGCCAGTGGCGAAGACTCCAGAGTCCTATTCCGAGGACGACTCCTCAAAGTAGTTAGTAAGAGTGTGGGTGTACGAAGGAAGAGGAGTATAATCCACCATGATCTAAGAGATAAATAGACAACAACGACATGGAAAAATGCAAAATAATGACATTGCACTCTGATACCAATGTTGATAAAACTCGAGTAATCCATGCAACCATCATATGGGCCAAGTCTGGAGATATACCTTTGCACAAGCGGAAGCGGTTGGTCCACGTAGCGTCGTGGAGGCAGAGAGTAGGGTACTAGAGTCTACCCTTTAAGATTCATACTCGAAGACCCAAGGATGAGGGTGATGTCCTTCTCAAAATTATAACTGAGATGAGCGTGGAATGATGGCTGTCCCACAAGGACAATGTGCGCGGCCTCACCTTGATAAGGCGAGGGTGGCTTTCTCCTTGTCCTCCACGCAACAATAGGAGAGAGGAAGATGGAGAAGGCGACGAGGGGGAGAGAGCGGCTGGTCGCAGCCCTTGTGGTCGTGTCTATCTCTCTCTCTAATGCATGGAGCAAGGCCAGGCACGGCCTTGCTCTCTCTCTCTCTCTCACACACACACACACAGGGATGGGGAGATGGGAGCGGCAGGGTGCTCTCCCTCTCTCACTCATGTGCAGGCCAATGCGTGCACGATGACCAACTGCGGTGCCGGTGAGGGGCTCGGCAGTGGTGGAGGTAGGGAAAGGAAGAGGGAGGGTGTGGCTCTCCCTTTCTCTCCTCTATTGAACGCAGCTAGCATGGGCGCCCCCCTCTCCCCTCCCCTCTTATCTATAGAAGAGTAAGGAGGCTGCCCTCCTTCTCTAATTAGAGAAGCTAGGAGTCCATGTTACACTAGGACAAGTAGGTTCCCATGAGAGTAAGGTAGCTCATACAGGGGAAGCCCAATGAGGAGGGGTTTCCTTCCTATGGTCTTCCACTCCTTGTGCAACTAGACAAAGAGGAGGAGGAGGAAGGGGAGACTGTAGGTTGGTAGAAAGGTAGGTAGGTGGAAGCCATACGATGGTGTGTGCATGTCCTCCCTCTTCCGAACTACTGCTATGGCCTACAGTGCAAAGGTTAGAAAAATGGAAATAATGTGATCGCCAGAGACCTATACCTGGGCCTCACAAGGGTAAGATGATCGTGAACGCCTTAGGAACGGGAGATGGTGGGTTCTTCTGTCCTCGCTCTCGGTAGGCCAAGAGCAAGGAGCTCCGCGAGTCGATGCCGAAGTTCCTGCAAAATTAACCAGCAAACAAAGAGAACAAACCCATTAGACTGTGATAGTGTAATATATGCTCAAATCAAAAGAAGAAACATGCAATTGGGGGTGATCGTACCGGGAAGGGGGGCGAGACGGGGGATGGCCGAGACTTTCGACCATCCACATTCCCTATTTTTTGGGATTTGAAAACCTCTTTAGGAAAAGGGATCTAGGCAAGTCTAATATGCATGCAATGCAGTAAAATGGAATAGAAAGCAGCAAAATGGAGGACAAGGGAGAGGAAAGATGGGGTTTGCCCGTCAACCAACAGGAGGGCGGCCAGCTTTGTGGCCGCTTAAGGGTGGTGGGCGGCCATGTCGATGGCCGCCCCCTACAACTGGGTTCGTCCGCAGCGGAGCTCTCCAACGGCGGGTTCTGCTACTAGGGGAAGGTTGGGGAAGGCACTCTCGTCCTCACAGCTCTCTCTCTGAGCTCCCAGGAACTAGCCTCCTCTCCTCCTCCCGAAAATGTCCAACCTCCGGAAGTGTCCACCTCTCTTAGTCGAAGTCCCCACCTCCGAGATGGTTCGCGGTTGGGTTTTGTATGTGGGTAATTTCCCTCTATCAAAATCATTTGAAAATAGATTATGTGAAAGCTACGTGGGTCTCGAACCTCCCAGAGTGGGAGCAGTTCCGGAGAACGTGCCGAGAGTGGGCAGAACATGTCGGTTGACAGGAGGCGGCCAAAGCTCTGGCCGTCCAAACGAGCTGGGCGGCCAAGTCGATGGCCTTCTTGAGGGGTTGGGCGGCCAGGTCGATGGCCTTCTTGAGGGGCTGGGCGGCCAATAGTCTGGCCACCTTGAAGGAGCTGGGCGGCCAATCTTGTGGCCACCTTGGGAGCTGGGCGGTCAACTCTGTGGCCGCCCTGGAAGGGGCTGGGCGGCCAGGTCTCTGGTCGCCCTGGGTCCTTGGCGGCCAGCACCTTGGCCTCCCAGGGATCAGGGCATGGAGTGTGTATAGAGCCTCAAAAAATTCGCCTCGAGGGCTCACGCCCCCGAACCCCCGACCTTACGGGCAGGGGGGGCACTGCCCCCCCTGCAACCCCCCGCCAACTTATCACAAAGTTGGATCCGCGAAGGGACAGGGTGGAGCCTACCTAATCAAGGATGAAACTCCACACTACCAATCAACCAAAAGGAAGGGTATCACTTCTATGGTGGCTAGACAAGGTCCGCGGGATGTCTAAAATCCGGCGTCTACAAATGTCCCTTCGGAACGCACGTTTTGCAAGGGAGCCCGACGGACTGATAAATGGCTGTTTCAATAAAGAAACGAGCCTAATAAGGACATTCCGCTCAAGGAGATTCTTGAGCTGAGATTGAGCTTCACATATGAACGGACAAGCATAATGTGACAACGAGGTCATTCAAAAGGGGAGGAAGGAAGGAAGGAAAAGTAATCTAAGAGGGCTTGTATCTACGGTCGCATGGGACTCCCTAGTATGGTGCTGCGGGACTTGAGGGGACGATCGCAATCCAGCTCAAGAAGATACAAGAGACCTAAAATAGGAGTGAGTAACAAAATCAGGATAAGGGGAAAACGGCCTTCAGATCTCAGGATGCTCCTGACGATCGCATGCAAAACACACTCTAGACTTGTCGAATCAGAGTGGAATAAGGCAGACAATAAAAAAGTGATAGAATTGAAGAACTTGGATGATTGACAAAAGAGGGACAGAGTCCAGGGCACATTGATGGTAGACCCTTCTCTCGACCCTTGTTTCCTTCTTGCTGCATGAATGAAATGCTTTTCTAAGTGCATTTTTTGTTTGCTTTGTTTGGTTGATGGTGGGACTAAAAGGGACCTATATGATGCATGTTACGTTTAAAAGGGAAAAACATATCTAATGCATATCCAGAGGTAGTATTGTCTGGCTCTGGGAAAGACATCGATCAAGAGTCCGACGAGTCTGTCATCCCGAGGTCAATCATGAAACCAAACGGCCATCGAATAACTTAGGGAACATAAACCCCTAATTATTTTTGTTAGAGAGGAACTCAGAGTTTATGTGCCTGAAGTTATTAGCCTCCTAGATCTATATAATATAGTATATGTAATAGTAGGAGAAGGCGATGAAGAGCGAATCCCGATGCTATGTGACCTGCAGCTGCATAAACACACATTAGTGAAGTTAACAAATAAATAAGCATTTCAAAGAGGAAGCAGTCACTAAGGGGAATGGGAATGGGAAAGCAAGCATCATCCTTCAGCTTTACAGCGAGCCTAATGGACATAATAAAATTCCACGGGGATGGGCACCAGGGTGCATGTAAATACGTCCCCGGAGGTGATCACTCCCGATGATAGGAGAGCCTACGCTAACTTCACCTAGCACATCAATTGACTCCAGCAAGGTGTCTGGTTGGGGGAAGATTAACAAAAGGATGATTCAAGCTCCATAGCCGAAGTCCGTCCTGGACCTGCTGACAGAAGTAGGACGTTTGTCCAATCAGGGGGATATGGAGTAGACAATGTAAGGAAAAGGGTATTGGTAATGCAACTAGGCATCTATTGAAAATCAAATGACATGAAGGTTCCATTTGCTTAGGACTCAAGTTGAAGCGTCGAGCTGGCGGAGTTCGATGCCATTAAGATTCATGGAAAATAAAGGAACAAGGAATGCTCTACCTCCCGACAAGGTAGCCAGGGATTTGGCTAGTTTGGATGGGCAGATGGGCATGCAATTTGCCCCTAGTTTTGGTGTTGGTAGCAGTGCAAGTATAAATCCCCTGGTGGGATGGAATGAAGAAAGGGGAGTAGCCTTTGGGGTTCGCAGTTGTGGGGTTAGTGATAAAGGAAAGGAAATGGTGTGGGATGTAGTGTAGTGTATGGGATGAAAGAATCAGGGAGATGCCTCTCCATGTTTAGATTTTTTTTGAATATTTAGTTTTTTATGGATTTTCACGTATTTCACTTTTTTGTTGGATTTTAATATTTTGATTTTTTTAATGTTGACATATTTAGATTTTTTTGGCCAACGTCAGGCAACTGCCCATGAGACATCACAACAATGATGGAAGGATAGGCTCTTTCTACAACCTCCCAGGTATCTTGAGCGCACATCTAGGTTGATTTGCGCCTTTAGACTCCTCGAATGTTAGTCTCGCCGGTTAAGACTTATTCTGATGACAATGTCGTCATGCCAAGCTTAGGCTCCCAGTTGTTTCCGACCGCGAAGATACATCCAAAAAGTGTTTGAGATAAAAGATTTGCCCGACCCGGGTCTATTTTCTCACAACCATAGATGATATAAGATGGAACACCTTGGAACCCTAACGGTCAACCGCGCGACGCTGACCCGAAATCAGACGCCATCGCACCGACAGGTGACGCGCATGCATTGACCTAAGCCCGAGGTTGATGAAAGAAGACGTTAAAGGTGATGAGATCATTGACATACCAGAAACATGGAGATTTCTTGTATAAGAGGCTTTTGTTCTTTCGAGGTAGACAATCATATAATGTGTTTTTGGAAAAGATGGCTACAAGCCGTCAACAGAGTTATATCCTTCAGAGTTTCAATCGGATTCCGTGTCCTCAAAAGAAAAAGAAGAGAATGTAGGAGATAAACTTCACAAGAGGATCGACAAAGCCGTTAAAACGATGAGCTATGAGGGTGCTTAATTCACTCCACCCTTTCGGTAATTTCGGACCACCTTCGAAACTTTGTGCTTATTGTGTTGCCCCTTGAATTGGACTTGACTTGTAGGGCTTTCTTTTCTCAACCAGGCACGGTCACGACCAGGCTTTTTTCATTTGTTCCCTTTTTTGGGATTTTACTTTTTTCCTTTCTTTTAACTTTGGGATTTTGAGAATTTTGGGATTTTACTCTCCTTTTGCCTTTTAAATTTTCTGCATGCGAGGACACTACCCTCTTCACATGCTCTGGTCTCATTTTGCAAGGAAGGTGGGTCCTACTCTCACTTAAGGGTATTGTGTTTCGGCTGCTGAGCTCAAGGCCTTAAGAGCGCCGACTATCTTGATTGGTCGAGTAGAGAGGAAAAAGAGGATTTTGGAGTCTTCCAGAAATCTTCGGGATAGTCACCCGTTTTAGGCCGTTGCCAAATTTTGAAAGTATGTGAGTGTGTGCATATTGCTTGCCCCTTGGAGCATTAGCTTAGCCAGACGGAATTCTCCTCGGTTCTAGTAGATCAAAGTCTTAACCCACCAAGACTCTAATGCAACCTAACCTTAACATACATGAAGAGATGGAGAGTGAAATGCATGGCAGCTGCGAGACAGTTGATTTTCTTTGATTTCTGATTTTTTTTTTAGGTTTTGGTTTGAAATTTCTAATTTGTTTTGGATTTTGGATTATAAACTATGTACAAGGGTTCCTACAGAGCGGACGGTATCATCTGGGCACTCTGGGAACTGCTGGATGGAAGAAGAGGAGCAATCCATCTCCTTGGTTGGTCGGAAATAATGTTCAAGTGAATGGGAAGCAAGTATACGGCCGTGGACACGACCCCTATACCTACTAGGATTAGTTGGTTCTTTGACCTGAATTTGTTTGACCATAGGAGGCGGGTTAGATCGTTCTTCATCTTGTAACAAATTTATTGAATTCATTAAACTAAACATTAAGATTTGAGTTAACAAATTATAACTTTCGGCTAGACTTGACCAAAGTTGATATGGAATTTGAGTGCCCCTATCCTTCTTGTATGGCGTAACCAAAGGTTTGGACTCTTCTAAATCTGACATATTATGTACAAGGCAAATGCCCCTAGCAGGGCTGTGGATTGGAACTGTGTGATTAAGGATGGAGGATGAAAGTTCCCGAGCTGGGGAATCACGATTTGAGAGTTTTGCCCCAAGAGTGGACTTCTCCATGACAGCTTCAGGCTTTGCTTTTTGGAGTTGATCAGCTTTGGAGATGGAACCACTTTTGAATGACGTGAACAAGAGGAATAGGAAAGAGAGGAGAACTAACAGAGTCGGTTCTCCTTTTGCTTCATGGATTTCTTCTTGGGTTATCGAGTGGGACAAGGATTCTTCGGAGAATAGCTTTGATAAACCCAAATCCCCTATGTCTATCTCATCTAGCTTCTCTTTTGGATCTACATGTTCATCTTCATGAAACATTTTCACATTGGCGATTCTCTCTTCCAAAGGACATGATTCCTTCACAAAATGATCGTGCAAATTCCACCTTGTTGATTTGTCTTTGCTAACCTTAGTTGGCTGACACCCTAATCCATATATCTCAATTATTCTATTTTTCTCAATCGGCTCTTTGATTCCTTGTTCTTCCTTTCCTAATCCTGCGCCAGATGTATAGCCCATCTTAGATATTATGTGCCATCCTACATCTTGGGATTTCTCCTTAGGTACGGGTGACTCTAAGAATCCAGAGGATGGAGTAGATTGATGGACATTCAGAGTGGAAATAATGGGCTCTTTGTCCTTTGATGACATGAAGGTGGCCGGGTCCAACATCGTGAAGATGTCGGCCAGAATTTCTAAAGGAGGAGCAATATGAGGGTTGGGGATATGTAGAGAGCTTGATTGGAAAGTTGGAATGACATCTTGATTTGGGAGAGCAAATCCAGCATCTGACTCATCAAAAGGAATGTCTTCATATTGGGGAAGCTGAATCGGAGCTAGATCAATTGGGGTAGGTGTCCCAAATGACTCATCAACAACAAGGGTTGATTCAAATTGAGTTGGCAGCATGGTTGGGATTGGAGCTAGTTTGGTCAAATCAATAAATGATAGTAGCTGGGCGGCCAGGTCGATGGCCTTCTTAAGGGGCTGGGCGGCCAACAGTCTGGCCACCTTGAAGGAGCTGGGCGGCCAATCTTGTGGCCACCTTGGGAGCTGGGCTCGAGGCCAACTCTATGGCCGCCCTGGAAGGCCTACCTAAACAAGGAAGAGACTCCACACTACCAATCAACCAAAAGGAAGGGTATCACTTCAATGGTGGCTAGACAAGGTCCGCGGGATGTCCGAAATCTGGCGTCTACAAAGACCAAGGGAGGCAAGCCTCCCTTTCCTTATGCGGCCCAAACAAGGATCTCCAAGATCAGTACATGCATGGGGTGGCCGACGCATTGTGCCCATGCACAAGCGCCACTCTCTCTCCTTGGGTTGCCCTAATGGGCACCCAATAACAATGGGCCAAGACCCACTTAGTAACATTAAGCATTGTTTTTTTTTGGTTGGGTGTGATGAGAGGGGGTTGAAAGGTATATTCTTGTGTCTATGATGTTTTATGTTTAGACTAACATTTCTGTGATACAGGGATATCCCTTGAAATTTTCTATAGCTATAGGTAAATGTTTTTGGTCACTTTGCATTGTGATTTCATAAAATTTTTGTGGTTTAGCGTACGAACTTTCAATATGAACATGAACATAAAAACAGGTGATACTCCTGATCTCAGGCACAAGGCCTCCAAATAGTTGCTCAAATAAAAATTACAGGAAGTTCTTTAAACTTGAAAGATTCAAGGAACAAGGGCATACATGTGAGGGTCGTGGGCTACTGTTGCCAGCGATGGGGTGGAACGATGGGGTTGGCACGATGGAGGGAGCTGGGGAAGGGGTTTTATAGCCATATAAAGGGGTGAACAACGGGGCTGGCACAATAGGGCTCCTACGGCTGTGGCGCATGCACGATTGGCGGCAAGTGGTGGCAGGGTCTGAGGACCCTGTTCGTGGATGGGCGGGCGGAGGGGGGGAGGGTGGTAGACCATGGTGTGATGGTGCCTGGTGGAATCTCTGCAGGGTAGTTAGGGTTGATGGGGCACGGTTGGAGGGACAGGCAAGGCGTGACGGTTTGGCGATTCTAGTAGTAGCCTACCTTGTAGAGGACGAAGGCGGATGGTGACGCTAGGTGGAGGTGCCCCAAGGGGGGGTCCTAAATGTAGTAGGAAGAAGAGGAAGAAGAAGCACCCTGGGCCGTTAGGGTTGGGATCTTTGAAGTTTAGAATTAGGGTTATTAGGATATACACTTATATTAAATTGACGAAACCCTTGAAAGCAGGTTATATAGTTCGATTTGATTTCTTTAAAATCAAAACCGTATCAAATCAAAATTTTTAATACGATTCGATTTGAAATCAAATCAAAAATTTTAAATTTTCAACCCGAATCAAATCTATCAATTCAATTTAGATTTTAGATTGAACCCGAATAATATTCACCCCTAGTCTCCACCATGGTCCAAGTTTATCTTTTCTTGGCCTTATTCTGGCGTCTGCATCTCGTCATGATGCTGAATTTTAGTCTAGACTAAATGATCGAAATAATGATCATTTAATTCATCAAAACTTTCTATTAACTTAGGCCAAAGAAAATGTGATATTACATATAAATAACTTTCAGTAAAATGCCGATAGCATGTAAAAATACCATTCGATGATATTTTTTGTGCTATTTAATGTGAGCAAAAATATCTTATGGAGTTTTTTTGCACACTATCATCACTTTTAATGATTTGTATGTAAATAAAAATATATAATAAATAAATAATAATAATAATAAGTTATATAAAAATATCAAAAGGTAATCTGAAAACAGTTTTAAACTCATCTACCTGGTTCAACCAAAACAACATGACAAGGGTTATGTTTAGTGCACACCCGGCTAATTACGCACCCAGAGTGTGCACTAAACAAATTATTTTTTAAAAAAATTATGACGTGGGACTCATGTCCCTCTAGCTTATTATACAAGGCACACCTTCGTCCGATAGTCCAAAAGAATCTAAAACAAAAAAGATTGATTCAAGAAAAATTAATCCCAACACTATTTATTAAATTTAATTTTTAATTTTAATTTTTTTGGGGAGACTTAACTATCACGTAAAAGATTAGTGGTTCGGAGTATGTCTCATATGACAGGTTGGGGAGACTTAACTATCACGTAAAAAAATAATTTACTTGATGCACAACGTGGATGTGTAATTGACTTAGAGTGTGTAATAATTATTTTTGAGCGGAGGCTTGCTGCGCGCCGAGATCTGCCCCCTCCGGTCGCGGGAACCCCACGGAACTGTTGGTGGGGGGGAGCTCCCGCCGGGAACTCCCCCCCTCTCCTTCACCACCCACCGGTGGTGGCCCTGCACGCTGGTTCGTCCAGCGGAACCTTCATCGTCGGCCCCGGCCGCGGTGGCTTTGTCGGGTGGGGGAGCCCCCGTAGGGATCCCTCCCTCCCTTGGTACGTTTCCTGTCCCCCCCCCCCTCCGCCGACTCCCGTCTTCCTCCGGCCCTCCCCTCCCCTCTCTGCCTTCCTCTCCCCCGTCTCCCCCTCCCCCCCTTTTTCTCTCTGTGTCCCCCCCCCCCCCCCCCCGTTCCGCCCTCTCCTCCTTCCCCGGCTCCTTCCCCCCCAGCTCTTCTCTCTCCGCCGGCCCCGACCTCCCAAACCTTCCCCCCTCCCTCCGCTGTCCTTCCGCCCTCCCCGCCTATTCCCCGACCTCCCCCCCTTCTGGCCTTCTCCCCCTCCCTGCCCTCCCCTCCTTTTTCCCTGTGGTCCCCAGCCCTCCCCCCGTTCCCATCTCCTGTTGCCGCCCCCCCGCCCCTTCCCCATCCTTCCTCGGTCCCCCCCTCCCCTTCCCCCCCTCCCCGCCGCCCTTCGCCCTCCCGCCCCCCTCCCTCTCTTTCCATCTTCCCCCCCTGTGGCCCTTCGCCCCCCCTCCCGTCCCCTTTCTAGCCGCCGATCCCCCGCCCTCCCCTCCTTCCCCCAGTCCCCTTCGATATCGCCGATCCCCATTTCCCTCCCCTTCCGTCGCCGGCCCCCATTTCCCTCCCCTTCTGCCGCCGGTCTTCCACCTCTCACCTTTCTCCCCGCACCCCGAGCTCGCCATCGGCCAGCTCCCTCCGAGCCTACCTCCGCCCTCCACCCCCTTTCCTCCACCTCCCCGCCCCCTCACCTCCTCTCTTCCTCCCCTTCCTCCCCGATCTCTGCCCCCCTCCCCGTAGCCCCTCTCCCACCCTCGTCTCCTTGCTCCCCCCCAAACCTTTTTGAAGCCTTTGCCCCGTCTTCCCCCCCGCCGGTTTGGGATTCCTCTCGGGCACCGTCGGAGTTTGGGTTCAGCTTGGTGTCGCAGGTTTCGGATCTCTTCCCTCGATTTCGTAGAAGCTCAGAGAAACTGCGCATTCTCCCCGTATCCTACCGGATATCGGCCTCCCGAGCATTCTATTCTCACCGCTCGATGCTAGAGCGGTTCGGCTGCCATGGAAGCCCCGAGGAAGATCTATATCTCCTGCAGCACCGGTTGGCTCGTCTTCCGATCCCCTGGAGTTCTCTCCGATGGTGGCTGTCGTGGCTTTATCCAAGCTTGTTCGTCGCTCTGATGACAACAGGGGTCATGTATGGACCTTTATGTTCGGTTTGGGTTTTCTACTTCTTAATGTATGTCGCTATGTCGACTGGGTTATCTTCCTTTAAGGTCATGTATCTTGTCTTTAGTATGAAATGAAACGATATATCCTTGCTTCCAAAAAAAAAAGTATTTTTCAATAATAATTGATATACTCCGAACCACTAATCGAAGCCCACCGGGCCTACCATTACTGCCGCGGCCCATCATTGATTCGGGTTAAGCTTATCTGACGACCCCTCAAACGTCGGAAATTCTTCCCTTTCTCCCAACTCGCCAAAAGCGCATCAAAATCCCGAAGCCAGTTCGCAAGAAAAGGAGAAGGCAAGGAAAGGGAGAAGGGGACACCGCGGGTTGGGGGGTGACCTGGAGCAGCCCGGGAATGGCCACGGAAAGCGCGCGGGAGGCCCGCCGGAAGAAGATCCGGGATCGGGGATCGGACCGCCTGGCCTTCATCACCGGGCAACCTCGATCTCTGCCGCCGTCCGCCGACTCCACGCCTCCCCCTCTTCCTCCTAAGCTGGGAGGAGGAGAAGTAGAAGAACTGGTGCCCGACGCCGGTGCGTTCTTCATATGCGCCAATTTGCCGTTTCCTATTTGTTTATCTTGCTCTTTCCTATGCGTTTCGTGATGGTTTATATGGTGCTGGCCGGTATGTTCATTGATTGATTCGCTTAGGGATAGCTGGTTTATATTGTGTGTGATGCGGAAGTAATGTTTGAGGACAACGTTAGGGAGATCTACCCCGGAATTATGCAAAGAGAGTGCCGATTTAATGCTGAGGATCTAATTTTTGATCTGTTTATGTCTCGTTGCTGGAAGTGAAGCTGTCAGAGTTTAGTGATGGTTTCGGAGGGGGTTTAGTTGTTTCGATGGTGCTTTACAGCCATTGGTGTAATTCCATTTGGTGTTGCATTCTTTGCTTGCGTGGGGTCACAGAGGCTGTGCTTCCATGATTGTAAACAAAAAAAAGGAATTTTACGTTGGTACATTTTGGGGAAGAAAAAAATGTAGGTTTGGTGGTTTCAAATGTTGTGCACCCACAATTGTGAGCACACGAGTTTGTTTCAAGAGTCTTTGGAGGTGAAGAGACTTTTAATTGGTGGGACCTGGGAGTTTCTAGAAAACTTCACGCACGATGCATTTGGCCTATGGATGAAGATAGAAGTATGCATCTAAAACTAAATTGAGCAGTAGCACTACTTACGTTTTACGGTATCCATTTTCAATTTGGGAAAATATTTCTTATTTCAAATATTTTTGAAACAAATGGTGAATTAGTACGTGAAAGGATTAATAAACAATCTAATGATAACTCCTTTCTGTACATTTAGGAAAAATGAAAGATGTGAATGAATAAAGGGAAGTTGCTTAATGGTGGCCGTTGGATATTGATTACCAAGAGAAGGGGATTTGAAAAAATAATATACAACAAGCTTTCAACCTCAGGATGAGATATGCTGCTTTCCAATGTAATGCACTAATGCTCAAGCATGAATTATTCTGTCAAAATGCAAGAGGTTTCCATCTTTGTGTCCCATGAGATCCAAGATTGGATTGAGTTTGTATGTTGGCATCCAAGGTTGAAGCCAAATTCAGCAAAGAGAGGTTTGGAACAATCTAAAAACAATGAGAATATGTCCATAACTCCATATTCAGGCACTTGTGGAGATCTGCTATCCATGTTGATAATTCTCCATAGTTATACTGTTATAGTATCTTGATATGATGTGTATAAGCATTTGTACTTCTTTCGTTCTGAGGTCCAAACTAACGTGTTGTTGTCCATGTTGGCAGAATTCCATAATTGGCTGCATATAAATCTTTTTAATTTTCTCAAAACTTTGTTTCACTCACCTTTGTCTCATTTGGTATTCACACTCATTGTTTTTGTTGATATGCAGGCTCAGTATTGACATACTGAATTCATGAAATGGCCTAAGCCCCCCTTAGCCTACAAACTTTGTGTGCATTTCTTCTCTCTCTCTCTCTCTCAATACTTTTCCATCATTAAAATTTATAAAAAAATAGAAGAAATTGTGTGAATAATATATTTCTCCAGATTCTTTTTAAATTTGTCACAAGATTTTAGGGCTTTCTACACCAGATAAAAAAACAGCCGAGAATATAATAATCCCCAAGGCTTAGAAGATGCATGGACAGAGGAGGATATTGTGGTATACTGGTGCTTTTGAAGATTGATGAAGGATTACCATGTAGAATGCCATCTAAATGCCAACAACGATGCCAAACAGAATCGTTATCCATTAAAAAGGATGAATTCAAAGGGAAAAAAGGGCCATTAGAAGAATAAACACTAAAATATTACCTCAATTTTCTTGATATTTTTGATCATTTCATCCTCTACAAGATCCATAGAGGCTGATCCTATTAAGAATGTATAAATGTTACTGTCAGCAAGAAGATTATGTCTTCCTGAAAACCTGTATTGGAAGATAAAGTGAAATAAATCGCATAATGGAATAATAAAGAAAGATAGCTGGATGGTTTCTTGTTAGCCACCCTAGAAACCAACATATAAACTGGTGGCTATAAGCTGGCAGGTGTCTCAATAGAATAACCACATCTGCAGCATATATCTAAAGTGGAAACATGGGAACTTTGCAAATGTACCACTGTTACAAATTAAGTCACAGAATGTCACTTCAAGACATGTGTTTGCACTGTCTTGCTTCTTTTTTCTTTTGTTGAGGGAGACTTATATGAGGTGTGTCCGATGCCAATGGGCCAAAACCCCACCCACCCTACCCAACAAAAAGGAGTCCTCTTCTTCCTTGTCTTTGTACCTCCTTTGTCCTCCCTCCTGCACACCCCACCAAATCTCTATAAAGATTATACATCCAGAGGTGCTTAAGGAAAGGAGACATGAACAAAATATTTTCTAGAACATTGATGGCCAGTGATGGGAGGAAGCAAGTGACTAATGGGCATCTATGATTTTATGGACACTTCTATTTGTATTAGAGAGTCGTGTCAGACACTTGGACACGACATGACCCTCAGACACCCGTGTCCATTCTACTTTAAGATCTCAAAGTGAACACTTAAATAGTATATCAAGTACTTATTTGAATGGTAACATTAAATAATTTGATTAATATTCTATGTATAACTTTTATCTTTTAACAAGTTTCAATAATCTTACTTTATGATACACATGGATAAATCCATATGAATGTGTATATATCTATATAAGTCCTGTACCCTCATATCCTATTTTTAAAATTTTTGTGTGTCCAATCGTCATGTCTGTGTCTACCAAGGAAGGATCGGGAATCGGGATCGTATCGGCCCATCTCAACCTGATTGGGTCGGCTGGATCGGTTGATCCTATCTGATCCCAGTCCGATCCATGTATTTTTTTTAGTTTAGAGGTTAATGTGGTTTTTTAAGTTTTACAAGGTTTTTGTGCAAAACTCTAACATATTTCCTTCATTGAGAGTCTCGGGGGTCTTTGTCATTTCTTCCCCCATTCCCCCCAACTCCCCACTCCATTGCAAGCTGATCGTGATGGAGGACAAGGAAATGGAGGCATCGGTGGACGAGGAGGCAGTGGCGGCTGGTAGCTACAGCGATGGTAGATGGCGGCGGCGACGGGGACGTCAATGGCAAACGGCGGCGGTGATGACGTTGACTTGAGCAGGTAAGTATTTTCCTCTTCTTCTTCAGTTCTTCTTCTTCTACCTGATACTGTTCATTCTTGGAGGAATAGTAAAATTGAGGAATGAACAATACTGGGCACAGTTCATTTCTCTTTTTTTACTATTCATCCAAGATGAATGAACGCCGGATACTGTCCATTTTTTATGTGGGGATCGCACTGGATCTGCCACTCCGGGGATGATCCCGGCTGATCCAGTCCATGACCGGGGGGATTGGGATCAGATCGACCCAACCCAAATCCAATCGGATCGGCCAATCCGATCTGATCCTTCCTTCCATGCTGCCTACACTTGACACCCATGTCCATGTATATGATGGAAATCCATACAACTATTCCCCCCATGTTGAGGGATGCTGCCATTCAAGAAACACTAACTACATGGAGAAAGAAGTGGAAATTGAACAGGAACAGATTTTCGATGCAATTTTTTATTATTAGATGCAATTTTTTTATATTACTTGCTAGTTTCCTGATCATCATAAACTACCAAAAAAGATAGTCATCTACTCTCTATGCTTATGCTGCTTCCATCATAGATCTAATCATTAAGGACTGCCCAAAGTGTGAAACCGAAGGCTAAACGATCCTAATGCTTGAGACTTTCATCTTTAACTCTTCTTGATAGACGCAAGCCCCAAAATTCCCTCATTGCTCCTTTTTCTCTCCCCATGACCTCAAACCTAATGTTGTGCTGTGGCAATGTGATCAGTGAAAATCCCAGCATGGTGTCAGAGTATGGGGAGACTATGGTGCAGTGGCACTGTGATGTTGAACTAGAGTGGTTGTGGTCACTTCTTTGAATCTTATCACGGATGCAGCTTGTCAGCACAATTGATGATAGGAGAATATGGAGATGACAGAACAAGGTCTTTTCACTGGGAACTCATTTGTGAATAGGTGATGTCAGAGTATGGTGGAGGATCTGGTCTGGTCTAAGTCGCTTCCTACCAAAATTAGGATCCTTTTGTGGAGAGTAGCCATGGGAAGGGTCCTTCCTGGTAACGGAGTTAACAGATTGAAGCCAGACCTTAGGTCTCGCTGTTTCTTCTGCAGTATGCAGGAAGCGAGTATTAACAACTTATTCTGTATGTGGGGTCACTGAGGTTGTTTGGAAGGTTTCGCTGAAATCTGTGGAGCCGATTGACATAGATGGACAGCACCCTGGACCTCTTGAAAAAAATGAAGATGTGGTTGATCCTGACTGAGAAGGGTTTGTGATCTATCATCCTTCCATTGATGGTATGTGCCATATGGAATGAGAGGAATGTTTAACTCACGGGAATAAATAAATAAATAAGTAAATATTTCTCCTTTGAAGAAGAAAATGCACATTCGTGGTTATTTAGGTAGCGGGTGTATTATTATTTCCGCGAATTTAAGTTTATCAGACGATTAGGGTTCGGGTACGGGACATTTCCCCATCGACCATAGTCGATGTTTATTTACATCGGCGTAAAGTCCGAATACCCTTGATTAACTGTCAAAGAAAATATTTTTCGGCCTCCACAATATTAGCTGTGATATTGGGGGTTTTATCTAACAGATTTGATCGAGGAGATCACCCATTAGAGATACACATTTGCATGAGAAAACTAAATATTTCATTCTTTGGATTCATCCTTACAAAATACATGAAATCCCGATTACATAGTCGGGTCATTTGATTTACATGTGTGATGTGGCCTAAATTCCACCATCAGAGCAGGCCGTTGAACGAGTCTCATAGAGATCAAACCCTTTTTTTATGTATTTGCAATTTCGAACCTATCATGGGTATCTCTGCAATTTTTCACTTTTGATGGTATTTCTGTAATTTTTTTCCTTTCGGGACATTTCTGCAATTATCCCGTCATCGGAGGTATTTATGTAATTTGTCTAGACCAAAGATATTTTGGTAACATCTAGATTGAATAGGAGTTTTTGTATAATCTTGGCAATAGGCGCAAGTCCCTCATTGTGGAAGACCCATTGACCAAAGACTCTCGAGAGATTACTTCCCCTTCTTGAGCTCTCATGAGTTGGGGTCCAGCTTCGCACGTCCATCAGCGCAATAGACAATCAAGGCTTATACAAATTTTCCGAACACATCCCGGGTGTCCACACAGTTATAAGACTCGAAAAGGCCTTCCTATGAGGTTAGAATTCCGAGGGAGCATGCTCTCATTTCCCCAAAGAGATACACAGATTGCATAATTCACATAGTGGCCGATGATGTACATGAGTTAAGAGGGGTTTTCTCTTTATAACATACCCTCACAGCACCACACAAGCACAAAACCCAGGGAGATGGGCCTTCAAAAGAAAACACAAGCACCAAGCACTGTCCGTGTGCTGTCTCTCTGTCTGCGCTCCCCCTCCCAAATGAGGGCCCCACTGGGGTATTTATAGAGTCTCGAGGGAATCCCGGCGGTTACACCCTCCATCCGGAGCAAAATAAGGGATTTAGGGCTTGATCCGGACTAAACCCCCAGGTTGAGGAGTTTTTCCCGGGCTAAAACTCCATAGAAAGGATAGACCCGGGCCAAACCCCATGTGGGGAGGGTGGAACCGGACCAAAACCCCATGGGGAGGGCTGGAACCGGGCCAAAACATACACGGGGAGGATGGAACCGGTCCAAAACCCCATGTGGGGGGATGGAACCGGGACAAATCCCCATGTAGGGGGTGGACCCAGGGCAAAAACCCCCATATGGGGTAGACCTGGGGCAAAAACCCCCAAATGGGGGTGGACTCGGTCCAAACCCCCAATATGGGGAAGGATCCTGTCCAAACCTCCCATATGGGGGTGGAGCCGGTCCAAACCCCTTATATTGGGGTAAAAGTAGGCTATTACTATTATTGTCTTACTCTCTATTTTTTTTTGGTACTACATTTGGTTTATCTGCCATTTACTGTTGCTGTAACTGCTTCTATGAGCTGCTGCCAATGTTGCTTCTGTAAGCTGCTACCACTTCTGCTCACTTGTTTTCAGTTGCTGCAAGGGTGTTGCTGCTGCTATGTTGCTGCTTCACTTGTTGCCGCTGCTGCCACTGAGCTGCTGCCCTTGTGTTGCTGCTGCTATTGAGCTGCTGGTGTTGCTCCTGTGGGCTGTCCAGTGCTGCCTCTGTGAGCTGCTGCTGCTGTTGCTGCTCAAACTTGTTAGCTGTTGGTTGTTGCTGCTGTTACAGCTCCATAACACTGCTATTGCAACCTACTTGGTGCTACTGTTGTAGCTTGTTTTGGTTAATTGGGGTAGAACACCCACTTGAGGCTTAATCAACCCAAAAAAACCTTTTAATCCAGTGTGTAGGGTGGACCCAGGCCAGAAATAACCCCCTAGGGGGTTAGAACCGGGGCAAACCCCCCCTTTTGGGGGTGGGCCCGGGGTAAACCCCCAAAGGGGGGGTGGATCCGGGTCAAAACCCCTATATAAGGGATGAATAGAAGGGGGCGACCCTTATATACATATATGTATATATACACATTCTTTTATTTATTATTGATCCAATTTTTTTTTGGCTTTAACAAGGAACAAGTGGAGAATTCAGAAATGATTTTAACAGTATTTTTGATATTTATAGAAGAGCTCCCCAATTGGCGGAGGACTGATCTAAAGATAATAACAGGTTTGGTATCTTGCTTCAGCTGATGCATCCTTAGTGCAAGTCTTGAAGGAGTGAAGAAAGTCATCATCTGAGGATCTCCACTGGCTGTAAAGACATGAGTCCTCTGGGACGATTACCTTTATCTCCTTGGTAGAGTATTGTCATCTTATGTCATTGTTTTGTGTTTCCCATCTTGGGTATCTTCTCCTTGAGAAGAATGGGAGGTGGTGTGCTATGTAAGGTGTGCATGCTTTCCCTGTAATTGTTGTTCTTTACTTTCAGGGAATTGCATCATTTCTGACACCATCAGGAAGAAACTAATTTTCTGCATGCTTTATTTGAAAATTTGATGCAATTTTAAGTGCTAGCTGTGTGCATTTGTCAACCTGACTTTGAACGGAATGAGTCCTAAATTGAGAACTGGCAAAACATGTTCACACCTGAATGACACAAAATAGAGGCTGATGCCATCTACCTGACGGATCTGTTGCCATCCAGTTTCTAGTTTATTGTCTCGTGAAAGTCATATGTGAGTTTTTTGAGTATGATGTTTTCTAATAGTTCCTATATTTCAGTTGGCCGTGCTCGTGATGATGTTGCGGCTGGTTATGAATTGCCAAAATGTGACCCTAGCAGTGCACGTGTGAGGGATACCATAGACAGAAGTGCTAGTATTGAAACATCTCCAGAGTGTGAGAAAAGCAATGAACCTGTCAATACCATTCGGCACAAGAATAAGCAGACAGAACCAGTAACTGTTCGTGGTTCGTACAACCGAGCTCTCGACACTGAACCACAACGAGTAAAAAGGAGCATGCACGAGGTTTTCACAGCCAAGAGAATCTCCTCCTCCGTCTCAGCTTCTGAGAATAGTCGTATGCTTTGTGCTACGTTTATAGCACTTCTGGCCGTCCTGTCATACCATGGCTATCCACTTCTTGGTGAAGCTGTCAGGAGCATAATCAGCTTTGCACCTATTTTTCTGGTCTTGTTAACTGATGCAACCATTGTGGTTGCAATATTGTTCGCCACCAAATGGGAAGAGAGAGATGAAGCTGATGCTGGGAATACAGGACAGGATAGTAAAGATTGGACGGATCAAATAGGTAGAGCTTTGGAGGCGGTGTTCGCTCTGCAGAAGGTGGCCAGCGCTGTGTTCCTGGATTGCTCTCTGTGCGCGGTCATCATTATTTGCGGTACTACTTTTAACAAAACACCTTGAAACTGCATATTTGATAATTCATGCGTCGGTGACACGATTAGGGTATGATAATTTTGGAGTTGGACGACTATGCTTGGCTGACATGATAACAGGTTTTGATGCTGCGGCAATGCGTTAGTGACCAGGGCTGCTTTTGTGCCATTGCTCCTTCGTAGAAGCGCTGCTGTCTTCTGCATCCCACATGAAACTGTTGCCATAGTCAAAATGTAAGATGCAGTTTAGTTCATACTTCGGTTTCTTTAAAAGTGCCGGTGTACTGTGTGATTTTTCCCTTCCATCTTCTTACGTTGAATGCCTATTATAGTGGATGATAGATTCCAATCCCCATCGCCTATTCCCTTTTTCTGTCTGCGCCTCCGCCGCACGGTTACCAGACAGTGCCACAGCCCCCGCTGGGCAAGAAATCGCGCATACTAAAAAAGCAGAGGTCGTCGCTCCCATCTGGTGGCGGTTCAGATGGGAAATGACAGGTGAAGCCTACCATTCTCCAGGGAGATGTGGATTCACCTATCCCCGTGTGTGCGCTTGAATCGGCATTAGTTGAAAAGTGTGACAAGTGTTAGGAATGAGACGTCAATTTGAAACTCAGAGAAATGAGGGAAGAAACGGAAGAGAAGAAAGGGATCGGTGGTCCGTTCAGCAAGGTTTTCACCTACATTCACGGTCACTTTATATATATATATATATATAGAGAGAGAGAGAGAGAGAGAGAGAGAGAGAGATCTGTTGCCAAGGGTGGCAATGGAAGTGTGATATTATCAGTTTTTAAATCACATAATTTAATTTTAAGTTTTCAATTACTTGAGGATTAAAAATAATATGGTTTCGACATTTATTTCTTATATATTTGATGAACATAAAATGAATGGTTTATATATTATTATTTTTGGTATCATATTATATATAGATTTTTAATATCAGATTTGAAATATTTTTCACATGTAGTTAAATTTATGATATTAGAGAAATTTTAATAGTATGGATTAAAAATTTAAGATTGATTCATGTAATTTTAAAATCGGTGATGTCGCTCTTGTGCTTCCATCGGTGATAACAGATTTCTCCTCATAATTTTTGATATCATGTTATATTATATGTAAGTTTTTGATATCACATTTGAATGATTTTTTTATGTGTAATTAAATTTATGATATTAGAAAGTTTTAATAATATGAATTAAACATTTGAGATTGAATTATATTATTTTAAAATTGATGACACCGCTATTGCGTTGTCCACTGGTAGTGATAGATCCTTCCTTATATGTATATATACACTCAAAAGAGATTGTCGTAGTCTTCTTGTATTTAAGGACTATATAAGTAGGGTTAGTGGACTTGTGGTACGCAGTGACTGACTTGAGAGTTGAAACCAACGTGATTCGATACGAACCAGCACAATTCAAGTTGGCTCGGTTCAGTCACATATTTGAGGTTTTTTTTATTTTGTTTGTAAAATTAAAAATTCTTGCAATGCTAGGGATATTTATCTTACCTTTTAACTTGTACAACTATTATTTCATTGATCTAAAATACGTATTTTTATTTTTAAATAATTTTTGAACATTATATCATTATTAGATAATGGATAAATCAATAAATTAAAAAAAATAGAGTTTTATATTTTTCATCCATGAAATGGTTAATCTTATATCGTCATATCATTATAATATGTTTTTAACTTTTAAAAGCTTTTAAATTAATAACTACATATTATATTATTATTTAAATAATTAATGTCCTATTCGACCAATCCATCTTGAATCATGGGTAGAGGTGGCCGTGTCGAGTCTCATCGTACCATGTTTTTGGGTAAACATCACACTAACGGCCCTAAAAAAAGAAAATGTCGGGGCTCATGCCCACAAGTCTCCACCTTAAAATGTCTACTCCAGGCAACGAAAAGCGACAATGCTCGTTTTGATAGCTAGACGTGCGTGCTTCTCTGGGGCGATCATGCGGTGAGTTTTGATCAGGGTTTAGTCTCGATCGATTCGTCCATCTTGATCATGATTTGAGATGGTCAGGTCGATCCCGTCTCTCGGTCCATCTCATTCTATATTAAAATAAAAAAAGTTATATATATATATATATATAATATAAAATAATTAAATAAAATAGAAAAAGATATTTTATATATAATATAATATAATATTAAAATAATAAAATATCCCAGGCACGACCTGGGCGTCCCGCCGTCCGTCTGGGTCGGGTCGAGTCGTGCAGGTCGAGACGGGTCATACTGGGACGGCAAACCCTGATTTTGACAAAGTCAAACCTGACTAATGCTATAGTTTCATATCATCGAACCATGGAGATTTCTACTCTTTGGAAAGTAGCATGGACTGACTTGAGAAATGATTATTTTATAATCAATTTTCTTAGGCCCAGTTTGATAATCGGATAGGGCAACGCATTCGTCGGTGCCCTCTTGGCTATCATATTTGTTTGTCGGTTTGTTTAATAATCGAGTTTGACAACTGCAGGTTAAACATCTGGGTATATGAAAAGTTTTCTTGTTTTGATCAAATATCTCGTTCGACTCATCTGGGTCGAATGAGTTATTCGAAGCGTGAGCAGAGGCCACTTATCCTATTCAAATAATAAAGAGGGTATTGAATTTGAAAAAGCACGTGGAATTATGATTTTTTTTAGATTTTTACATATATACTCTTATAAAATTTAATTTTATTAAATATATTTTCTATCGGAGCATATTATCATGAATATCTTTAAAATATGAATAATATCACGATTATACTCTCACCGTAACTCTCGTGTGTTTAACCCGAGTTAAGTTTGAGCTAAATAGTAAGATTTATATATATATATATCCATATAAAGTTTAATTTTATCTAATATATTTTAGATCTAACGACCGTATATAATATATTTCACCAAATATTCTCCTCTGTTCACGGTAGTAAATTAAAGGGATATAACTGTAATATTTTTATCTAAACGATGAAAGATATATTTGATAAAATCAAATTTTATGAGAGTATATATGTAAAAATTTCTTTTTTTTTTTTCGTTCACCATGCTGACAGATATCGCACTCGCATGCCGGATAAAACTAGTATGCTTTACCTTAGCCTCCTCTGTCCTTGTTTTCATCCTTAATCCTAAAACCTTTTTGCACCTCAAGCAATTGTCAATTTTTAAAAATTTCTAATAAACAAAATGTAGTTGAAATGTAGTTTTCACTTTTCAGAACATATAACATCGTAAACATGTCGTAGATCATGTTTTGTTTGATTAGGGTATTAATTTTGATATTAATATTTTTAGATTATCAATATTGATATTAGAACTAAGATTGTCTATAATAAATAACATTCCAAAAAGATAAAAACTCTGCTATTCTAATTAACAGTTAAAATAATATGTACAATCAATTAACCTCGGTTTCAGAATTGACAATGCAACGTATCTTTCTCCTCGTCGTTGCTGGAGTTAACAAGTTAGAAAGAGTACTTTTACCCAAATTTAATTTTAAAACATTAAGATTCTTGTAGATTTCTGAAAAATAGGGAGCTTGTGAATTTTTTCGACTTAAGACGGCAGACTTACCACGGCAAAAGGAAGAACGAAGAGTTTAACATATCACTGTAGGAGGTTTTATTTTGATATCTACAGTTTTTTTTTTCACCGGGCTTTAGTTTGGAGAATGGATAAGTATGAAGGGTTTAATGATTTATTCGGACTTCGGTACTCAAAGTCAGTTGGCAGTCAGAGTACGTGGGTTCAAATTCTAGTCGAGGAAGCACAACTTAATAATAATGTTTGTTTGAACTTTGAAGATTCGAGGACCTGAGGTGGATTGGATAGTATAATACCTCGTCAAAGAAACAGGAGGTCTCAGATTTATTTCACTCTGAAGAGATTTTATCTGATCAAGTGCTAAATCCTCGAGAGATACGTGACTCAGAGATTTTTTGATTTGCTAAATTCCTCGTCATCATTTTGTTTTGAAGATTCTGCTTCCGAAGAAAACGAGCCGAATATATTCCTTCTATTGTTAATCTATGTTTAGAAATTAAGAAACATAAGAAAATGATATTAGTCCAACTCGAGTTATTGTGTGTTCCGATAATCTTTTTTTATTTGTCGAATAAGGTTTAATTATTTATTATTTTGATTGACATCTCAAAATTTCTAATTTAAATATTAGTGAAAGGCGAATCCTAAACAATTGAAAGAATGTCAGTTCCTCAATTTTATAAAAAATGAAAGATATTAAAATTCTTTCTCACTTGACTATGAAAATAAAAGAGTATTAGTAAGAGAGGCGATAATATACAACTTGTAGAAATGTACAAATTTGAGTGTCCATTTTGAAATATTATCCTGTGCTGCATCTTTAGACGGCTCTCAGATTTTGTCCTTTTTGCTAGTAAAACAGACATCATTGGAGAAGGTACGAGGCTTTTGCATATAATCATCAACCCTTCTTTGTAATCTTCGACATGGGATCTTTAAGTTTGATTGACATCTCAAATTTTTTAGTTTAAATATTAATAAATTTTAATATGAATGTCAAAAATTGAAATAATGTTAGTACTTCAATTTTATAAAAAATAAAAAATATTAAAACTCTTCGTCATGTGATTATGAAAAGAAAAGGGTGTTACTAATAGATGCAATAGTCGATAAATATATAAAGCAAATATGAAATTTAATAACAACCAGGAGAGACGATAATATATACAACTTGTAGATGCATAAATTTGGGTGTATCCTTTGAGATATTGTCCCGTGCATTTAGGCGGCTCTGGAGTTTTATCCTTTTTGATAGTAAAAGAGATCTCGTTAGAGAAGGTAAGAGGCCTTTACTAATAAGCACCAACCCTTCTTTGTAGTCTCAGATATGAGATCTTTGGGTTTGATTGACATCTCAACTTTTTTACTTTAAATATTATTAAATTTTAAGGTGAATGGCAAACAATTTAAGAAGCGACGATATTATATACAACTTGTAGACTTATAAATTTGGGTGTCTCCTTTGAGATATTATCCCGTGCTACATCATTAGGCAGCTCTTGGGTTTTGTCCTATTATTGATAAAAGAGATCTCATTGGATAAGGCAAGAGGCATTTGCTTAAAAGCACCAACTCTTCTTTGTAGTCTCCGACACGAGATCTTTGGGTTTGATTGACATCTCAAATTTTACCGTTTAAATAAAAGTGAATTTTAAGGTGAATGTCAAACAATTAAAATAATGTTAGTTCTTCAATTTTATAAAAAATGAAAGATTAAAACTCTTTGCCACCCGATTATGAAAAGAAAAGGGTGTTAGTAAGAGATGCAATAGTCAATAAGAATATAAAATAAATATGAAATTTAATAACAATAAGGAGAGATGATAATATATACAACTTGTAGACGTATAAATTTGGACATCTCATTTGACGTATAATCTAGTAGAATACCTTGTCAAAGAACCAGGAGGTCTCAGATTTATTTCACTCTGAAGAGATTTTATCTGATCATGTGTTAAATCTTCTGAGAGATGTGTGACTCTAGATTTTTTGATTTACTAGATTCCTCATCGTCATTTTGTTTTGAAGATTCTGCTTCCGAAGAAAACTAGTCGAATATATTCCTTCTATTGTTAATCTATGTTTAGAAATTAAGAAACATAAGAAAATGATATTAGTCCAACTCGAGTTATTGTGTGTTCCGATAATCTTTTTTTATTTGTCGAATAAGGTTTAATTATTTATTATTTTGATTGACATCTCAAAATTTCTAATTTAAATATTAGTGAAAGGCGAATCCTAAACAATTGAAAGAATGTCAGTTCCTCAATTTTATAAAAAATGAAAGATATTAAAATTCTTTCTCACTTGACTATGAAAATAAAAGAGTATTAGTAAGAGAGGCGATGATATACAACTTGTAGAAACATACAAATTTGAGTGTCTATTTTGAAGTATTATCATGTGCTGCATCTTCAGACGGCTCTCGGATTTTATCCTCTTTGTTAGTAAAAGAGACATCATTGGAGAAGGTACGAGGCTTTTGCATATAAGCATCAACCCTTCTTTGTAATCTTCGACATGGGATCTTTAAGTTTGATTGACATCTCAAATTTTTCAGTTTAAATATTAATAAATTTTAATATGAATGTTAAAAATTGAAATAATGTTAGTACTTCAATTTTATAAAAAATAAAATATATTAAAACTCTTGGTCACGTGATTATGAAAAGAAAAGGGTGTTACTAATAGATGCAATAGTCAATAAATATATAAAGCAAACATGAAATTTATTAACAATCAAAAGAGACGATAATATATACAACTTGTAGACGTATGAATTTGGGTGTATCCTTTGAGATATTATCCCGTGATATGCATTTAGGCGGCTCTCGAGTTTTATCATTTTTGATAGTAAAAGAGATCTCGTTAGAGAAGGTAAGAGGCCTTTACTTATAAGCACCAACCCTTCTATGTAGTCTCAGATATGAGATCTTTGGGTTTGATTGACATCTCAACTTTTTTAGCTTAAATATTATTGAATTTTAAGGTGAATGGCAAATAATTTAAGAAGAGACGATAATACACACAGCTTGCAGACGTATAAATTTGGGTGTCTCCTTTGAGGTATTATCTCGTGCTGCATCATTAGGCAGCTCTTGAATTTTGTCCTATTGTTGATAAAAGAGATCTCATTGGAGAAGGCACGGGGCCTTTACTTAAAAGCACCAACTCTTCTTTGTAGTCTCCGACATGAGATCTTTGAGTTTGATTGACATCTCAAATTTTACGGTTTAAATAAAAGTGAATTTTAAGGTGAATGTCAAACAATTAAAATAATGTTAGTTCTTTAATTTTATAAAAAATGAAAGATTAAAACTCTTTGCCACCCGGTTATGAAAAGAAAAGGGTGTTAGTAAGAGATGCAATAGTCAATAAGAATATAAAATAAATATGAAATTTAATAACAATAAGGAGAGATGATAATATATACAACTTGTAGACGTATAAATTTGGACGTCTCATTTGAGGTATTGTCATGTACTAACCTTTAGCCGATTTTTAGGTTTTATCTTTTTTATTGGTAAAAGAGATTTCATTGGAGAAGTCACGAGACCTTTGCTTATAAGCACCGTCCTTTCTTTGTAGTCTTTGACACGAGATCTTTAAGTTTGATTGACATTTCAAATTTTTCACTTTAAATATTAGTGAATTTCAATGTGAATGCCAAACAATTGAAATAACGTGAGTTCTTCAATTTTATAAAAAATGAAAGATATTAAAACTCTTTGTCACGTTATTATGAAAAGAAAGGGTGTTAATAAGAGATGCAATAATTAATAAGGATATAAAAAATATGAAATTTAATAACAATAAGGAGAGACGATAATATATACAACTTGTAGATGTATAAATTTGAGTGACTCTTTTGTATTGTCCCATACTGTGCCTTAAAGCGGCTCTTAGATTTTGTCCCTTTTATCGGTAAAAGAGACCTCATTGGAGAAGGTACGAAGCCTTCGCTTATAAGCACCCACCATTCTTTGTAGTCTTCGTTTGAGATTTTTGGGCTTGATTGACATCTCAAAATTTTCAATTTAAATATCAATGAAATTTAAGGTGAACGATGAACACTTGAAATAATGTCAGTTCTTCAATTTTATAAGAATGAAGCATATTAAAACTCTTTGCCACTAGATTATGCAAAGAAAAGGACGTTAGTAAGAGATGCAATAGTCAATATATAAGAATATAAAATAAACATGAAATTTAATAATAATAAGGAGAGACGATAATACGGGGAGTAATGTGAAACAAAAATTTAAGAATGGACGTGTCCTATTCAATGTTCCTAATTGATGGCAAAATTGTTGACCTCACGGATTATGTTTGTGTAGAGGCAGGAAAATGGTTCCTATGTCACGTACCACCTTCTCTATTTATTTGTTGAGGAAGTCATCTCGCACCCGTGGAGGCTTGCAAGCACCAGGAAACAAGGGGCGTCAGAATGAGCCCCGGGTGTTACCCCAGGGGACAACCCTCCGATGCTTAAGTCATCAAAGGATTAATGAAGAGTAGAGAAGAGTAAAAGGAGAGAGATGTGGAGGCCGTAGTAGGGGATCCGAGAGACGTGTAGGCATTCACCACGAGTGCTCGCCGCTCCTAGTGGACACCAGGAGAGTGCTCGCTGGGTGATAAGATCGTGTAGAATGAGTGTTCTCTATGGATGTCGTAGGTAGGGGTGGGCACGGTTTGGTTTGGTTTGGTTTGAAGAGAATTTTTCTCAAACCAAACCGAACCGAATTAAGGCTTCAACCCGAACCAAATCAAACCAAACTAGTTTGAAACCAAACCGAACCAAACCGAAGTTCGGTTTGGTTCGGTTTGGTTCGGTTTGAACCATATTCATCTCCCATTTTATAAATTAGATTGGATTCAAACAACATTAAAGAAAGGTAGGGTAAAAGAATTTCTACCAAATAAAGTAAATATTAAAAAAATAACATATAAAGTTGTAACTTGTAAGAACAAGCTCCATAATATTTTCACATAAGAAATTAAGAAGTTCGGTTATAGTAAAATAGAAGGTGATTTGAAACCTATTTCATAAAGTCGGAAACCCCATTAGAATGGTGAGAATTGGACTTTTTAAATTCGGATTTATAGTTACATATACATTTATATTAATTTGATAAAAATATTCTTAAATTCGGGTTATTCGGTTCGGTTTGGTTTTGTTCGGTTTCTTGAACTTCAAAACCAAACCAAACCAAATTTTTTAATACGGTTCGGTTTGAACCCAAACCAAAATTTTTTAAATTTCAACCCAAACCAAACCGAACCAAATCGTTCGGTTCGGTTTGATTTTCGGGTTGAACCCGAATAATGCTCACCCCTAGTCGTAGGGCGTGGCCTCTCTCTATCGCTGCAGTAGGACCGGTTGCTCTATTCTCAGTAAGAAGCTTTTTGGCAAAAGTATCCCATGTGTCGCTCTTCTCTATCGTTCCCCTTCTTATAGGGGTTGTCCTGGAACGGGGAGCCTTATCCCTTGATAGGGAAGGGCGTAAGTAGTGGAGTAACGTTTTTCCGCTATAATGACGGGAGTTTCCCATTGGAGGGCGCTTACCCCGGCGTCGGCTGGTCCCGGGGCGAGTCTCGCGGCGCTCATGGGGCATGCTCGCCCGTTATGGGATGATGGCCGACGTCGTGGGGGGTAACGGTCGATCTTCGGAGGGTTTTCCACCGATCATAGCGCTTTCCCGCCCTGTAGAATCCGATGCCGAGTCGAATTGGGTCGCGCCCTGGTGGGCCGTACCTGCTGGGTGTGATGTAGAAGCGGGATCGGTTTGGGCAGTTTGGGCCTGCCGCTATTAGGCCAGTCTTGGGCTGAACTAAATTTACCCTCCTCACTTCCCCCCTACTCTCAGTTTCCGAGCACTTTACAGGGGATTGAGAGTCAAACATGAGAGGGTCTGTTGGAGAGTAAGACTCGAGGTTGATTTGAGCGTTGATGAATCTGGTGGCAAGCTTGGTGCGCAAGGCGCTTCAGGTGGTGGTAGGCGCTACTGCCGTAATCATGTCATAGGTCCTGTTTTGTCTGGGAGCGCGGGCTCCGAACGGGCGTTGGGCGTTGGTGGCCGTACCGCGATAGCGACAAGTGCCTTTTCACCTGCCCCTCGACTTGGAAGCCCCAAGCTGTCGTGGGCGGTTATAAGGATGATCGTGGGGCATCCCCAGAGACTCCATCCTCGTTGGTCGCCATGCTCGTCATAGGTCTCTTCTTCCTCCGGCTGGTGAGGATCTTCTTTTCTTTCGTGCCTTTCGCCTTTCGTCGTCATGCCTCCTCGTAGAAGGAACCTTCGTGCCAACCCCTCCTCTTCAGTCGAGGAAGTGGTGCCTGGGTGTGGTAGCGCTCCGAGCACTTCAGGTGCCGGAGCCAGTCGTCCTGATTCCCCATCGCTAGTGGCGTATAGGGTGGTTTGAGAGCTGCGAGAAACTTTCCAGATCCCGCCCGACTTTGACATCATTTTCCAGATTGTAGACGATGATCAGATGAGTCTCCCTTCGGGCGTGCTTATGGTCCATGTGGCATCTTTCCAGGCGGGCTTTCGCCTGCCCGTTCACCCCTTCATTGCCTCTGTCCTTCATCATTATGGCCGGCACCCAGGGGAAATAACCCTCAACTCCTACCACATCCTCTGTGGGTTTGTTTATGCGTGTCGGAGAGCATCGGTGGAGCCAAGCGTCCATCTTCTCTGGCAATTTTACTACGATCAGCGTTGTCCGTTCGATACGGCCTATGCCTATTTCAAGGCCCGAACCGGCCGGAACCTTCTCCAGGTCTCCGCCACTGCGGCCAACCTCAAGGGTTGGTCGCAGCGTTACGTGTATCTCATTAGATCTACCAACCATGATTCTTCCGGTAGTTGGAGGCACATGGGCTATCGTCTTGTCTGGCCCGATAGGAAGCCTCCGGCCAACACTGAGGAGCGTAAGAAGGTCGACGCCATCCTCCGATTTTGCATGGTCAATGCGGACTTCGTGTTGACTCCGGGGTTGCTCCCGGAGCTGGGGTTGAGTCCTCCATTGCCGTAGGGTACTGACTTCGATTCCTCATCATGTTCTTGTTAATGTCGGATTGGGCTAACCAATTTTTTTCTGGAATCAGGGGTGCCTGAAATTCCGGCGTGGAGCTACGAAGTTGTCCGACTATTGCAGTGTGCTTCTCGCCCAGTGGATCACGTCGAGCCAGGGGCGGGCCAAGTGACAGTCGTCACCCCCAGGCCGAGGCCGTATTTGCGCCGGGTCATCTCCAGTATCCAGTCCCTGTGGGTGTCCCCCTGGTGAGGCCAACGGTAGCTTCGGCTGCTAGCGAAGGATCCAGTACTCGGAGGGGTGCTGCCGAAGAGACCGCCAGTGCTGCTGAGGCTGAGTCGGCCATGGCTGGTGGCAGTCGTGCCCTCCTTTCCAAAGATGAGCTGGCGGCACTGGATAATCAGCGTTGCTTGAGGAAGAGGAGCAAAGTCCTAGCCCCGGCCAGGAGTCGGGCCTGGGCGTCGCCGTCGTCGTCTGGGCTGCCCCCACCCGAGGTACCGCCACCGCCGCCAGCTGAAGAGTCGGTCGTCTCCCCTCCTGCGCCTGCCCCCGTGGAAGAGGGGCGCAACAAGGGCAAAGCTCCTGTTGCTGGTAGCGCCGATCATCCTCCGTCATCAGCGGTCTCCCCGCGTGCTCCGTTCCTGCCCCCTGAGGACGCTACGATTGGGCAGGCGGGGGTTGCGACGGTCGTCGATCTCATGGGGTGGAGCGTTCTATGGCACGAGCACACCGGGGTATTCGGCCTTGGGGCCGAGAGGGAGCTGACGGACCTAGCCGCGCGGAGCATGTGCTCGGTTATCAGGGCCTTTAGCCTATCGGGTACCACTTTAGTGGTCTTGCTCGGGAGCTGGAGGTAGCTTAGGTTACCTAGGTGGAACTTTCGGCCAACTACGAGGTGCTAGAAGGGCTCTTGCAGGCTTTTGAGGCTGAAAATGCCAGGCTCCGCGAACAACTAAATCAGCAGGGGTTGGCCCTCGCCGGGATGGAGCGGGACCGTGACTTCTTCCGTGTTCGGGCTGAGATGGCTAAAGCCCGCGCAATCGAGCTGGGGGTGGTCCAAGTCGTGGAGGCCCGAGCTGAGGAGGTCGCGGCGCAACTTGCCTCGTCGATGTCTACCGCTGGCGAGGAGGCGGTGGAAAGCTTTCGCTCCTCTTCGGCCTACCGGGATGAATTGACCGCGGTGGCCTTGGAGTATTTCGGTCCGGCCCGTGATCGTGGCTTCCGGGAGGGCTGGAACACTGCGGTCATGGCCACGGCTGAGAAGCTGGGTTCCTCAGTTCCGTCACTCCCCCCCTTCACCATTCTATGGTGCGGAGGCTAGTGATGACGAGGAGGGGGCATGCGACGAGGTGGTTGGCGGCGAGGATGCCACGGCCGAGGAGCTGGCAACGGGGCCGAGCATAGACATGCGAGCACCCGTCGACGTCCCATCGGTTGAGGAGCGTGTTGTGGACCCGGTCGGGCCCTCACCTTCTTCAGAAGTTGCTGCTACACGTGAGCCCGAGGAGGCTGGGTCACGTGATGATGTTACCGGGGAGAACCCTTAGGAGGGCGCCCCCAGTTGTTCTTTTGAATCTCTTTCTAGTTTTGTTGAGGCGGTTGCCTCCCCCTTGTAAGCTTTTTAGAATTTGAATGGAAGCCTTTCCTTTTTTTCGCAAATTATAAAATCTTTTCTGTGTATTTCCCTCCCTTATGAACAGCTAGGAGATCCCCTAGGGATACGAAACGACACTCTTGAGGGTTATTCCGTAAGGGCGCGACTTTCAGGATCCGTCGCTTCGATTTCTGTGGATTTACTTGGGACGTCAGGAGTCCTTTAACCTTCTGGGAACTTCCATCCTTCCTATAAATAGCTCCCTTCGTCCCGATCTCCCAGTGTCAAAGCTTCAAAGGAGAAGGCCCCGTAAGATGTCGTCGGCAGAGTCGGGCACTTCATCGGACGACGAATCTCTGCAGGCTCATCGTCAACCCTTGATCCTTCGGAGGGAGCCTCCCCCGGCACCGTGGTGGCCGTGGCCGGAGCTGGGAGCGCATGGCCCTGCCTCCGAGGACTACAGGCTTGGATACTTGGACGGTTGGCGGGAGGCTTTGGATAAAGTCAACCGCTTGTACGCCGGCAGGGGGGTTCTGCTTCTTGAGCCGGATAGATCCGCCCTTAAGGGGACTGATGATACTTCTGTATTTACCCCCTCTGCCTCTGAATGAAATCCTTCCTTATTTTTGCTGCCTTTTCATTGCATGGTTGTGACTGCTTCCCTTTGCCCTTCTTGGTCTACAGGTGTGCGACGAGGTATCTTCTCAAGCTAAGGGGACCGCTTCTCTGCTTGAAGATGACGGCAGGCGGAGCAGTAGGACTTGCTTGCCAGTTTGTAGGCATGGCTAGTATGCTGCGTCGGCCTTCGTAATGTGTGGGCCTTGTTGCTCCACTGCCCTCCGTCAACCAGGGATGGACGGGTCGTCCGATCTTGCTTCCTGGTGCAGGTCTCTTTGCCAGTGGCATCCCTGTTGGTCCGCTTCCATGGAACAAAAGGGATGCTAGGTGCGATCTCCACATGAGCGGGCCAAGGGATGGAGGGTTCGCCCCTCTTCTCTGGCATAGGTAGCTCCCTTTGTTAGTACACTTCCATAACAAAAGGGATGCTAGGTGTCCGCTCATGGACTTATCATAGCTGCTGGCAGAAGATGGTGCCCAAAAAATGAGATGCTGGAGCTACACATCGCCACAGTTGGGCGCGTTTTATCTTTCCATATGCTTGTGTATTGGTCGCGTAATAGTGACTCGCCAGTCTTTGGCAGCTTGTATTTTGACTAAAGGAATAAAATTATTCAGTTTAGATCTTGTTGTGTACCTTTTGGTGGAAGACTCCTGCGAGCTTTTGGGTAGACTTTCCTCGTGTGCATCGTAGTATTTGTGCCTTTGATTGCTGCCATCATTTTTTAGGAGAGCGGTGCTCGCCTCCAGGGAACCCGTAGGTTACCTTCGCGTTTTCACGGGGAGCAGTGCTCGCCTCTAGGGAACTCATAGGTTACCTTCTCATTTTCAAGGGGAGCGGTGCTCGCCTCTAGGAAACCCTTAAGTTACCTTCTCGTTTTCAAGGGGAGCGGTGCTCACCTCTAGGGAACTCGTAGGTTACCTTCTCGTTTTCAAGGGGAGCAGTGCTCGCCTCTAGGGAACCCGTAGGTTACCTTCTCGTTTTCAAGGGGAGCAGTGTTCGCCCCTAGAAAACACGTAGGTTACCTTCTCATTTTCAAGGGGAGCAGTGCTCGCCTCTAGGGAACCCGTAGGTTACCTTCATGGAGTATGGCTGGTGACGATTCACTGGAAGAATTTTCTGAGGTTTATAGAATTCCACGTCTTGGGTACCTCTTGCCCCCCAGCGTTGCCAGCATGTACGCTCCTTTGCCAAGTACTTCGGTTACCTTGTATGGACCTTCCCAGTTTGGTGCGAGCTTTCCGACGGCTCCTCTGAGCTCTGCCACGCTTGCCCGCCGTAGTACCAAGTCTCCGAGGAAGAAGTGTCGTTCCTTGACTCGAACGTTGTAGTATTGAGCCAACTTTTGTTGATAAGCCACGAGCTTTACCTGGGCGTTTGCTCTGTTTTCTTCAAGTAGGTCCAGGTTTTCTTGTAATGCTTGGTTGTTTCTAGCCTTGTTGAAGTGTTCCACACGCAGTGAGGGATTGGATATTTCTACTGGAACTACTGCCTCCGCACCATATGCGAGGTGGAATGGGGTTTCACCTGTAGCGGCTCTGGCAGTGGTTTTGTGGGCCCAAAGGATGCTCGAGATTGAGTCTATCCACGAGTCGCCTGCTTGATCTAGCCGGGTTTTGATTCGTGGGGGAGTGTTCTGTTGACGTTCTCCACCAATCCATTGGCCTGAGGGTGCCCCGCTGAAGTGTAGTGGTTCCAGATCCCCAATTATGAGCACTTCCCTTGGAAGGCCATGCTCGCAAATTGTCTGCCATTGTCGGTGGTGAGGACTCTTGGTATCCCGAACTTGCAGATGATGTTTCGCAGCACAAACTTCCACGTTGCTTCGCTCATTATCTTCCCTAATGGTTCAGTCTCGACCCATTTGGTGAAGTAGTCAATAGTGACTATGAGGAATTTCTTCCTCTCTTGTGCTTCGGGGAAGGGACCCAATATATCCACCCCCCATTGAGCAAATGGGCGGGGCTCCATCAGGGTATGAAGCTGCGTAGCCGGTTGGTGATGCAGGTTGGCGAATTTCTGGCACTGAGAACATCTCCGGACATACTCGAGGCAGTCTTACTGCAGGGTGGGCCACCAGTACCCTTGCCGGATCATCGTTCGCACGAGTGCTCGCCCCCTTACATGACTTCCGCATAGTCCTTCGTGGACTACTTGAATAGCTTGTCTGACCTCCGTGGGGAACAAGCACTTTAGCAGTGGGGCTAAGAGGGATCGGTGATATAACCGATCATTCACTATTGTGAAATGGACTGCTCGGGCCCTTGTACAACTGGCTTCAGCACAGTCGCTTGGGAGTTGTTGCCGTAGGAGAAAATTCAACATGGGATCCATCCAGGAAGGTTCATAGTCGATGGTGTTTACATGTGGCATTTGCTCTTCTATGCTCGGTGCCGATAATTCTTCCACCAAAATTGACCTCAAGTTGGAGACCGTGGTGGCGGATGCCAAGCGAGAGAGGGCGTCTGCTCGGACGTTCTCCTCTCTAGGGATGTGGACCATCTCGAAGTGGGAGAATTTGTCTACTGCAGCCCTGGCCTTCTCCAGGTATTTGATCATGGAAGGATCGCGTGCTTCGAATTCTCCTCTGACCTAGTTAGTGATGAGCATGGACTCATTGTATGCTCGCACGCTTGACGCTCCCAAGTGTTTTGCCATGCGCATCCTTGAGAGAAGGGCTTCGTACTCAGCCGCGTTATTTGTGGTCGGGAAGTTGAAGCGTAGGGCGTATTGAAGTTCTACCCCTTCTGGCGAAAGTAAGATGGTGAGGACACGCGCCGTAGTTCACGATGGAGTACACGGATCACGCCGGCATCCCTTTGGCTCGACGATCACTTGGCGGACTAGCGGAGTTATCTTCATACTTTAGGCCATGCTGGGCCTTGGATTAGTCCCTGCGTGGACACTTTTATTATTTGTGGACCTTTGTAGGCCAATTGGAGCCAATTAGGCTTTAGTCGGATCATTTTATGCTTATTAGGTAGGAGATAGGGCTACTGGGCCACATTCTTGGTTCAAGCCTTGGCCCATTTGGGCTGGCTGCCCAACCCTATGCTTGGCCTACCTTGGGATTTGCGCCCCCCTTCCCTAGGGTTAGGGTTTTGGGCGCCCCCCCCTTCTTTCCCTCCTCTTGGAAGGTGGCAGCCCCCCCCTCCCTTGAATCAAGGAGCCTTGTGCGCCCCTCCTCCTTGATTCTAGGAGAGGGTCGCACAAGCCCTTCCCCATTCGACAACCCCTCCCTCCTTGCACCCCCTTCCCAAGCCATGTGCGCACCCCTCTCCCCTCCCTCTTGGCTAGGGTTTCAACCTTAGCATCTCCCCTCCCCATATATAAGCCTTGTAATTTTCTTTGAGGGAAAAATAATGAAGAATATTTGTGAGCAAGACTCCATGGTGGCTGCGCCCCCCTTCTCTCTCCCTCTTTGATCCTGCGACGGGATCAACCCCGGGGTGTGACTCCCCATCCCTCGGTGCGACGCCGAGGTTCCCTCTCCCCTTATCTCTTTCACAGGTGCACGGATCTGCTCGTCAGATTTCTACCCCGAGTTGCAGCGGCGCCCCCATCCGGTTCTGGTCGAGTCTGAGCCTCTCCCTTTTTCTGGAGATACTTCTACGAGTCGGAGACACGTGGACTTTAGTTTCGTCTCGATCCGAGGTCTACATCGCCGATGGTGATTTTCTTCGCAAGGCTGCGCACAGATCTCCAACCCTGCAGTCCAGAACTGGTCCGCCCCCTTGCAAATTTTCTGCAGGTCGGCCAACTCCGAGTTTGGATCTGGTCTCTTCAGGGATCGTACCTCTCTTCTTCCTCTTTCCAACGCCGCCGACCTCGCCTCGTTTCCATGGCGGAGCTGAGCGTGGCGTCAATTCTCGTGGGACCACGCAGATCAACCTGTGCAGTCCGACCCCAGGATCAGCAACGACTTGCAGAGGTTCTCCCGGCCAACCCCGGTCACATCTGATCAAGCCCTTCAGTCGGGACTTGCTGCTCTGCGTCCCCGACGTCCTCCCTCAAGCGGTACCTCGTTCGCCTACCGGAGCAACGAGTTATCATTTTTCCCGCTCGAGCGCGCTGTTCTGCCAGCAGAATCCCTGTCACGACTTGCAGGTTCGCCCCCGGCTTCCACGGACAGAATCTGCGAGCCCCCTTTGGCCGAGGCTTCCTCCCGTGACCTAGCTACGCACCCTCACTGACGGCGCCTCAATCGGACACCGGACCAGGCCGTGGGAGCTTCCGCCACCGAGTCGCGCACTGCTGCGAACCTGCTGACCGCCACTCGGATCCTCCTCGCGGCCATCCCTTCACCGAGTGCTGCCCGTCAGCCCGTGCTTCGGCAGCCCCGAATCCGACGTGTGTAGCCTGTTATCTCCCTGCGAGGAGTGGGCATTTTGGTTGGAATTGTATTAATATTCATCTTGTGTATCGGGGTTGTTGATCTCGGCCGGGGTTTCTTCCCCACGCCTAGGCGTGGAGGTACGTGCGACGCTCCTCTCTGTCGACATTATGCTTTACTAGTATGCTTTCTTGTATGCCGCGTGAGTGTTTAGGTTCCTAGCTCGTTTGTTAGTCACCGCGTGGATGTGAGTTGAGAGCACCCGTCCCGTAGCCCTAGTCGAGCGCCGAGCTCGGACTAGATTCCCTTAGACGTACGGCGGTTCCTTAGCAACTGAGATCCCCACGCTTCCCTCATAGGGACGGTCGTTGGGCTTGAATTTCTTGTTGAGAGACGCCTCCACCCGGAGGAACGCTACGGAGGTCAGCCGCCCGGCTTGCCTTTGGCGTGCGAGTGCTGGCCGCACTTTGTTGCATTCGTAGGTCCTAGCCCTTTTCAGTCCCGTCCCGCATCATAAGACCAGTCCTGCACCGCTACCAACAGCGCAGGATGATCCGTCGACATACAGTTCCCAAACCGGTCCCGAGGAGTGCTCGGGCGAGTCTTCGACCGATATCGTACATTCGGCGACGAAGTCAGCGAGGGCCTGGGCTTTGATCCCGGTCCTCGGATGGAACTTAACGTTGAACTCGCCCAGCTCGATCGCCCACTTGACTAGCCTTCCTGAAGCGTCAGGATTTTGGAAGATTTGTCATAGCGGCTGATCAGTGAGGACAGCGATTAGGTGAGTCAGGAAGTACGGACGTAGTTTGCGAGCGGCCATGACTAGAGCCAAGGCGAACTTCTCAGTTCATGAGTACCGAAATTCCGGCCCTTGTACTGCTCGACTAACGTAGTAGACGGGCTTCATGACACCAGCTTCTTCTTGGGTGAGTACGGCGCTCATCGTGCTCGGTGTCACCGATAGGTACAGGAGTAATTGTTTTCCCTTTTGTGGCTTGGAGAGTACGGGAGGAGTGGCCAGATAGCACTTTAGCTATTCAAATGCTTGCTCGCACTCCTGATCCCAGTCGATCTACCCTTTCTTCTCCGGCGTCTTGTTAGCCTGCTTAATTAGTCGGAAGAAGGGAAGACTGTAGATGCCTAATTTCGGACATCCCGCAGACCTTGTCTGGCCATCATAGAAGTGATACTTTTCCTTGGTTGATTGGTTGTGTGGAGTCTCATCCTTGTTTAGGTAGGCTTCACCCAGTCCCTTTGCGGATCCAACTTCGTGGTAAGTTGCAGCGCCCTCCTGCCTGTAAGGTCGGGGGTTCAGGGGCGTGACCCTAGGTGAATTTTTAGAGGCTCTATACACATTCTCTGCCCTGATCCCTGGGCGGCCAAGGTGCTGGCCACCCACATCCCTGGGCGACCAGAGACCTGGCCGCCCAGCCCATTCCAGGGCGGCCACAGAGTTGGCCGCCCAGCTCCCAAGGTGACCATCGACCTGGCCACCCAGCTCCTTCAAGGTGGCCAGACTGTTGGCCGCCCAGCCCCTCAAGAAGGCCATCGACCTGGCCGCCCAGCTCCTTTGGACGGCCAGAGCTTTGGTCGCCTCCTGTCAACCATCCGTCAACCCCACGTTCTGCCTACTCTCGGCACGTTCTCCGGAACTGCTCCCACTCCGGGAGGTTCGAGACCCACGTAGCTTTCACGTAATCCATATTTTTGAATGATTTTGATGGAGGGAAATCCCCCACATACAAAAACTTGGTTCTGAATCATCTCATGGGGGGAGATCCTTTCGGTGGGGGGGGGATTGGACATTTGCTCATGGAGAGAGTTGGACATTTTCTGGGGTGGTAGGAAGAGACCGTTCTAGAGGTTCTAGCAGTCTAGAGAGCACCTTCCCTCATCATCGTCGATCCATCTGAAGTTGGAGAGCTCCGGCGTGGACGAGCCCCAGTTGCAGGGGGCGGCCATCGACATGGCTGCCCACCACCCTTGAGTGGCCACAAAACTGGCCGCCCTCCTGTTGGTTGACGGGCAAACCCCGTCTTTCCTCTCCCCTTGTCCTCCATTTTGCTGCATTCTATTCCATTTTACTACATTGCATGCATATTAGACTTGCCTAAATCCCTTTTTTAAAAGAGGTTTTTCAACCCAAAACATAGGGAAGGCGGATGGTCGAAAGTCTCGGCCATCCCCCTTTCCGCCCCCCTTCCCGGTACGATTGACCCCATTTGCATGTTTTCTGTACTTCTATGAGCATTTCCTACACTTCACAGTCTAATGACCTATTCTCTATTTGCTGGTAATTTGCAGGAACTTCATCGTCGACTCGCAGAGCTCCGCGTTCTTGGCCGGCCGAGAGCAAGGAGAGAAGAACTCACCATCTCCCCACTCCTAAGGCATCCACGATCATCACCCCTGTGAGGTTTAGGTAAACACCTCTGGCAATCACACATATTTCTATCTTTCTAACCTGTCCACTGTAGGTAGCAGTGGCACAAGTTCGGGAGGACACACACGCCCGTCGTACGCGGCACCGCCACCTTCCGGCGCCTACGAAGACACCTTTCGGCTGCTCGGGACAAGAAGCGGGTTAAAGCGGTGATGCGGCCGGTGAGGCATTGGACCTCCCTCACTCGTCCTGGTCACTTCATTTCCAACACTGCGCGGATCTGATCGGGGTTGACTTCGATCCCTCGATGGGTAACGAGGAATCCGAGGAACTTCCCCGATCTGACACCGAACGCACATTTAGTTAGGTTGAGTTTCATATTGTACCTTCTGAGTGTGGCGAAGGTCTCCGCCAAGTCTCCCAAGTGTTCGGTGTTGTCCCTATGATTTTGATGTTTTGATGATGACAAATATTATGACTTATTATATATTCTTGATGACACAATTTTGATGGCTTTATTACTAAATTTCATCATCTCTATATAGCAGTATGAAATATGTGTCAGGACATGATCTAAATGGCTCAGGATAATGACTATTCAAAAAGGGGGGTGAACAGTCAACGATGGTAGCTAAAAGTCAATGCCAGGTAAGGTCAATGCACACTTCAACCTGAAGAATATAGGTTAGTGCATATACCTTAAACTCTGTGCGTTAATTTCAGTTCATAAGGTTGATGCTAGTTCTGTTTGCAGCATCTAAGGTCAATGCATGTTAAGGTCATTGATAGCTAAGATCGATGTTAGTATGTTTGTATATTAGCTAAAGTCGATGCTAGTATGTTCATATAACTAACTAAGGTCGATGTTAGTATGTTTATATACTAACTGAGGTCGGTGTTAGTATATGTGTTCACTAACTAAGGTCGATGCTAGTATGCTTATATACTAACTAAGGTCGATGCTAGTTAATCTTGCACAGAATGCAAGTCGATGCATGTTTCATCAGCACTAGCTAAGGTCGATGCTAGTTACAGTTTCAAGCAGCTAAGGTCGGTGCATGTTTTCCTCCTTCACACAAGGTCTGTGCACATGTGTATTAAAGGTATGTTCACGATTCAACAAGGTTAGTGCACATTTGCTTTGCGCTTGACTAAGGTCGGTGCTATTTGGGTTTTCACATACATAAGGTCGGTGCTAGTTCATGTTTCATGCGCATAAGGTCAATGCATGTTTTGCACCCTACACACCAAGGTCCGAGCATGTCTTGGGTCTATGCATGATGAAGTCTGTGCATATTTCTATATATCCTTTATGAAGTCTGTGCATGTTTTCAAGCAGCATAAGCAAGTCTGTGCATGTTTTCTGGCAGAAGCATAAGCAAGTCTGTGCATGTTTGCACACTGCACCATCAAGTCCATGCACATGCATCATGCAAGTCAGTGCACAGTGTTAGCAATGCACTTCAAGTCCGTGCACATTTGGCCTTCACAAGATAAGTTCTGTGCACATGTTTGCTTGCAGCAAAGTCACGTCTGCACACATTTCCCTTATGCTTAAACCAAGTCTGCATACCTTTCCATTATGCTTAAAAATCAAGTCAGTGCATTTTCTCCATTTGCCTTAATCATGTTTGTGCATATCTTCTTTACACCTGTCTAACTTTATAAAGTCTATGCACATTGATTATTCACGCATGCCTTCAAATGTTTGACAAAATGCCTAATGACTGTCTGTTTTAACAGGGACTTGATGAAAGCGCAACCACGTGGGTTCTAAGTAAGGCTAATGATTGGGAAGTGAACGAAGGCCACTCTGACTGGAGCGACTGCCACGTGGATCATTGCCTTTCCTGCTCCTTGACACGTGGCCTCTCCAGAAGAGCAGGAATGTTCTCTCCACACGCCAGATGCGTGAGCTCGTGGGAACCCAGATCTGGTAGTCTATAAAAGTGATCAAGCACTCAGAATTTCAGATAATAGAAGAGAGAAGGGTGGACAATAGAAGAAGGAGCCATCAGGAAGTGAAGCAGACAGATTAGAAGAAAAGAAAGAGTGAGCCTGCAGAGAGAGTAAGAGCCATTGTGCAAGCAGAAGAAAAAGAAGAGAAGAAAAAGAAAGAGGAAGAGAGAGTTGAGAGGCTGAAGCAGCTGGTGCCAATATTGAAGATCTGTTCATGCATTGACTCGTGGATCAAATCCAGAGTCATTGTGCTCTTCGGAGCTATATCTATTTTTGCTTCTCCTTTTTGTTTTTCATTTGTTCCTTCCATTTCATTAGTGTTTTCCGATTCTCTGTTTTGGGTATCTGGTTCCTCCTGTGTGTTCAAGAGAAGGGAGATTTGGTCTTCGGTTGTGGGCAACTGGGTGTTGCTCACGGTTCCTCCTGAGGATTCAGGAGAAGGGAGTTTCATCTCCGGCTTCCCTCTGGGTTTCAGAGGAAGGGAGACTTGGGTCTCCGGTTGAGAGTGGATGGGGGTCACTCACGGTTTCCCCTCCGGTTTGGAGGAAGGGAGGTTTGCCTCCATATCTAGTTCTTTGGGTAGCAGAGCTAGGGTGCTGGTCTTGTGGGAAGCAAGATCAGGTCGAGGGATTTGTCTCCCTCAGGGCAAGCTGTTAGGCAGCGTATGTTTACAGACTGAGTCTGCCTGTTCTTGCTTGGAGCAATGGTAGCCTCACTCAGATTGAGTGAGGGGTGGACGTAGATCTCGATTTGAGATCAAACCACCTTAAAAATCATGTGTACCGTGGTTTGTGTTTGTGAATTTGTCCAACTCCATATCTTCTATCTCCTTCACAGGGTAATTTGCTTCATTGTCTATCTCAATGTGCTCTTGATCTTATGAGCTTAATCTGCTCCTACCGAAAGTGTTTCTAAGCTGAATTCCTAAGATAGAGTCAGTGGGTTTCATAACATTAGCTCTCAGTTCTTGTCTCCATCTTGTTGCATTTAGTTTTCACATAGTGCTTGATGCTCACTTAGTGTTCGAGTGTGAGCCTATATAGAACATCCTTTAGATTGAGCTATCTGGTTTTATTTCCGCACAAATTCTTCAGGGAAAGTTTTAATTGAAGTAACTTTTTAAACTGGGATTCATTCACCCCCCCCTCTGAATCTCAGCCTTGCACCCATATATTCTAACAATTGATATCAGAGCGGGTCTCTAATTCATCAGATCCAACGATCTGCAGAGGATCCTGCTAGTTTTCGGTGCATTATTGTCTTCATCATACTGTTTTGAAACTGTCTGTTACTTAGATCCATGGCTCATCCACCGATTTTCGATGGTACTAGTTTTAACTTATGGCTTAACAACTTGCACATGTTTGTCAAGTCTGTTAATCCTAATCTGTGGAAGATCATTACTCATAGTCCACACAGACTACCAAAGAACAAGTCCAAATGGACTGACAGTCATAAATCCATGAGTGGTGAAAACCAAAAAGCTTTGGAGATGATAAAGGTAGCTACTAACATGGCATTCCATTCTTGTTTTTATGATTGCAGATCTGCAAGAGAGATACTGGATAGACTGAAGACCGCCGATAAAGGAAATGAAGGCGAATGTCTAATGGCGGAGAAAGGTAATCAAAGTAACAGCCAAAATGAAGAAGAGGATGATGATCAGGTAAACCCCTTCAAGAATTATACTTTAACTGATTAGCAGGATGCATATGGTGAGTTATTAGAGTCACATGAGATGTTAAGAAAATAATATAAAAATTGAAAAAGAAAATTGATCTGAATAGTTCAGAGTCCTCATGTGAAAATTGCTTAAAACTGAAACAATCCTATGATGCATGCTTGTCTGATGTCCAAATGCTTAAGAAACAAATTGGCTCATACAAAGAATAAAATCAAGAACTTGAATGTGAAATTTCTGAACTAAAATAAAAATTTAACTCGATTGATGATGATCAGGTACATATCAATAATTTAGTTCAGAATGAAAAACTGTTGAAAGATTTTGAGTATGTTAGCTCTAAATTGAATGCTTTAAAATCTGAGAATGAATGTCTTAGGAAACAATGTGAAAAACACAAAGCTGAAACAACTTCCTCTGATAAATCAGTTTGTAATAAATGTGAATTTCTGAAGGAAATAAATGAAAGCCTTCACAGTGATTTAGAATGGCATCAAAACTTAGTTGCATCCTTGGGGGAAGAGAACAAAAATTTGTTGGATGAAAAATTAGAAACTGAACGAAGAGAAGAAAGGCTGAGTGAAGAGTTGAATTCCAAATCTGATAACAGTAGTGAACAGGTTGAACAATTAAAATTAGAAAATGAGAGACTCAAACATCTCAACTCTGCTATTTCTGAAAAACTCTTAACCATAGAAAAAGGAAAATCTGTTTGTGTAAAAGAGTCTGAAAAACTGCACAATCTGGAACAAGAAGTTGAGAACTATAAAACTGCAAACAAAGAATACAGGTCATTTGAGTTTATGAATCTTTCTCTCTCTTCCATTTTCTTGTGAGAGAAACTCTGGTTTTCCCGCCGTTTTCTCCTTGTGCGTCTCCCTCCTTGCCGGCCATGGCCGGTGTGGCGGGAGGTCCTCCGCCTCCTCTGGTGCCGCTGGAGACAGCTTCATCTGCATCTCAAGTGGTCTCTCGTCGTACCTTTGCGCAGGCACTCATGGAGTATAAGTTTAGGCCAACGATTCCAATTCCGGTGAAGGAACCTGCTTTCACCGATCGGGGAGAGCCTGCGGTGTTCTTCACCAAGGCGGATGTCCAAGCATCCCTCCAATTCCTTTCTTTCTCCATTGTTGCCAAATGTTCTTATGGTCGGCCTAATTTTTCCGATATCAAAAGCTGCTTGATGCAGCGGCTGGATTTAGTTTCTGATTTTGTCATTAGTAAATTGAACCCGCGACACCTGCTCTTCCGATTTACTTGTGAATCGGACTTCTTGAAGTTGCTGATACAGAAGAATCTTTACATTAAGGGATTCCTGTTTCGTTTCTTCCGCTGGACACCGGAGTTTAACTTTGATGCAGATCCGCCGACGGTGCTAGTCTAGATCGGCTTCCCAGCACTGCCTGCTAACCTGTATCACACAGATTGCTTGCGGTCTATATCTAGAAATTTTGGGAATGTGCTGCACATTCATGAAAGAACTCTGGCCATGACGGATACATCGGAGGCCTTGATCTGTGTTGAGATGGATTTATCTGCCTTGCGCAAGGAACGATTATGGATAGATTTGGATGGAAATGGTTATTGGCAACCTGTAAATTACAACCGTGCTCCGCTGCTTTGTTCTTTTTGTCATAAGCTTGGTCACGAAGTTGATGTTTGCAAGAAGAAGCAGGGAAGGTTGGCCAAAGCCCGATCAACAAAAGAACCAGATCCCAAGTATCCCAAACAGGCTTTCAGGCCTCGGCTGACTGATCCTCCGGCTGTTCGGCAAAATGTGGCTGTAGAAAATAAGTTCGAGATCTTACAACAGGCTGCGGAGTTACTGGAACAGGAACAAAATAACTCTGCCTCTAGCATCTATGTAGGGCCTCTTCAGGTCCCGGAGCACCAAGAGGGGGCGCCTCCAGGCCCTGTTCTTCAGCCCCCTTCAAAATCTGACAATGGAGTAGTTGGTGAGCTGGTACAATTAGTCAATCAGACAGTAAAAAATTCTTTATCTGATGTGGAGGTTTTATTACCAGAACTGGAGATTCATAAGGCCAGTACACTAATAGCGAATACCGCCTATTTGGACAATGACATTTTGTAGTTCCAGTTACTGGAAAAGGGAGGTGAGAATGCTAGAAGAATACACAATGGTGGGATAGTAACTAGATCTAAAGCTAGATCGATGGAGGAAATCTTCCTAAATCCTCCATGATTTTACCAATCCTAATTTGGAATATTCATGGGGTAGGGAACACTGCTTCCCGTAGAGGCTTAAAACACTTAGTTCAGTCTAATAAGGTCAATATGGTGGCCATCAGTGAACCTATGTTGAGTATTAATAAAGCTCCTCAATTGGGAAGATATATCAAGCTTGGGAGGTTTGCAGGTAACAACTCTCTTGATTCTAAGATTTGGATATTCTTGCATGACAGTTATGATCTGGAGGTTATTGCCTCCTCTTCTCAATATATCACTCTCGGACTGAAGGTGTACAATTCATTCTGTACATACTATTCTTTTGTATATGCTTCTTGTGCTCTTCACCTTCGACAGTCCCTCTTCAGTGATCTAGCTCTCTTTGCTACTTCTATTACTATCCCCTGGTTGATGGGAGGTGATTTTAATTGTGTCCTAAGGCCCTCAGAGAAGATAGGAGGCGGCCTCCCAGCTCTAGCTTCTATGTCAGACTTTAACAATTTTCTTTGTTCTGCTGGCCTGATTGATGCTGGATTTCAAGGGCCTGCAATGACCTGGACAAATAATAGAGCTGGTATAGCTAACATACGGGCAAGACTTGATCGTGTATTAGTGAATAGCTCTTGCCACTCTGTAAATCCACTACTGACTATCAAACATTTATCTAGGGGTCCCTCTGACCATGCTCCCCTTCTCCTTAATACTGACAGTTTGTCGAACTGTCCTGGCCGCTTCATTTTCCAGAGGATGTGGTGTACTCACATTTCCTTTAAACAGTGTGTTTCTAATGCTTGGCAGCAAACCAACATTAGTCATCCCAATGCCATGGTTCGGCTCTTTGTTAAATTGAAGACTGTTAAAGACTCTTTGCGAAAATGGAACAAGGAAGTCCTTGGGGATGTATTCTGTAATGTAAGTCTTGCTGAAGCTGAAGTGGCACTTAAACAGAACACTTATGACTCAGACCCTTCTCCAATTCATAGAGAGGGGCTAAATGCTAGTCTCCGCCAAGCTTTACTTAGAGAAGAAATTTTTTGGAACCAGAAGTCCAGAGTAGAATGGATAGAATGTGGGGACAGAAACACCTCCTTTTATCATGCTGTTGCCCAATGTAATAGAAGGAGAAATGCTATCAGAAGATTGAAAGTAGGAGACCCTGAAGAATGGTGTGATAATCAGGAAACTTTGAGGAGTCATGCAGAGGCTTTCTTCAAGAACCTTTTCTCTACTGAGGAACACTTCACAAATCCAAACTTGATGGAATGCATTCCACAGGTTATAACTGAAGCTCAGAACTCTACTCTATGTGCCAAACCAGATGCTTCAGAAGTCCGGAAAGCGGTGTGGTCTCTAAAGGGCTCCAGTTCTCCTGGCCCAGATGGTTTTTCTGGAGAATTTTATACAGCAGTCTGGGATATAATTGGGCAGGATGTTACTGAAGCTGTTAGTGCATTTTTTGAAGGCTTCCCTTTTCCAAGAGGTATATCTTCCTCTCTCATCACTCTAATCCCTAAGGTGCCAGAGCCCAGGTCCTTTAGTGATTTCAGACCTATAAGCTTGTGCAATTTTTCATATAAAATCATTTCCCGGATTATCTCTGAAAGATTGGCTCCCTTATTGCCAAGCATTATATCAGTGGAGCAAGGGGCATTTGTTAAGGGGAGATTAATTTTAGACAATGTGGCTCTTGCTCGGCAGTTAATGATGGATATAAATAAAAAGGTACGTGGTCATAATATGATCGTTAAGCTTGATATGGCAAAGGCCTATGATAGGATGGAATGGGATTTCATCTTGACTGTCATGAGGAAATTTGGTTTCAGTACCAGATTTACTTCGTACATTGGAATGCTTCTTTATAATTGTTGGTTTTCGGTTAATTTTAATGGAGTGGCATCAGGCTTTTTTAAGTCAAGCAGGGGCATTAGGCAAGGGGACCCCATAGCTCCATACCTGTTCATAATTGCTTCTGAAGTTCTTAGTAGTGGCCTCTCTGCCCGATTTCAATCTGGAAGCTTACAAGGTTACAAAGGACCAAGGCAGTCTATGCAGATTACACACTTATTATATGCAGATCATTCTCTGGTTTTCCTTAATGCTAGCAGATAGAATGTTGTGGCATTCCAACAATTCATATGCAGATATGAGCAATGCTCAGGGCAGCAAGTGAATGTTAATAAAAGCTGCTTTATTCTTTCAGAGAAAGCACCTTCCTCCCTTAAACAGTCAATTCAAGCTCTTACAGGTTTTAAAAATCAGATTGCTGGTATCAACTATTTGGGTATTCCTGTGAAAAAGGGTAGGTACCTCTACTCTGATTTTAAATCCCTGATTGAAAGGGTTCAGATTAAGCTGGAAGGTTGGAAATCCAAACTTTTATCCCAAGCTGGTAGAGTTGTTCTTATAGATTCTGTTTTGCATAGCATGCCAATCTACCTTGCTTCTGCTTGTTTTATCCCAAAGAAGGTTATCAGATTCATTGACAGTCAATGTGCTAATTTCTTCTGGCAAGGCAGTGATGGCAAAAACCGAAGACATTGGATAGCTTGGTCAGTAATTCAGAGGCCATGCTCAGAGGGAGGACTGGGAATAAGAGATCTACAATGGGTTCAAATCTCATTGGCAGTTAAGAGCTTATGGAACATTCTTCATGGGTCTTCCCTCTGGTCTCAATATGCTAGGCAACGTTTTATTAAATTTCATTTTGTCAACTGTACTAAGCCTTTCCCTGCAGGTATGCCTTTGGCAGTCTTCAGGCAAGCACAAGATTTCTTAATAAATAATAGCAGGTGGCTTATTGGGAATGGGGCAGAAATAGATTTTCTGAGAGATAACTGGACTGGTCTAGGCCCTGCCATTAATGTTGTTCAGACCGATGGTAGAAATAGAGGTGCAGATCTCCCTCTGGCTTCTGTCCGAGAAGTGCTCCAGGACTCTCAGCATATTGCCAGGGGTTTTCTCAGTAACAACTTTCACTTTCCACACATCCAGTTTAGCAATGAGGCCGACATCTGTATTTGGACAGGCACTTTAAAGGGCAATTTCTTAGTAAAGTCAACATGTAATTTGATCCGAACAAAAGGTATTCGGAGGCCAGCTTGGGCCAAGCTATGGCACTCAGCTATTGCTCCAAGAGCAGCTCTCTTCACCTGGAAAATATTCCACCGAGCATTGCCGGTTGACAGTAGGGTGGCTGAATATGGGATTCAAATGGCCTCTAGGTGCAGCTGTTGTTCATCTCCTACCCAAGAAGACCTAAACCATGTTTTCATCTCCAGTGAGTTGGCTTCTGAGTTATGGGGCTGGGTGCACCCTCTTGTTAGCAACAAGATTGCTCTTTGTGAGCAGATTACAACCCGAAGCTGGAATTTAATCTCTGCAACTAACCTGTCATCTGCAATACAGTTTATTGGGATGTATGCTGTAATCTTGATGATATGGGAAATATGGAAACATAGATTTGCTCTAAGATTTGAAGGAGTGGCCCTCAACAGTGCATCCATCAAAAGGAAAACAATCTCTTCAATAGCTTTGGTGTTGGACAAGCTAAATTTTCACAAGCCTTTATCTCCAGCCCAATTTCATTGCTTAGCATCCTTCCAATTATATCCACGGGTGGAAATCAAACAGCCACTCTTGGTCTTTTGTCAATTGGCTGCCCAAGATTTTACACTGCATGTAGATGGAGCCTCGAAGGGCAACCCCGGCAAAAGTGGAGGTGGAGGATGTATAAGGGACCCTGCAGGCAAACTCATAGTTGGTTTTGCATTTCACTATGGTCAAGGCAATAGTATCTCAGTAGAGACAAGGGCTCTTCATGATGGTTTAGCCATTGCTAAGCAATGTCAAATTAGGCTGGCAGCAGTGTACTCGGATTGTGCCCTCCTAGTAGAGGCAATCCGGAATGGAATGGCCCCAAGCTGGATGGTCCTTCCCTGGTGGAAAAGGACCTTGGATCTCCTCCAGGACAATGGGTGTCCGGTTTGGCATGTATTCAGAGAAGGGAATCAAGTTGCTGATTCCCTTGCCTCTTATGCATGCACCATTACAGAAAACACAATTTTCACTCAAGTAGGGGACCTCCCGCGATTGGCCATGGGAGCGATAAGAATAGACAAAGTTGGATTGCCAGCCATCCGTCTCCGTTAGCCTCTTAATGTTCAGACATTGAATGCACATGGAGTGCAATGTATGGACTTCTCAAATGTACAGACTTCACAAAGTTGCAGCGTAAGGGCGTGCAGTGTACAGACTTCACAATGTACAGACCTCACAAAGCTGCAGCGAAAGGGAGTACAGTGTATAGACTTAAGTAGCAAATGGGAGTGCAGTGTATGGACTTCTTAAAGCTCAAACATTGAATGTACAAACTTCAGCAGTGAAAGGGAATGCAGTGTATGGACTTCTCAACTCTACAGACTTCACAAAGCTGCAGCGATAGGGTGTGTAGTGTACAGACTTCACACTGTACAGACTTCAGCAAAGCCTTGACATTGAATGTACATACTTCAGCACTGGACTTCACAAAGCTGCAACGAAAGGGTGTGTAGTGTACAGACTTCACACTGTACAGACTTCAGCAAAGCCTTGACATTGAATGTACAGACTTCAGTACTGGACTTTAGTAGCGAATGGGAGTGCAGTGTATGGAGTTCTTAAAGCTCAGACATTGAATGTACAGACTTCAGACTATACATACTTCACAAAGATGCAGCGTAAGGGCGTGCAGTGTATGAACTTCCCAATGTATAGACTTCAAAAAGCTCCGACTGCAGCAGCGAAGGGGCTGTACAGACTTCACAAAGCCCAGACACTGAATGCGCCAGTCTCTAGAGGACTATACATCTTTCTTTACATTTTATATCCCCTTGTATTTTTAGAGGCTTGGCCTCTTATGAATTTGTTCATATTTGGAAAATCAATAAAATAAAGCATCAAGTAGTGATTTGGTGGAGTGAGAACATTCCCTTCCTCTGGAATGGGGGTGCACTCTCCCTTCTTCCTGCTTGATGACTTGGTTTAAAAAAAAACTGCAAATAAAGTGCTAAATGAGTGTGTGAATTGCAGTGAACAAGAGATTACTAGTTATGAGTTACATATTACATCTCTGGAAAATGAAATTAAGGATCTAAAAAGTTCTTTGTCTAAATTTGTTAAAGGATAAGATAACTTGGATAAGCTGCTGGGGATGAAAGTGAATTTTCAGAAAGAGGGGCTGGGGTATAATCCAGTAAATAAGAAGAGCTTTGGAAATAAAATCCATACATCAGTTGTGTGCAACTCTGATCAAACCAGCACCAAAAACCCTCTAGTTTTTCAATTCACAGCTAAAAAGGATCCTGAGGATACTGTGAATCAGAAAACTCATAAACAAACTGAAAAAATGAAGAAGATCAATCACTTGTAGAAAAGACTGAATCACACTCATATTGAGAATGTGCATGCTATAAAAAACACCAACACACCTATCCATGCACTCAAAAAGAAACTCATGACATGCTATTACTGTCACAAGGTTAGTCATCAAATGCATGAATGTAGATTAATGGAATTAGATGATCTGAATGCCAGTAAAATGCATACAAGGAAAACTCATGTCAGAAATCATGCATTTCAGATTAAGAAAATTTACTATTTTCATTGTGGCAAGATGGGTGTTGGCACAAGCTTATTTTCTCGAATTAATCGAGTATTAAGCATAGGGAAATACTCCCTAAATGGAGTAAAATGGCACATCGCCAAAGTTGCTCTACCAGTCGAGTTGTGCTCGAAAATTGCGACGTGTCGCCGGGTCAAGCGGCACAACATAACAACCGAGCATCGGCCCCGAGCAAATGGCACTATGCTAGCCAGTTTCTCGACAACCGGGTCAGTTTCGGGATTCGGGACAACTTGCCGTACCTTACGACACTCTGTGAAGATTCGGGGTTTACCCCCGGACACCCTGCATATGGTGTCACAGCACCGGCGCCTCAACAACCGGGTTAACCTGGGACTCAGAACAGCTTGCCGCATCATACAGCTCTTTGCCAAGGAGCGAGGGTCACCCCGACCACCAGACAAACGGCATCATCATGTCGACGTCCTAATCAGCGGGCCCAACCAAGGGTCCTAACCAGCTAGCCGTGACCCGTGGCAACATCAACGATCAGTCGGGTCCACCCCCGATCACTCAGTTTGCAGGTTTGCCCGCGTTCAACATAGCTACCCGAGCCGACCCGGGGGCACCCTGACTACAAGCCACGCCACGTGGCGCCCAGCAATGAGGCCGGGGTCTACCCTCAAGTCGCCTCCCTCCAGCCCTCTGAAGTCAAAGGAAGACCCGTCAAGGCCAACCGCAAGCTTCAGGAGCTCACAGCACCCGTATATGGCCCGCACACGCGTGTCGGGAACTTCCCCGAGCACCTGGTGGGCGCATATGCTCCAGGCACTCTACAGCAAGTCGGAGCTCAACTCGGGACTCCCAGCAACCCATCGCGTCATGCACCACCATCGTGCGCCCTCGCACGTGGATCGATTTGCGCTGTCAGGTCGCGGGGTTCGACCTACCCGGTCAGGTCGTGGGGGCAGCGCCCCTTGCAGGGGTTTCTGGGGGCGGAGCCCCCAGAAGAAATTTCCTTTTTATAATAGGGGCATTGCCATCTTTTGGTAACCAAAACCCCCAGTCAAACCCCCAGTCTGATGTGTCCCCTGTGGTTCTAGAGTTTTGATGATGACATATATTGTGCCTCATTATGTTTACATCCTTGATGATATAATCCTGTTGCATTATGAGAAACTGTCAGAACAAGTTTTAAGGATGACTCACAAGTCATGAAGTCAACCCAAGTCAAAGTCAAATCATGACAGGTAAGGTCAATGCTCAGATCAGGTAATGCTCTGTCTACTCTCAGATCTTTGATGATGTTTTAGCTAATATGCATAAACTGTTCTGTGCATGCATTTAAGTCTGTACAGCACACACACACATTATCTTGCACACACACACAGTCTGCACATCAAGTCTGTATAGCCCCTAGTCGCAAGACCAAGTCTGTACATTGTCTCATGCATGCATTACTTCAAGTATGTACAGTCAGTGCATTGCTTCATATCAAGTCTAGACATTGTGCATTCCTTCATATCAAGTCTAGACATTGCATGCCACAAGTCTGCACATCCTGTTTGCACTAAGTCTGTACATTGTCTGTGCTTTCACGTGTCTGGTTGCATGAGTCATTAAAGTCTGTACATCGCTTGGCGCTCACCAAGTCTGTACATCGCTTGGCGCTCACCAAGTCTATACATCGCTTGGCGTTCACCAAGTCTATACATCGCTTAAAGTCTGTACAACCAGTCCTTGAGATCAAGTCTATACACTGCATTGGTGGCAAGTCTATACATTGCCTTGTTTCAGGCACGCAGAGTCTGTACAGAGTTTGCACAAGTCTGCATCTTTCAAGTCTATACATCATCTCTCTTAGAGTCTATGTGCATAGTCCATGCATTATCAAGTCTATACATCGTCTCACTCAGTGTCTTTGTGCATGGAGCATTCAAGTCTATACATTGGCCAAGTCTACACATCGTTTACCTGGCTTCTTATTCAAAGTCTATACATTCATGGCATATGTGCATCGTTTGTTCTGCAAGTCTATACATCGGCCTGGGGCTTGCTAAGTCTGTACATCAGTGAAGTCTGTACATCCACCGCTGAACCTTCCAAGTCTATACATTGTCCTGTAGCTAGCAAGCAATTCATCAAGTCTATACATTCCTTACCTTTACCTACGTTCAGAACACCAAGTCTACACATCGGTAAGGTCTGCACATGGTTGCCTTGAAGCTGCATCAAGTCTAGACATTGTCATGTAGCTAGCACGAAGTAAAGTCTGTACATTATCCCCGTGTTCACATGCTTCAAAGTCTATACATCGTGGGCTTCGAGCATTCTAAGTCTGTACATCGGTGAAGTCTGTACATCGTTGGCATGTGCATGTTTCGTCTTCCAAAGTCTATATAGCATGTGTTTGCATCAGTTCATAAGTCTACACATTGTAGCATGCACGAACAATCAAGTCTATACACACTTCAGCACTCAAAGGCTGAACATTCTTCAGCAGAGTCTGTACACACTTCATCACTTAAAGTCTGAACATCCTTCAGTGAAGATTGTACACACTTCAGTGCACATGTGCATCTCCTTCAAAGATGAAGTCTATACAATCCTTTCCAAGCCTTCAAGTATATACACTCGTTGTCAAGCCTTCAAGTCCATACACTGCATCAAGTCTATACAACAAAGTCTGTACAAGGTGTCGACATTAAACTGATAAGTTTCTCTCTGTGTGACAGGTACTGTTCGTGAAGCCTATGAAGGGCACGTGATCCGAGGTTGGCACCTGGCACGTGATCTGAGGACAACGCCCTAATTGTTGTTGCTATAAATACGAAGCCTCCTCCATCTGGAGAAGACTGCTTTAGAGAAAAAAGACTGATCGAGAACAGATCAAGCAAGTGTGATCGAAGCAGAGGCAGAGAGCAGAAAAAGGTAGAAGAAGAAAAAGGAGAGAGCAGCAGAGAGGCTGAAAGCAGAAGAAGAAAAAGAAAAAGAGATTGAGATCGAGAGCTGGTGAAGTAGAAGAAAAAGAGAAAGAGAGATAGAGAGAGGGTTCGTGAAGAAGAAGAAAGAGGAATCATCAGAAGATTTGTTCACTGGCATTTGGATCAAATCCAAGCCAGACTTGCTCCTGCGAGAGCTACTTAGTGTGTCTCATTTCCAGCTTTACGTTGCTGTGTTTTTTTCTTTGTGTTTGCTTTTTATTTTATTCTTTCCATCTATTCACCTTGTTCTTCCGATTCCCTTGTTTGGGATCGGGGTTCCTCCTGTTGTCTCAGGAGAAGGGAGACTTGTTCTCCGGTTTGCTAGCGATTGGGTAGTCTCTAGTGGTTCCCTCTGGTGTGGAGGAAGAGAGGTCCGTGACCTCTGGTTTGTAAGTGGCTGGGAGTCACTTGTGGGTTTCCCTCTGGGTTGGAGGAAGGGAGATTCGTCTCCGGTTCTGGTCTTGTGGGTTACAAGTCCAGGTGGGTTCCCTCCTGGGTGGAGGAAGAGAGACCTCGGTCTCTGGTTGCTAGTGACGGGTAGTCACTAGCGGTTGCCCTCCGGTTGGGAGGAAGAGGGGAGGTTGTTCCCCTGGTCAAACTGTTTGGCAGCACCTGTTGCAGACTGAGTCTGCGGTTCTAGCGTTAGCTAGTGGAAGCCTCACTCCGGTTTGGAGTGAGGGGTGGACGTAGGTCTGTGGACCGAACCACCTAAAAATTATCTGTGCCATGGTTTGCCTTGTGCGTTTGCTCCTTGTCCTCTACCTCTTTCACAGGTTGTATGAACACTCTTGTTACTATCTGCAGTGACCTTGAGCATTACATATTTTGCTAAGTGTGTTTGGTTTCCACTGTTCTGTCTTCGACATTAGTCTTCATCAGGTTCCACTAGTATAGTTAGCAGTTCATCTGGTCGATCAAATGTTTAATTGAGCTCTATAGTTCTTATTCCGCAATTGTATCTAGCAGCAGGCTTATTGTTTTTAATTTGGGCAATATTTTTGGAAGGGGATACATTCACCCCCCCTCTGTATCCATCGCACCGTCCCAACAATTGGTATCAGAGCAGGTGTCTGCATAGAAGGTCCAGCGACCTGCAGATCCGATCATGCTGTCTTGGTGCTATCTCGCTCTTGGTGCATCATTATTCCTATTGCATTAATCTGATCTGTTTCCATGGGTGATCCACCGGTTTTCAACGGCTCTAATATTAATATGTGGTTTGTCAGTCTGCGCAAATATGTTGATGCAGTTAATCCTGATCTATGGAAGTTAATTTCACACGGTCCACACAGATTACCAAAGAAAGAGTCCAAATGGACTGACAGTCACAGCTCAAGGCATGAAGAGAATCAAAGAGCTCTGAATCTAATGAAAGCAGCAACTGACAGGGCCTTACACTCTTGCTTCCATGACTGTAGGTCTGCTAAAGACATCCTGGATAAGCTGAAGCTAGCTCACAGGTTTAATGAGGACAGCTGCATGATGACTAACAGAAATAATCAAAGTGGCAGCGATCAAGGCAGCAGCCAAAATGAAGAAGAGGATGATGATGAGGAGGTAAATCCTTTCGAGAATTTCTCTTTAGATGATTGGGAGAATGTATATGCTGAGTTGCTTGAATCTCATGAACAATTAAGAAAACAATACAAGAACTTGAAAAAGAAAAGTGATCGGGGTAGTTCAAGTTCACCATGTGAAAATTGTTCAAACATGAAGCAATCTCATGATGCATGTTTGTCTAATATCAATATGCATAAAAATCAGAATGAAAAATTGATGAAGGAACTTGAATGTGTTTGCTCTGAACTAAGTAGGCTAAAATCTGAAAATGACTCTCTTAGAAAATCTGTTAAAGAAAATGAAGAAAATTTTGGGAAATTTGAGCAAGAGAAGAATTTGTTTGCTGAAAAATTTATTGCCATAAAATCTGTAAATATGGTATTGCAGAAAGATCTTGAAAAACAGCAAAAAGAATTGAAAGAATTTGAATGTGTTAGCGCTGAATTGGATGTTCTAAAATCTGAAAATGAATGTCTTAGGAAACAATGTGGAAAACTCCAGGCTCAAACAATATGTTCTGGTAAATCTGCTTGCAATGATTGTCCACTTCTTAAGGAAATAAATGAAAATCTTCACTCAAATTTAGAATGGCAGAAGGAGTTAATTGTTTCCCTAAAGGAAGAAAACAGAGAACTGTTAAACAAGATTTTGGAGTTTGAACAGATAGAGGAAGAGCTGAATAATAAAATGAGCTCAATGAAAATTGATAAAGGCTCTGTTGAAGAAATTGAAAATCTGAAATCAAAAAATGACAAATTAACCAAAGAGGTTGAAGGATTGAAGTAGTTGAACACTGCTATGTCAGAGAAACTTCTTCTCTTAGAAAAAAGAAAATCTGTTTACATTGAAGAATCTGAAAAATTGAGAAATCTGGAACAAGAAGTTGAGGAATATAAAATTACAAATAAGGTGCTAAGCGAATGTGTAAATTGTAATGAACAAGAGATTGCCAGTTATGAAATACACATCGTTTCTTTGGAAAATCAAATTGAGGATTTAAATAATTCCTTGTCAAAATTTGTGGACGGAAAAGATAATCTGGACAAGATTCTAGGAACAAAGGTTAATTTTCAGAAGGAAGGGTTGGGCTATAACCCTTCAAACAAGAAGAGTTTTAAAAACAAAGTTCAAACTTCCTTTGTTTCCAGCTCAACTTCTCACAGCCCTCAGAACCTTTCTGGTTATCAGTCAACTGCTCAAAAGAAAATAACAGAAAAATAAAAAGAAAAGATCCAACATGTTCCTCTCCCCACTTTACATGTTTCACCGACACACTCACATGCATCTAAAAAGAAAATGATTTGTTATTACTGTCACAAGATTGGCCATCTGATGCATGAATGTAGATTAATGGAACTAGATGATTTGAATGCCAGGAAAATGCATGCCAGGGACCCTCATGTCAAGAAATTTCCTGTCACTAAGAAAAAGAGCATCTCATGTACCAACTATGGTAAGGTAGGACATAGTGCTGCACAATGTTGGTTTACAAGTGGTAAGAAAAGATCATGTTCGTATCATACAAAATTCTCTGCAAACCAACATGGTTTTAATAAGAACAAATTTGTTCCTGTAAACCAGCACATCACTTGCTATAACTATAACAAATCTGGTCACAAAGACACCGAATGCTGGTCAGGCTCTTTCAGAAGAAATCAAATTAACTACTCTTAATGTGGAAAGCATGGCCATACAGTCAAGGACTGTTGGCATCTTCAAGATAGGAGGGCAAATTTCAAATATGGTAGACATCCTTCTAAGGAAAACATGTTTGGTAAGATTAACAGGAACAACTTTCATAATAAAAATAGAAACCAGTATGCACCTGCACAAAAATTCCATGCTGATAATTGTGTGCATAACAAGAAATCAAAGCATGTTGTTTCCTGTTATTATTGTGGGCAGTTTGGGCACTCCATGAGTGACTGTCGCTTAATGAAATCTGATGACTTACATGTCCAAAGATTATGGAAAGCACCTATCAGAGGTGTTTCTAACAATGTAGGACCCAAGAAGTCTTGGGTACCTAGAAACACAAAATGAGATCTGTGCTTTGCAGGTATGCCTTGGGGATGAGGAATAAAAGGGGGTCAAATAAACCAAGGCATCCAAAGTTTGGTAAAACCCCAACTCTGCTGTTTAAATGCTTGTACACCTGAATTTTCTTTTAGCTGAACATCATGCTTAATATGTCAATTAAGATCTCATGCATACATGTCCATAACTGCATCTGCCATTTGCATTCTTTTCTGATCATGCACTTGCTAGGTGATCTGTGCATACATGAGATTAAAAGGTTGTCTGCATTTGATGCATACATATGCCAATTGCAGATGTTTGATATTTGTTAAAATACATAATCACTGAAAATAAATTGTATTCTAAAAAATCTGAAAAGCTGAATTGAATAAATCTGTTGCTTGGACGATGTCTCATGCTTAAAAATGTTCATCTGCACATTTGACATGTACATGCATTCACAATTACACATAAATAGCATATTGCCTGCTTAAGATACATATAGAACTGCATCTGCATTGGATTGTCATGCATGACTCTTGGTATATTAAATGGTAAGCTACTAAAAGGCAAGTGAAATCTATCTGGAAGTGTTTGCTATGTGTGAGGTGATTTTTAGACCAAGTCCTTCGCCTGCTACCATAGGTCAGAATTGCACGAAGAGCAGTCTAAATGTTCATGAGCACATGCCATAAAAATTCCATACATAAATTCCATTGCATTCATTGTTCTTAGACTTCAGTCATACAGTGCATAGTGTCAGGGGGAGTTGCATACCAAGGAAACAATGTGATCATTGCATATATTACATGCTGTCAGCTCACTGCACTTGCACTTAATGGTTAGAAGTGTCGACACCTTGAGTGCTAGCTCATGCATACATTTAGGGGGAGCATTATTCATACTCTTGAAATCGCATCTGACCCATGCATTGCAACACATTTCAACTTCCTGCTTCAACTGTTATCAGCCATTTTCACTCATCCTATCCATTGGTATCTGTTGAATTGGTTGTTCCTTAAAATGATTCAGCCTTCCTTGAAAATTCAAAAAGACTTCTCTGTGCATATCCTGATCATAAATATGAAAATAACTTAAAGAGGAATCTTCTATTATATAGGACTATGAATGTCTGATTCTTTCAGCCGGTTGAAGTTTCGTGTATGTCTTGTGTTTGCTTATGAACATATCTTGAAAATATCTGAGTTAGTCTTAATAAACTTTAACCAACATTTTCATGTTGTGTTTTTTTTAACTCTTCTGAATTCTGAAAATTCTGAAATCATGATATTCCTTGATTGATATGTATGAAATTAGTATTGATTTTTAAACATCTGAGAATATGGAACATGTCTAAGGGTAAATCCTGTCAGAGCAATGACTTTGGTCACTAAGAAACCATGTACAAAGGACTGTGTCATGAGGTGCCATAGTTAACTCTGCTTAAGAATGATTGATAATCTAGCAGAGCAATGACATGCACACTGAGAAATACATCTCACTCATCAAAGAAATGATTTGTAGTGTGTCATGAAGTGTAAATGCAATCTCTGTTCCTATGAAGCATGACCGTTAGTCCTTCCAAGTGCTTAGGGATATTGGCATCTAAACAACGTGTATCCTCTAGTTACAAGGGTATACTAAACTCAAGTGCTCATGAAGAATGTTATAAAAATTGTTGCTGATCTAGTGTATCATTTGAAAATGTGTGCAAAAGAAATATTCTATTGGAACCCTTGACAGAAACAAATAATTTCTTATGTGTTTAACTTCATTACTATTGATTGCATCTCTTAAAAGAATTTTTGAAATTGAGTGAGTAAGAAAGAAGAAGATTAAACAAGACTGTCAATATGAAAGCAATGTTCACTTTTATTAAAATTGATTTCAGATATGAGTACAGAAAGCTTATGAACAAGCCTTGCATACATCATATTCTGATCTGACTTGTCAATGAAGATCATTCATAAATCTCTATAATAGAAGAGTCTGAAATACCTGTCTAATCAGATTTATGAAATTGATATCCCATTGAAAACCTTTCTCATTCATTCTGAGTGCTTTCTTTCTCACAATGGACTCCATTACTTCAGACCTGACTGTTGACTTCTTTATGTCCTGAGCTTCATTCCAATCACTGTCCATCTAAGGGGGAGAATTCTTGCATGTCCCTGTGGTTCAATGTTCATTCAGGAGAGTATCTTGTCAGGGGGAGTTTTTGATGACTGTAACTCACAGCATTGCATAATAGCTCCTTCAACAGTCAATGAACATTCCATTCTTTTTGATGTTGTCAAAGGGGGAGAACTTTTGTGAGTCATCATTTGCATCAATCAACACTTGCATCACATGGTGTTTTACATGCTCACTTCTGACTGAGCTATTCTGTGGTGCATGTTCATGTACTCTGTCATATCTGTGGTGCATGTTATATAGTATTTCATAATCATCATGATGAATCTATTGCAATGACTCATGATGAATCTATTGCAATGACTCATAATATTGTCATCATCAAAAAGGGGGAGATTGATGTGTCCCATGTGGTTCTGGAGTTTTGATGATGACAGATATTATGCCTCATCATGTTTACATCCTTGATGATATAATCATATTACATTATGAGAAACTGTCAGAACAAGTTTTAAGGATGACTCACAAGTCATGAAGTCAACCCAAGTAAAAGTCAAATCATGATAGGTAAGGTCAATGCTTAGATCAGGTAATGCTATGTATACTCTCAGATCTTTGATGATGTTTTAGCTAATATGCATAAACTATTCTGTGCATGCATTTAAGTGTGTACAGGACACACACACATTGTCTTGCACACACACACACACAGTCTGCACATCAAGTCTGTACAGCCCCTGGTCATAAGACCAAGTCTGTACATCGTCTCCTGCATGCATTACTTCAAGTATGTACAGCCAGTGCATTGCTTCATATCAAGTCTAGACATTGTGCATTCCTTCATATCAAGTCTAGACATTGCATGCCACAAGTCTGCACATCCTGTTTGCACTAAGTCTGTATATTGTCTGTGCTTTCACGTGTCTGGTTGCATGAGTCATTGAAGTATGTACATCGCTTGGCGCTCACCAAGTTTGTACATCGCTTGGCGCTCACCAAGTCTATACATCGCTTGGCGTTCACCAAGTCTATACATCGCTTAAAGTCTGTACAGCCAGTCCTTGAGATCAAGTCTATACACTGCATTGGTGGCAAGTCTATACATTGCTCTGTTTCAGGCACGCAGAGTCTGTACAGAGTTTGCACAAGTCTGCATCTTTCAAGTCTATACATCGTCTCACTCAGTGTCTTTGTGCATGGAGCATTCAAGTCTATACATTAGCCAAGTCTACACATCATTTGCCTGGCTTCTTATTCAAAGTCTATACATTCATGGCATATGTGCATCGTTTGTTCTGCAAGTCTATACATCGGCTTGGGGCTTGCTAAGTCTGTACATCGGTGAAGTCTGTACATCCACCGCTGAACCTTCCAAGTCTATACATTGTCCTGTAGCTAGCAAGCCATTCATCAAGTCTATACATTCCTTACCTTTACCTACGTTCAGAACACCAAGTCTACACATCGGTAAGGTCTGCACATGGTTGCCTTGAAGCTGCATCAAGTCTAGACATTGTCCTGTAGCTAGCACGAAGTAAAGTCTGTACATTGTCCCCGTGTTCACATGCTTCAAAGTCTATACATCGTGGGCTTCGAGCATTCTAAGTCTGTACATCGGTGAAGTCTGTACATCGTTGGCCTGTGCATGCTTCGTCTTCCAAAGTCTATATAGCATGTGTCTGCATCAGTTCATAAGTCTACACATTGTAGCATGCACGAACAATCAAGTCTGTACACACTTCAGCACTCAAAGGCTGAACATTCTTCAGCAGAGTCTGTACACACTTCATCACTTAAAGTCTGAACATCCTTCAGTGAAGACTGTACACACTTCAGTGCACATGTGCATCTCCTTCAAAGATGAAGTCTATACAATCCTTTCCAAGCCTTCAAGTCTATACACCCGTTGTCAAGCGTTCAAGTCTATACACTCGTTGTCAAGCCTTCAAGTCCATACACTGCATCAAGTCTATACAACAAAGTCTGTACAAGGTGTCGACATTAAATTGATAAGTTTCTCTCTGTGTGACAGGTACTGTTCGTGAAGCCTATGAAGGGCACGTGATCCGAGGTTGGCACCTGGCACGTGATCCGAGGACAACGCCCTAATTGCTGCTGCTATAAATACGAAGCCTCCTCCATGTGGAGAAGACTGATTTAGAGAAAAAGAGACTGATCGAGAACAGATCAAGCAAGTGTGATCGAAGCAGAGGCAGAGAGCAGAAAAAGGCAGAAGAAGAAAAAGGAGAGAGCAGCAGAGGGGCTGAAGGCAGAAGAAGAAAAAAGAAAAAGAGATTGAGATCGAGAGCTGGTGAAGTAGAAGAAAAAGAGAAAGAGAGATAGAGAGAGGGTTCGTGAAGAAGAAGAAATAGGAATCATCAGAAGATTTGTTCACTGGCACAGTTGGATCAAATCCAAGCCAGACTTGCTCCTGCGAGAGCTACTTAGTGTGTCTCATTTCCAGCTTTACGTTGCTGTGTTTTTTTCTTTGTGTTTGCTTTTTATTTTGTTCTTTCCATCTATTCACCTTGTTCTTCCGATTCCCTTGTTTGGGATCGGGGTTCCTCCTGTGGTCTCAGGAGAAGGGAGACTTGTTCTCCGGTTTGCTAGCGATTGGGTAGTCTCTAGTGGTTCCCTCTGGTGTGGAGGAAGAGAGGTCCGCGACCTCTGGTTTGCAAGTGGCTGGGAGTCACTTGTGGGTTTCCCTCCGGGTTGGAGGAAGGGAGATTCGTCTCCGGTTCTGGTCTTGTGGGTTGCAAGTCCAGGTGGGTTCCCTCCTGGGTGGAGGAAGAGAGACCTCGGTCTCTGGTTGCTAGTGATGGGTAGTCACTAGCGGTTGCCCTCCGGTTGGGAGGAAGATGGGAGGTTGTTCCCCTGGTCAAACTGTTTGGCAGCACCTGTTGCAGACTGAGTCTGCGGTTCTAGCGTTAGCTAGTGGAAGCCTCACTCCGGTTTGGAGTGAGGGGTGGACGTAGGTCTGTGGACCGAACCACCTAAAAATTATCTGTGCCATGGTTTGCCTTGTGCGTTTGCTCCTTGTCCTCTACCTCTTTCACAGGTTGTATGAACACTCTTGTTACTATCTGCAGTGACCTTGAGCATTACATATTTTGCTAAGTGTGTTTGGTTTCCACTGTTCTGTCTTCGACATTAGTCTTCATCAGGTTCCACTAGTATAGTTAGCAGTTCATCTGGTCGATCAAATGTTTAATTGAGCTCTATAGTTCTTATTCCGCAATTGTATCTAGCAGCAGGCTTATTGTTTTTAATTTGGGCAATATTTTTGGAAGGGGATACATTCACCCCCCCTCTGTATCCATCGCACCGTCCCAACACAGTCAACCTCCATTCAAACCCTCAGTCAACCCCCAGCCAGACCCTCAGTCAACCTCCAGTCAAATCCCAGTCTAACCCTCAGTCAAACCCCAGTCAAACCCACGGTCAAACCCGCGGTAAAGCCCCGGTCAAACCCGCCTAAACCCCTTGGGGGGGGGGGGGGTTTAGGCGGACCAGCCTAGGCCCCCAGGCTGCTCCGCCTAAACCCCCCATGGGGGGCGGGGGGGGTGGGTTACGCGGACCAGCTCACCCCCCTGGCTGGCCCGCGTAAACCCCCTATTAATTAAAAAAATTAATTTTTTATAAATAAAAAAGAAAAGAACCAGCCCGCCTAAACCCCCCCTGGTGGGGTTTAGGCAGACCAGCCTAGGGGCCAAGGCTGGTCCGCCTAAACCCCCATCAAAGGGGGGTTTACGCAGACCAGCTCAGGGCCTGAGCTGGTCCGCGTAAACCCCTTCCGCTCTCTCAGCCAGTGTAACTCCCAGTGACACTATTCACTTGTGTTTACGTGGACCAGCTCACCCCCCTTAGCTGGTCCGCGTAAACCCCCCATGACCCTTCATCTCCCCCTATAAAATCCCCCTAGGGGCTCAATGAAAGATGGATGGCATACATGCATCAAGGCTTCCAGTGATCTCCAAGCTTTAAGCGGCTCCAGGCAACGAGCAAGGAGAATTGTATGGGTGACTTGGTCGTCGGCTAAGGACGCCGAGGGTATGTCGCTGGAACTTCCCTCACACGGTGTTCCGCCATGACACACAAGTCTACCCCCGCCACGTGTGCAACGTTATGACAAGGGTGAACGCCCCCTCATGTCGGGACTTTCCCTCGCGTGCCCGCTGACCGCAACTACGCACGCACTATGATGTCACGCTTCCCCGCAATCACGAGGCCACGTCCGACTACTCGACTCAAGCCGTGATCGACCCTCGCCCAGACACCAACCCGATGCTTTATCCAGCTATCCAGTCATAGCCCCTCGTTTGGCGAAGCAAACATGGCCCCTGCCACGAAAGGGACCCTCTGTAAAACACGCAGATATCCGCCTTATCCAGCATCGACCCGGGGACCGACCTGCGTGTCGAATTGTCCCGTGGCTTGCGCCAGTTATACTTTGGCCTCCTTGGCCCATTTGTAAAGCCCACATGGCTCTCATATAGCATGAAACCAGTTGAACACATGCACTTGTACTCGGGTCTCAGCCTCCTCACGGCGCCCGCCTCCTTCAATCACAACGGTGCCTCCGGCACCCGACTCCAGTCACATCGAGCCCCGAGCATGACCATCGAGGTCTCTCGGCGCCCTCCTCCTTCAGTCACAACGGTGTCCCCGGCACCCGACTGTCAACAACTTCAGTCACAACGGTGCCTCCGACACCCGACTCCAGTCACATCGGGCCCCGAGCACGACCATCGAGGTCTCCCAGCGCCCGCCTCCTTCAGTCACAACGGTGCGCCCGGCACCCGACTGTCAGCTACCCCAGTCACCTCGGGGCCCGCGGCACCCGATCACTCAACAACTCCAGTCACAATGGTGCCCCCGGCACCCGACTGCCAGCTACTCCAGTCACATCGGGACCCGCGGCACCCGACTGCCAGCTACTCCAGTCACATCGGGGCCCGCGGCACCCGATCACTCAACAACTCCAGTCACAACGGTGCCCCCGGCACCCGACTGTCAGCTACCCCAGTCATCTTGGGGCCCGCGACACCCGATCACTCAACGCCTCTTCAGTCACAACGGTGCCCCCGGCACCCGACTGCCAGCTACTCCAGCCACATCGGGGCCCACGGCGCCCGACCATTCAATAACTTCAGTCACATCGGGGCCCGCGGCGCCCGGCCACTCAACTTCCCTCACACAACGGTGCCCATGGCACCCCTACTGCCTCGACCTCGACACTATCTCGCGTCGAGAATACATTGTGACGCCCCTTGGGCACCATCCTGTTGAGTCACATGTCCTTTGACGGATGACACGTACAAATGTGGAAATACCCGCACAATAATGCAATGACCCAGGGACCGTCATGAATGATGGAATTGTCCCGTGGCTTGCAAGGAATTGTAATCGGGATCTCATGCCCCCGTATAAATGCCTTTCATGGCATATAAGTCATGTAATCCAGTCAGGGAGCGGATCCCCCTCCTCGCCGGAACTAGTCTCTCTGCCCCCAGTTATCCATGTTGTCTTGTTGTTGCCTTGTCGCTGTTGCACAGACTAAACCCTCCCGATGTTGCGGCTACCAAGGTCCCTGACTCTCTCTTTGGCAGAAGAAACAAATGTATTCGGATTCAATCCGATGTAAAATAAACATCGATTGTTTACGGCCGGTGGGGAAAGACGTCCAGTACACGAATCCCCATAATCGCATGCGCACTCGCACCCGTGGAACCCCTTTTATCCACGTGTCGCCTGATCTCTCGAGCCATGTGCTGCGTCCTGGCGACGCTTCCTCGGTCAATCCTCGGTTCATAGGTGATTGTCGAGAAATCGACTGGCACCCCCGCATTTCATCCAGCCATCCCTGTCCCAGTCTCCCAGAATGATGAACCATATGTCATCCCTGCCAGTGCATTCCTATCGTTCTCTCTGCCTTCTTCTCAATACCCCCGGAATCCCCGCGTGCCCAGTCAACCTATCTCGACCTTCCGTAAAAGGCGAGTCTACACCCCCGCCGCGAGGACAAAACGACAAGTGAATCCCCGCGGTCACAAACAATGGGCCACATTGATGCCCATTGCTGGGATGCCCAGGGAAAAGTTCATTCTAAACATGTTAGATTCCCTGCAAAACAGAATGTCTTCGGTAGATATGAATTTTCTTTCAAAGGAAAATCTTCTAGGTGCTTCAACTATTGGAAGCCATGCCATCTGGCTAGTGAGTGCTGGTCACTTATTAAGAGAAGAAATTGTTCTTCCTGTTTTGAATGTGGGAAGCGTGGCCATACAGTCCATGACTGTTCTCATATTCAAGGAAAAAAACTTAATTCTAAATTTGTTAAATTCCCTGTAAACAAAATTGTTTTTGGCAGAAACAAATTTGTGTCTAAGAAAAAATATTTTGGATGCTTTGACTGTGGAAAACCTGGCCACCAAGCTTTTGAATGCTGGTTGGCATGTTATGGAAAACAAAACGTCCATGCAAATAACAAAATTTTTCATGTTAATGCACAAAGATTCCATGTTTGTAATAATGTGCATAAAAAGAATTTAAAATCTATTATTTCATGTTATTATTGTGGTCAATTAGAATATTCAATGTCTAACTATTTTATGATGAAGTTTGATGACCTATCTGCTCAGAAAATGTGGAAAGCACCCTCTAGAGGTGCCATTGACAATTTAGGACCCAAGAATTCTTGGGTTCCTAAATCTGCAAAATGAGGAACTGTTCTTGTAGGTGTGCCTTGGGGCTGAAGAATAAAAAAGGGTAAATAAACCAAGGCACCAAATTTGGTAAAACCCCACTCAGGTAATATTTTGCATTCTTTACATCTGTTCAACTGAATTTCTTAGGAACACACTTTAACTGCATATCATGTTAAATCTGACTAGTCAAAAGTTTCATGCATACATGTTCTTTTATTTGTTTTGACATTTGCATTGAGCTACATGAGTTTATTTGTTCATATTTTGAGCTGTGTGTGCTCATATTCATTGAAGACATGTTGAATTCATTTTTTTCATCTGCATACACTAATGTTTTGACATTTGATTGTGTACATAGAGAAGACTATAAACTCATGAGCATAGTCTGCAATTTGTGCATATATGTGAATTGCATACATCAATTGATTACTTACACATCCGTTTGACATATAGTCATTGAAAAATTGATGCATTTAGGACTGTGTTGGTAGTGCATTGTCATGCATGACCACTATGGTATATCAAATAGTAAGCTACTAAAGGGCAGATGAAATCTGTCTGGAGGTTCTTACTATGTGTGAGGTGGTCTTTTAGACCAAGTCCTCTACCTAGTACCATGGGTCATGTTGCACATAGGTTAATCTGAATAATCATGAGCATGAGTCATAAAATCATGTGTTCAGCCTTCATTGCATATACTGCATATAGTCAGGGGGAGTTGTCTGTCCCTGCATTATGATTTTGCCACTCATACTCATACATTGAGTATTAGAGAATTCATTACATATACTTGCATATAGTTAATTGCATTGTACATCATCATTAATGAAAAATTCCAAAAAGATTGTTTGATTGCATGCATTCAGGGGAAGCATCAAAAAATTCCTAAACTGGTTGGCTATCTTTGGCCATACTGATTATCTTTGCTCTTCCAGCAATTTCTTTCAAACATTGGTATCAGTTTGTATCTCTTGCCTCCATCTGATCTCAAATTCTTTAAATAATTGACAATTCAGCTGTAATTCTTTGAGAGCACTGCGCCTGGATTTGCTAAGGAGGAGATTCATTTGAAACAATCATGTGCCTTCTTGAAATAACTAAATAGTATATAAAAAGGGTTGTTTGGAAAGATAGGTCAGGCCTATCTGGAAAGTTAATCCTTGCGTGAGGAGATCCTTGGATCTAATCTCCGCCAAGTATTGTTCCTAGTTTCGATTCTATTTACCAGCTCATCTTGAAATCCAATTCTTTTGTTGACATTTATGTCAATTCTGTCTTAAGCTGATATGTCACTGATTTCAAGTTACTGAACTTACTGAACATTGAACATTCGTCTTGCTCCCAGCTCACTGATTTCAAAACCCTCTGAATCAATTATTCTGCTGAACAGTTGGTATCAAGTTTCATTGGCTGCTGCTAAAAAACTACTAAACATTCTATGAAATTTCCTGACAGACTTGAAATTCATTTTGCTATTCTCTACACAAAATATCTTGAAATCGCTGGTCATGTGTTTAGAATTTTTGCCATTTCTTATTATTGTTTCTGAACTATCTGAATTTCAGGAATACTTCAATCTATATACCTTGCTCATAAATATGAAAAATCAATTCAATGAGGAATCTTCTATTATATAGATTTATGAATGTCTGAAAGATAAAATTGGTTTAAAGTTAATGTATTCATTTAGGTTGGTTATAAATGCCTTGAAAATATCTAAATCAACTTTAATAAACCTTAACCAACTGGTTCATGTTAAGTCTTGTCAAATCTTCTAAAATCAGGAAATGTTGAAATCATGACTTTATCTGGTTGAAATACATGAACTCTGTATTGTTTTTAAACATCTGAACTTTCTGGAAAAAAGTCCAAGGGTCAAATCTGGTAAATCATGCAAGAGTAATGACTTTGGTCACTGAGAAACACATGTCCAAAGGACTGTGTCATGAGGTGTCTTAGTTAACTCTGCTTAAAATCATTGAAAAATAGGCAGAGCAATGGCTGACACACTGAGAAACATATCTCCCTCATCAAAGAAATGAGAAAAGGTATGTCATGAGGTGAAAAGTTAACTCTGTTTAATTTTAAAGCATGATTGTTAGTCACACTAAGTACTTAGGGATATTGGCGTCTAAATAACGTATATCCTTTAGCTACAAGGTGTGTACTGAACTAGATTGCTCATAAGATTTAATAGCAAAAGTTATCCACTTGATTAAATGAAAAATCTGAAAAAGAATGCAAATGATAAATTATTATAACCCTTGATAAAATCAAATAGTTTCATGATTGTTTAACCTCAATACTTATGAGTGTAATTCCTAAAGAAGTCATTGAAATTGATTTAGTAAGATGAAGGGAGGTTAATCAAGATGTTAATATGAGTTTTTGGTTCATTTTTATTAAATCTTGATTTCAGATATGAGTACAGAACTTTATTGTCAAACCATGTATACATCATCTTTAAACCATGCAGTTCAATAAAGTTCATTCATAAACCTTTATAATGGGAGACTCTGAAAAATTTCCTATATTTAGATTTATGAAATTGGTATACTCTTTGAAAATCTTGTTGAATGTGTTTAACTCTCACTGTTCTTGAGACTTTCTGAATGTGCTTAATTCTTATTGCTCTCATTTTGATATCACTGTCTGAATGTGTTTCATCTAATTATCTGTGACCTACTTCAATTGATTGTTAAATCTGATTGTCCAACCTTTGTCCAATCATTGAAATTAATTTGACTTGATTGTCCAATCTGAATGTCCCTATGGTTCACTACTCATTCATTTCATTAGACTCCATCTGCTCTGAAGATACAAAGCAGCATCTGTTCAAGGGGAGTTTCCTTGCCAGTGAATCATATCGCATACTAATTCATTGCTTGGCTATTCTGAGGTTTCATGTCAGCATTCTTCATGTTCCCTTCTTTTTGCTGTTGTCAAAGGGGGAGAATTTTTGTGAGTCATTGATTGACTATTCTGAGGTTTGACTATGGATTGGTTATTTCTGTATGTTGGTATATTCTCTGTTGGCATAGTCTAAGCCACTCCATGTTCATACTGGCATGATCATCATGATGAATTAATGCAATGACTCATAATATTGCCATCATCAAAAAGGGGGAGATTGTTGTCCCTGTGGTTTTAAAATTTTGATGATGACAAATATTATGACTTATTATATATTCTTGATGACACAATTTTGATGGCTTTATTACTAAATTTCATCATCTCTATATAGCAGTATGAAATATGTGTCAGGACATGATCTAAATGGCTCAGAATAATGACTATTCAAAAAGGGGGATGAACAGTCAACGCTGGTAGCTAAAAGTCAATGCCAGGTAAGGTCAATGCACACTTCAACCTGAAGAATATAGGTTAGTGCATATACCTTAAACTCTATGCTCATGTGTTAATTTCAGTTCATAAGGTTGATGCTAGTTCTATTTGCAGCATCAAAAGTCAATGCATGTTAAGGTCATTGATAGCTAAGGTCGATGTTAGTATGTTTGTATATTAGCTAAAGTCGATGCTAGTATGTTCATATAACTAACTAAGGTTGATGTTAGTATGTTTATATACTAACTGAGGTCGGTGTTAGTATATGTGTTCACTAACTAAGGTCGATGCTAGTATGCTTATATACTAACTACGGTCGATGCTAGTTAATCTTGCACAGAATGCAAGTCGATGCATGTTTCATCAGCACTAGCTAAGGTCGATGCTAGTTGTAGTTTCAAGCAACTAAGGTCGGTGCATGTTTTCCTCCTTCACACAAAGTCTGTGCACATGTGTATTAAAGGTCCGTGCACGATTCAACAAGGTCAGTGCACATTTGCTTTGCGCTTGACTAAGGTTGGTGCTAGTTGGGTTTTCACATACATAAGGTCGGTGCTAGTTCATGTTTCATGCGCATAAGGTCAATGCATGTTTTGCACCCTACACACCAAGGTCCGAGCATGTCTTGGGTCTACGCATGATGAAGTCTGTGCATATTTCTATATATCCTTTATGAAGTTTGTGCATGTTTTCAAACAGCATAAGCAAGTCTGTGCATGTTTTCTAGCAGTAGCATAAGCAAGTCTGTGCATGTTTGCACACTGCACCATCAAGTCCATGCACATGCATCATGCAAGTCAGTGCACATGTGTTAGCAATGCACTTCAAGTCCGTGCACATTTGGCCTTCGCAAGATAAGGTCTGTGCACATGTTTGCTTGCAACAAAATCACGTCTGCACACATTTCCCTTATGCTTAAACCAAGTCTGCATACTTTTCCATTATGCTTAAAAATCAAGTCAGTGCATTTTCTCCATTTGCCTTAATCATGTCTGTGCATATCTTCTTTACACCTGTCTTAACTTTATAAAGTCTATGCACATTGATTATTCACGCATGCCTTCAAATGTTTGACAAAATGCCTAATGACTGTCTGTTTTAACAGGGACTTGATGAAAGCGCAACCACGTGGGTTCTAAGTAAGGCTAATGATTGGGAAGTGAACGAAGGTCACTCTGACTGGAGTGACTGCCTCGTGGATCATTGCCTTTCCTGCTCCTTGACACGTGGCCTCTCCAGAAGAGTGGGAATGTTCTCTCCACACGCCAGGTGCGTGAGCTCGTGGGAACCCAGATCTGGCAGTCTATAAAAGCGATCAAGCACTCAGAATTTCAGATAATAGAAGAGAGAAGGGTGGACAATAGAAGAAGGAGCCATCAGGAAGTGAAGCAGACAGATTAGAAGAAAAGAAAGAGTGAGCCTGCAAAGAGAGTGAGAGCCAGTGTGCAAGTAGAAGAAAGAGAAGATAAGAAAAAGAAAGAGGAAGAGAGAGTTGAGAGACTGAAGCAGCTGGTGTCAATATTGAAGATCTGTTCATGCATTGACTCGTGGATCAAATCCAGAGTCATTGTGCTCTTCGGAGCTATATCTGTTTTTGCTTCTCCTTTTTGTTTTTCATTTGTTCCTTCCATTTCATTAGTGTTTTTCGATTCCCTATTTTGGGTATCGGGTTCCTCCTGTGTGTTCAAGAGAAGAGAGATTTGGTCTTCGGTTGTGGGCAGCTGTGTGTTGCTCATGGTTCCTTCTGAGGATTCAGGAGAAGGGAGTTTCATCTCCGGCTTCCCTCTGGGTTTCAGAGGAAGGGAGACTTGGGTCTCCGGTTGAGAGTGACTGGAGGTCACTCGTGGTTTCCCCTCCGGTTTGAGGAAGGGAGGTTTGCCTCCTGATCTAGTTCTGTGGGTAGCAAAGCTAGGGTGCTGGTCTTGTGGGAAGCAAGATTAGGTCGAGAGATTTGTCTCCCTCAGGGCAAGCTATTAGGTAGCGTATGTTTGCAGACTGAGTCTGCTTGTTCTTGCTTGGAGCAAGGGTAGCCTCACTCAGATTGAGTGAGGGGTGGACGTAGATCTCGGTTTGAGATCGAACCACCTTAAAAATCCTGTGTGCCGTGGTTTGTGTTTGTGAATTTGTCCAACTCCATATCTTCTATCTCCTTCATAGGGTAATTTACTTCGTTGTCTATCTCGATGTGCTCTTGATCTCATGAGCTTAATCTGCTCCTACCGAAAGTGATTCTGAGCTGAAATCCTAAGATAGAGTCAGTGGGTTTCACAGCAGTAGCTCTTAGTTCTTGTCTCCATCTTGCTACATTTAGTTTTCACATAGTTCTTGATGCTCACTTAGTGTTCGAGTGTGAGCCTATATAGAACATCCTTTAGATTGAGCTATCTGGTTTTATTTCCGCACAAATTCTTCAGAGAAAGTTTTAATTTAAGTAACTTTTTAAACTGGGATTCATTCACCCCCCTTCTGAATTTCAGCCTTGCACCCATATATTCTAACACTCGGCAGCTTGGAGGCTTTTTACGAGCATGCCATCGATGTAGACCTCCATGTTGCGGCCGATCTGCGAGTCGAACATATGGTTGACGAGGCGTTGATAGGTTGCACCCGCGTTCTTCAACCCAAACGGCATGCGGGTGTAGCAATACAAGCCGTGGTTGGTGACGAACGTTGTTTTGTCTTGGTCGGGCTCGTGCATGCTGATTTGGTGGTACCCGGAGTAGGCATCCAGGAAGCTCAGCATTTCGTGCCCGACCGTGGCGTCGACTAGTTGGTCGATCCGTGGCATGGGGAAGCTGTCTTTAGGCGTAGCCTTGTTGAGATCGGTATAGTCTACGCACATTCGCCATTTCCCGTTGCTCTTAGGGACCAAGACCACATTGGCCACCCAATCCGGATATTGGGTAGGCCTAAGTAGTCCTGAGCGCAGCTTCTCGCCCACTTACTCCCTGATGATGGTTTGTCGCTCGGGGTTGTAGCGTCTTTGGCACTACTGGACCGGGCGGCAGGTTGGATCCAGCCGGAGTTGGTGGGTGATGACCTCTGGTGAGATTCCGGGGAGTTCATCTTTAGACCAGGCGAATACATCCTGGTTAGCTGTAAGGAACCATATATAGGCATCCTTGTTGCATTTGGGTAGAGTGGCCCTGATCCTCAGCGTTCTGCCTGGGTCTTCTCCCACTTGGATGAGGTACAGGTCTTCTACCAGAGTGCTCACGCTCGGACCTGGGTCTTCAGTCCTCGCCCTCTTCTCAGGTGGAGTCTCCTCAGGCTGTCGGTCGCACGTTGAGATGAGATAGCACCTCATGGACTCCCTTTGATATCCTCAGACCTCCCCTACCCCTCGAGGGGTAGGGAACTTGAGCTTTTGGTGGTACGAGGAGGGGACACCGCGAAGGGTGCCGAGGATCCTGCGCCCAATGATGGCGTTGTACCCGATCATCGCACGAATGACTGTGAAGTCGACGAGGAAGGTTACCTCCTTTGGTGCGGACCCGAACGTGATTGGGAGTGATATACGTCCTTCGGGGTGGACCGTTGTGGCAGAGAATCTGTATAACGGCGTATGCAATGGGGCTAGTTTAGACAGATCTACACCCATAAGCACAAGGCAGTCATACGCGATAACATCAGGGCCGCTTCCATTATCCACTAAAATGCGACGCACGGTACACTGGTTGATATTGGCTAAAACCACGAGTGCGTCAGAATGGGGAGTGGTTACACCGTCCAGGTCATCATCTGAGAAGACAATAGGATCTCTGAAATGGCCTGGGGCGGTGGCTTCTGGTCGAGTATCCTCACATCGTTCCACGGTGTGGACGGCCGATGCGTATCGCCGTCGCATGCTCGCGCTGTCTACACCTGCGGTCGGCCCCTCTGAGATCATCATGATCTCCTTTTTGTTGGGCCAATTGTCAATGGGCGGAGGCGTCCGCTGTCGTTGTTCGGCGGCTTTGGCGAGGAATTTGTCGAGGAGTCCTCTGCGGACGAGGTCTTCGATAGCATCCTTCAGGTTAATACACTCGATAGTGTTGTGTCCGTGGTCGCGATGATAGTGGCAGTACTTCTTCTTGCTTCTCAAGCTCGGATCTGACTTCATCTGGGGAGGCCATTTGAAGAATGGCTCTTCGCGGATCTCCATCAAGATTTGGTCGGGCGGACCTGTTAGGCGTGTGTAGTTACGATAACTGCCCCTTTCCCTTTCTGGGCGGTCGCGGCGGTCTCCGTCGCGACGTTCCTGCTTATCCCGCCCTTCTCGTGATGAGTTGGCGGATCTCTTCCGGTCGGATCTCTCGATTCCGACCGTGCGACCCAAGGCCGCATTGTTCTCCTCACAGCGTGCATGTTTCTGTGCCAGGGCGAGGAGGTCTGGAAGGGTCACCGGTGCTTCGACTCCGAGCGTGCACCGGAGAATGTGGTCTCGCGTCCCCTGAGTGAGGGCGGCAATCGCGAGGATGACATCGAGGTGCGGGATCCGGAGTGCCTCCGTGCGGAAGCGGGAGACGAAGTCCCACAGCGTTTCTTCCTTCCCCTGCCTAAGAGCGAGCAGGGTCACCGCTGATTTGGCCACCTTTCGACAGCCAATGAAGTTCTCCTTGAACATCTTCTTGAGCTACTGGAAGGAGAAAATGGTCCCGACCGGTAGAGACTCGAACCAGGCCCGGGCGTTCTCCCGAAGGGTCTTAACGAATGCCAGGCACTTTACAGTATCCGAGGTCTGGTGAAACACCAGATGGGACTCAAAACTGTGCATGTGGTCGACCGGGTCGGTGGTGCCATCATAGGAGGTGAATGACGGCAGCTGGAGCTTCGGCGGAATGGGGGATTCCATGATCTCCCTAGAGAAGGGAGCATGAAAGTCCTGGTCATCGTCGATCAAGCCGCGATTTCTCGCAGGCAGGAGGACGTCGTCTAGGTGTCGGACCTTGTCCTCTATCTCGTCGATGCGCTGGAGCTGGCGATCCATCTCTGGGTTAGAGTGCAATGGGCTGCGCATCCTGGGTGCGGGCGTGCTGCGCGATCGTCGGGTCCTCGTGATCGAGGCATGGGAAGCTTCCCGTCCCTGGCGGGGGTTCTCTCCTATCTGGGACCTCTTGTCTTGCTGTCGCTCAGGCAAGACTGGGTGGGGTCCCATCGGCCGACTCGCCAGCTCCCGGTAGAGTCCGGTCAGGGCCCGGATCTCCTAACGGAGTTCATCTAGGTCACCCGGCGTGACCTCTTGTCGGGGATGAGCGGAGGAGGCTTCATGCGACCCCCGGCGAGAGTTGGGTCCCTGATGGGAACCGCGCCCCCGATTACTGGCGTTGCGAAGGCTTCCATGAGGTGCCATAGCTTTTCGCTCGGATTCCCACAGACGGCACTAATAAGTGTAGAGACAGGAAAATGGTTCCTATGCCCATACCACCTTCTCTATTTATTTGTTGGAAAAATCTAGGGATGTCAAAAATACCCGCAAACCCGATTACCCGCATTACCCGACCCGTGATGGGTCGGGTAATACCCGAATAAACGGATATGGATTCAGGTTCGGATACATTTAAAATACCCGTCTCATATTCGGATAGGGTATGGATTTAGTGCACCCAAACCCGTACCCGATCCGAACCCGCTCTTAATAACTTATTGTGCATGTTAGGCCTATGATTTTGACATGAACCCAATCCGTTGCCCGTCTTGTTGAGTTTGCGAGTTTAGACTTCTTGCTAAAATTATAAGGACGTTTTTATAAAACATAAAATTTACTTTAGAAATGAAAGAATTGACCAGATTTCTTTTTTTTCTAATTCTCATAAATCTCACATTTCTTTGGATGTGAATGTGGACTCATGCTTTATGGACGGATACGGATATCCGCAGATATATCCATACCCGTAACGGATATCCCCGTATCCATACCCGCGAAAATAATAGGGTACTATCCGGGTATGGTATTAGTAAAATTTTCACGGATAGGGTACGGTATTGGTCTACCCGAGCCGAACCCGATCCATTGACATCCCTAGGGAAGTCGTCCCGCACCCGTGGAGGCCTACAAGCACCAGAAAACAAGGGGCGTCAGAAGGAGCTTCGGGTGTTATCTTAGGGGACAACCCTCCGATGCTTAAATCAGTAAAGGATTAATGAAGAGTAGAGAAGAGCAAAAGGAGAGAGATGTGGAGGCCGTAGTAGGGGAGCTGAGAGACGTGTAGGCCTTCACCACAGGTGCTCGCCGCTCCCAGTGGGCACCAGGAGAGTGCTCGTTGGGTGGTAAGATCGTGTAGAAGGAGTGTTCTCTCTGGACGTCGTAGGGCGTGGCCTCTCTCTATCGCTGCAGTAGGATCGGTTGCTCTATTCTCAGTGAGAAGCTTTTTGGCAGAATTATCCCCCGTGTCGCTCTTCTCTATCGTTCCCCTTCTTATAAGGGTTGTCCTGGAGCGGGGAGCCTTATCCCTTGATAGAGAATGGCGTAAGTAGTGGAGTAACGTTTTTCCGCTATAGTGGCAGGAGTTTCCCGTTGGAGGGCGCTTACCCTAGCTTCGGCTGGTCCCGGGGCGAGTCGCACGGCGCTCATGGGGCGTGCTCGCCCGTTATGAGATGATGGCCGACGTCGTGGGGGGTAACAGTTGGTCGTCAGAGGGTCTTCCACCGATCATAGCGCTTTCCCGCGCCGTAGAATCCGATGCCGAGTCGAATTGGGTCGCGCCTTGGTGGGCCGTACCTGTTGGGCGTGATGTAGAAGCGGGATCGGTTTGGGCGGTTTGGGCCCGCCGCTATTAGGCCAGTCTTGGGCCGAACTAAATTTACCCTCCTCAGTTTGTATTTTCATGTACTAGTTCAATTTATTCACTAATTTATTGCCATTATAGAAGATAATTACATATATTTATTTTCATATATAATTCTTATTTTTATAGATAAATATATAGAGATTTTTACATATCAGTCCCTATAAACTTAGTGAATTACCGATTAGTCCCTAAGTTACATTTATTTCTCTATAAGTCCCAACAATCTTCATCGTTATACAAATAAGTCCTTGCCATTCATTCCGTCCAATGAAATTTAACGTAACTATAGTTAACTTGACCCAAGATGAGTAAAAGACCAAGTTAACCCTGGTTAGTCCACACACACACACACACACACACACACACACACACACACACAGAGAGAGAGAGACTTTCGAGGAGATGCCCCGGCTATCGAGGGTGGCGTCCAAGGGGGGGCTCCGACGGTGGGGGATGGGGAGGGGCGGTTTTATTGGAGGGAGAGAGGGAGGGGGGTTCTGGGAGCAGGGAGGGAGAGTTGCAGATGGTGGGGGATTTACGATGTGGGGAAATGATGTAGGGGGGGACTCTGATGGTGGTGGGGAGTTACAGAGGGTTGGGGGGATTCCAAGGTGGGGAAATGACGCTTGGGGGGGAGAGGAAATGACATAAAGGGGGGGGGGACTCCAGAGGTGGAGGATGGGTACTGTGTCGACGGTTGAGGATGGCATGTGCAGTTTTAGAAAGGGCTCAGTAGGCGGCCGAACGTATTGCACCTGGTGGCTCAAAAACGCAGGTCCACAGTTGGGGAGGCGACGGTCTCACGATGGTGGGTGGGTGACCGTCACACGATGGTTGGTGGGTAGCTGGCGACCATGGGACACCGCGAGTGCTAGTACATTAGTGGGCACAGGAGGGCTGGCGGCGCCTGGCACTATGGTGGAGGTGGATCAGGCAGGGCCACGTGGGGATTGTCCAGTGAGAGCGGGATGCGCGGGGGCCATCTGCATAGGGTTGGTTTTTGTTTGTGTCGAAGAAGTGTTGGGTCCCGTGAGGTGTAAACGGATCTAGAAGGGGGGGTTGAATAGATCCTATCAGAAACTTTGACCTATTTAAAACTCTTAGCTAGCGGAAGCTTAAACCACTCTTATTAAGTGAATGAATCACTTAGGCACGATGCACAGCGGAATTAAGTAGAGTGGCTCAAATGAAAAGACTTGAATTACAAGCTATGAAACATCCACGCTTCTTTAAGTGAATTACAAAGCATAACACATAGATGGACATGCAATAGCTTGCAACAACTGTGCGTGTGTGTGTATGCTATGTTGATCACTCAAAGTGCATATGTGTGTGAGCAATATAACCAAGTGTGGAAGCACACGAACCTGCGAATGGGGTTAGAAGATATAGAGCAATCACACAAAATAAACAACCCACAACACATGGATTTTAAGGTGGTTCAGTTGCAACCCCGCAACCTACGTCCACCCCTCACCAAAACCCGGTGAGGCTTCCTTGCTGACTCACAGCTTGACCCGGGGACACGCCCCAAACCACAGAACAGAGAAAACCCTCTTTCTGTCTTCCTACACACAAAGCCGGCAGGGACGGCTACACCGCAGATCGGAGAACTCCCGATTGCCTTCCTACTAACCACCTGGTAGGGACGTCAACCGCAAATTGGAACACCCTCCAATTGCCTTCCTACTAACCACCTGGTAGGGATGAATCACAACTTCAATGTTTAACAATATTGAAAGTAAAACAGATGTGAAGGAATTAAAACAAGAGATTGAGTAAGAAGGAATTGGCCCTTGTATCAATATGCTTTGTTGATCAGCAGCAGGGATCTCTTCTTCTTGCAAATCAATCTTCTTGTAATCACCCTTGAATGGATGATTGTTCTTCACGGAGTACTGTTCATGTGAACAGTAACTGTTCTTCCAATCTCCTCTCTTGATCTTCTCTCTTTGATCTCTTTGATTGGATGAAGAAATGAATAGATGCTACCTTGATCCTTGCTTCCTTCTTCACAGATCTTGGAAGATGATTTCTTTGATATGAGCTTGAATACCTTAGATTGGATGAAGATGTTCTTCACGTAGTACTGTTCACGTGAACAGTAACTCGAACTCCTCTTGCTTTGAACACCCCTTTGAAGCCTCCTTTGATCTTCCCTCTTAGCCTTACTTGCTTCTACTCTTTCTTGGAGGTTGCTGGATTGAGATATATGCTTGAATCACCTTGAGTTAATGGAGATGATATTGGATGTAGCTTTGATCTTCTCTTGAACCTCTTGAGTTGATGAAGCGGTTTATGGATGCAGCTTTGATCACCTTTGAGAGCCTTGAATGCTTCTTGCTTCCTTGGAGATTGAGATAGCTTCAGATCTAGGCTTGAATCTCTTGGAAGGATGAAGATGTTCTGCTGGAAACACTGTTCACGGAGGTGCTACAGTGTTCTCGAAATGGCCTATCTTGATTCACTTCATCAACTCCATCAACTAGGGTTTCTAACCCTCTTGTAATGGTTTTATAGACTTTGAATGGTCTATAAACAAGCCCCAGACCAGATCCACAAATCATGGGAAGTTAGGTGAGGTTTGATTAAACAAAACCATGGAAAGGGGCTGGCCACGAGGTGGATTTCGAAGTCAAATAAGGTTGGCTCGGGGCTGGCGGTCGACCTAAGGTTCCTGGCGGTCGACCGCCACTGTAAAATGCTGTAGACGAATGGCCCCTGGGAATTCCGGTCGACCGCCACTGGCTGGCGGTCGACCGCCAGCTGCCAGAACTGCAGCTGGACGGTCCCTGGCTGGGGCGGTCGACCGCCCCTGTGCTGGCGGTCGACTGCCAGCTGGGCAGACCCCCAGTTCAGCCGGGTCAGTCCATTAACCTGTTTAGCTCCGTTGCTTGACTCCTTTAGCAGCCCATTCATGTCTATAACATCAACCTTGACTGTCTTGTAGATTTGATTATAGAGTATTCAATCAAATTTTTGCATTGAGCTTTCATATTTGCATTGAGCTTTCACATTTGCATTGAGCTTTGACATTTGCATTGTGCTTTCACGTTTGCATTGAGCTTTCACATTTGCATTGAGCTTTCACGTTTGCCTTGAGCTTTCACATTTGCCAATTCCACTTCATTCCTTGGATTATCTTGTAGCATGCTATCGAGAAGTTGCACCGACCTTGAATCATCCATAAGGTAAGACATGCACTGACCATATGAAGAATATGCAATGACCTTATGTGTGATGCTATTCAGCTTGATTTCTGTGCTTGAAACATGCTATATGTTCGTGTATCCAATATTGTCATATGCCTTGATATCTGTCAATTCAGTTGTCTAGATTGGTGTGCCATTCTTGAGCTTTTACACTGGAAGTATAATGACCTGAAATGTATGAATATTAACATTATCAAATGCAGGTATAGTTCATTAATGACTAAAGAGGCAGACATCATCAAAACCAACTAAAGAGGCAGACAGCATCAAAACCATAAAGGATGTAATCATGTTGCACACATGTTCAACATTCTCTCCTTTGTTCAACAAGAAGAAGCACAAGAGAAAGAAGAAGGTGGCGTGGGGTGGTGGGGAAGGCTGAGGGCGACCAATGTGAGGTAATGGGTGGCCGATGGGAGAGTTATAGAGGGTTGGGGAGCGGTTTCCAAGGTGAAGAGCATTACTTAGAGGGGGTGGACTCCGGCGGTGGGGAAATGGCACAGAGGGGCTGGGGGGACTCCGACGGTGGTGGGGGAGGGGAGTTCTGGGGTGGGGGATGGGGTTGTAGGGAGGGGGGTCTGACGACGGTGGGGGAGGGGGAGTGGCCGAGGGTGAAGTGGTTCCAGTGGTGGGGGAGGCGATTTCGCAGACGGGGTGAGGGGTTCAGATGGTGAGGCCTCTCCCCTTGGCCCTGCTGCTGCTACGGTGCCACCGCAGACACCTTCCGAGGGGGGGCACTCTTCCTCTGCTAGAGAGAGAGAGAGAGAGAGAGAGAGAGAGAGAGAGTGTGTGTGTGTGTGTAGGGGCCCACATTTAAGGGATATTTTCATCTTTTTCACTCCTTAGATGGAATATTCCAAAAGATATTCTCTTTTTTTTGACCGACACAAACCACGGGGACTTTTTAATAAGAGGGACAAGATTATAGTGGTTTATAGAAAAAATAGTTGTAACTCATGGACTAATCTACATTTTACCAAGTTTATAGAGACTTATATGCAAAAATCCTAAAATACAAAATCATTTACAGACTTACAACCATTAGGGATGTAAATAGATAGGATTCGGATATGGTAGATTAATACCATATCATATCTGCAAAAATTTTACAAATATCATGCCTGGAAAGTACCTTATTATTTTCTCGAGTATAGATACGGATATATCCGTAACGGGTACAGATATACCCGTGGATATCCGCATATGTCTAAAAATACGAGTTCACATCCACATCTAATATAAGGTGAGATTCGTGAGAAATGGGAAAATGGAAGTCCAGTCAATGCTTTCCTTCCTAAAGAAATTTTTATATTTTATAAAAACATCCTTACCATTTTAGCAAGAAGGTCAAATTGACCCCAAAAGGCGGGCAGCGAGTTGATTTCATGCTAAAATCATAAGCCTAACATATACAGTGAGATATTAAAAATTGGTTCGGATCAGGTATGAGTTCAAATATAATAAATTCATACCCAATCTAAATATGAAATGAGTATTTTTAAAAATATTCAAATCCAAATCCATATCTATTTATCCAGATACTACTCGACCCATCACGAGTCAGGTGATATGATAATCAAGTTTGTGAATATTTTTGACATCCTTACTAACAATACAATATGTCAATATTCATACGTATTCACGGCAGCTTAGTTTGCAACGAGGGTGATCAGTAATGTTAGCTTTTTCCCATCTTCCTGCACTGGACGGCACCTTTGGAAAGTTTCATAGTCACTCGCCATGCCGGAAAGAGCACCAGAAAGACTCGAATCCAAGCGGACCCTTCTTCGCCAAATCCATGGCGGATGAGAAGACCAATCTCCTTCAATTTCTCAGAACCCTCCGGGAACACCATCCGCTCGCCTGCCCGTCGCCCCGGCCCGAAGCTCCATCCGGTGTTCGCACTGGTCCGTGAACTTGCTACAGGACATCGCTCTGGGGTTCTTGACCTTCAACTCGCTCCTCGCGGCCTATCGCGCCTGGAACGACCCATGGACCATCGCTTTTGTAGTGGGTGCCAACGCGGCGCTGATGCTCTTCTTCCGGTGTATCCACGTGTAACAGCTGCTCCGGATCGAGCTACTGAGAGGGCGACTGTGCAGCAGCTGAATCCGGCTCAACCTTTGCGAGCCGGTAGTTGAGGTAAGTTCTTAGCTATAAAAATGTAATTAGTTTCAAAGTTTACATTAATTAGCTCCTCTTAAACCACTTGGGGATTAGCCGGATTTGATGTGGCTCAACCCCAGCCAGTGATTCTTACACGATGGCTTTATAGAGGAATATAAAAGGGATGGATCGACCACGAAGGTGATCATCCAACCATATACCAAACCATATCCCTCTTTCTCTAGTTTAGCTCTTTAGTATTCTAGTTCTTCACCGAGCTCTGGAATCCCTACGGATCTGAGCTCTTCTCACTGTTCTGATCGCAATTCTCAAGCATCTGTTAGTGTTCCTCAGGTGACCTTCTCTGCAACACCAGATTCAGCACTGGAGCCCGAGCTTGGAGATCCCTCTCTGCTGTCGGAAGACGCCTTGCCGTGGCATTCTAGAGGAGGCGTGCTAAAATGGTGTCTGAGCCACCTCCAAGCAGCTCCGGATTATCTTCTGCAACAACTTCCAATACAATGGATTCGGTACTCACTATTCTACAAGATTTACAGAGTAAACTCAGTACTATGCATGATGAGTTAGGCTCGGTTTCACAACGAGTCCATTCCTTGGAAGCAAAACCTCTTGATTCTCCTATTTCTGCTGACACATTGCATGATTCTGTGGGATCCTTCCGGTTTCGTTCACATGAGTTTCCTAGATATAATGGCTCTTCAGATCCATCCGAATGGAAATTTAAAGCCAATCGATACTTCCTGTATAATCAGATCCCTGATTACCATAAAGTATCGTTTGCTTCCTTTTATGTGGAGGGAGAAGCTCTACAATGGTTCTGGCACTTCTCCAACACCAAAACCTCATTATCTTAGTTAGATTTTTTGAAGGGATTAGAATCTCATTTTGGTTCAGTCTCAGTGGTGGATTCTCATGGCCAACTTAGTAAGCTCAGGCAGACTGGTTCGGTGTCTGATTACCAAAGACAGTTTGAAACTCTGTCCAACAGAGTTACTGGAGTGTCTAAAGACCATTTATTGGGCATCTTTTTAAGTGGACTGCGTGAGGAATTGTCGTGTGAAGTGAGATCCTTCTTTCCTCAAACTTTGTCCCAATCTATGGAGATTGCAAGAATTCAAGAACAGAAATTCCTCTCCAAGCGACGCTTCACACCTAATTACAACTTCTCCACTTCTCAAGCTCCTAAATATCCACCAGTCCCACATGCCCAACCTCCTGTGACTGCTGCTACTAAACCTTCTTCCACTCCAGTCAGAAAACTCACACCTCATCAGTTACAAGAAAGGAGGATGAAGGGCCTCTGCTACAATTGTGATGACAAGTGGATACCGGGTCACACTTGTCAATCTCAGAAGCTATTTTTCCTGCAGCTTATACCTGATGCCACAGATTATGATTTGGGGGATCTTGATGACACTTCTTTAGAGAATACTTCTCCACAAGATGTGGAACCCTCACTCTCATCTCATAGTGTTTCAAATTTAGTCTCACCTGGTACTTTTCGGTTACAAGGGAAAGTTGGACCTCTTTCAGTTCTGGTTTTAGTAGACAATGGCAGTACTCACAATTTTTTAGACCCATCTATTGTTCAGAAACTTGGACTCACTACCACTCATCAAGATGCATTACCAGTCAAGATAGCTGCAGGGTTGCAAATACCTTCTCAAGGATGGTGTCCGGGTCTTACACTTAAATTGCCTGGACTCTCATTTACTTTGGATTTTCTGGTTCTTCCTCTGGGAGCTGTTGATATGGTTTTGGGCAATACATGGCTGCAGATGCTAGGGGATGTCACCTTCAATATGGCTGACATGGTTATGAAATTCTCACTCGATGGTCAGCATTATATTTTACAAGGTTTGCCACCTGCTTCATTAGATGTTGTCTCAGCAAAGCAATTTATAACGGACATTCAGAAAGCCAGAGCTTTATATTCTCTACATTTTTATTCCTTAGATGCTACTAGTTCTACTAATAGCATTTCCCCCTCTTTTAGCTCTTACCATCCTGACATAGCTTCCATCTTACAACAATATTCTGGGGTTTTCTCCGAACCCACTGACCTACCTCCTAGTAGAATACATGACCACAGAATACCTCTTGTGGATGAGTCCAAGGCCATTGCTTCTCCTACTTATAGACATCCACCACTTCAGAAAAACATTATTGAAACAGAAATAAAACACCTTTTCTCCCGGCATCACATTCAGTCCAGCAACAACCCCTTCTCTACTCCTATTCTACTGGTTCAGAAACGTGCTGGGTCTTGGAGAATGTGTATAGATTACAGAGCCTTAAATCAGAATATTATTAAAGACATGTTTCCCATACCATTGGTGGATGATTTATTAGATGAATTGCATGGGGCCAAATTTTTCTCTAAACTGGACCTTCGTTCAGGGTATCATCAAATTAGAATGCACCCATATGACATTTCCAAGACAACATTCCGCACTCATGAAGGCCATTATGAGTTTCTTGTAATGCCATTTGGTTTGGCTAATGCACCATCCACCTTTCAGAATTTAATGAATGACATCTTTAGGAAATATATGAGGAGATTTGTACTTGTGTTTTTTGATAATATTCTTATATACAGTGCAACATGGGAGCTCCATTTACATCATTTTGCTCAAGTTCTGCAGGTTCTACAAGATAATTCACTTTTTGCTAAACTGAGTAAATGTGCTTTTGGCCAAACAACAATAGCCTACCTGGGACATATTATTTTAGATCAAGGGGTTTCTATGGAAGCAGCCAAACTAGAAGCTATACTACAATGGCCTACTCCTAAGTCCATCCGGGCTTTGAGGGGTTTTTTGGGCCTCACTGGTTACTGCAGAAAGTTTATCAAAGACTATGGTACCATAGTTGCCCCTCTCACCCAATTACTTAAAAAAGAAGCTTTCATGTGGACACCTACAGCTGAACAAGCCTTTGTCACTCTTAAGACTACAATGTCTCAGTCACCAGTATTAGCTCTACCAGACTTCAATGAGTAGTTTATAGTTGAATGTGATGCCTCAGGAAGTGGCATGGGAGCTGTTTTAATGCAAAAAGGTAGACCACTTGCATATTTGAGTAAAGCCTTTCCTTCACACCAATTGGGGAAATCTGCATATGAGAAAGAAATGGAAGCTATTATTTTTGCTGTTCAGAAATGGAGGCCATATCTATTAGGCAGACCCTTTGTCATTAAAACAGACCATCAGAGCCTCAGATTCCTATTAAACCAGCAGGTACATACCCCTGTTCAGCAGAGATGGTTAGTCAAGCTCTTGGGGTATGATTTCACATTGGAATACAAGTCTGGCTCCCACAACCGAGCTGCTGATGCATTGTCCAGAATGCATGATGATTCCACTGTCCCATCTTGCTTTGCTATTTCAGTTATGGTTCCAACATGGTTTACTGAACTCCAACAAATGTATCAGACTGAAGACATCTTTCAATCTCTGTTGGGACGCTGGCATGCAGGGGACTTAGACCCTCACAAATACTCTTTGAAAGGTGGCATCCTTTATTACAAAGGTAGAATTCTCCTACATAAGTCCCACCCCTTCACAACCACACTTCTACATCACCACCATACTACACCTGAAGGTGGTCATTCCGGTTATCATAAAACCCTACATAGACTCAAGAGGTCATTTTACTGGCCGGGCATGAGTGACAATGTCAGGTCCTTTGTTAGGGAGTGTGATACATGTCAAAGGAACAAACACATCCAGCAGCACCCAGCAGGGTTACTACAACCATTGCTCATTCCTGATAAAATTTGGACACATATTCATATGGATTTCATTGATGGGCTGCCTCCTTCCAACCAGAAAACCTCCATTTTGGTAGTCATTGACCGCCTCACAAAATATGCACATTTCATTACCCTCCGACATCCCTACACTGCTATTTTAGTTGCCCAAGAATTCATTCAACATGTGGTCAAGCTAAAAGGATACCCCAAGTCATTATATCTGACCGATATGCTATCTTCACTAGTCATTTCTGGGCTGAACTTTTCAAACTCCAAGGTGTGAAACTGCACATGAACAGTGCCTACCACCCTCAAACAGATGGTCAGGCAGAGTGTTTGAATAAATGCCTTGAGACTTACCTCCGCTGCTTCTGCTATCAGCAACAACACAAATGGCTTCAGTGGATTCTTTGGGCTGAATATTGGTATAACACCTCAGTCCATAGCTCCAGTGGCACCACTCCTTTTGAAGCACTATATGGGGTTTCACCACCTACACTGCTCTCCTATGTCCCAGGCACATCTAAGGTCCAAGAGGTAGCTGAGTCATTGCACAGTCGGGATGCCATACTCCAGGAACTTAAACTTAACCTGTCCAGAGCTCAACAACGCATGAAAAGGATGGCTGACAGACATCGCACTGAGAAAGAATATCAAGTTGGCGATTGGGTCTATTTGAAGCTCCAGCCATACAGACAGCATTATGTGGTTCATCGAAGCAATGCTAAGCTCAGCGCACACTACTTCGGTCCATATCAGATTATCAACCGAGTTGGTGCAATGGCCTACCTGATGCGGGACGAACACGGGAGACGACACTATATGGTGCCACCCTCGGACTCTAGATGAAGACACGACCAGCAACACACACCAGGGAGACACTAAGCCCGACACTACGAGCTCCTAGTGGCGAAACGTCGCTAACAGAAGTGGAAGCTCACTCGTCGTCCCAAGCGAGGGAAAGCGCGGACCGTGCGCGGTTAAGGAACCGGCGGAGGTCAAGGATAGTCCGACTCAACTTCCGGACTCGGATCGAGTCGCGGGACGGGTCACTCTCACTCTCACAGCGGTGACATGGACACACGGGCTAGTACCTACACTCTCAGCAGCGGAAAAGATCATATACTAGCTAAGCAAATGAACACCAATGGGTTCGGACCATTACCTCCACGCACCCGGCGTGGCAAAGACAACCCCGGCCGAATTACGGACTCCCGGTTAACAATGATTACAGCAATACACTAAGTCGACCCACTCCACGCAGGGAGGTAAAAGGTCACATGTGGGGTCCGGGAATCACGCAACTCGGGTTGACGGGTAGCATCTTGATGTCGCCCGGCGGTGCCGAACTCCGCGTTTTCGTGCTTTCCGAACGGCGGGTCCTGCGGGCCCGTGGGGCCCACGGGTGGCGCTAGCCTCCGAATCTGCAGGAGTGGGACCCACTGTGATGGGTACCCCTGGTGGCGCACCTCCACGGACGGCGGTCGGCCAGGAACACCGATCGGGGGTCGATCGGCCCCGATTCCCAATTGTTGAACTAGCTGCCCACGGATTTTGACTTCTGTTTTCCGACGCGCGCTCCAGCGAAAACGGCCGCTGCGATCAATCCCGACGTCGGATTGGGACGCATGAGCTATCGTTGGAAAGCTCTCTTCAAGTGATTCAATGTAGACCCACAGAGATCTGCTGGATCTGGTCGGATCAGAACTTTATTGAATTTACAAGTCCCTGTTATACAGTAACCGAAATCTCAGATCTGTAGGGCACTTGTCTGAGAACCACCGTTGACCGCCTAGTAAACCTCCGATTCAGCTCTTGAGCTCGTCTTAGAAGTTGTAGGGAATCAAACCACGGAACTGGGACTATTTTTCGAATTGGATTTGGAGGTGGCTTCGATTTGTTATGATTTTTGGGGTGACTGGTGGTCTAATCTGGGAACAGGTGGATAGAACTGTAGATAGGTCTGAGAACGATTTTTAGAAAATATGAGATGGGCGAATCAAAAATTGATAAACATTGTGGATGAAGGGGTGGATGGATGGAACCTCCTGTAAAATTGGGCGAACTAACAGAAATCAAAAAGTGGATCTAAGACGTGAAACTCAGGGCGGAGGTGAACCTGGACAGAACTCTGGCAGAACCAAAATGGAAGGGTGGATGAAAATCAAAAATTAGCAAATGTGATCTGAATGCTGGCCTGATTTTTGTGGGTGGAGAGGAACCTCCCAAGAACAACTCCTCTAAATTTGGTAGCCAAATGAGCTCGGGGAAGACCTGTGAATTTCGAACAAGTTGATGTGGTACTGCGTAGGCAGAACTCCGTTGATGGCGATGGCGGTGCGGTGGCGGCTCGTGGCGGTGGCGGCGGCGACCGGAACTGATAGGGTGGAGTCACACCACCAAGAAGCAACCTTCACAGCTGCAAGGGGGAGAGGGAGGAGAGAGGAGGGGGGCGCACCAGCCCTTGCTCTTATAATTAGTTTGATTCAAATGGCATTAATTCCTCCAAAATGGAAAATACAAGCTTAAATAAGTTACATCTCACATCCATCCACAACCGTAGGATCTAGGGGTGGGAGATGAAGGGCTGGGATGGCATGTGACACACACACACACAAAAATAAATAAAAAAAAGGGGAGGGGGGCGGCCTATTGACTATGGTGGCAAGGGGGGGACAAGTTTGGTAGCCACCTTGGACTTTGAAGTCCACTTGTCTCCCATGTGCCTTTTACCATTCAAACTTCTAGATGCCTCCATTTGACATGTTGACTGACCCCACATGGGGCCCATGGGCTGAGGTGGATCAATGGGAGGGGCCTGGGGGTCCCGTGGGGTCCAGGGGTCCCATTTTACAAATAAGCCCCTCGTACACTCATAATTACATACCGAATACAATGAAATAAACACAAATTACACACACATAAAGTCTAACTAAATATAATAAATGGGGAGGCTCAAGACAGAGTCTCCAGGCTGTCTTCGAGCTAGATGGACGCTGAGGTGGCTCGAGTCGTGCTCCGTGTGCGGTACCGGTGGCTCGGCGTGTCGCGCCGCTCAACTGCTCGGGTGTCCGCACCAATTCTCCCCGGGTGGGAGAAACTCGACCCTATCGAGTAAGGGTCTGCATCGCTCCTGTATGGCTCCAGAAGATCCGAATCAATCCGCTGCAACTCTCCATGTGTCCTCAGTAGCGGGCCATCCTCTCCATCGCACTAGGTAGCGCGGGTAAGATCCACTCCTGGTAACTGTCACTTGCTCGTCCAGTATACGATCTATATGCTCATGCTGCCGTAAAAAAGGGGCTGGAGGTGGAAGTGGACACTCAGGTGTGGGATCACTCTCAAGGGGAGGAGATGGCTCAAAAGGCTCACTAGGGATCACCGCTGGGTCCCTATATGCAACAAGATCCGATACATTGAAGGTAGAGCTTATACCATATTCCTCGGGCAGGTCCACAACATACGCATTGGATCCAATGCGTTTCAACACTCTAAAGGGACCGGCTCCGCGAGCTTGCAACTTCTTAACGGTTCCAGAGGGAAACCGTTCAGGTCTTACCCTGATCATGACGTATTCACCCTCGTGGAACTCTCGGTGGTGTCGGTGGGCATCGGCTAACTCCTTGTACCGTGCATTGCTGGCCTCAATGTGACGACGGATGTCGTCATGCAAACTCCTAACATGCCTAGCAAACGACTCGGCCGACTCCGACACTCTAGCATGGATAGGCATGGGGACAAGGTCAACGGGTTTCCTAGGCCTACGACCTGTGACAATCTCAAATGGACTCATGCCGGTAGACCTATTCACCGAATCATTGTATGCAAACTCAGCCATAGGTAAAATGAGATCCCAATCCCCAATGCGGTCCCTGACTAGACACCTCAAAAGATCTCCCAGACTCCTATTGACTACCTCGGTCTGGCCATCTGTCTGGGGATGATATGCAGTGGAAAACTTGAGGTGAGTACCCATCATATGCCATCGTGTCTTCCAAAAGTAGGAAGTGAATCTAGCATCACGGTCAGACACTATAGTGCGAGGTAACCCGAACTTGCACACCACATGAGTAAGGAATAGGCGGGCTACCCTAGAAGCATCCGAAGTCTTCGAGCAAGGGATAAAGAGGGCCATCTTCGAGAAACGGTCAACCACCACATAGACCGAATCATGCTTCCTGGAGGTACGTGGCAGTCCCAAAACAAAGTCCATGCTAACATCCTGCCACGGGACATCAGGCACGGGAAGAGGCGTATAAAGGCCCGAACTTTGCTTCTTCATCTTGGCCGTAGCACATGTACGGCACTGAGCCACGATGTTAGCAACATCGCGCTTCAAGCTCGGCCAATAAAATCGATGCTCCACTGCCTCAATAGTCTTGTTCCAACCAAAGTGGCCGGCTAGACCTCCGCATGTAGTTCCCACACTAAGAAATCTCGAACCGAAGTTCGGGGAACACATAGCCTGCTACCTCGAAAGAGGTAACCCTCCTGAAGCACATACTCATCAAGGTCTCTCGAGGGTCCGGCTTGGAGAGTGGTAAAAATCTGACCGAAGTCAGGACAATCAACATAGGCCTCCTTCATCTTCTCTAACCCTATGACCTCGGCACTCATGGTGGTAAGCAAACATGCTCGCCGACTCAAGGCATCAGCCACCTTGTTCTCCACTCCAGCCTTATGTTTAAGCACAAAGGTGAACTGCTGGAGATACTCGACCCAACGACTGTGACGCGAGTTAAGCTTCTTTTGGGAATGGATGTACCTCAATGCCTCGTGATCGGAGTATAGGACAAACTCCTGATGTAAAAGATAGTGCCTCCAATGCCTAAGAGCCTGAACAACTGCATAGAATTCTTTATCATATGTGGAATATCGCAATTTCGTGTCATTCAGCTTCTCGCTGAAATATGCGATCGGGTGGGACTCATGACTCAAAACTCCTCCAAGTCCCACGCCCGACGCATCACAAGAGACCTCAAACACCTTCGAGAAATCAGGCAGTCGAAAGGATAGGTGTCTGGGTCATGCGCTCCTTGATGTCCTTGAAGGCGGCAGATGCGGCCTTCGTCCATACAAATGTGCCCTTACGGATGCAATCCGTGATCGGGGCGGTGACGGAGCTAAATCTGCGGATAAAGCGACTATAGAACGTCGCAAGACCATGAAAGCTGCGGACATCATGAACGGTACGGGGTTTCGGCCACTCAACAATGGCCCGGACCTTCTCCGGATCGGCGGAGACCCCCGTACTAGACACAATGAAACCCAAGAAGGTAAGCTGAGGTGTCATGAAGGCACACTTCTGTGGGTTCGCAAACAGCTGCTCTCGCCGAAGAAGTAGACAGACCTGCCAAAGGTGGTCTAAGTGGTCCCCTGTGGTGCGGCTATAGATAAGGATATCATCAAAATACACCACTACAAAGACTCCAATGAAAGGTCGAAGGACCTGAGTCATGAGCCGCATGAAAGTGCTAGGGGCATTGGTCAACCCAAAAGGCATGACCAACCACTCATATAGACCGTCCTTGGTCTTAAATGCGATCTTCCACTCATCACCTGGCCTAATCCTCACCTGATGGTAGCCACTCTTAAGATCGATCTTCGAAAAGATAGTGGCACCTGCCATGATGTCTAGCATATCATCAAGGCGGGGAATAGGGAACCTGTACTTCACGGTGATCTTGTTGATGGCACGACTATCAATGCACATTCTCCACGTGCCATCCTTCTTCGGGGTGAGTAATGCGGGCACAGCACATGGACTCATGATGTCCCGAATAGACCCTCTCTGCACTAACTCATCGACCTGCCGTTTAAGCTCGGCATGCTCCGTGGGACTCATGCGATAATGAGGAAGGTTGGGCAAAGAAGAGCCCGGAACAAGGTCGATGGCATGCTGAATATCCCGCATGGGTGGGAGTCCCTCGGGAAGCTCATCGGGGAATACATCAGCATACTCCTGCAGAATGGGAACAACCTCGGGTGGGAGCTCTCCCTCGGAGTCCTGCTCCACCTTTCGGACCGTAATGGCAAACACCGGACAGCCCTGACTAAGCTCCTGCTCCATTTCCCAGGAGCTAATCATCATCAATCTCCTCGTCGAGGGCTCTCCTGGGCCAGAGGTAACGGTCATAGCCCGAGCTGGGGATGGGGTACTAGGCCCGAGAACGGAAGGCTTCGGAGTACTAGGGCCAGTAGGACCCCTGACTGATGGGCTCCTGGGCCGAACGGGTTGGAGGGTGACCCGCTGGCCAGCGTGGTCGAAGGTACAGGTGTTCGACCGGCCATGGAGCGTGGCATCCCGGTCGAATAACCACGGCCTACCAAGAATGATACTGCCCACTTCCATGGGGAGAACATCACACCAGATCTCGTCACGGTAGGAGTGGAGCTGCAGCGGGACCAAGCACCGCAGCCTGACCGAAATGGAAGTGGTATCCACCCATGATACCTGATAGGGGCAAGGGTGGTCTACGGGTGTGAGACCAAGACGAGTGACAGCGTTCGTGGAGATTGCATTGATACAACTCCCGCTATCGATGACCACCTTGCAAATTTACTTTCCCAGCCTACAGAATACATGAAGGATAGTAGTCCGTCGCCAGTCATCACTGACCTGTGGCTGGGTGAGGATACATCTGACGACCCCCACATGGGTATCGTCTGAATGCTGGGCATCCTGGGCCTCACCTCCCATCTCATAGTACTCGTCAGCTAGCTCTTCATCTGCCTCATAGCTGACTAACTCGAGGCTCGTAGGGGTGGTATCCTCGGCCTGTGTGTCCCCAATGTGAAGAGATGGGTGGGTGGGACATTGGTTGGCGAAATGGCCAAACCCATTGCAGCGATAACACTGCTGCCGTGATCCACTTGGCTCCCCAATCATAGGTCCTTTACCTTTATCCTCCCGACGGATAGGAGGCGTAGGCAACAAAGGACGTGCAGGAGGTGCGGGTGCCGGTGGACGGGCTATGGGTGGGGCTGTAAGATGCTGGGGACGAGGAAGGTCCCTCGGGGGTGGAGGACGAGGCCTAGGAGCAAACGGCTCGGGACGAGCGGGCTCCTGAGGTCGAGCCATGGGGGCCCTCGGATACGTGCCAGATGAGCCACGGGGCTCGACACTACGAAGGGGAAAAGAGCCCAACCGATGGGGTGACTCGAACTCGGCCTCGAATTGCTCCAATTCGAGAGCTATCTGATATGCCTGCTCCAAAGTGGTTGCATTGCGGCGAAAGAGTTCATATTGATAATTGGGCTGCAAACCTCTTCGAAAGCGGGATATAGTCATAGTGCTCTCTTCCGTGACCCACACCGTAAGTAATACTCATCGAACTCGGCGGTGTACTCGGTCACGGATCGGTTCCCTTGGGAGATGCTTTGCCACTTGTCTATGAGACGTTGGCGATATGAGGCGGGAAGGTACTTCTCCCTCAACTTGGTTTTCATATCATCCCAAGTACCGATCTGGGGTTGACGTCGCTGGTTGAGCAGGCTCTCCACATTGATCCAATAAGTTTGAGCCTGCCCTTGCAGCTTCATCTTCGCGTATCGGACTCTTCGGTGGTCTGTCATCTCAAACCACTCGAAGTACCGGTCCATGCCGGCCTCCCAATCTAAATACACCCGAGGGTCCAAGGACCCGCTAAAAGTGGGAGGGTCCGTATGCACGCCCCTAAGAATGCGGTCGTCCTCCTCGTCATCACGATTCCGTCGTTGATGACGGCGACCGTTACCCCCTTGATCATTATCAGATGCATAATCATCCACCACATGCACCTGTTGAACCCCAACATTCTACGCCTGAGCTCTTGGTACAACATGTTGCTGAACCGGCTCCTGTTGGCCATTCGTCGACGCGGGTTGCGCCGCTACTGGGCCCCTCTCGAGGATGGCAATCCTCCCAACTAAGCCCTGGATGGACTGATCCGAACTCTCGGCCCGATCCTCGAGGGCTTTCATCCGCCCTTCTAGACGCGTTTCTATGCCATCCATACGCGTACTAAGGCCATCCATACGCGTGTCCAGACGTTCCATAATGGCTCGGAACATCTCGGCCATCGAGGACTCATCGGAGCTACGGGCTCGGGAGTCCGCCATAGGTGGTGGTGGCGAGTATTGGGTACCTCGACGGGTGGGCATGCAAAGACACACGACCTAGAAGACACCGACTAATGCAAACACTCACTAGATGATGCACTTAGACCTAACCAATATCCGGTACGAGGCGGAGATAAGCGATCCGAAGATCACTCGCGCAAGTACGCTACCCTCCCGATAGGCATAACCTAATGTTCGGGTAACGCCTTTTAATATACCGAGCTATTGGGTGAAATGCAATTTGAAAACACTTTTTTGTTGTTGTTTTGAAATGATGATCCTAGACTCGACTTATACTATGCAAGACATATGCAACGACTACCCTAGACTCGACTCGCTCTGATACCAAACTGATGCGGGACGGACACAGGAGACGACACTATATGGTGCCACCCTCGGACTCTAGATGAAGACACGACCAGCAACACACACCAGGGAGAGACTAAGCCCGACACTACGAGCTCCTAGTGGCGAAACGTCGCTAACAGAAGTGGAAGCTCACTCGTCGTCCCAAGCGAGGGAAAGCGCGGACCGTGCGCGGTTAAGGAACCGGCGGAGGTCAAGGGTAGTCCGACTCAACTTCCGGACTCGGATCGAGTCGCGGGACGGGTCACTCTCACTCTCACAGCGGTGACATGGACACACGGGCTAGTACCTACACTCTCAGCAGCGGCAAAGACCATATACTAGCTAAGCAAATGAACGCCAAGGGGTTCGGACCATTACCTCCACGCACCCTGCGTGGCGAAGACAACCCCGGCCGAATTACGGACTCCCGGTTAACAATGATTACAGCAATACACTAAGTCGACCCACTCCACGCAGGGAGGTAAAAGGTCACATGTGGGGTCCGAGAATCACGCAACTCGGGTTGACGGGCAGCATCTTGATGTCGCCCGGCGGTGCCGAACTCCGCGTTTTCGTGCTTTCCGAACGGCGGGTCCTGCGGGCCCGTGGGGCCCACGGGTGGCGCTAGCCTCCGGATCTGTAGGAGTGGGACCCACTGTGATGGGTATCCCTGGTGGCGCGCCTCCACGGACGGCGGTCGGCCAGGAACACCGATCGGGGGTCGATCGGTCCCGATTCCCAATTGTTGAACTAGCTGCCCACGGATTTTGACTTCTGTTTTCCGGCGCGCGCTCCGGCGAAAACGGCCGCTGCGATCAATCCCGACGTCGGATTGGGACGCATGAGCTATCGTTGGAAAGCTCTCTTCAAGTGCTTCAATGTAGATCCCGAGAGATCTGCTGGATCTGGTCGGATCAGAACTTTATTGAATTTACAAGTCCATGTTGTACAGTAACCGAAATCTCAGATCTGCAGGGCACTTGTCTGAGAACCACCGTTGACCACCTAGTAAACCTCCGATTCAGCTCTTGAGCTCGTCTTAGACGTTGTAGGGAATCTAACCACGGAACGGGGACTATTTTTAGAATTTGATTTGGAGGTGGCTCCGATTTGTTATGATTTTTGGGGTGACTGGTGGTCGGATCTGGGAATAGGTGGACAGAACTGTAGATAGGTCTGAGAACGATTTTTAGAAAATATGAGATGGGCGAATCAAAAATGGATAAAAATTGTGGATGAAGGGGTGGATGGATGGAACCCCCAGTAAAATTGGGCGAACTAACAGAAATCAAAAAGTGGATCTAAGACGTGAAACTCAGGGCGGAGGTGAACCTGGACAGAACTCTGGCAGAACCGAAATGGAAGGGTGGACGAAAATCAAAAATTAGCAAACGTGATCTGAATGCTGGCCTGATTTTTGTGGGTGGAGAGGAACCTCCCAGGAACAACTCCTCCAAATTTGGTAGCCAAATGATCTCGGGGAAGACCTGTGAATTTCGAACAAGCTGTTGTGGTACTGCGTAGGCAGAACTCCGTTGATGGCGATGGCGGTGCGGTGGCGGCTCGTGGCGGCGGCGGCGGCGACCGGAACTGATAGGGTGGAGTCACACCACCAAGAAGCAACCTTCACAGCTGCAAGGGGGAGAGGGAGGAGAGAGGAGGGGGGCGCACCAGCCCTTGCTCTTAGAATTAGTTTGATTCAAATGGCATTAATTCCTCAAAATGGAAAATACAAGCTTAAATAAGTTACATCTCACATCCATCCACAACCGTAGGATGTAGGGGTGGGAGATGAAGGGCTGAGATGGCATGTGACACACACACACAAAAATAAATAAATAAAAAAGGGGAGGGGGGCGGCCTATTGACTATGGTGGCAAGGGGGGGACAAGTTTGGTAGTCACCTTGGACTTTGAAGTCCACTTGTCTCACATGTGCCTTTTACCATTCAAACTTCTAGATGCCTCCATTTGACATGTTGACTGACCCCACATGGGGCCCATGGGCTGAGGTGGATCAATAGGAGGGGCCTGGGGGTCCCGTGGGATCCAGAGGTCCCATTTTGCAAATAAGCCCCTCGTACACTCATAATTACATACCGAATACAATGAAATAAACACAAATTACACACACATAAAGTCTAACTAAATATGATAAATGGGGAGGCTCAAGGCGGAGTCTCTAGGCTGTCTCCGAGCCAGATGGACGCTGAGGTGGCTCGAGTCGTGCTCCGTGTGCGGTACCGGTGGCTCGGCGTGTCGCGCCGCTCAACTGCTCGGGTGTCTGCACCACTACCACCTGCAGCTCCCTCCCAATGCTAAGATACACCCTATCTTCCATATATCTCAGCTCAAGCTTAAAGTCGGAGATGCTACTGTACAGACCTTGCCATTACCAGACTTGGGTCCCCAACCAGACAGACAGCCTCTTTGCTTACTGGGCAGACGCATGGTGAAAAGAGAGAACAAGCCAGTCTCTCAATTGTTGATTCAATGGTAGGGTCATCCACCGGAAGATGCTACATGGGAAGACTACTATCCATTTGTCAGCTCCTATCCATCCTTTGACCTTGAGGACAAGGTCGCTTTAAAAGGGGGGGAGGAGTTTGTAACAGCTGCTCCGGATCGAGCTGTTGAGAGGGCGACTGTGCAGCAGCTGAATCCGGCTCAACCTTTGCGAGCCGGTAGTCGAGGGAAGTTCTTAGCTATAAAAATGTAATTAGTTGCAAAGTTTACATTAATTAGCTGCTCTTAAACCACTTGGGGATTAGCCGGATTTGATGTGGCTCAACCCCAGCCAGTGATTCTTACACGATGGCTTTATAGAGGAATATAAAAGGGATGGATCGACCACAAAGGCAATCATCCAATCATATACCAAACCAGATCCCTCTTTCTCTAGTTCAGTTCTTTAGTATTCTAGTTCTTCACCGAGCTCTGGAATCCCTACGGATCTGAGCTCTTCTCACTGTTCTGGTCGCAATTCTTAAGCATCTGTTAGTGTTCCTCAGGTGACCTTCTCTGCAACACCAGATTCAGCACTGGAGCCCGAGCTTGGAGATCCCTCTCTGCTGCCGGAAGACGCCTTGCTGTTGGCATTCTGGAGGAGGCGTGCTACCGCGCTTTTCAGAGGGCGCCGCCCACGAGGCAGAAGCCCCTTATAATTGCCGTGTGCCTGCTGGCCATGTTCTTGGTGGGGTTGTTGTCGTACAGGGCGTCGTCGATGACGCCGTTTGGACTCGCCGTGGCGATCTGGGTCACCATGGTTGCCGGCTTCTTCGCCATATTCGTATGTGGTTCGCTAACGGAAAATGGTAGCAGCAAACCCTACATTTGAGGTTTCTCATCTCCCCTTCCCTCCTCCCATATATGCACCGATGGTTGTTTTCCTCCGTTGGGTATCTGACGATTCGTGGGTTTCTGGAGGTGGTCTTAACGCAGGGACTGACTGGGAGAGCAACTGGTGAGAAGGTTACAAGGAAGGAGCAGCACCCCAACTCTCAAAGTGCTTGTGGAGGAGTTGCTTGTTTTCATGTCTACGTCATGTTTGAAAGCTTTTTTTTAAAACAAAAGAAAAACTTATCACCCTGGCCCTAAAAATGGCGGGCTTTGTTCGTGGGCTCCATTACTAGCACGGGCCCAATTTGTGGGCAAAGTGTGGACCTCAACAGGCCAGCCCGGTGGGCTTGTACGCTGGCCCAGACGTTGACACCCCCTAAAATTCACACCCATAATGCAGGTTTCAATGGAAAATATTTTTGGACTTCCAGGCATCTCAATCCCAGTTATTGAGAGGATAGCACCAGGTAGGGCTGTTAGTTATACCCACTCATCCGAGACCGACCCAGACTAGTCCACAGAAAGGGTATTATCTCAACTTGATGATGGGAATGACGATGTAATTAAAAGAGGATAGTCGAGGGGTCGCCAGTAGTCTCTCAAGAGACAATCTTCTGACACACAAGTAAGCCACGTAGCCAAGATAAATTTGTGGATGGTAAAGGGTTTAGGCTACGATGTTGCATTCCTGATATGTTCAGTGTGAGGAGGGTCCCTTTACACTCTTGAGATTGTTGTGATTAGTGGGGACTTTGCTAAAGTAATCTCTTCTTCCTTGTGGGATCAAGTCGGAGATTCCCCGTCATCTAGAGACTTTGGGGGATGGTTATGGCATTGGGTAAACACAGGAGGCCGGTAATCATCGGAGATTATTTGCCTACGGTTCCTGGATCCTTTTCTTGGGTATCATCCCTTCAAGCTAGGTTCCGCTTGGGCTCGCACAACTGTCCCAAGTTGAAACACTTTCTCGATCAAGGGAGTTGATGGGTGCCAACATGAATTAGTGTAGCCCCAGCTCTTTAAGGAAGGTGTCATGGTAATAAAGTTGTGGCGCTCCATTGGGCCCGTAGGAATGCGAGTTAATACATTACTGTGGCGGTGGGCCGATCTGAGTTACTTGGGCCTTGTTGGGCTAAAGTGAACTAAGCTCAACCCTCCACATTGCCAAAATTCTGGGTAGAAGCTGGAAACTATTGACAGTGGAGTTTGAATTCAGAGATCAGACATAAATAAACCTCTATATATTTGGGATACGTACATGTAATTCTCCTGACGAATATTGTATAGACGGTGGAGAGTTAATATGTGTGTATGATAATCACGCAGATGGTTATTAGCATATAGGAGACATGTAAGTTTTTTTGCAATAAAACCCACAAAAGATTTAGAAGTTTCTTCTGTTTCTAGGAGAAAATTTCGGGGTTATGGTACCGGTGAGGAGATGCCTTCCGCTATGCGGGGCACTGTCGTTGAAGAGTTTCTAAAAGGGGTATTCTCCCGAACAGGTTACGGGAAGGACGATCAGTCCGACTCCTGGAGGCCCCCGAGCACGACGGAGCCCACGAACAGCCCGGCCGCGCCGACCCCGAGAGCCGCCGCGAGCACGGCCTGCGCGGCCACGAGCGCCGCCGAGTCGTCGGGGATCAGCACGATCGCCCCCACGGCGGCCAGGAGCAGTGGGAGCGCCACCGACGCCAGGGCGGAGGGGGAGAAGCCGGCGACTGTCTCCAGGAGGCTGAGGAGACCCAGCTCCTCGGCCTTGGAGAAGACCCCGAGCTTCTCGATGGAGGAGAGGGTGAGCCCCAGCCCCTCGGCCTTGGAGAGCAGCCCGGCCTTCTCCACGTTGCTGAGCACCTTCCTCGTCTCCAGCTTCTTGACCACATCGACGGTCACCTCCTCGCCGCCCTCCACGAAGATCCCCTGCCCGTACCACCGCTTCTGCCAGCCGTCATCGTACCTGTTCACCTGAAACAGAGGGGACGAAGAAGAAGACATCACATCACCCATCGAATTAGAGACCTCTATAGTTGGCAAACAAAGACCAGCTTTTTACCTTTTTCTTGGAGGCCATGGCGACGACCTCCAAACTTCTCCTAGGGGGGAGGGCGCGAGGCGAAGAAGGGGAGGGAGAGACAGTGGAATAGGAGGCGGAGGAAGCCGCCATTGCTGCCATTTCACTGGCGGAATTCCAACTCCACAGATTCAGTCAGTTCCTCCTCCTCCCCCGCTCTCTCTAACCCAAAATATCCTGTTCTAACCCAATTCCAGATTTCTAGCATCTGCTGAGAGCTGCATCCATGGATGAACCGCTGGAGACAAACCTCCCGTTTTTCTCAGCGTTCTCTACTCTTCCTCTGCTGCTGCTGCTGCTGCTACGGCTTCTTTGATATTTTTCTTGGTTGTGGGTTCATGTTTGGGAGTGCTGTAGAGGGAGACGTGGAATCTGCTGGCCAATGGCGGGGAAGGGATGCCTATCCGTTGCCTCGTTGCCTCTCCGAGAGCCACAACTCCGAGAGCCACAATTCTGAGGGCGCGGGGGCGTAAAGGTTGCGTCCTCTGCTCTGCAGGTGCTAGTTTGATCGCTAACTGGTGCCCTCTCCTGCCAGTGTTAACCGACATCCAACGGCAGTTGGCTCTTAGTCCTTTCGTGCGTCGCTGCCCTCGATCACCGTTGAGCTTAAAAGAACACATCAGCTTGTTTGTCAAAAAAATCAGATTAATTTAAGGAATTTTACAAAAAGTTTTTTTTTTTGGAATTTTACAAAAAAGTTAACTCTTACATCCATGGCAGTAGAAATGTCACACTCGGATACATATCGATATAATCACACGGAGGATTTCAAGTGAGTCGAATGATAAATGACATTATCTCGTAATAGTGAGATTTCGAGTTCTACTCTTGTGAGAGGGAATTTACTTATATTTAATATTTGGGAGATGTAAGTTCAGAGTTTATTAATATTGTTACGTTCTTTGTCGAATATATCTTTATATATATATATATATATATATATATATATATATATATATAAAGATATGTACGACAATGTCACTACTGTTAGGTACCTTGTTGCCACATGGATGCAACTAACTCAAGTTAAAAATTACCTAGAATTAAAATATATCTCTAAAGTCTTCATTCATTATCGCAAAATAATTCACCTACAGAAACATAAACATAAAAAATAATCTTACTGCATAATCATAAGTGCATAAATATCCTAAACAGTTAACCAGCACTATCAAAACACTTTGAAAAGTCGTAAATGGGGCTACGGGCAAAGATTATTTAATATATATGTATGGTTTTTTTATAATTATGCTTATAACAAGATTAATTATTTTTCTAAAAATTCGTAAACTTAATTCTGAGATCCTCACAAGAGTCCTGATAACACATACTATTCAGATCCAACCAATGGTTATCTCTTCTCCGGTGACATCGTCTTCTTTTTTTGAAAAGAGGATCTCTTATGCACTCTCATCTTCAACTCGCTCTCGTCTCCGTTACCAAGTAACGTCACATGCCCTTATGTCAAGCCGCTGTATAAATTAAAGACTAAATTGAAGGATGTGACACTAATTGTTGGTGGTGTAGATGATGGTGAAGAAGTCTACGTACCGGCCATCTGTTGCAGTCAATCTTAGGAAGTTAGAGTAAGCACTAGCTTGTCAGGAGGGAATCAGCTTTTTTCTTTTAAAGATTTTTACATGAAAATTATTATTAGAGGTGAATTTATAAAAAAATCATTCCTAGAAATATATTACTAGACATATCATTGTGTTAATTTAAATAGTACATAAATATCATTTAAGTGTGATTTTTTTATAAACTATTAATAAAAAGAAGTGATATGTGTGTAAATAAATATGACATTTTTATACAATTCAGATTTACACAGTGATATATCTACTAATATATTTATAAGAATAATTTTTTCACAAATTAACTTCTAGCAATGATTTTCCTGCAAAAAAAATTTTTGTGGGGGGGGGGTTCCTATTTTTGAAGGAGCTCCCCGCCAATGGTACAATTAAATTTGCTCAAATATCAAACAATGCTCCACAAAATAATAAACATCTAAATATTGGGACTGTGTTCACCTCCGATTTGTGGGGGCATTAGTTGTAAAAAAGTAATATGTTAATTAGTGGCCCCATTAAGTATTGAACTCAAAATGTCAGGTGGCCAGGGTGAGTCCTAGATTAACTGTGTTAGATTCTGGATTACCAAAAGAAAAAACAGAACATCTAAATATTTGCTCATCAGAGATGAGGCCTGCCACTCTGCAAGGGGATCTAACGCAGGAGAAGAAATGGAGTGGCACCTGTAACACACCGGCACACTGCAGTCAATCACAGACGCTCTTTCTGTTGGTTTGGTCTGATTGACGAGTGGATTCTTCCAGTTCAACTAAACCGATGGGGAAAAGATATACTTCTTTGCACAAGCAGAGAAAGAGAACTTCTGTGTTAAAAGGTGCCCACTCTCCTGAATCAATGTGCTTTTTATGCCTTTCATTAGAAAGGACGACTTGTAGGCTCCTCATCTGCATTGGTATTCATCTCCTGATATGAATCTCCCCATGAGATCCTGCAAATCTTGTCATTCTTCCGTGCACTGCCTAAAAAATCCTGTGGAGACTTGTCAGCAAAGCTGGGCAGGTCCTTCTTGAGCTCTATTAATTGTCTCCTGAAAGTATAGGTTTCATCAAATCCAACAGGGGCTTCTCTTCTGATTACAAGCTCATTCAGTTCTGCACCCAATCTTTCACATGCACGCCAGAATCCCACCTGCTTAGGTTGTATAATTAGATAAATACAAATAAAATAAAGAAAAATTAATGGAACTGATAATTACCCTGGTAAGAAAAAACTCATGCAACTTTGGGAAATGTTGCCTGCCTCCATATATTCCTCCTGTTTGAGCAATTGGTCGGAGATTTTTATTGGGAGGAACAACCAACAGGGGAGCAAACACGAAATCCGACATCTGATTAAGGCAAAGGATGGCATGCAAACTTAAATCATAGACAAGGTGCATGTATATCCTATTTGATCGATGGACATGAAATAAACAGTTCATGTCTTTAAAAAAATCTAATTCAATAGTAAAAACCAAGGCATTTCCAAATCGATGATCATGTTGTAATCTGTCTGCAAAGGTGATCCTTTTGTCTTGTCAGTTGTCATGTAAAACCCATAAGCCATTCCCAAGGTGATAGGCTGGGGAATTGAATGAAGTTCATGTCTTCAAGTAAAGGTTGAAGTATCCGGCCCTTCCCCCCAATCTGGCCTTCACCCAGGACTTCGCCATTAGCATTGGTTAAGCTAATTGTAAGAATTATTTAAGATGATAAAATGTTGTAGGAAAATTATTGTTTAATGAGAATTTATTTAAAAAGTATTTTTAAAAATATATTAACAGACATATCACTGTGTAAATCTGAATTGAAAAAATGTCACATTTATATGTAGGCATATCATTTTTTTGGTCAAAAATTTATAAAAAATTATACTTAAATGACATTTACGCACTATTTGAATTAACGTAGTGATAGTCTGATGATGCATTTCTAGGAATAGTTTTTCTGAAAATTTATTTCTAACAATGGTTTTCATGTAAAAATTTAAAAAGACAATGGAGATTCAACTTGAAGTCTGGAGAAGGATTGCAGGGCCACATAGATTACTTCCAGCAGTTCTTGAAGAAAAATATGGTAGACATGTGAATGACAAAAAATGCACAAGCTACATGTAAATACAAATATTCTTCATAAGAAATCACTTTTACATCTATGCAGACCATGACATGGAATGCGAAATCGCCCGAGCTAGATTGGAATCTCTGGATGGCGAAGAGTCTGGGAGCATAGTGCCCCGACTCGTTAGAATCCAATCAGGATTGGCCAAGATCATCCCAGATCAAGACTAATCGGATGGGAATCACCCGGATCGGTCGATCCCCGGCCGATTCTAGCTGATCCAAGCCAGTATGCTTTGTTTTCATTTTATTTTCTCAAAGAAAAATTGAATTGACCTAAGTCTAAATAACATGACCAGAACATCCCTTCAAAATAATTTTTAGCAGGGGATCTGCCCCTTTTGTAACCCCCCAACAAGGAGGGCACTGCCGCCCCCTTTGACCCCCCATGACCTGACTGTGCAGGTTGCTCCACGATTCGAGACTAGGTCAAAGATAGATTAAGCTCCACACACTCCTTTAACACTACCCTTAATTTATCATGTTCGATTATTATGGAAAGCTAATTATTAGTGTTTTAATTATCTTTGCCGCTCCTTATGATGTAAATGGATGATATGTAGTATTTTTAATCATCCTTTTGTCTAAACACATGTCTAGAATTTTTTCCATGATCTTTTTCTGATTTTTTAATCGAATCTTGTTAAGTTTTTTAATCAGGCCAATCCACGACAGCTTGAGTTCATTCACTTCATTGGAATGAGCTAATCTAGCTAATCCAATACGACCAGGATCAGGATCAGCCGGGCCTGATCCAGGGACCCAATCTGAGGCCGCAATCCTTGGACTAAGACAATCTAGTATTGTAGAAGTGTGAGTTAGAATCTTGATACCCATGTGACCTATGAATGGGGAGAAATTATGTTGCTCAAAATATTGTAAAAGAAATCCCAGAAAAAAAGACAACTAAGATGCTTTCATATTGGGACATACATAAAGGAATATTGGAGCGTGCACTGACAGGGAGAATGGCGCGGGTGACGTCCTCACCTCGTCGCCGGACTGGAGCGTCATTCATCATTAATGCCCTATAGTAGTCGTGCACCGTGGCCACTACTGAAGAAAGTGCACGTGGGTACGGAGCCTATTTTGGGCCTACGCTAGGGTAGGAGGCGTGCTGGGCCGGTCAAGCAGCTCAACGGGCTAGGAGAGTTGGGCTCCCATGATGGGCCGAAGGATGGGCGCTTACTGGACTGGCGGGATAGGCCCTCCTCAGGTTGAATTTCTCTAATTGGTGTGAGTAAATCCAGTTCTATTTATGTGTTTTGGATCTTGATTTGTCACTCCAACATGAGAAACATGTTGCTATTACTGACTCAAGTAGCACTGAAGAGAGATCCTTCTATGAAACTTGAGAAAGATCAAACAGACTAAGTCTAATGTTTATGTGAATGACTGTGGCAAACAAAATCAAGTCCACTCTTTCCAAAACTGAAAATGCTAAAGAACTCATGAAATTTGTGGGAGAACATTATCAAATTGCTGACAAATCACTTGTTGGGACATTAATTAGTACTTTAACCACTATGAAGTTTGATGGTTCTCGTAGCATGCATGAACATATCATTGGAATGACTAATATTGTAACAAAATTAAAGTCACTAGAGATGAGTGTGGATGAAAATTTTCTTATACAATTTATTCTTAACTCTTTGACTCCTCAGTATGGTCAATTACAAATGAATTACAATACAATAAAGGATAAATGAAATGTGAATGAACTGCACAGTATGCATGTGCAAGAGGAGACAAGACTTAAGAATATGATAAATCATTCCATTCATCTTGTAAGGCATCAAGAAGCTGGAAAGAAGGTTAAAGGAAAGAAAGGAAAAGACAAGAGAAGACCACTGAAGGTTAATGAGTCTTCTGCTCAAATCCATAAGAAGGAAGAAAACAACGACAAGTGTTATTTCTACCATCAACAAGGGCATTTTAAAGTGAATTACGTTAAACGTAAGGAATGGTTCGAAAGAAAAGATAAGCCTAGTACTTTTGTATGTTTCGAATCAAATTTGACCAAAAATCCTTATAATATTTGGTAGATTGATTTTGGTTGTACTACTCATATTTCTAATACAATGTAGGGATTCCTTACAATCAAACCACAGGGCCAAATGAAAAGTTTATCTTCATGGGAAATAGAGTCAAAGTTTCAGCTGAAGTCATATGAACTTATCGTTTAGTCTTAGACATTGGACATCTGATGGGAATCGACGCCGAGCATGTACATTTACTATTGTATTTATATCCTTTAGTTTATTTTTATATCCACGGGAAAGTATATGCGCAATTGTACGGCTTTATAAGCCAATGCGTCATTCCCACGGATTGTTTGGGTTTCTTTGTAATTTGTCAGTAGGACCAGCAAGGGGGCCCTCAGCCCTTTCCCATTGGTCCATGTCACTCATGTGGGACTGGTCAACCATCCTAGGTGGCCATCTAGAAGGGTTGAATGTCAAATGCCACATGGGTAGACAAGTGGTTAAATTGGTCCAAGGTAGGTCACCTACCTTCACCTACCCATTCAACCCTTACATATGGTCAAGGGGGCGCCCCATTCCACTAGGCATATTTTAATATCTTTTGTGTGTTTATCACACTTAATCCCAACTGTAGACACGCCATTCCTGACGTCTCCTGAGTAAATCTCATATTACACTATGATACCCCAAGGCGGCCTTCACATTTTTAATTACTCTGGTGATTTCCTATTTTTATGAATTTTTTTACATTTTTTTGAATTATTCCGTAAAAAATCATGGAAGTGTCCAGGCGCCTGGACACCTCCATCAATGACCAAAAAATAATAAAAAATTAAAATCATGGAAGTGTCCAGGCGCCTGGACGCCTCCATCAATGACCAAAAAATAAAAAAAAATCAAAATCATGGAGGCGTCCAGTTGCCTGGACGCCTCCATCAATGCAAAAATAATAAAAATAATATTAATAATCATAAAAAACAAAACAAAAATCAAATAAAAATATATATATTTATGGAGGCGTCCAGGCCGCTGGACGCCTCCATAAAAACAAATATAAAAAAAATATATAAAATGCCCGTTGGCATAAAAGACAAAAAAATTAAATAAAAAATAATAAATTAATGGAGGCGTCCAGGTCCCTGGACGCCTCCATAAAAACAATTATAAAAAATCAAAATGCCAGTCTTGGCACAAAAGACAAATAAAAATAATAAAATAATATATTTATAGAGGCGTCCAGGCCTCTGGACGCCTCCATCAACTCTCTCACGGGCGTCGCCCACCGAACGACGGTTTGTCGTGTGTGAAAAAAGCCAAATTTAGAGACGTCCAGCTGACTGGACGCGCCCATTTCTGAATCACGAGGCGCCGCTCACAAAACCACGCGTTGTGCCAAACCGCGTGCGGCCGTCGTCGATTTTCGGTGGACCTGTTAGAGGCGTCCGGGACCCTGGACGCCCCCATAAAAGTATTCTAAAAAAAATCAATAAAAATAGAATAAAATATTATTTCGGCCCTGATGGAGGTGTCCAGGGTCCTGGACGCCTCCACCTTCCGGAGCTCTATAAATAGAGGCCCACCCCCTCAGTTCTGGGGGAGCTAAGCAGTGATCCGATAGGCTGCCGGAGCCCAGAGGCTACGGAGTCATTTTTCTAACCCGTGGGGTCTTTTGTAGGTGGAGGTTCTGCCGGCTTCTCGGGTGCCCACGCTCGCGAGAGGGAGGTCGTCTTCATCCACCGCGCTTCTACGTCGTCCCCACGCTGCCGGAGCTCCGCCGATTTTCGCCACCGGCACATCCAATAAGCCAACTCTTTCCTTTTCTTCGTAGTTCTTTTGCATTCATCATCTCGCATCCATCATCTCATTTTCCTCCTACTCGAGTCCGAGAGGGGTTTAAAAGATAACACCAACCAGGTGTGTGTCTTCCCGTTATTTCGTCATTTTTATTGCAAGGATATGAATACTACACATTCATCTTTCTAATCCACTTGTTATTTGTTTGTCGTTGTTTTGCAAGGGTAACCGAGGAAAGCCCTCTCCGTCGGCCGGCCGGAAGGAGAGGAAGAAGCAACCCGCCATCTCCCGCTCTTGAGGTAGGCGCGATCACCTTCTTATTTTGGGGTCTTTTGGCCCCTGGCGATCACACCTTGTCATCGAGGCCGCGGCGAGTCACTTCCCCAATGGCCGTTTAAGTTTCTGTTTCCTATATTCTCTTTATATTTTGTTATATTCTGCTTATATCATCGAGGCCGCGGCGAGTCACTTCCCCAATGGCCGTTTAAATTTCTATTCCTATAATCTCTTTATGTTTTGTTATATTCTGCTTATATCATCGAGGCCGCGGCGAGTCACATCCCCAATGGCCGTTTAAATTTCCGTTCTTATATTCTCTTTATATTCTGTTATATTCTGCTCTTATCATCGAGGCCGCGGCGAGTCACTTCCCCAATGGCCGTTTAAATTCTCGCTCTTTGTATCCTCTTCATATTCTGTCATCTTATTATCTGCTCATATTCTCGAGACCGCGGCGAGTCACTTCCCCAATGGCCGTTTCAATTCTTGTTATTTAATTTTTGCACCATTCCCGTCCCCCCGAGGCCGCGGCGAGTCACTTCCCGCTATGGCCGTTTAACCCCCATATTTTGCTATATCACGCTTGTCCCGCTCGCCCCGCCGGAGCAATCTCCCGTGGTGGCCCCTTCTCTCTTTCCTCTCATTTCTGTGTTGCAGCAAACAAAACAAACAAAAAAGAAGGAGCCCGCGCGCTCTCCGCATCCTCTTCCCCGCACCATCGAACTCCGAACCGCGTGACGTCGCTCACAGATTGGCGATCACGGTGGGACGGCTACTGCTTCCTTTCGGCTACCCTTGCAAGTTCGGCACCACCCGTGCCTCTCCACCTTGGCGCCCACGCGCGCCCCCGTTGTGCTCACGGCAGCACCGTCAGTTCTGATTGGTTCTTTGTTTATTATATGTCTGTTATTTCTATTATTTTCCCACTCCATATATCTGTCAGCATTCCATTGCATACATCCATTCCTCTTTTCTATCCTTTTTTTTCATTTTTTTTTTGAGGATCACCCTTTCCCGGTGAAGGAAGGACTCTCCGTCTGGGAATTCCTCTCAACGGACTAGAATCTCCTACACTGGGACCTCCGTAAGTCCCCGACATCGAAGAATCTCCTCTTCGTTCACTGGGCTGGTTGTACCATTGAAGTTCCCCGGAGTTAGTCATTTCATTCGTGGTGAGACGAGAGACCCTAGCTGACACGGCGGTGAAACAAATTGGAATTAGGGTCCTTCCTATTTTGTGTGAACTTCAGATTTGGTTTTAAAAAAAAATCAAAAAGGAAAAACAAAAAAATTGGACGTAAGGCATTCACTTGTATGTTAATCCATGCTAATTGTTTGCTCGTGTATGTTATTATGCTCTCGAAAAATATGATGGATGGCTGAATATAATTACAATTGTTTCGAGGCCGACGCCTTCCGTTATGGGTCTCAAATGTGTGACCCAGGTCACGACTCTTATGGGGTCTACAACTCAGACTGGGGCTATCATCCTGACCCACGGGTTCATCCCATGGACGTTGGCCCGTCCTATAAGTCCTCATATGGAATACATGCCATTGTTAGTGGAGCTTCCCCCTCCACTAGTGTTCCCTATGCCTGGGATTTCATGGCTTCTCATGTCGACTCTCTCAGCTCTCAACTTGGAGCCTTACAGGCTGTTATTGAGAGGAAATTTCTTCCTCCTTCCCCTCCTCAAGCCAACCCCCTTCACACTTTCATGAATAACATCACTAAAATGGAGAAGGATTGGAAGGAGAGAAGAGATGAGTGTGGCATTGAGAATATGAGTGAGCAAGAAGTTCTCCCAAGTTTTAACAATCAAGTGGACGCCGTCTGCCCACCATCCATTCATCACACTAATCCATACGGCTCTCCGCCTCCACATCCACATCTATATACGCAAATTCCTCCATGTCAATATACGTCACCTCATCTCATCAACACGCCTCCACCACGGCGTCCATTTGAACTTGATGATCATAAAGAATTGGAAATGGCACATGATGAAATTTATGAAGATTTTGAATATACACCTACTCCGAGTTTTCTTCGTTTCCCTCTTCCACTGCTCCCACAAGAACCCCCTGCTCAGGATGAAGCCACTAGTTCTACCCCTGCTTATGAGTCATCATGGTGTTACGATGACGGGTTTACACCCCAACAACCCGCATCAATGCACCATGAATCACCTTCTACCCTTAACCCCCCACGTATCACCAAAATCCGACGTTTCCTACGTACCAAGCCTTCTACTGTCACCCCTTCAATTGTACAAATAACCCCCACACCATTGGCTTCCACTGAGCATTCCACTAACTCTTGTTCCCAACCGAGTAATCCTCCATCGTCTCCACCTAAAACCTCCACTAGCCTTGTAACCCCGAATCCAACCATTCCTATTCCTCCACTCCCCTTACCTAAACCCGTGATTAACCCGGAGCCGGGCCCATTGATTGTTGCACACGAGCCAACCTCGTCTCCTCTCGAGAACAAGGAGAAGCCCGTCGTGTCTCAACCCCCCCTTACCCTTCCTATAGCCCCCATCATTGAATCTCCATTACCCGTTGAGCCTGTTGTCTCAATCTCACTTCCTTCCACCACCTCTCGGAGTGGGTGTCTTTCTACAAATACATGTGCCAAAGATGATGTTCAAGAATCGGACAAGAAGAATTGGGCCACGGCAATGCAATTCAAGATCCAAGATTTTATGTGCCGCATGTCGATTCGGGTTCTTGTGCCGGTCACCTTTGAGAAGGCCGAATTCCCATCTGCACCAATGCCCATCAAGAATGACTCTCAGGAATTGGTGCTGACCAAATCAGGGGCCAAAATAACCACGATCACGTTACTCATTGGCCAACATGCTTTCAAGGCTCTTATTACCCCTTGTTCGGTCATAGTCCAACTGACTAATCAAGAGAGGAGTTTCTCCTCCAGCATGGTAATGACACATTCCACTGCAAAGGGGATAATGAACTCTGTACTCGAGGGCGAGTCAGGGCAGTTCTTGCTGGAAGCTTTTGACATCATGTCTACTTCCCACCAACTCCCATGCGAGGGACGAACGCCTATGCTACCCAGCATGACCACGTGTGATATTCCAACAGCCTTGAGCAGTGCCCCAAAAATGAAGCTCCTTATGCCAAGCATCCAACTTCCAATGATGGACACCGTTCATCTATCACGGGAGTTTTTTCCAAGGGAGCCATTTCATGTCAAGATCCCTACTTCACAAGCGGAGCTCTTAAATCTTTGTTTTGATATTTTGCCAAGAGAGTTACCGTTCATGTACGAATGTCCAAAGGGCCTTATTAGAAGTCCGTCAAATGAGAGCCTGTGGGCCCGGACCGTACTAATGGACCCGGTTGGTCAGAGAAAGAAGAGGCCTTCTGCCTGGGCACATCATTGGGATCAGCCTGCAAACCCAGGCGGCCGAGAACTCGTGTTGAAGGTTGAAGGGCCGCACTATGAGAGAGTATTTACCAAGAAGAGGGAAAAGCATAAAGTGAAGCTTGAGGACAATAAATCCCTTGCTGAAAGAGCCCACATCAGTTCATCCACTTCCTATCCCAGTTCATCGCTGCTCATGCTGCTATTCAGCTTCTTTTTATGGGCAGTCCATTGGTTAAGGAGACACCTTTTGTCACCTAAATCTAAGCCATCAAGCTCCTCTGCTCTAGGGTCCCTGAACCCTCACATTCCTCGTTGTCCGGAGCTTCCGGATCCCTACATTCATCCCTGTCCGGAACCTCCGGACCCCTCCCCATTTAATTCCATGTCTTTATCCATCTCTCACCCCCATCCGGAACCTCCAGATTTCTTATCTTATTCTCCATCTCTCTCAGGGCATCGCGCCCCTCCTTCCCATATCCATTCAGAACCTCCGGATTTCTTATCTTATTCCCCATCTCTCTCAGGGCATCGCGCCCCTCCTTCCCATATCCATCCAGAACCTCCGGATTTCTTATCTTATTCCCCATCTCTCTCAGGGCATCGCGCCCTTCCTTCCCATATCCATCCGAAACCTCTGGATATCTTGTCTTATTCTCCATCTCTCTCTGGGCATCGCGCCCTTCCTTCCCATATCCATCCGAAACCTCCGGATATCTTGTCTTATTCTCCATCTCTCTCAGGGCATCGCGCCCTTCCTTCCCATACCCATCCGGAACCTCCGGGCCTCTCCTTCTTTCGATTTATCATTTTGTTCTTCCAAGTCATCGCGTCCTTCGTTCTTTTCACCCCTTTGAATTGCCTTCTTACATACTTCCCAGGGCATCGGGTCCCTCATGATCTTCTTCCTCCGGAACCTCCGGATTCATTTCCCCATGATTCTCCTTCTTTACGTCCGGACCCTTCGGATCCGCTTCTCTCGATTCATCAATTTCTGATTCCTCCCGATCCCGCTCCCGGGTTCGACCCGGTTCCTTCCACGTTAACTTCCTCGGGCACCTGCCCGTTCTCACACTGTTTCCGAGGCTTTAGTCCTCACTGATTTCTTTGATTTCTTCTCATCCTGTAAATTCTTCTAGGTATCTTTCACCTAAATCTTGTTTTATCCCCCACTTATTTAAAATAAACCGCCCTAGTTGGAGGATTGTTGTATAGGAGGAGCCTTACTGGTATTCTGCTAAGATGTCTTGGTGACGATGAGGTTTGGAAATGTGTAGAAGAGACGCACTCGGGTGTGTGCGGTGGCCACGTGAATAGTCAGATGCTCGCCAAGAAGATCATTCGGCAAGGCTTTTATTGGCCCACTATGGAAGAGGATTGTGCTGTCTATGTCCGTAGGTGTGTCAAGTGTCAACTTCACGCCGATAAAATCCATTCACCATCTTCCTCACTTCATCCAATATCCTCCCCATGGCCTTTCTCCATGTGGGCATTCGACATCATTGGTCCCTTAGGTGATCCCAATTCCCTCACCAAGCAGAAATCTTTCATCCTTACTGCGACGGAATACTTCACCAAATGGGCCGAAGCCGAAGCTTACGCGGAAATCAAGGCGTCAACAGTCTGCAAGTTCATCATGAAGAATATTCTCGCCAGATTCGGCGTCCCAAGCACGATCGTCACCGACAATGGGCCACAATTCATTTCTCAGGACCTACAGGACCTCTGCAAAAGGTACGCAATTGTATTGCATCATTCATCGCCTTATTACCCACAAGGTAACGGCCAAGCGGAGGCCACCAATAAAATATTGCTCAAAATCATCAAAAAAACCTGCGAGTCTAGTAAGTTTTCAGACTGGCCAGAAAAGCTTATCGAAGCCCTATGGGCCTATCGCACCTCAATCCGTACCCCCACCGGGCAGACTCCATTTGCCCTCACTTATGGTATGGAAGCGGTAGTCCCGTACGAGACTCTGATCCCTTCTCTCAGGGTACAATTGGATGAGGAATTTCCCCTCGACGATCGTCGTAATTCACTCCTCGCCCAGTTGGAACTCTTGGATGAGAAGCGGCTGGCCGCCGCCGAACACGCGCGTGTGTATCAAAATAGACTCGCTCGCTTTTACCAAAAGAAAGTCGTTGAGAGAAAATTCAAAGTCGGTGAGATGGTCGTAAAAAGAATATTTGTCAAACCTGGAGGGCCGCGTTCTAAGCTCCAACCCAATTGGGAAGGACCATTTGTAATTCAAGCCGTGTACCCTGGCAACGCCTACAAGCTAATCAACGCCGAAGGGACCGAGTTATCCCACCCTTGGAATGGGCTTTATCTTAAGAAATACTACCCTTAGCACAAAACAAAAAAATGATGATGAAAAGATAAAAAACATCAAAAACAAGGAAATATTGAAAACCACTAAAAATATGGAAAATTCAAAATGCCGATGCCTGGCAGGCACCATGTAGTTAAGTCCCTGCATCTAACCTTCATGTTAGGATAGGGCCCATTAAGGCTTGGTAGGCACCGGGTCTTGGTTTGCCAGAACCGTGGAGACCCCTGTCCGGCCACGTCGGCCTATGCTCGCTCGAAGGAAGCTAACATGTGCTCACTTATGTATTTTATTCAAAAAAAATCGGTAGCATCACCTACGGTGGGGCTCCACCCAGAAGATCTCCGGAAGCTGTAATCTTTATTCTTTTCTCTTCGACCAAATGAGACAGTCGGCGCCCTTAAAACGCTGAGCATGAGAAACCGAAACTCAAACCCCAAAGGCAAGAGTAGGACCCATTTCCTCGAGCATCGATCAGAGCACGAGAAGAGGGCAGTGTCCCCGCAGGCATACGAAGAGGGAGCCCACCAACGTCAAACGACTATATCTCCCTCACAGAAAGAAATACAAAATCAAAAGAAAGGCCTGGTCGTGACCGTGCCTGGTACGATAAACGGAACCCCTCAAAGCAAAAGTCTGAATCCACAAAGGGGGGCCGTGGAATGTAAATGCTCGAGATTTGGTCTGAAGTTGTCCGAAAGGAAAGAGCTAATGGGCCCTTATTCGCTCGCCGGGTTAACGGCTTTGCCGGTCCTCTCAGGAGGTTTATCCCCTACGCTCTTCCTTCTCCCTCTAAAGATGAAGGTTCGATGGAGTTTCTGAAAGGTGAAAACTGCCCAGGGTCTGCGACCTTATTTTAATATACACATTTTGGTTGCCTACTTTGAAAAGCAAAAGCTATCGCTGCGAAGGAGTCTCTGTGTTTCTGGCTGGTCAAGACCCCTGTTTACCACCTTGATGTTTTCTTGTTTAACCTCGGGCTTAGGCCAATGCAAGCGCGTCACCTATGGGTGCGACGGCGTCTGATTCCGGGTCAGCGTCGCGCGATTGGTCGTTAGGGTTCCAGGGTGTTCCATCTTATACCATCTAGAGTTGTGAGGAAACAGACCCGGGTCGGGCAAATCATCTACCTCAAACACCTTTTGGGTGAATCCCTGTGGTCGGAAGCAACTGGGAGCCTAAGCATGGCATGACGGTATTGTCATCAGGGTAAGTCTTAGCCGGCGGGATCGTCATTCGAGGGGTCTAGAGGCCCAAATCAACCTAGACGTGCACTTAAGATACCTGGGAGGTTAGTAAGAAACCCCTGTCTCACGTAGGTTAGGTGCCATTTGGGTGCTTGCCGGGCGTTAGCAATAAAAAAATTGAAATGATAAAAGCAAAAAAAATAGAAAAGAGAAATGTACATATTTGCAAACAAAAAAATCTTTTTATGATAAAACAAAAAAAAATGTCAAATATAAAAAAGAAAACAAATCAATTTTGCATGATTGCATTTACGTGTATCATCTCACTTTAATACCGCTTGCATTCGTGTGCTTGCCTGTCGCATTTATCATCACCGCATCTTTCCCTTGCCTTCGTTAAATAAAGGCTTGGCCCCTTGACCAGTTATCAAGGACAGTCACAGTGACCATTGGCCTATTGAGCAAGGGGCCAAGTCAGAACAGAAATTCTGATTTGTTTGTTTCAGTGATATGTGCAGGGATTCAGGTAACTGAAGCAAAGGTAAAAAACAAACAAACCAAACCTTGTGTTTTATTCCAAAAACTAAAAAAATTACATCAAGTTCCGCCCTCTCTCTCTGCATTACTCGTCCCACTACTCTCCGGGCAAAACACTCTCAAAGGTGCTACCCAACTATGAAAAGCGGTACTCCTGCCGCTCTGTACTCCTCTTCATATTCCCACATCCCGGCGTTGATCCGCGGAAGCAGCAGAGAAGCTACCAACACGAAAGCCACGCTCTCGTGCTCTTCGGTAGCGCTCCTCACCTTCTCTCAGCCACTGTTCAGCAAGACCAAGGCTGATTCGGAGTTCGAATAGTTGGGCCTCCATGGCCCTTCGTTCCTCCCTTTCAGTCAATCTGTTGGCTCTTTCTCTCTCTGCGTCTCTTTCTCTCTCTGTCCGTTCTCTCTCACGGTCTTCCCTCTCCAACTGGAGAGTGATCCTCAGTTCCATAGCATCCCTGGATGAGTCGTCATCAGGATGACGCCGCAGTTCCCTCTCCAGTTCTGCTATCCTAGCCTCCTTATGCGCAGCTTGGGCAAGCGCTTCTCCCGTCTCCTTTTCCTGCCGAGTGTACCATCTCAGATACGCGATAAGGCGTAAACAAAGAGAACTCAACGCTGAAACTTTTACCTGTATACGGAGCATTCCTTCTACCTCCGCAGCACGCTGCGTGGCGTGAGCAAGTTGCTCATGAAGCGAGTCAAGTTCTGAGGTGGGAATCCATAAGCTGGAAGAGGCACCACCTACTCCCATCGCTGGGGAGGCTGCGCCAATCTGGGCATGCTGCGACCATGTGAATTAGCAGCCAACATCTGGAATCTGGGGTTTTAACTAGGAACGTACTGTACACCTACCAAGGCGCTCGTAGCTCCGCGGGCATCGCCCAACTGTTGTTCCATCTCTGCCAAGCGAGTTCGTAAATTCGCTATCATGGCATCCCGGACATCCTGCTGCCTTACAAGTCAGCATTTTCACCAGAAAAACCAAGAAAAGGAGAAAGAAGAGAAGAGAAAAAGGGAAACCTACCTCCGCAAGTCCCCTGGGTTGGAACCGTTCTGCGTACTTTGTCCTATATAGACACAAGTAGTCCTCGCTATCCCGCGCCTGTGATTCTACAATCGTGCCACCCCGTTGCCAGTCCTCATACTGTTCGGGGAATCGCACGCGCCAGTCAATGCAGGTCGCCGGTCCCCGCGTCTTTCTCCCGACACGAGGTGGCGCAGCTGAATCCACCCATTCTTGAGCCAGTCCTAAAGTCCTCATAACTAATCGTAGCCGAAGCGGCTCGATTTCATTCAGGCAGTGCATCCATAGTTCCCGTCCGAACCGGGCACGACTTGCTAGAACCCACGGCTGGTTGGCATCGACCATGTCTGAGTAGGGTCTCCAGTTTACCATCGCTGCAGGGAACTCCTGTAGCTCCCGCCTTAACACCATCAGTTGGTAGGTTAGGGGTGCCGCACTCATGATGGGTTCCCACCGCCTGGCTAGCGGCACCATCGCAGGTCGCCAATGCCGAGCTCTCCCCATAGGGAGGTAATAATAACTCCACAGCTGCTCGGCGCATGCCATCAGAACTTTACAAAAACACAAAAAAATACAAAACAAGCAAAAATAAAAAAAATACCTGGATGAATGGTGTGAAACCACTCACAGTCATCTCACGATCCGTTTCTTGGAATAGGCCTGCAAACAAGTGTGCCAGCATGGCGGCTCCCCAGGCATAATACCCTACTCTTTCAAGGTCTGACAGTAGCTCCAGGAAGCAACATTGGATACCGTCCCCTTTCGAGCCCAGTACCAATCTCCCCAAAAGGAAGAGGAGAAATCTCCTCAAATCTATGTTGCATCTTTCCCAGTCGCCGAAATCTGTGTAGTACACGGCGCGGCATCCTATTTCTATCCTTTCCATGAACTCTTCTGAGGATTCATCATCCCGCCGACGAGTGTCGGTGAGCCCTAATGCATCCATCAGGGACGCCCTAGCTACCGACCTGTTTTTCGACCATCCAGGTCCAAACCCAGTAACTTCTGGGCACCTTCTCTATAGTCCGCGTAAGTGACTCCGGTCACTGCCTCGCCCTCTACCTTCAGGCTTGTGATCCGGACCACATCCTCCAAGCTGGGCACCATGTGCCCCCAGGGCATCAGGAATGCCCGACTCACTGGGTCCCATCTCTCACACAAGGCTTGGATCAGGACTAGGTCAAGCTAGATCGGCTCGATCCGAAGGAAGGTACCAAATCCCATCACGTCTAGCCTCGCCTTCTGAAAATCTGGGAGGCCCCTGTACGCTGCTACTACCAACTCCCATAAGATTTGTGATTTCATCACAACCTACACATACAAGGAATGGGGGTGAGGTTTGGTCAGAAGAAAGGAAGAAAGAATGAGAAAAGGGCAAGAAAATTTAGCTTACGAGTTGTGATTGGGCCCTTTCGCTGAAGTGCCCTTCAAGGTCTGAAAGCCTCCTCGAACTACTACCACTAGACCTGCTTCTCTTCGAGGAATGGGAAGATTCGCCCTCCATCCAACTCTCAGAATTTTGAACTCCTCCTCTCCCGTAAGAAATTGTGCTCCTCGAGTTAGCTCTCGATATACCTGGGAAGATAAAAGGGACAAGAATTTATAGAAATGGAAGGAGTGCGGGCCAAGATTGCCTCCATCACCTGTCGATGATAGCCCTCGCAATAAGACACCGGCCAAGCGGCCCCATGTGTCGCTTCACCACTCGCACAGGGTGATTGACTGGACGAAGAATAGGACGAATAGCCCCTATGTTGTCTAGGGATACCCTATCATGTTTTGGAGGACGCCCGCAAAATTTGGCACAACATCCGGGAAAAGGAACTAGGGCCGTCAGTATTGACTTCGACGGCAGATTCCCGTGGAAAATGGTCACAACAAGACGTGATTATCCGCTCGAGGCGGAGTCTCGACAGATCCGTCACATGGGAACAGTGCAAAGGAGAAGAAGTGTAGGGAAGAAGGAACGCACAAGAGGACGAACGAGCATCAGAAAATCAAATCACTCCATTCATAATTCTACATAAGCTGTCAAAAACATCATAAACATAAAGAGGTGACGGGTCCACTAGCCCGCCAATCTTCACCATCACTCATCTCTCCGGGCACTCTCCTCCTCTCCCCCGAGGTGAGGGTCCCTCAGAAGCCTCCGGGATCCCCGTGCAGTAGCACCTGCCTCGCCTCTGGGCGCCTGCTCCGCAGCAGTGACTCGCTGCTCCTCCCCTGGCGTGGCAAAGAAGCCACTGGCGGCAAAGCGACCGGACTGGCGGAGTCGCTCCCCGAACTCTCGCGCTCTCTCGTAGCGCGTCTCCATCCCTCCTAGCCTCTGCACGACGGCCTGAAGGCCCAGCTGGAGCTCCCTCACTTGGGCCTCCAAGGCCCTCCTCTCGGTCAGATCCCGCTGTCGCTCGGACCTTCTCTCGGCTTTCTCTCTCTCTGCCTCTCTCCTCATCATCTGCAGAAGAACCCTTAACTCCAGGATGTCTGGAGAAGGTCTCTCCTCACCCCGATGCCGCAGCTCCGCTACAGTCGCCACCCAGGCGTCACGCTCCTCTTCCGCCCGGGTCACGCGGGCCACCGCACCGGCAAGTTGCTCCCGGAGGGAGGTAATCTCGAGAAAAGGGGCCGAGGAATTGGAAGATCCGCCAACCACTCCCACCGTCGCTGTCTGCTGGGCACGCTGGAACAAAATAAACAACGGCCGTCAGTGAAACTCCAAAATCTGAAGTTAAAAGTGCGGCACATAACTTACCAGGAGCGACAACTCATGTTGAGCGACGGCCAGCTGCCGCCTAGTCTCTGACAGTTGGGCGCGCGAGCCGCCGATGCCACGCGTGTCCCCAGCTTGGGGAAGCCCCGCGTAGCTCTCTCTCTGCCACCGCAGGAAGTCGGCACTGTCCTGCACCAGTATACCCCCTTGCTGTCCAGGGAGACGTACGGGCCACTCCTCGAGCCTCGCCTTGCCGCGACTCTTCCTCCTGACGCGGCTCGGCTCGTCCGCACTCGCCCACTCATCGGCCAGACCCAGGGTCCTTGCCATGTCCTGCACCAAGAAAGGGGTCCCACATCAGTCAAAAGGAACGCGTCCCTTGTCTAGGACGCGTCCATCATTTGAGTGCAACACTCGCCGAACCATTTCCCCCTCGCGCGGCTCGCTTCAAAACCCGAAATGAATTAAAAGAGGAAGAGATCGAAGGACCTACCGGACCGTGTTCACCTCCTCCCACGCCATCGGGCCCCTCAGGTCCCTCGGGGGCCCGGAGCGGCCCTTCCTCCTCCATGGACGCCGTTCCGTGCTCGGGCGCGTCCCTCCTCGGGCGAGGAGTCCCTCGTCCCTCTCCACCTTCACCGTGGTCAGGCCCACCGAACTCCATCGATCAAAAGAGGAGGAAGACGAGAAAGGGGGCAAGCAAGTTTCGGCAGAAGGCGGGCACGTTTGAGGGTAAGGCACGGGAGAAGAAAGGCCACCCGACGCTTTAAATTTGAATTCAAGGACTAAGACGCGTCCTCGCGCCTGGACGCCCCCAAAAGGAGGAGAAAGCAAACAGAATCCCCCCCGTGCAAAGCGTAGTTCCCTGCTGTTTAGGGCAAGGTCTCGTGAAGCGTGTCTCGAAACAACTTGGTGTAAGAGAAGAAGTGTAGGAAGGGAAGATCGCTACAGGACAAAACGTGTCACATCAGTTGTCATTGTCAAGATTTTGTCTGGATCTCCTTTGTACTGTGGTGCGATTCTGCTGTGATTCTGCTACTTTCTGATGTTGCTAACCTTTGCTAATCTGTGCAGGTTTTACTAACGGACGTCTTTGTCCTGTCTCCTGTCCCACCTTTCAATGGTTGGTCCCACCATGTCATGCATCATAGTATACGATACCTACGCTACTATAACATGTCAAGGACCTTGCGACCCGAACAAATCTGGGATTTGAGTTCCCCTTCAACAAAAACAGTGATGATCCCGGAAGAATTTGGGTTGTACGGATAGGCCGTTAACTTGTGGTAGCATGGGGACGACGGTTCCATTCAGTGAGTTGGTGCGCGGATAAACGGGCCCCAGCCCAGTATCAGCTCACCGGGTCGGTATCCTGACCCGTTCTTCACAAGTTGACAATATTATCCTTGGCTATTTTCTATTTTAGTTTGTTTTAAATTTTTCTTTGAACCCAGCATGCATTCATATAGGACTTTGATTTATTGCGGAAGATCATTCAAGTGATTCGATTGTGAAAGCCGTTGTGCTCCAATTCCCACAAATATGAGATATTCCACTCCGAATGAAATACTGAGTTTCCTTGAGACGGCCCCGGCGCTGCTCTTCCAAAAGAGACCCTTGTTTGGACAGACCCTCAGATATTCCTTTACCTTTTTTTACCCACCTTGGCCGCAGCACTTCCACATTGGCTGGTAACCGCTCCCCAAAGGTGAAACCTCCGGTTTATGACCCAGGTACTTCCACACCGAGAAGTTGGTCTCCTTTTGTTTCGTGCCTGAGCGCACATCTCACCCTCCCTTATTTGATCTCCGTCCAAGCAATCGTCAATATTTGAAAGACCTTCTTCAAGGTCGCCTCATTGAAACTCCAGGAAAGATTCCAAACAGTAACGTCAAAAGCGTGTCTCATCACACCTTGGCATCAACTTATCAGTCCACTCCCACTTCATTTCACTCCACTTCGATACCATTCCACTACGTGTCGCTCCCTTGCAAAGCAGATGCCAAGGCGGGGCAGCTGTAGACACGCCATTCCTGACGTCTCCTGAGTAAATCTCATATTACACTATGATACCCCAAGGCGGCCTTCACATTTTTAATTACTCTGGTGATTTCCTATTTTTATGAATTTTTTTACATTTTTTTGAATTATTCCGTAAAAAATCATGGAAGTGTCCAGGCGCCTGGACACCTCCATCAATGACCAAAAAATAATAAAAAATCAAAATCATGGAAGTGTCCAGGCGCCTGGACGCCTCCATCAATGACCAAAAAATAAAAAAAAAATCAAAATCATGGAGGCGTCCAGTTGCCTGGACGCCTCCATCAATGCAAAAATAATAAAAATAATATTAATAATCATAAAAAACAAAACAAAAATCAAATAAAAATATATATATTTATGGAGGCGTCCAGGCCGCTGGACGCCTCCATAAAAACAAATATAAAAAAAATATATAAAATGCCCGTTGGCATAAAAGACAAAAAAATTAAATAAAAAATAATAAATTAATGGAGGCGTCCAGGTCCCTGGACGCCTCCATAAAAACAATTATAAAAAATTAAAATGCCAGTCTTGGCACAAAAGACAAATAAAAATAATAAAATAATATATTTATAGAGGCGTCCAGGCCTCTGGACGCCTCCATCAACTCTCTCACGGGCGCCGCCCACCGAACGACGGTTTGTCGTGTGTGAAAAAAGCCAAATTTAGAGACGTCCAGCTGACTGGACGCGCCCATTTCTGAATCACGAGGCGCCGCTCACAAAACCACGCGTTGTGCCAAACCGCGTGCGGCCGTCGTCGGTTTTCGGTGGACCTGTTAGAGGCGTCCGGGACCCTGGACGCCCCCATAAAAGTATTCTAAAAAAAATCAATAAAAATAGAATAAAATATTATTTCGGCCCTGATGGAGGTGTCCAGGGTCCTGGACGCCTCCACCTTCCGGAGCTCTATAAATAGAGGCCCACCCCCTCAGTTCTGGGGGAGCTAAGCAGTGATCCGATAGGCTGCCGGAGCCCAGAGGCTACGGAGTCATTTTTCTAACCCGTGGGGTCTTTTGTAGGTGGAGGTTCTGCCGGCTTCTCGGGTGCCCACGCTCGCGAGAGGGAGGTCGTCTTCATCCACCGCGCTTCTACGTCATCCCCACGCTGCCGGAGCTCCGCCGATTTTCGCCACCGGCACATCCAATAAGCCAACTCTTTCCTTTTCTTCGTAGTTCTTTTGCATTCATCATCTCGCATCCATCATCTCATTTTCCTCCTACTCGAGTCCGAGAGGGGTTTAAAAGATAACACCAACCAGGTGTGTGTCTTCCCGTTATTTCGTCATTTTTATTGCAAGGATATGAATACTACACATTCATCTTTCTAATCCACTTGTTATTTGTTTGTCGTTGTTTTGCAAGGGTAACCGAGGAAAGCCCTCTCCGTCGGCCGGCCGGAAGGAGAGGAAGAAGCAACCCGCCATCTCCCGCTCTTGAGGTAGGCGCGATCACCTTCTTATTTTGGGGTCTTTTGGCCCCTGGCGATCACACCTTGTCATCGAGGCCGCGGCGAGTCACTTCCCCAATGGCCGTTTAAATTTCTGTTTCCTATATTCTCTTTATATTTTGTTATATTCTGCTTATATCATCGAGGCCGCGGCGAGTCACTTCCCCAATGGCCGTTTAAATTTCTATTCCTATAATCTCTTTATGTTTTGTTATATTCTGCTTATATCATCGAGGCCGCGGCGAGTCACATCCCCAATGGCCGTTTAAATTTCCGTTCTTATATTCTCTTTATATTCTGTTATATTCTGCTCTTATCATCGAGGCCGCGGCGAGTCACTTCCCCAATGGCCGTTTAAATTCCCGCTCTTTGTATCCTCTTCATATTCTGTCATCTTATTATCTGCTCATATTCTCGAGGCCGCGGCGAGTCACTTCCCCAATGGCCGTTTCAATTCTTGTTATTTAATTTTTGCACCATTCCCGTCCCCCCGAGGCCGCGGCGAGTCACTTCCCGCTATGGCCGTTTAACCCCCATATTTTGCTATATCACGCTTGTCCCGCTCGCCCCGCCGGAGCAATCTCCCGTGGTGGCCCCTTCTCTCTTTCCTCTCATTTCTGTGTTGCAGCAAACAAAACAAACAAAAAAGAAGGAGCCCGCGCGCTCTCCGCATCCTCTTCCCCGCACCATCGAACTCCGAACCGCGTGACGTCGCTCACACCAGCCTTCCATCCCCCATCCCTAGATCCAAGGGTGTACAATTGATTAGATACATAGCATATAAAAGGTTGTATTTTCCATTTGTTAGCATTAATGAAAAGAAGAGAAAATTCCATTTGGAACAAGAAGCTTACGCCCCTTTCCTCTCTCCTAGAGTTCTCCTCTCAACCCCTCTGCAATTCTAGAGTGGATCTAGTTTCTATCTCCCCCTCTCAACCTCTGATCTTCACCGGTGCCGCCGCCGCCGCCGTTCGTGCCGCCATCGAGCCACCGTCGAAATTCTATCTTCCTCCAACAGCAGCCCCTTCCACGAATTCTTACTGTCCGCCACAGGCTCAGATCGATTTGAAATTTTGAGGGTGTGTTCTTACCTTGAATCCCCACCTCCACCTAAAGTTTCACGTCCAAACTCCTCCATTTAGTAATTTTTCATTTTCGTTCATTTTACATTCCCAGATCTGTTTTGTCTCTATCTACAGTGACAACAGCTCTGAGTTTCCCATCTCCGACCACCTTTTTGAATTTTTTAAACCCTCCCAATTTTACTGGGAGTTCTGTCCATCATCCCCTACATCCACCATTTTTCCTGATATTTGATCTGCCCTCTATCCATTTTTCAAAATTCGTGTTCTATCTCTGCTACAATGCCTTTAGTCAGATTCCAGATCCGACCCACTATTAGTGAAAAAATCCTATCAATTTGTAGCCACATCTAAACTTGTCCAAACTAGTTTTTACGTCTTCCTAGCGCAATTTCCTACACCTTTGATGAATACCTCAAGAGCTGAATCGGACATCTACCCTGCGGTCAACGATAGTTCTCAGAGGACAGCCCTACAGATCTGAGAGTTAAGCTACTGTACAACAGCAAACTTCAAAATTTGCCAATTGGAAGTGCAGGCTTTGTTATTTTTCTGTAATCATAGAGAGTTGAAGCCCTTCGAAGCAGCTTTCCAACGGCGCCAGTTTCATCGCATTCCGACGTCGGGGCTGATCGTAGTGTCCGTTCTCGCCGGAGCGCGCGCCGGAAAACAGAACCGGCAGATTCGTGGCCGGTCATTCCGACCGGTGCCGAACAGAGCCGCCTGGCCTCCGGCCGGCGAACCAGCGTGCCGCCAGCCCAGGGAACACTTCCACAAGTGTCCCCACCACAGTGGTGACACCGGGTCCCGCACGGTCCCTCCGGACAGCACGTGGGCCCCACCGTCACGTGTTCGGGTGCTGCCGAATCAACGCGAGAGGCCGCCCGTCAACCCGAATTCGGTCCTCCCGGACCCCATTGTGTAGCCCTTTACCTCCCTGCGTGGAGTGGGCAGCGAGTTGTATTGTTGTAATACTATGTATTATTGTTCCGGGAGTACGAGTTTCGGACGGACCCGTCTTCCCCACGCCGAGCGCGTGGAGGTATCGTTCTCGCTCCCTACACTCGGCATTTGCTTATTTTCATATATACTTGTTTATGCCACTGCTAGAGAGCATGTTCTAGGATCGTAGCTCGCTTTATATTTATATCACCGCTGCTGCGAGAGAGAGCGTTACCGTCCCGTGACCCGATCCGGGCACGAAAGTGTGAATTGACCACCCTAGCTCTAGCCGGTTTCTCAACCGTGCACGTCCGACGCTTCCCTCGTTAAGGGACAATCGCGAGCTTGTCGTGTCCGTGGTCTCGTCCCGCATCAATTTGGTATCAGAGCGAGGTTGAGTCTAGAGTGTCCAAAATAAAAAAAAGGAGTGTCATTTAAGTCTAAGTGTCTAAGCCGGTCTTAGGAGTTGCATTTGCATACCATTAATCGGTATATAAAAAGGTGTTGTCCGAGCGTTAGGCTACGCCTATCGGGAAGGCCGTACACTTACGCGAGTGATCTTCGGATCGATTAACTTCGCCACGTACCGAGTCTTGGTGTCTTGTCCTTACTGTGCATGCATCCCAAACCGTGCATAGTCGGTCTAGTGTCTTGTCTAAATGGCCTTGCATACCTATTCCTAGGGATCCATTCCCACCTTTTCGGCACCAATGGCCAACCCATGTCGACCCGTCCAAGGTGATAGGTCCGTGTCCGAGTACATCCGGGACTATGATAAGTACCGGTTGGAATATGGCTTGGGAGAGGAGAGCACCACGACCGCATTTCAGTTCCGGAGAGGTTTGCGGTTTCACTTCCAACTTGAATGTCTTGTCCGCGACGCGTTCTCGCTGGCGCAATCTTATAAGGTCGCTCTAGAGGTCGAGCCCTTTGAGTCTCATTTTTCTCGCTCTAGAGGTCGAACCCTTTGGCAAACATCTACCTCCCAATCGAGTCCCGAGCCGATCGGACTACCTAACCCAATTCCTTCACCACCCGAGAGTGCTCCATTGTCACCCTCACCTTCCGATCTTAATTCGGAACCCTCTCATTTGGAGTCACCCAAGCCCCAGCCACCCGTGTTTCTAACGGGTACGCTTTTCATCGCCGAGCCGCTTCTTAGTTGGTTCAAGGATGGCTTGGTCCCACATCCCCTCCCATCCATGGACCCCACCTTACCTTTAGTGCCGGTCAACTCATTCCATACCACATTTCGATCTAGTCACCATGTTGACACATTGGACGATCTTGTCATGGGATTAGATTCACAATGGAAGTTGACACATCTTTTGGCACGAGGCTTTGACCAACCCGCTAGTCTTAGCTTCACCCATCCGGCCTTCGGGTCCATTACCTCTGAGTGCACCGTGGGTTGTGTCACCACGGAGGTTCTTCTACTTCTTCCGCTACCGGACGAGCCCGAATTCATACCCTTTTGTCCGAGGGAGGAATCATACTTCTTGCCTACAATCCCCATCCCACCACCCGTCACAATTCAAGAAGGTGACTATCCACACCTTCAAAACTTCTACACGTGGGACCGTGACTTGTGGGAACCCACCATAAGGGGTCATACCTTCTTTGATCCCTTTGACCCATTCCCTAGTGGATCCTTAGACCCTTCATATTCACTTCACTTCTTCGAGGGAGTCCACTACCACACCCCTTCCCCACGGGCCGGGTCGTCTATGCCCACCAAGCCCGTACCCTTACAAGATACACCATCATCTAGGGGAGATACTCTTGACCCTCCCACATCCACATCCCATATGCATGCATGGCCCACCTTAGGAGGTCTAGGATTTCCACATGATGTCAACCACCAGTTACGTCAGATGCATGCATGGCACACGTTCGGGTGTCCTGGTCCGCCGTCATCCATGTACGGGTCGGACTAACATTAGGAGTGTCTAGAGTCATTGTTGAGTCAATGTGCTTTTTCTTTGTGTGGTTTGTTTGCATGGTTTGTGTGTCGTTTGTTTGTCTGCATGTGTCTTGTGTCAGCTCGTTGTCATTCTTTTATGAGTAAGAGGCGATTGGACTCATTCGATGAGTATGGGATCAGTTCTACATCTATACCTGGATCAGTCACCTACAGGGACTCAGCGGTGATTCCTAATGAGTCTTCGAGCTGCTTCCTTCCCTTTGAGAGTGCCCCACCCGGAGTGTCCACCTCTAGCCCATGGCAGCTTGCGCATATCGAGTATATATGGAATGAGCAGGTGACGGTCACTTGGAGTGGAGCATACCCGCGTTACTTGGCACGGTGACGGATCCGCCGGAGTACTCGAGCATCCATACCCCTACTCGACGGGGTCGAGTTCCTCCCACCCGGGGAGAGTTGATGGGAATCGACGCCGAGTATGTACATTTACTATTGCATTTATATCCTTTAGTTTATTTTTATATCCACGGGAAAGTATATGCGCAATTGTACGGCTTTATAAGCCAATGCGTCATTCCCACGGATTGTTTGGGTTTCTTTGTAATTTGTCAGTAGGACCAGCAAGGGGGCCCTCAGCCCTTTCCCATTGGTCCATGTCACTCATGTGGGGCTGGTCAACCATCCTAGGTGGCCATCTAGAAGGGTTGAATGTCAAATGCCACATGGGTAGACAAGTGGTTAAATTGGTCCAAGGTAGGTCACCTACCTTCACCTACCCATTCAACCCTTACATATGGTCAAGGGGGCGCCCCATTCCACTAGGCATATTTTAATATTTTTTGTGTGTTTATCACACTTAATCCCAGCCTTTCATCCCCCATCCCTAGATCCAAGGGTGTACAATTGATTAGATACATAGCATATAAAAGGTTGTATTTTCCATTTGTTAGCATTAATGAAAAGAAGAGAAAATTCCATTTGGAACAAGAAGCTTGCGCCCCTTTCCTCTCTCCTAGAGTTCTCCTCTCAACCCCTCTGCAATTCTAGAGTGGATCTAGTTTCTATCTCCCCCTCTCAACCTCTGATCTTCACCGGTGCCGCTGCCGCCGCCGTTCGTGCCGCCATCGAGCCACCGTCAGAATTCTGTCTTCCTCCAACAACAACCCCTTCCACTCCACCTAAAGTTTCACGTCCAAACTCCTCCATTTAGTAATTTTCCATTTTCGTTCATTTTGCATTCCCAGATCTATTTTGTCTCTATCTACAGTGACAACAGCTCTGAGTTTCCCATCTCCGATCACCTTTTTGAATTTTCCAAACCCTCCCAATTTTACTGGGAGTTCTGTCCATCATCCCCTACATCCACTATTTTTCCTGATGTTTGATCTGCCCTCTATCCATTTTTCAAAATTCGTGTTCTATCTCTGCTACAGTGCCTTTAGTCAGATTCCTGATCCGACCCACTATTAGTGAAAAAATCCTATCAATTCGTAGCCACATCCAAACTTATCCAAACCCATTTTGCCGTCTTCCTAGCTCAATTTCCTACACCTTTGATGAATACCTCAAGAGCTGAATCGGACATCTACCCTGCGGTCAATGACAGTTCTCAGAGGATAGCCCTACAGATCTGAGAGTTAAGCTACTGTACAACAGCAACCTTCAGATTTCTCCAATTGGAAGTGCAGGCTTTGTTATTTTTCTGTAATCACAGAGAGTTGAAGCCCTTCGAAGCAGCTTTCCAACGGCGCCAGTTTCGTCGCATTCCGACGTCGGGGCTGATCGCAGCGTCCGTTCTCGCCGGAGCGCGCGCCGAAAAACAGAACCGGCAGATCCGTGGCCGATCATTCCGACCGGTGCCGAACGGAGCCGCCTGGCCTCCGACCGGCGAACCAGCGTGTCGCCAGCCAAGGGAACACTTCCACAAGTGTCCCCACCACAGTGGTGACACCGGGTCCCGCACGGTCCCTCCGGACAGCATGTGGGCCCCACCGTCACGTGTTCGGGTGCTGCCGAATCAACGCGAGAGGCCGCCCGTCAACCCGAATTCGGTCCTCCCGGACCCCATTGTGTAGCCCTTTACCTCCCTGCGTGGAGTGGGCAGCGAGTTGTATTGCTGTAATACTGTGTATTATTATTCCGGGAGTACGAGTTTCGGCCGGGCCCGTCTTCCCCACGCCGAGCGCGTGGAGGTATCGTTCTCGCTCCCTACACTCGGCATTTGCTTATTTTCATATATACTTGTTTATGCCACTGCTAGAGAGCATGTTCTAGGATCGTAGCTCGCTTTATATTTATATCACCGCTGCTGCGAGAGAGAGCGTTACCGTCCCGTGACCCGATCCGGGCACAAAAGTGTGAATTGACCACCCTAGCTCTAGCCGGTTTCTCAACCGTGCACGTCCGACGCTTCCCTCGTTAAGGGACGATCGCGAGCTTGTCGTGTCCGTGGTCTCGTCCCGCATCAACATCATTTAGATCCGTTTCAGACTCTTTATGTACCTTCTATTTTCCGTAACCTTGTATCACTTTCTAAACTTGATACTTTTGAATACTCCTTTAAGTTTGGTAATGGATGTTTTAGTTTGTTTAAACATAATCATTTCCTTGTATCTGATGTCCGTTGTGATGGTGTGTACAAATTAAAGCTCAATACCTTTTTTGCTGAAACCCTTTTGACTCTTCATCATAATATTGGCACTAAACGTGGTTTAATGAATGAAAGGTCAGCTTGCTTGTGATATAAGCGTCTGAGTCACATATCTAGACAAAGGTTAGAAATATTGGTAAAGAATAAAATCTTCCAAATTTAGATTTTTCTAATCTTGGTGTATTGGTGATTGCATTAAAGGAAATCAAACCAAACATACAAAAAAAGAGCCACAAGAAGCACACAACTTCTTGAAATCATACATGCTGGTATATATGGACTTTTTGATATTCTATCTTTTGATGGAGAAAAATATTTTATCAACTTTATTGATGATTTTTCACGTTACAGTTATGTCTATTTGTTACATGAAAAATCTCAAGTTATAAATCCCCTAGAGGTATTTATTAATGAGGTTGAAAAACAATTAGATATAAATGTGAAAGTCATTGGATCTGGTAGGGGTGGTAAATATTATGAAAAATATGATGAAACTGGACAATGCCCTGGTTCATTTGCTAGATTCCTTGAAAGGTATAGTATATGTGCTCAATACGCAATGCCAGGTACACCATAACAGAATGGTGTAGCTAAAAGGTATAATTGTACTTTAATGGATATGGTTAAGAGCATGTTAAGCAATTGGACTTTACCCTTATCATTGTGGATGCGTGCATTAAAAATCGATGTGTATTTATTAAATAGGGTTCCAAGTAAAGCAGTTACAAAGATACCTTTTGAACTTTAGATTGGTAAGAAACCTAGTTTAATGCATGTACATGTTTGGAGTTCTCCAGTAGAAGTGAAGATTTATAATTCACATGAAAAGAAATTAGATTCAAGAACAATCAATGGTTTCTTCATTGGTTATCTAGAAAAGTCAAAAGGGTATATATTTTATTATCCTAATCATAGTCTAAGAATTGTTAAAACTGAAAATGCTAGGTTCATTCAAAATGGTGAAGTTGGTGGGAGTGTAGAACCACGCAATGTGGTAATTCAAGAAGTCATAATATAAGTTCCTTTATCCATAACTTCTTCTAAAATTATTGTTCCTATAATTGTTGAATAATTTAACAATTTTCAAGGATAGCAAATGAATAGTCAAGCATCTCATAATGACATTATTACTAATGAATCTATGGTAAATGAATCACAAAAAATAGTATTAAGGAGATCTCAAAAGCAAATGAGGTCTGCTATTTCTGATGATCATGTGATTTATCTACGAGAGTCAGAATTTGACTTAGGAAAGGATGATGATCCAGTTTCATTTTCATAAGTCATTGAGAGTCCTAATTCTTCTAAAATGGGTGGATGTTGTGAAAGAAGAGTTAAATTCTATGGAACACATTGAAGTTTGGGAACTCGTTATATTGTCTGAAGGTTGTAAATGAGTTGGGTGTAAATGAGTCTATAAGATCAAACACGACTCAAATACTAATGTTGAACGATATAAGGTCAAACTTATTGCTAAAGATTTCACTCAGAAAGGTGACATTGATTACAAAGAGACTTTTTCTGCATCCTCTAAGAAAGACTCATTTAAAATTATTATGAGTTTAGTAACTCATTATGACTTAGAGTTACATCAAATGGATGTGAAAACTACCTTTCTAAATAGAAATTTAGATAAATATATTTATATGAACCAACCTGAGGGCTTTTCAATTGAAGGAAATGAACACATAGTGTATAAATTGAAGAAATCGATATACGGACTTAAACAGGCTTCCCGACAATGGTATATTAAGTTCAATGATACCATTACATGGATTTAAGAAAAACACTATTGATTGGTGTATTTACATGAAGGTTAGTGAGAGTAAGTTTATATTTCTGATTCTGAATATTGATGATATATTACTTGCAACTAATAATTTTGGTCTTTTACATGAAACTAAGAAATTTCTTTATAAGAATTTTGAAATGAAAGATATGGGAGAGGCAATCTATGTGACTGGAAGTAAAATATTCTGAAACAGATCACAAGAAACGTTAGGGTTGTCTCAAAAAGAATATATCAATAAAGTTTTACAGAGATTCAAGATGGAAAAGTGCTCAGTAAGTGTAGCTCCAATTCAGAAAAGGGACAAATTTAACATTATGCAATGTCCAAAGAATGAATTGGAACAAAAAAATGGAAAGTATTCTTTATGCTTCTGTTGTTGGGAGTTTGATGCATGCTCGGACTTGCACCAGGCCAAATATCAGCTTTGTTGTGGGAATGTTGGGTAGATATCAAAGTAACTCAGGACTGGATCACCAGAAGGCCACAAAAAAAGTGTTAAGATATTTGCAAGGGAATAAGGATCACATGCTTACTTACAGAAGGTCCAATCATCTGGAGGTGGTTGGATACTCAGATTCAGACTTTGCTGGATATTTGGAATCTAGAAAATCCACATTTAGTTACTTGTTCCTTTTAGTTGGAGGAGTAATTAATCTCATGGAAAAGTGTGAAGCAATCTATCATTGCTGCTTCCACTATGGAGGTTGAATTTGTGGCATGCTTTGACAATTCATGAAAAAATGCTGCAAAATTTTATTTCAGGACTTGGAATTATCGACAGTATAGTCAAGCCGCTGAAAATTTATTGTGATAATTCTGCAGCAGTCTTCTTCTCTAAGAATGACAAGTATTCCGAGAGTGCTAAATATATGAAATTGAAATACTTTATCGTTAAAGAAGAAATTCATAAACAAATAGTGTTTATTGACCATATTAGTACCAACTCATAGTTGCAGATCCATTGACAAAAGGGTTGTCACCAAAAATATTTAACGAGCATGTCAAATGAATGGGCATCATCTTTTGTTCTCATTGACGTAATGTTATGCTTCTTATGTATTTGACACTTCGAGCTCACTTATGTATTGTTTCTGATACATACATGTCTTATTTTTTCTTTATTAATGTGCACGTGAATGGATGAATGATGACATGACTTGTCTTTGATAAAGACATTAAAGTTAGACTATTATATTATTTCTTAATTATAGATTATGTTAGGTATGATTAATATTGTGGTACATGGAAGGAACTATGTCAATACTATGATATAGAATTACCATGACTCACATTAGTTCTTACTTAATGATAACATTTAAAGTTACCAATATACGAAAAATTTTAGCTTTATATTTTGCACATTATGTTTGTTTATTAATCCATGAAAAGTGATAATGTCACTTGGGCTAAGTGGGAGAATGTAAGATTTATATCTCATTAAGATTTGTGGCCCATAATGACATTAATAAAAGTTAAGGGTCAATAAACAAAATTCTAGAATCTTATTGGGTTGTTATGAAAAGTTGGGTGGTTTCTCACAAATCATCCCTTGATGGAAAGGAACACATCTCTCATAAAGAGAAAATCGGTCCTCTCTCTCTCCAAAGATGTGTGCATCTTCTCCATCACAAGGTGTGCAGAAAGGAAGGGATTTGGAGATAGAAACAAAGTTTTTCATCTTCTTCTCGATCTCTTCTACAATTCAATCTTTTGGAGATTTTGTAATGAAGCAAGATATGCTTCTTTATCATCCCTATGTTGTGTGAAAATCATGAAATTCTAAGATCTTGGGATTAGAGTTCATGCTCGAATTGTTGATTGCATGAAATTAAAGAAATCTTACAGAGAAAACTCAGAGTTAAACTGGAGTTAACACACTTCTAACTTGGTTACGAAATCAAGCCAATTAAATAATGAAAGAGATAACTTAAGGCTAAAAGTTGGTTAACCCCAAGATAACTCTCAATCAAAGTGGGGCCTATAGTTTACCTTTGAAGAAGAAAAATTGTTGTAATATTATACTTTTGAGCGGGGTTTTCCCTAATTTTCCCTTAATAAAACTATTAGGAGCAAGGGGATCGGGATCTAGAGACACCCTTCTCTTCTAGGTTTAAAACTTGGTATCATAGCCACCATCGAGAGTCCGCCGCCATCGGTGTCGTTGCCCCTCCGAGAGGCGGACGAAGCCCTCACCGTCGCCGCCGCAGAGGGGCTCGGACTGCGGGCGCCGCCTGCCCGCGGGGGCGTCGGCCACCCTCTGTGGCCCTGAACGCCCTGGACATGCCCCTACCGACGCCCTGCCGCGGCCACAAGCGCTGCAGCCCATCGTCGCGGCACCCCTCCGACGTTCGCTGTCGTCGTCGCGGCCTGACACCACCCCTCCGATGCCCAACCCTCACTACTGCCACCGCAGCCCGCCGCCACTACAGCCTGCCGCCGCTCCTCTGAAGCCTGACGCTCGCCACCGCAGCGCGCCAATGCCTCCATGTACGCCTCTACGGCCCTGAACGCCTCCTAAACATCTGCAGCCCCCCCACCCCCCCCCCCCCCCCCCCCCCGGTATGCGAATTGAAGGAGATGTGAGGGGGCCTCACATGTGTCCCGGGACGAGCCGCGCATGTTGAACATGAACAGTGGCTAGAACAAAAACAAAACAAAAAAGGTCAGTGTAAGCATATTGTGATGGGTATGTCAGATGTAAAAAAAAAATGTATGTGGGTGATATTTCTGCTAGAGATGTCTTTGTTGAGGTGATATGTTGATGCTGATGATAACATAGTTGTGGGGTGTTAGGTGGTCCCCTGTTATTTGTTGTTGTGGATTGAGCAAGGATGGAGAACCCTGTTACGATGTAGGATCTTGAAAATTTGATTAGGTGTCTTATCTCTGCCCAGATATCTGCTACATAATCTACTACTATTGCAGGTAGCTCAACTCGGGAGACTGCGTCCCTTAATGTGTTACAGGTAGTAGTCAAGCTTGATGGACCGGAGACATATTTGACTTGGGTGAGGAGTACTCGTTTACTTGTGGTAAGCCGAGGTTTGGAGGCAAATCTAACTGGGGCTGCAAAGAGACCTGTTCGAGGTGAGTCCGGAACAACTCAATGGGAGATGGAAAATTCTGTTGCTTTGGCATTCCTGTTGAATACAATGGCACCTAGTGTGGCTAGGAGTGTGCAATTATTGGAAACAGCACATGAGGTATGGGAGACAGTGGCCCAAATGTTTTCTCAGAAGCTTAACTCTGCACAAGAATTTGAGATCTGGTCCCAGCTGAGGGAGCTTCGTCAGGGTGAGTTGTCCGTGACAGAGTATACCATAGAGTTGAAGCGCCTTTGGTCTGAGGCAGATCATTATCGCATCTTTGTTCCTACCTGTTCTACTGATGTTGAAGGTTTTCAAAAGTATCTTGATCATGAACGAGTACAGTACTTTCTTTATGGGCTGAACATAGAGTTTCAATCTGTTCGTGTACAACTTTTAGCTCGTGATATTCTCCCTACCTTAGGACAGACTTTCTCTATTGTCCTAAGTGAGGAAACCCGACGATGAGTTACTTCTACAGTGACTGCGCCAGTGAGATCATCTCTTACAGTACAACCTCAGCAACAACTATCTGGAGAGAGGGTATGTCACCATTGCAAGAAACCTAGACACATCAAGGCACACTATTGGGAGCTTCATGGTCGCCCTGCTCAGCATGGTCGTGGTGACAGTGGTGGTCATCGCGGTGGTGGCCGCAGAGGAGGCCGTGGTCGAGGCCGTGGTGTTGGACATGCACATCTCTCTGCGGAGACTGAGGGTAGTGCAACTGGTTTGTCTACTGAGGAGTATCAAATTCTTCGCAAACTGATGGAAAAGCATGAGGTATCCTCTGGCACTACATCCTCTGCGACGGAGATACCTAGCCAACATGAGGGGTATACTGACTCTTCCCTTTTTGCCCAGTCAGGTATTACATGTAACGACCCGAGAATCCGATTACCGGGAAGGCCCGATAACCCGAGACTCGAACCGCCACCCACGAGCCGGGAGGGCTCAGAAGGGCTAAAAGGAGTGTGGAGGCACAAAGAAATAGGAAATGAAGCAGGACAAATCAACAAATAACAGAAATAAATAAATAACTACAACAGAGTCCAGTCCAACAGAAAGTACAGTCTAAAGCAGTAAAACGTACCACATGCCAAGTGAACACTCGGCCCGGCAAGCTGGCAACTGAGAACCTCCGCTCCGCACCCTCGAACCTCGAGGAAGGGCCGCCACACCTGAAAAGCAGGGAATGAGTCTCCATAACAGAGACTCAGCAGGGATCCCGCGGAACCCCAACCGGAAACAACGGCTGTAGCGGAAAGGAGAGCTACAACTACAGCAGGAACAGCAAACCGGCGGCCGGTCAAAAACTCGGCACTACAGCTACTCCTACTGCCAGAAGGCAGACCTCGATCACGCAGTCGAAGCTACCGAACCACGCTAGTACCATCTACCGAAGTAAGAACACATGGCAACCACGCCGTAGAGGCCTGTCCCCCGGACAGCCAACTTGGACACGTTGTCCAAGGTGCAACCCCGACCATCCGATCGCGGGTACCGCACAACAAGACGCCACCTCAGTAAAGCCACTAGCACTAATCTCATGACGCGAAAACCAACACACGCGTCACGGCGAACCAACCGAAACTCAACGGTCAACACGACCAAAACCCGAAGGTCAAAGTCACAGAAACTGACAGTCTGTCACTCCGTACTCGACAGGAGTACCACCCACTAGAAGCACAGCCGGTAGCGTCCCCTGACGTCTTACACCGCACCGCAGGTGAACCGCCTGACGTGGTAGGTCCTACCCGAGACGCGAACACCGTACAAGTAACCACAAACAAGTGACTAGCTGGGGTCACGCCCGTCGACGTGCGTCCACTATCCCCAACCACGTGTGCACACACAGACCACGCGTCCTAGGTCTGGCCCTCTGACTGGTTTTCCCCCGCAGCTGGACTCTGGCTACGACGAGGGGCCCGACGGAAACCAGTCTAACCGTCCTCAGGGTAAGCCCGTACACCACTCCCTGGTGCGACCAGCACCTCGTACTGGTGGGCTACGACTAGTGGAGGGTCACTGAAGGAGTAGACTCTCAAGTCAACGGAAAACAACGTCCGAATTCGACGACGTACGGGGACCACCCCACGTACCGGCCCCGTCGCACGGTGACCACAGTCGGAGAAGAAACGGGACTCACAGTCCTCAGCCACGCACGCACCGTGTGCTAGAGTCGAGAAAACTCAAGTGGCGCTAAGCCACTGGACTCTGGACAGTCCTCCAGACGCACTACACCCAACGGTCCTTGAGTCACAAGACTCGGGGTCAAGACCGTTGTACGCAACAGCACAAGGCCATCAATCTAGTCCAATCTCTAGGTCTAAAACCACGGTAGCACGAGTACCGAGATAACTCACGAGTCGCCAAGACCACTCCCTCGGGGAGGGAACGCAAGGGACTAAGGCCACCCACACGGGCCACACGGAAAACACAGAAGCACGATTCCCAGGGCAGCACACAAGCCACCACGACGATTTCCCATCTTGTAGCAAGCGGGAAACCTCTAGCCCCAGGCCGGATAACTGGACTCGCAGTCCAAGGCCAAACACGTGGCCCACACGGGAATCACCTTCCAAGGAAACTCACAATATGCGGGGGAGATCCTACCGCACACACACCGATACCCGGTGACTCGATCGAGCGTAACACGAAAGCCCAACACGCGAGAAGTCACCCGGACTCTCAACCCTATGGGCACGCTAAACGAGATAACACGGTCCTCCAGACACCGTCAAAACACGGACACAGAATCCCATGGGTGTCTAGCACTCACGAGACCGCAAGTCGACCACTGGGTCACAACCGGGTCGACCGGAGACCAACACAACACAATCGGAAGGCTAGAAGGTCACCCGGACCCGCCAAGCCCACGGGCACGCTTATCGAGGTAACCCAAAACTCTGGACACCCAAAGACACGGTCACGGAACTTCACGGGGTGTCCAGGACACACACGGCTCAAGGGAGCACGATCAGCCACAGACCGCCCGCCCCGGGCAGCCCGGATGGTCACTACAATAACGCGCTATAGGTCCATAGCGCGTTCAAGCAGAACGCGCTAGGTGCCTATAGCGCGACAAGGCAGGTCGCGCTATGTTTCCATAGCGCGACAGTCCAGAACGCGCCATAGCCCTATAGCGCGACAGGAACCGCCATACTGTTCATCTTCTCCGATGAACGCGCCCCGTCGGGGCAGCGCGACCATCAAGAACGCGCTACTGGAGCATAGCGCGTTCTCAGTCCGCGCCCGAAAACGGTGCAAACCGCGGGAAAAACCATTCCACTCCCCGTTCACCCCCAGGTGAAGGGGAAACAAAAGGGGAAACCTTACCCAAGCCCCTAGGCATGCATCTAAACCCCTAGAACAGCCAAAAATACCGTAAAACGAGAGATCCGGCTCACACCTCAAAAACATGGATTTTGCCCAAATCGCCTCGTTTAGCCCGCTCGGCTCACCACGGCCTACAAAACTCGCGGGAAAGGAAGTACGCGAGTCGAGGGTCCATCTCCCTACCTCCACCGAAGATTCGACGCGCCGTGGACGCCGATCCACGAAGAAACGCCATTCAAACCGTCGTCGGTTCACGATCCCACGAACCGCCTCCACCATCGCGATCCTCGTCCCGAGCCCGTCGCCCCACATCCCACGAACCACGCCGCCCCGCCCTCGCCGCCTCCGTCGGCCGCCCGGAGTGAGAGGGGGAGAGGAGAGAACGTGAGAGAAGAGAGAGGGAGGGAAGAGAGAAAATTGAGATGGGAGAGAGAGAAAAGGTTATATATATAGAAAATCCAGAAATTCTCAAAAATACCGAAAAATAGAAAACCACGTTTCCGCGATCCTCGGAACGCACCGATCGCAACGGTACCACACTCGCCTAGGTGAACGGCCCGGTTCACCCGCAACGAGGTTCCGAAGGGAAAGCCGAAACCCACGCCGGGAATCGGAAAACACATGCAGAAAAAGTCGCGGAACGCCTCCGGGCCTCCGAAACGACTTCGGATCGCGTCGATCCGAACACGAAAGATGTCCGAAACGAAATTTCGGACACAATGGAGTCGGACGCTCAGAGAAACCAGATCCGGGACCCACGAACGAGGATCCGAAAAACCCGGGGCATTACATTACACCTAGCATTGCCCATGCCTTCAGTTGTGTAGATAGAAAGTCTAACTCTTGGGTAATAGACTCAGGAGCCTCCAGTCACATGACAGGTACATCCACCTCTTTTCGATCCTATCTCCCTTGCTCAGGTAGGGATACAGTCCGTATTGCTGATGGATCATTTACCTCTATCTCAGGCAAGGGATCTATGGATTGTACCTCTACCTTGAGATTGTCTTCTGTCTTACATGTTCCCTCTTTTCCTACGAATTTACTTTCTATCAGCTCTATTACTAAAGATTTGAATTGCTCCGTCACTTTTTGGCCTTCTTACTGTCTTTTTTAGGAGCTGAAAAAGGGGAAGACACTTGGATGTGGTAAAATGCACAATGGACTATACTATTTGGAGGCTGAAGGACCTAATTTGAAACCTACTAGAGAGAGATCTGCTCTTGTTACTAAGGACGTTGCTTCAGAGATAATGTTATACCATCGGAGACTAGGACATATTCCTTTCTCACTTCTGATTACATTGTTTCCTTCCTTAGCAAATAAATACAATAAAAATCAACTGCATTGTGATCATTGTGAGATGGCCAAACTTACAAGAAGTGTTTATCCTGTTTCTAGAAATAGAAGTGCTTTACCTTTTGAAGTTGTTCATTTTGATGTATGGGGGCCTTGTAGCACTTCTGCTGCTACTTGTAATAGATGGTTTGTGACTTTTATTGATTGCTTCAGTCGAGTTACATGGGTGTACTTGCTAAAAGGTAAAGGGGAAGTTCTCAGGTGCTTTCAAGAGTTTCATAAACTGGTAGACACACAGTTCAGTGCCAAGATTAAGATGCTACGTTCTGATAATGGGACAGAGTATACTAACAAAGAATTTTGTGCGTATCTTTGTACTCATGAAATTATACATCAGACTACTTGTGTTGATACACCTGCTCAGAATGGAGTGACTGAGAGGAAGAACATACACTTATTGAAGGTAACTCGATGCTTACTATTTACTATGCATGTTCCAAAGCTCTTATAGGGAGAGGCTGTGTTGACCGCTGCATACTTAATAAATCGAATGCCCCTCAGGACTCTCAATTTTATGTATCCCCTTCAGTGTCTTGTGGGATCCACTAGCTATATAGTTCCGCCTAGAGTATTTGGTTGTGTATGCTTTGCCAGAGGTCATAGGCCATCGATTGGAAAATTGGATCCGCGAGCTGTTAAGTGTGTGTTTGTTGGCTACTCTACTACTCAAAAAGGATATAGGTGATATTATCCTCCTGAGTGGTGATTCTTGGTCACTATGGATGTCACCTTTCGAGAGCATGAGGCTTACTATGAGAGTAGACAGTGTGATGATGAAATTTCATCTCTACAACTTCCAAATGAATTTCTGAGTATCTCTACTAGTTCTGGTGTCTAGGGGGAGTGTGGTGATGGTCTTCAGGGGGAGCAAGCCCAGTCCTATGTGCATCAACATTCCACTATCCAAATGTCTTCCTGGTGCGGACACCCGAGCAGTTGAGCAGCGTGATACGCCGAGCCACCGGTACCGCACACGGAGCACGACTCGAGTCACCAATTGGTGCGGACACCCGAGCAGTTGAGCGGCGTGATACGCCGAGCCATCGGTACCGCACACGGAGCACGACTCGAGCCACCTCAGCATCCATCTGGCTCAGAGACAGCCTGGAGACTCCGCCTTGAGTCTCCCCATTTATCATATTTAGTTAGACTTTATTTGTGTTTAATGTGTGTTTACTTCATTTTATTCGGTATGTAATTTTGATTGTAAGATGGACTTATTTGTAAAAATGGGACCCCTGGGCCTCACGGGACCCCAGGCCCCCTCCCATTGATCCACCTCATCCCTAGGGCCCCATGTGGGGTCGGTCAACCATTCAAATGGTGGTTTCTAGAAGGGTGGGCCAAGTGGGGGGACATTGGAATGAAAATGCCAACAATTCCAACCCACCCCCACCTACCATGTCCCCCCCTTGCCTCCCTAATCAATGGGCTGCCCCCCCCTTGTATTTTTAATTTTAATTTTTGTGGATGGTCACATGCAATCCCAGCCCTCCATCTCCCATCCCTAGATCCAACGGTTGAGGATTGATTAGACATGTAACCTATATATACTTGTAATTTTTATTTTTGATGAATTAATGCCATTTGAACTTAAAATCCTTGGAGCAGCCCTTGGGCACCCCCCCTCTCCCTCTCTCCCTCTCCTCCTTGCAGCTAGGGGTGGGCATTATTCGGGTTCAACCCGAAAACCAAATCGAACCGAACGATTTGGTTCGGTTTGGTTTGGGTTGAAATTTGAAAATTTTTGGTTTGGGTTCAAACCGAACCGTATTAAAAAAATTGGTTTGGTTTGGTTTTTAAGTTCAAGAAACCGAACAAAACCAAATCGAACCGAATAACCCGAATTTAAGAATATTTTTATCAAAATAATATAAATGTATATGTAACTATAAATCTGAATTTAAAAAGTCTAATTCCCGCCATTCTAATGGGGTTTCCGACTTTATAACATAGGTTTCAAATCACCTTCTATTTTACTGTAACCGAAGTTCTTAATTTTTTATGTGAAATTATTATGGAGCTTGTTCTTACAAGTTACAACTTTGTATGTTATTTTTTTAATATTTACTTTATTTGGTAGAAATTCTTTTACCCTACCTTTTTCTAATGTTGTTTGAATCCAATCTAATTTATAAAATGGGAGATGAATATGGTTCAAACCGAACCAAACCGAACCAAACCGAATTAATTCGGTTTGGTTTGGTTTGGTTTCAAACTAGTTTGGTTTGGTTTGGTTCGGGTTGAAGCCTTAATTCGGTTCGGTTTGGTTTGAGAAAAATTCTCTTCAAACCAAACCAAACCAAACCGTGCTCACCCCTACTTGCAGCTGGGAATGCTGTATTCTGGTGGTGTGACTCCACCCCTATCAGTTCCGGTAACCGCCGCCGCCGCCACGAGCCGCCACCGCACCGCCATCGCAACCGTCGGAGTTCTGCCTTCCACCTGCAGCCGCCACTTCCATGAATTCTTGCCATCAGCCACGAGCTCAGATCGATTTGGGATTTTGAGGGGATGTTCCAGAGGTGTCAAGCACATCCCACAAAAATTGGTTGGTCAAAAATATCCCCTTTGATAATTTTTCATTTTCTCCCAACTTTAATTTCCAGATCTGTCTGCTGTCTGTTTCCATTTCCACCCGCCCTGTGTTTCCAAGTTTCGGACCTCTTTCTGATTTTTGTTAGAGCTTCCAATTTTACTGGGAGTTATGTCCACCCACCCCTCCTTCCACGAATTTTCTTGATTTTTGATCAACCCTCCACCTATTTTTAAACAATTCGTTCTCAGAGCTAGCTACAGTGTTGTCCACCTGTCTCCAGATCTAACCTCTGTCCAGTACCAAAAATCATATCAATTCGTAGCCACCTCCAATCAGTCCACAAAAAATATTTCCATCTTCCTTGTTCAAAATCCTATAACTTTGATGAAGAGCTCAAGAGCTGAATCGGAAGTCTACTAGGCGGTCAACGGCAGTTCTCAGATAAGTTCCCTGCAGATCTGAGATTCCGGGTACTGTACAACAGGAACTTGTAAATTCAATAAAGTTCAGATCCGAGCAGATCCAGTAGATCTATCTGAATCTAGATTAAAGGATTTAAAGAGGGCTTTCCAACGATAGCTCATGCGCCCCGATCCGACGTCGGGATTGATCGCAGCGGCCATTCTCGCCGGAGCGCGCGCCGAAAAACAGAACCGAAAATCCGTGGGAAGCTAGTTCAAGAATTGGGAATCGGGGCCGATTGACCCCCGATCGGTGTTTCCGGCCGACCGCCGTCCGTGGAGGCGCGCCACCAGGGGTCCCCATCACAGTGAGTCCCACCCCCGCAGATCCGGAGGAAAGCGCCACCCGTGGGCCCCACAGACCCGCAGAACCCGCCGTTCGGAAAGCACGAAAACGCGGAGTTCGGCACCACCGGGCGACATCAAGATGCTGCCCGACAACCCGATTTGCGTGATTCCCGGGCCCCACATGTGACCTTTTACCTCCCTACGTCGAGTGGGTCAAATTATTGTACTGCTGTAATATTGTTAACCGGGAGTCCGTGAATTGGCCGGGGTTGTCTTCGCCACGCCGGGTGCGTGGAGGTAAAGGTCTCAACTTCTCAGCATTTGCTTGCTAGTTTAGTATATGGTCCTTTGCCGCTGCCGAGAGCGATAGGTACTAGCCCGTGAGTCCATGTCACCGTTGTGAGTGTGAGAGTGACCCGTCCCGTGACTCGATCCGAGTCCGGAAGTGAGTCGACTACCCGTGAACTCTGCCGGTTCTTCAACCGCGCACGATCCGCGTTTTCCTCGCTTGGGACGACGAGTGAGCTTGCGTTTCTGTTAGCGACGTATAGCGCATAGGAGCTCTCCGTGTCGGGCCTAGTGTCTCTTCCATCATGTGTTGCTGGTCGTGTCAACATCTAGAGTCCGAGGTCCATACCACGTAGAGTCGGTCCCCGTGTCCGTCCCGCATCAGTTTGGTATCAGAGCAGGTTGAGTCTAGGGTAGTCTTGCATAAGTCTTGCATGCATCATGGTCTAAGTCGAGTCTAGGATCATCATTTGTTTTCAAAACAAAAAAAAGGTGTTTTAAAATTGTATTTCATCCCGATAATTCGGTATCTTAAAAGGTGTTGTTCGAACGTTAGGCTACGCCTATCGGGAGGTCGCACACTTGCGGGAGTGATCTTCGGATCGATTAACTCCGCCACGTACCGGATATTGGTTTAAGTCTAAGTGCATTAGTCGGTGTTTGCATCAGTTTGTGTCTCCTAGTTCTTGTGTAATCCAATAAGAGTCAGTCGGTCTTGTCCAAGTGTCGGCATGTCTAGCATGTAGTTCCGCCAAATTCACATGGAATCCCCATCACCCGGGCAATATGGCCGTTGGTCCACCCATGGGCTTGGCAACCACCCACTCCACTTCCGTAGGCCCGAAGCCTCGGATTTTTATGGCTCCAATGGCCCGGGCGACTACCTCAAGTGGGAGGCCGCCATGGACACATACTTTGATTGTTATACCATGTCCGAAGCCGGGCAATTCTATTTTACCAAGGAGAGGCTTCTACACGAGGCCGCCGAAAAGTGGGACCACATTGAGCGCTTGAGAGAGGTTAGGAGGTAATGGCCCATCGAATCATGGTGGGACATGAAGAGAGAGCTTAGGAAGGTCTACGTGCCCCAACCGGTCACCTCCAACCGGCCCCACCCAATCACTTCCAACCAAGTGGGTCCTAGTCGGAGGCAAAGAGCCCCACACGTAGATGAGCCAAGACCCAATCCTAGGACGGTTGACTACGGGCGAGTCCACCATGATATCCCTATTCCAACCCACTCCGTTGCCGAACTTATGCAAATGATCTTGGACCGGTTGGATGGGGTGGATAGGACACGTACTCCTAGTGATGTACTCCTACCCGAGCCTAAGGAGGTAGCAACTGGTAGCCCCAACCCAATGCCATCTATAGTGCCATCCCGAGGTCCTCTCCACATCTTGGTGGATCCTCTTTCCCCACCCACGAGAGCTCCATTGCCTACACCCCCTGTCCGTCAGGAGGATAAGGGTAAGGACACACTTATCAAGGAGCGTAGTGGATCACGACAGTAGTGTTATCGCTGCCAGGGGATTGGCCACTTTGCCGGGCAGTGTCCCACTCAGACCTCTCTAGCCCTAGGGGACAAAAGGGTTGGAGAAGCCTCACTCTCCGATCTTTATTCAGAGCCACCTCAGCCACAACTACCCGTGTTTCTAACGGGAAAGCTACTTATAGCCGAGCCACTTCTTAGCTGGCTTAAGAGTGGCCTGGCCCCATCTCCCCTCCCATCTATGGACCCTATCCTACCTTTGGTGCCAATCAATTCATTTCACACCACTTTCCGGTCTAGTCACTATGTGGATAAATTGGATGACCTTCTTAAAGGGTTGGACCGGCAATTGACATTTACGCACTTGTTGGCTCCAAGCTTCGACCGACCCACAGGTCGTAGTTTCACTCATCCCGCTTTAGGGTCCATCACCTCCGTGTAAACCATGGGCCATATCACCATGGAGGTTATTTTACTCCTCCCCTTACCGGCCGAGCCTGACTTCACTCCTTTTATCCCGAGGGAGGAGCCCTATCTTCTATACATTGTCCCATCTACTTCGGTGGATGAAGGTGACCATCAACACCTTCTAGAATTCCACACATGGGACATTGAGATGAGGGAATCCATATCGAGAGGTCACACATTCTTTGATCCCTTCGATCCCTTTCTTCGTGGGTCCCTTGGCCCACAACCTCCATTCCACCTCTTTAAGGAAGTCCACTATCACACCCCTCCTACTCGGGCCTGGCAACCTTCACATGGCAATAAGTCCGAACCGTCATTTGGGGGTAATGAAGACTTTGGTTCCCCCGGCCCACCTAAACCACCCAAAGCTCCCGGATTTCCCACATCCAAACCCAATGTCCATGATTGGTGCATCGTAGGATGTCTAGGAGTCCACCATGACATTAACCTCCGGTTATGTCAAATGCATGCATGGCACACATTCGGATGTCCTGGACCACCTTGCATATGATTGGGTTTGACTAACATTAGGTTTGTGTAGGGTCGTGTGTGCATCTGTGTGTTTTTCTTTTTGTTAAGCATGTTAGGAGTTTGTATGACGACATCCGTCGTCACATTGAGTCCAGCAATACACGTTACCAAGAGCTAGCCGATGCTCACCGGCACCACCGAGAGTTCCAAGAGGGCGAATATGTCATGATCAGGGTAAGACCTGAACGGTTTCCCTCTGGAACCGTTAAGAAGTTGCAAGCTCACGAAGCCGGTCCATTTAGAGTGTTGAAACGCGTTGGATCCAATGCGTATGTTGTGGACCTGCCCGAGGAAAACGGTATAAGCTCTACTTTTAATATTTTGGATCTAGTTGCATATAGGGACCCAGCGGTGATCCCTAGTGAGCCTTTTGAGCCATCTCCTCCCATTGAGAGTGAGCCCACACCTGAGTGTCCACCTTCAGCCCCCTTATCACGGCAGCGTGAGCATATAGATCATATACTGGATGAGCAGGTGACGGTTACCAGGAGTGGATCCTACCCGCGCTACCTAGTGCGATGGAGAGGACGACCCGCTACCGAGGACACATGGATCACACATGGCGAGTTGCAGCGGATTGATCCGGACCTTCTGGAGTGATACACGAGCGATGTAGACCCTTACTCGACAGGGTCGAGTTTCTCCCACCCGGGGAGAATTGGTGCGGACACCCGAGCAGTTGAGCAGTGTGATACGCCGAGCCACCGGTACCGCACACGGAGCACGACTCGAGCCACCAATTGGTGCGGACACCCGAGCAGTTGAGCGGCGTGATACGTCGAGCCACCGGTACCACACACGGAGCACGACTCGATCCACCTCAGCATCTATCTGGCTCGGAGACAGCCTGGAGACTCCGCCTTGAGTCTCCCCATTTATCATATTTAGTTAGACTTTATTTGTGTTTAATGTGTGTTTACTTCATTTTATTCGGTATGTAATTTTGATTGTAAGAGGGACTTATTTGTAAAAATGGGACCCCTGGGCCCCACGGGACCCCAAGCCCCCTCCCATTGATCCACCTCATCCCTAAGGCCCCATGTGGGGTCGGTCAACCATTCAAATGGTGGCTTCTAGAAGGGTGGGCCAAGTGGGGGGACATTGGAATGAAAATGCCAATAATTCCAACCCACCCCCACCTACCATGTCCCCCCCTTGCCTCCCTAATCAATGGGATGCCCCCCCTTGTATTTTTAATTTTAATTTTTGTGGATGGTCACATGCAATCCCATCCCTCCATCTCCCATCCCTAGATCCAACGGTTGAGGATTGATTAGACATGTAACCTATATATGCTTGTAATTTTCATTTTTGATGAATTAATGCCATTTGAACTTGGAAAATCCTTGGAGCAGCCCTTGGGCACCCCCCCTCTCCCTCTCTCCCTCTCCTCCTTGCAGATGGGAAGGCTGTATTCTGGTGGTGTGACTCCACCCCTATCAGTTCCGGTCACCGCCGCCACCGCCACGAGCCGCCACCGCACCGCCATCGCAACCGTCGGAGTTCTACCTTCCACCTGCAGCCGCCACTTCCATGAATTCTTGCCATCAGCCACGAGCTCAGATCGATTTGAGATTTTGAGGGGATGTTCCAGAGGTGTCAAACACGTCCCACAAAAATTGGTTGGTCATAAAGATCTCCTTTGATAATTTTTCATTTTCGCCCAACTTTAATTTCCAGATCTGTCTGCTGTCTGTTTCCATTTCCACCCGCCCTGTGTTTCCAAGTTTCGGACCTCTTTCTGATTTTTTTTAGAGCTCCCAATTTTACTGAAAGTTCTGTCTACCCACCCCTCCTTCCACGAATTTTCCTGATTTTTGATCAACCCTCCACCTATTTTTAAAAAATTCGTTCTTAGAGCTAGCTACAGTGCTGTCCACCTGTCTCCAGATCCGACCTCTATCCAGTACCAAAAATCATATCAATTCGTAGGCACCTCCAATCAGTCCACAAAAAATATTTCCATCTTCCTTGTTCAAAATCCTATAACTTTGATGAAGAGCTAAGGAGCTGAATCGGAAGTCTACTAGGTGGTCAACGGCAGTTCTCAGACAAGTTCCCTACAGATCTGAGATTCCGGGTACTGTACAATAGGAACTTGTAAATTCAATAAAGTTTAGATCCGACCAGATCCAGCAGATCTATCTGAATCTAGATTGAAGGATTTAAAGAGAGCTTTCCAACGATAGCTCATGCGCCCCGATCCGACGTCGGGATTGATCGCAGCGGCCATTCTTGCCGGAGCGCGCGCCGGAAAACAGAACCGGAAATCCGTGAGAAGCTAGTTCAAGAATTGGGAATCGGGGCCGATTGACCCCCGATCGGTGTTTCCGTCCGACCGCCATCCGTGGAGGCGCGCCACCAGGGGTCCCCATCACAGTGGGTCCCACCCCGCAGATCCGAAAGACAGCGCCACCCGTGGGCCCCACGGACCCGCAGAACCCGCCGTTTGGAAAGCACGAAAACGCGGAGTTCGGCACCGCCGGGCGACATCAAGATGCTGCCCGACAACCCGATTTACGTGATTCCCGGGCCCCACATGTGACCTTTTACCTCCCTGCGTGGAGTGGGTCAAATTATTGTACTGTTGTAATATTGTTAACCGGGAGTCCGTGAATTGGCCGGGGTTGTCTTCGCCACGCCGGGTGCGTGGAGGTAAAGGTCTCAACTTCTCGGCATTCGCTTGCTAGTTTAGTATATGGTCTTTTGCCGCTGCCGAGAGCAATAGGTACTAGCCCGTGAGTCCATGTCACCGCTGTGAGTGTGAGAGTGACCCGTCCCGTGACTCGATCCGAGTCCGGAAGTGAGTCGACTACCCGTGAACTCTGCCGGTTCTTCAACCGCGCACGATCCGCGTTTCCCTCGCTTGGGACGACGAGTGAGCTTGTGTTTCTGTTAGCGACGTATAGCCCATAGGAGCTCTCCGTGTCGGGCCTAGTGTCTCTTCCATCATGTGTTGCTGGTCGTGTCAACATCTAGAGTCCGAGGTCCATACCACGTAGAGTCGGTCCCCGTGTCCGTCCCGCATCACTTCCCCCGGTGAAGCTCCAACCTCATCCTCTTCCTCTACATCGGATCATAATGGTAACATTGTTCCTATTGCTCCACTTACGTACATTTGATCTTGATCTTCCTATTGCACAGCGTAAGGGCACTCGCTCTACTATTCTTCCTACTCGTTATCGTTATGATATTGCTAGCTATGTATCATATGAGTCTGTTTATCCCTCCTATCAATGCGTTGCAGCTGCTCTAGACAATATTTGCATTCCAAATACTTGGCAGGTGGCTATGAAAAATCCAAAGTGGAGGGAGGCAATGTCAGAGGAGATGAATGCTTTATCCAAGAATCAGACTTGGGAGCTAGTTCCTTTACCAGTTGGGAAGCATCCTGTTGGGTGTAGATGTATGTTTACTGTGAAACAAACATCTGAAGGGAAAGTGGAGAGATACAAAGCCCGGCTGGTTGCTAAGGGCTACACACAGACATATGGAGTGGACTATGATGAGACATTCGCTCATGTGGCAAAAATGAATTCTGTTCATGTTCTGATTTCTTGTGCAGCTAACCTTGGTTGGGAACTACATCAGTTAGATGTGAAAAATACTTTCCTACATGGTGATCTTCAGGAGGAAGTTTATATGCAGGTACCACCTGGCTTTGGCAGTGCAATAACTGTTGAAAAAGTCTGCAAATTGAAGCGATCATTATATTGACTTAAGTAGTCTCCTCGTGCTTGGTTTGATAGATTTAGTAGAGCTATGAGAGATATGGGATACATGCATAGCAATGCAGATTACACATTATTCTACATGCATCTTGAGGGGAAGAGAACTATTCTTCTTGTATATGTTGATGATATTATTGTTATAGAAGATGATCACCAAGAGATTAAACATTTGAAGTCGAGGCTGAAGCAAACATTTGAGGTAAAGAACTTGGGCCCGTTGAGATACTTATTGGGTATAGAAGTTGTCAGGTCAACTAGAGGAATTTTTCTGTCACAAGGAAAGTATCTACTATATTTACTCTCAGATACTGGGATGTTGGGATGTAAGCCAGTTGCTACCCCAATAAATCCAAATCACCGTTTAGTGGCAGATGGTGGTGCACCAGTTGACAGGGGGAGATACCAGAGACTCGTTGGGAGGCTGATCTACTTGTCACATACACGGCCTGATATTGCATATGTTGTCAGTGTGCTTAGTCAGTACATGCATGACCCACAGGAGATACATTTGGAGGGCTTATAGAGTCTTGCGCTACCTGAAAGGATGTCCAGGTCGAGGTCTGTTGTTCACTCAACAGAGTAACCTTCAGGTAGAAGGATCTTCTGATGCAGATTGGGCTGGTTCTCTGGATGATAGGAGGTCTATCTCTGGATAATGTATGTATGTTGGGGGTAATTTAGTTGCTTGGAGAAGTAAGAAACAATCTGTTGTTGCCCGGTCGACAGCTGAAGCAGAATACAAAGCGATGACACTAGGTGTTTGTGAACTCCTTTGGTTACAGAAGCTACTTTAGGAGTTGCAACTTTGGAATGGGTCTTCCCTTCGTCTGTATTGTGATAGCAAGACAGCGATCGAGATTGTGAACAATCCAGTACAACATGATCGTACCAAGCACATTGAGATTGATAGTCATTTCATAAAGGAAAAGATTGATCGTGGTCAAATCTACATTCCTTTTGTTCAGTCATCGGATCAGGTTGCAGACATCTTAACTAAAAGACTTAGTTCTTCTATGTTTTTTGTTTTGGTGAGTAAGATGGGACTCTATGATATCTTCGCCCCATCTTGAGGGGAAGTGTTGTAATAATGTACTTTTGAGGGGGGTTTTTCCTACTTTTCCCTTAATAAAACTATTAGGAGAAGGGGGATCGGGATCTAGAGACAACCTTCTCTTCTAGGTTTACAACTAAAATCAAATGAATGCACTTGAAAACCGTGAAAATTTGTGATTTTAAGTCTTCCCCAACAATCGACCTGGCATTTTCGGCTCAAAAACTTATAGAAAAAATGGTGGGAAAGAGGGGGGAGGGGGAGGGTGGTTGTCTGACTGAATCTCTCGAGCGCTCTCAGTTTTCTCATATTGTCTTCTGTAGTCGAGACGATGCGATATACAATAAGTATTTATCAAATCTGGATCGACCTTTACTCGTAGTTTTTTTTTTAACTCAAGGACTTCTCCAAGACCCCACGCCGACCCCATGCCGCCCTTAGGATTTTATTGCACCAACAAAGAAAGGAATATAAGGGGGAACATCTCGCCTTACCCCTGCAAGGGACACATCGAAGAAGTAAGAAAAACACCCTCGAATCTAAAACATCAAAACCAAAAATAAGGGAGACAGATTTAACCATGGTGATCTCACCTTTGACTATGGAATGAAGACTCAAAATGGTGGAGAAACCCAGGAGGCCTCCAGCTGAGTAAGAAAAGTTGGCTAGTTAGTGCATCAGTGGCTCGATTACGTTTCCTAATCACACGATAAAACTGGACAATTATAGCAGACTTGACAGCAAACAACTCATCCCACCACCTCTACTTGCAGTTCACACGAGTCATGTCAGTCCCCCATGGTCCGAAAAAGGCTCGTCTTGACTTGGACGATCCTAAGTGAATCATTTCTCGAGTCTCTATAGATATGATATGAGTAGCGCATGAGTCGGGAGAAGTCACTTAGAGTAAATATTATCGATTAATGTTATCAGAATTGAATCGGTCAATGAGGTGATTCGATTCGAATCGATTAGATCGTTCAATCGAATCGATTTAAACCGCGACGTCATCATAATATTGAATCATTGATACATAGTCATTCTATAATCTAATACAATAAGAAATAAGATATAATGATCAAAATAAAAAAACATACATGTATAATTATTAGTCATGATTATATATCTACACAAGTAAAAAAATAACAATAACATGGTTAAATAAATTAAATTTAAAATTTTGTAATATTTTATAGATCTTCACTCTTCACAGTTGACATCTACGTTCCTTTAAATTTTTAAACTTCAAATATATCTAAAATAAAATAATAAATAACAATAAATTAATAATCATAAGATAATTTTATTCACACATAAATATTATTTTAAATATCTAAATATTTTTATGTTTATTTTTTTATTTTAAAGAATGAATCGGGTCGAACTAATTTGGACTGATTCACCGATCGAACTGCGATTCGTCCGATTCTTTAACGTTAGACTAGACCGATCTTACAATTCACGATCCGATAGATTCAACCGATCCGACCGACCGATCTAATTTTGATAACAGTGATGCCGATACAAATTTTGGATGATTGTTTACGCAATTTCTGTATAACGGGGTATAATTCAGAAAGCCCCGACAACAGAATTGGGATTTGGGACATGCAACCAAGTAAGGAAGTTTTTTTTTTTTCGATAAGTGGGTAAGTGTTTTTTTTTTCTGTATAGGGGAGGGGAAATGGCGGAATCGAACCCAGGGGGTGTCTGCGCCACTGGCGCGGGACAGGTAAGAAAGTTACCTGCACACGAATTAGACGCATCGGAGTCGGGGTGAGTGGTGAGCTCCCTGACGCCTTCACGCGCCACTGCCGAAGGATTTTGCTTTGCTGCTCTCTCGCCTTCTGTCCCTCTTCTTCTTCTTCTCTCTTCCCCCACTCGCTCGCTTCCCCTGCACCGCCCGACTCCCCGAGCCATCTGGGTCTGCGCGGATGGAGGCCCCACCGCCGCCCACGACGACGCCGAGCCCAGGCAACTCGAGGACGGTTGCAGACCTCGACGCCGACTCCCTCACCCACTGCGCGGGCTTCCTGGGCATGCGGGACCTCGCCAGCATGGCAATGTCCTGCAAGCTGTTTCGCCATGCCGCTTACTCGGATTCCATCTGGCGCCGGTTGTTCAGGTGCGGCCCCTCTGCCAACTGTCCAACTGTTGGATTCGTCAATTTTGCGACTCTTGGGGTGAATTCTTTGTCATGGGTGGAGGGCGTGGCTAGCGGGGGTGGAGATGATGATGTGTGCGGAAAAAGGCGGCATCTTGGAGTGCCAAAGCAATTAGTCTGGGGAGTGGTTGGAGTGCGAACGATCACTGTTAGAGTGTTGAGTGTTACATACTAATATTTATAGTGTTGGTTCAATCATGAGCTCTTAGATTGATTAGTGGCATTGAATCGCCATTGTGCAGCTCGTCGTTTGATGCCTGATTTTCTCCATTTTATTTAGAATGGGCAATGAAAATTAGGCTCATGATTCTTTTGCAAAAGCTTTCGTCAAATTAATTGTCAGTTTCGCAACCAACAAAAGCATTTATATGTAACTTCGTGATCAGATGTTCATGATGTGCTTGAAAATAGGCAGAATTTAGTTTGATCACAAATCACAATGCTTAAATTTGTGACGTTGGAAGTTCCCTACTTCATGGCTACCCTTTTGTGTAGGTTTAAACTTTATAGTCATCGAAAATTTAGATGTTTAAACCAACAGAAAACCAGAGAAACTGGAACTCTATATACATATGTATATGTGTATATATCATGACATTACCATCCTCTAGCTGTATCTACTCTACGTTTCGTATCCGAACTCGAAAGATATTTTATCACTCATAAAAAAAAATTGGTGGTCATTCTTGTCCATACTTTTTATGGAGGAAACTGGTAATTAGTTCTTTTTAGCCAAGTAAATCATGCCATAGTATTACAATCAGTACATAAAATAAAAGAACTATAGTTTACTGCATCAGAGGCTTTAGCTTTCTACTTGTATCTTTTGTTTGCTTTAGTGATAGTAGTTAAGCGTTGGCAATCCTTTTTGAATAATTAGACTAACAGTTGTTTTTTTTATGATTGTTTGTTCTTCATTCTAGAGATTGTAGATTGATGAAAACTCCAATATGTCTTGCTGTATAAGCAAATGTATTCTCCTGTTCGTAGGGAAACATGCCTCAAGTTTTAGTACAATGATTAACTCCGAAGCTTTTTTTCATCTTTACTTGAGGATGAGGAGCTATTTGTTAATCTATAACTTTGCACCTTCAGGGAGAGCTGGCCAGAGAATTTTATATCTTCTGAATTGTCAGGTGCAAGGGAAGTATCTCTGGCTAGGCAGACTGCAGTGCAGCAATTTAAATTTGAAGACCCTTTGAAACTTCAGATTCCTGCATATGCATTGCCTAACAGCCATGTATTGCTCAACAGAAATGATCTAATACTTGCACAGGTAAGTATGTTTGAATTTTCATTTGAATTGGATGCCTATTTTGTGTTACTTTTGAAATTATTATTTAATATTTCACTGTCCGCGAATTTAAGAACTGAATTCATTTATGTCAAAGGACAGGTATTTTGATGCCATCCACTTTCTTCTTTATTAGGGTTCAAGTTCAATTGTGCAAATACTGAAGATTGGCACATCAGGAAATGAGACACTGACATGTGAAACACTAAGAGCTCACAATGCCAGGATAACTTGTATGAGGTATTCGGCCTTCAGCTGATCCATCATCTATGTGATGCCTAAGTTGTGTCTTTTCACATGTCATATGTGTGAGAGGGAGGGGGGGGGAGGGAGAGACTGTGGTGGTAAACACAACTGTAAAAGTCAGTCCATTCTAAAACTTAATTGGCCTTCTTGTAAACTAGAATATTCAGAGAGACATAGGAATCGTAAACAAAAATATAAAATTCAGGCCATTTCAACCCCTAGTTAACCATCTTGTAAAGTAGAATATTCTGTAATTGTTCTTTCTGGAGTGTCATTCTATACTTGTGAATGCAACTTGATGCAAAAGTGGCAAGACGATAAACTGTACCAACAATATTGAGGGGTTCATGCAACCTGTTTCCAGGAAGTTTTCTTATGCAAAAACTGATTCACAGTGGAGAACGTCTATTTTTCTTTTTATTAAACTACTCAGTGTGACTTAATACATAATGTTCTACTCAGCCTTTTCTGGAGCTCGTATTCTCTTGCATTTCAGTACTTCTCCATCCACTCTTTGACATTTATTATAAATCCTCCATTTATGGATCTGTTCAACCAGATGTTTGATGTGTATGAAACTGTGTAGAGAAATTGAAACATTGAAATGGCTGCAAATTATTGTTACAAGGTTGTGGATTTACTGCTATGGATCTGTTCAACTAGATGTTTGATCTGTATACCTGTCTAGTCAAAATGAAATGTTCAGATGGCTGCATATCTATTGTGACAAAGCAAGATTTGTAAACTTTCTCTTATGCATAATTGTACCTAACTAGCTATGTTCTCAAATTCATGTTTTCTCAAAGCCATAACAACATTTTTTTCATAGTATAGCTAATGGCTAACCGGCAACTGCACACAGTTTTTTCGGCCTCTTGTCTAAGATACTTCCTTTGTAATCAACTCCTGTTATTCTCATTCAACAGGGTTAGAAGGATCCCAAGACTTCCATATTGAAAGAGGAAAATGGAGGAAAAGGGAAAAAAATAAAAAGAGGAATTTAAGAAAAAGGTCCATGCTCCCACTACAGGGATGAATACCAGGAAGCTATGACTAAGACATCTACCTTTTTACCATCTCCTAGTCCGCCACTATCTTGTTTCTGGCCAATACTTTGCTTGCATGGGATCAACTGTGTTTGAGTATGATCAGTAAATCCTGCAAGGCTGCAACTTGTTAATGTAGTGAAGAAATGAACACATCTCTATCAAGGTAAATCTAGCATCCACTCTCAACAAAACAGGAAAAAAATATCCAAAGCATCTGTAATTAATTCTCTCACCACAAATTCAAATATTTTCTGCACGAGTAATACTTGCTGCACCCCTAGGGGTGCAGCAAGTCATACGTGGCCTGCACCACCCCAGCCACAGGATTGGTCCACCAGGGTGTGTAAGTCACTGAGAGGAGGTGCATTTAGTGCACCTCATAATGGCTCTGAGCATGCATTAAATGCACATCTCATCCCTTTGAGAACCCAAAACATTTTGTGGAAATATCCTTCACACCTTGTCTGTGATCGGTCAGACAAATACAGGTTTGGTTTGACAAATGGAGGTTTTAATTGAGAAATGAATTTTGGATTGACAAATGGATATTTTGATTGAAAAATGGAGATTTGAGCTTGGATTGAAAAATGGAGGTTTTGATTGACAAATACAAAGTTCGCAAGTATAAGTTTGGTTTGAAAAATGGACGTTTCGATGATAGATGGAATTTTCGATTGAGAAATAAAAGTTTCAATTGACAAATAGAGGACTGGACTGGGATTAAAGGGCATTTTTGAGATATGTGGGTTTTGGGTTTTAAAAAATATGGGATGTGCATTTAATGCGTGCTCAGAGCCATTGTGAGGCACACTGAGTGCACCTCCTCTCAGCCACCTGCACACCATGGCGGACCAATCAGCTGTTGGGGTGCTGTCCATGTCAAGGATGGCAGTACCAGTTTCGGTACCGGTATCGGCCAAGACCGAAACATACCGGTTTCGGTTTCGGTCGAAACCGGTTGAAACCATTCAAAAAGGCAAAATTAACACTGAGGCACATCCGGTTTCAGACCAAAATGGGTGGGTTTCGGTAAAAATTTCTTTTTTTTAAGTTTCGGACCTGCTATAGTGAGCAGGTCCGAAACCGGATACTGCCAACCTTGGTCCATGTAGGACTTGCTGCATCTCTAGGGGTGCAGCAAGTATTACTCTTGCTGCAGATGTGAACCTGAGCAGAGCACAACATCTGCTGAACTGAAAGTATTCTCCATCTTCTGGACATTTTGATAAGCAACATCTTGCGACAAATTATTGAAGTTGGTGAATATTTTAAAAATGGAGCTTGTGTCTGTTAATGGTCACCTTAAAGATGAGCAACCCACAGGATTTCTAAGACTTTTTAAAAATATATTATGGCTTTGTTGAATAAACGATGGGCCTACTGTTAAATGTATCAATAAATAGAGGAGATGCGCACAAAAGGAAGCCAAGAGGAGAGGTACCTCTGTATGGACAAAAGCACACAAAGAAACTTAAAAATATACTGCCTTCAAATATTGGGTAGGCACATATAATTGTCTTAATGTCATTGACAGCCTACCAATGCTGACAAATCTTTAAAGTCTCGTCCTTTTGTTGCACTTGTCTCCTTTTGTTGTAATGGTCATGGACAGGTATATTCGCTGATCTTGCATTTTGTTTAGTGCAATATCTATGCTGAATTAATCGTTTTAGTAATCAAGCTCACCATCTAAGCTTAAATGTAAATGCCCAGCACTTTTTAGAAGACTTTCGTAGAAGTTAATCTCTTCTTGATGTGACTTTAAATCTTCTTGTTTACTGATCATCTGTTTTTTTCTTGATAATGTTCCAGATTGTTTTCCCTTAGTGACACCTCTTTGTTTCGAAATGAGGCACAAAAAGATGAGAATGTTTTGGTGACCTCGAGTTCAGACCATACCATCCGTTTATGGTGGAAGGTACTGATTTTCTGGATTGAGCTGAACCTATAATTGGAGTCCACAGTTTGCAGTTTGCATCTTCAAGTATTTAACATGCATGATGCTTTTAAATTTTAGTGACCCATATCGACATATATGGATGGGATAAAGATATGGGTTCCATGGGTCTCTGAGTTGGCACTCATCTGATGATTCCCAAAGCTATAATCAAATATGGTCATCTTGATTCTGATTTGTAAGAAGTTGTATTAAAATACACTATCTTTCAATCTGACTTGGGATTAAACTTAAAGCATGCCACCAAGCTAAATGCATGCCGTCGAGTCCTTAGGGATTTACACCAGATCTTAGGCTGATCCCAAATTGATTGAATGATCAGGGCTCAATAAATGCCGTATTATTTCCATGTTGAGATAAAGCATACTATAGTACTCGAGATTGTCAATCTGCTTTTATTGCATTTAATGACAATGTTGCTGCCGTTATGCATTTCCAATTTTGCTAGCAAAATTGATATGCTTAGCCATCCAGAAAAGCTTTTGTTTGTGATAATTTCATGTTCTTCCATTTGTCTTGGTTTGATTGAATGCTGACATCCACCTGCCAATTGGCATAAGTAATACTAACACTTAAAAATCTTTCTACTATTTGTTGCTTGAGTTGACATATTATTATTGCTGTTGTTATTATCATGGGATAAATTTTGACGAAAGTATTCTATTTCATGCATGTAAACTGTTATATATGATACTTTCACTGCAGGGTCACTCTCAGCGTTGTTTCAAAGGTCATAATAGCCCAGTAACAACCTTAGCAGACAGATTGCTGGGAAATTCTAGTATGAAAATTCTTGCAAGTGGAGGTGAAGATGGTAGTGTTCGCCTTTGGTCTTTTAGCTCAAGTGGGAAACGCCACCCTCTAGTGGCCACATGTCATGGACATGAGAGGCCTATATCATTGTTGTCTGTTGCTGGGTATAACTCTACTTAAAGGTCTTCTGATCTCTTAAGTTATGAAGTGAATATATTAATTTTTCTTTATGCTATTTCTCTCTCATCACGTTGAGCAGTGTCATTGTCTACTTTTAGTATCTTTCCCTGGCTTGTCTTATGCATGCTCTGAAGTTTTCACATAATGCTAACTTGCAAACCATGCTATTTACTGGAGTTTAAGTTCTCCAACCCCTCGTCGTTTTAGATTTCATCTTTTTAGCATTATCTGATGATCAGCTCAGCATTCTATTCCTGAAAAAGGAGTTAAAGGAATTAATATACCTCCCATGACTGGTTATAACTTTTATTTCTGATTATTTTCCTTTAAGCTGCTAAGGCAAATACCCAGTCAGCAACTAATTATTCTTGGAACAAGGTGCGTCTAACCAGGGGTGGTTGCTGCTAGTAAGTATCGAGTGGGGTCTCAGGTTGACCTCTGGTCATAGTTAAACTGGATGAGGAACTAGAACCAATTGCTCTGGATGGCCAGGCTATGATTTGGAGAATAAGGAGAGGAAAGGCTGGGGCGCTGGGGATTAGGGAAACTCCTCTTATTTGGAGGATAGGACAAGGTGGAGGAGAAGATAACAAGGAAGAGGAAGGAGAGGGTTAGAAAACCTTGTCTGAGACACCAAGGAATTCTGAATCGGATTGGAGCGGCTGATCCAAAGGAACTCAGGCCAATCCTGGATCGGCCTGATTATGAAAATATAAAAACTCACAAAAAACCAGGAAAAATATAAAAAAATAAAAAATTCTAGACATGTACTTAAATATAAAGATGATTAAAATGAATACATATCATGCACTTACATCATAAACAGTGATAAAGATGATGAAAATACTAGCAATTAAGTTTCTAATCTAGAATCTTCAATAAAAATGTGGATATGAATTTGTTTCTACCATTAGCATTCTTTTCGCCTATGAAATATACCTAAGTTTAGCTGCTCATAGTGTAATTTAAGTTTGACATCTTTCTGACAGGAAGTAAGCACTAAAATGCAGAAGGGTCATGGTGTTGGATGAGATTGTGGAGCATGACCCTGCCGGTCTGATTCTCTCTGATCCGATTCTCCCTGACCTGGCTCGATTCCAGCTCATCCTGGCTGGATTTGGTCAAGTTGGGGTAGTTCCCCCCTATAATCAGATAGCCACCCGGTGATTCTGATCTCGGCCATCTCTGCAATCCATGTGGGACACAGGCAGTGCTAGCAGTGGCATTAACAGACAACTGCCACAGCAGTGGTGGGAGGAGCATGTGGCAGTGTCTTTGTCAGATAACAGACATAGTGGTAGCATGCAGCAGTTGCTAACTTCTCTTCTTCTTTCACTTCTCCCTCGGGTAATGGTGCTGGCTCTAGATGGTAGGATCACAGAATGGGTTGGTGGGTCCAAAAGGTTGCAGATTATAATGTAATTGTCCAAATTAGAAAAATTACATATTAGACCCTAAAAATTATAAAATAGTTGAAACTTTGATTTTCTTTATCAAAACTGCCTGTTTCAAACACAAAACTATCGAGACTGTATTGGTCCCTGCTGGTTCCTGTCCCGGTCTATCACTTCCGATCCAAATTGACCAGTTTTCTTAAACCCAGTGGCCACTTATCATACTTTATGATCTAAATCACTAAGGCAGACTCTATCCATTGGTCCATCCCCATTGATGTCAAAAAGGCCTGCAATTGACTGATTGAATTAATTTATGAGCTTGGCATTGTTTTCCTCCTTTAGGCATTCTATTTCTTTTTATTTATTTAAATACATGGAATGTTTGTTATGAGTGGGGATACGCAGAATGGACACTAGAATGCTGGCATTACCCCCAAATAGATTTCTGGATCTGAAATTGTCACATACCTTATCTTAGGGCGTAAGTTCGAGCAGATCAACTTGAAGTCTCAAATCTGATGTGCAATCCCAGGATCGGGTTGGGTTGGGCCTAACTTAGTGTAAGTTGGGTTGGTTTCTGCTTGGTCCAGCTTAGTTGGGTCAGGTTGGCTCATCAGATCAACACAAACCCAATAAAGCCTGGGCTATTTATTTACTTAATTAGATATGTATAGCACATAAATTCTATAGCATATTCAGTTTTTTAGGGACAAAACTAGGTCACGTTTAGCTCAGGTTGGGGCCTGGACAATGCTAATCAAATTGGATTTGAGCTATAAGGAGGTTGGGTTGGGTTAGAGATCGAGGCATGTCCAGTACATTTTGACAAATTTCTTTCATGGGGTTAGGTCAGGGTTTACCCCAACCTTGGCCAATGCAGCCCTAGATTGTTTGCTCAAATCTATTGGACATAGTGGTGGGAAGTTTAAAGGAAGTAATTGTTCCTAGATTGGTGACATAATGTTCATGCATAAGCCTCATAGGAGCCTCTTTTTCCACTAGAAGAAATGTTTGAAGCAAAGAAGGAAATAGGCACTTGCTTATGGGTCATGAATCACACATTGATTGTATTGCGGCCAAATTCTCTTTTGATTGCAGTTAAGACATACCACCCCTGCTCTTCTTTTTCTCTGTACCTATGTTATACATATGTTACGTGCATAGTTTCCTCTTCCATGTCTGATCTATTGTTCATTAATGATGCAAAGTTTCTTTTTTGGGTTTTTTCAGGCACAATCCCTCTCTTCTAGTGAGCATATCCAAGGATGCCAAGGTGTGATATGCTACTTTATCTTGCATTGTGCTTGTAAAGAAGGCAAGGGGTAGTTTAGTCAGTTTAGTCATCTTTCTGGTTGGTTATTTGGTTTGTTATTCTTGGTCCATGAGGTGTGCGCCCTGGGTTGTTACTAGCCAGGGGCATTTCTGTCATGGTTTGTAAGGTGGCTGTTGCCCTAAAACCTAACTTATATAAGTGGGCTGCGGCTGGAGGAAAGGTAGGTAGCTTTCCAAAAAACCAGTGCAACCCTATTTTGGTTCTTTCGGTGCTTTCTCCTCTTTTTCCTCCCTTGTTCTTCTGCATCCTGGCTGTAACATGGTATCAGAGCCAAAGGAGGTCTGAAACAGGGGCAGAGACAGCACCACTGTGGTCCTTGGTGATCCGCCCTAGGGTTTCTCCCTAGCACAAGCCGGCGGTGGTCTTCTTCTAGAGGTATCCTCATCGGACAACCCTCTCTGGCCTGGGAAAGGTCTGCGGCCCTTCCTCTCTGTCTGGCAGGGACTGCACCCTTCTCCTCCTGTTGTGCTGCAGAACCCTGCCCTTGTGGAGACAGCTGCTGCCTGTCTCCTAGGGTTTTTCAGGTTTTATTCTGCTTCAAGAAGAAGGGGGGATTCTCATGGCCAAACAGCACTCCCCATCGGTCTCCAAGTCCACATCCACAGAGGCTGAGGAAGTTTCTGTAGGAAAAATGGTGTCTGGCCCTATGTCGGGTCATGAACACCATGCCCTGTAGATTACTCCAATCAAGTTGAACAAAACCAATTATGTTGAATGGTCAGCGGCAGCCAAGATGTACCTTGGAGCGAAGCGGAAGACTGGTTATATCAATGGTAAAATTGAGAAACCAGATGAGGATAGTGCTGAGTTTGAAGACTGTGCTGAACAGAATAGTGTTGTGATGACTTGGTTAGTCAACTCTGTTGAAGATGCTCAGAGGAAACTGATTATCCGAAAGGAGACAGCTAGAGACATGTGGGTATTCTTAGAAAAGATGTATGGAGAAAAAAAGAATGATGTTAGGGTCTATCAACTGGAGACTGCCTTGTATGTAGCAAAGCAAGGTACTCTTTCTGTTACAGATTATTTCACTACCCTACAAACACTGTGGGATGAACTCGACTACAATGATGCTGATAAGTGGGATACCCCGGCTGATCACAAAAGGCACTTGAAGTTTGTTCAGAAGGGGAGAGTTCTGAAGTTCCTTGGTGGTTTAAACCCAGAGTGGGAACCACTCCGGGGACAGATTCTCAATGAAACTAGTGCTCTATCTCTAGATGAGGTATATCAAAGGGTGTTGGTTGAAGAGAATCGAAGGGAGGCTATGCTGGTGGACATTCAAACACCAAGTGGCCATGTTCTTCATGACCATTCTGCTCTGACCAGCAATACTTCTAAGCCTAAGAAGGGTAATGGTAATAGTCAAGATGATGATGGGAAAGCCGGTAGGAAGTGTAGTCACTGCGGCAGACCTAACCACCTTGTGGATGACTGCTGGGAGCTCTATCCTGATAAGAAGCCTCTCAAGTTCCGTGGTAAGAAGGGCAGCAAACAGGCCAAGGGAAATGCTGCCGCTTCCTTGGCTTCTTCCCAGGATGCTGGATCACCCAATGCTCAAGTACCTAACACAAAGGGACTCTCCTCAACTGATATTGCTACCCTTCAAAGGATTCTTTCTCAGCTGGACACCTCTGCTCTGGGTAAGTTCAGTGTTGAGGGAGCTGCACTTAGTGCTACATCTCAACCAACCGATACTTCATGGATCATTGATTCTGGAGCTACTGATCACATGACCGGTAACCCTAGTCTCTTCTCTACCTATTCTCTTTCTTCTGGCCAAGAAAAGGTGATGGTAGCTGATGGTACTCAAGCCACAATTGCGGGTAAAGGTACCATTAGACTAGATGATCATCTTTCCTTGTCATCTACCTTACATGTTCCTTCCCTTCCGATAAATCTCCTATCTATTAGCAACCTCACCAAATCCCTTAATTGTTCCATATCCTTCTTTCCAACCCATTGTGTGTTTCAGGATTTGAAGACCAAGCAAACGATTGGGAGTGGTCATGAGGAGAGGGGCCTTTACAAGCTGAACATCAAAGGGAAGACTGCTCTTCAGTCCAAGAGAACCATCCATAGTTCTGCTCAAATTCAGCAGCTCAAGTTATGGCATTGTCGTCTAGGACATCTTTCTTTCAAGTCTTTGAAACTCTTATTTCCCACATTGTTTAAGTCCATTAAACCAGAGTCATTTCAGTGTCCTATATGCCAGTTGGCAAAACATTGTAGATCCCAATTTTCCACTTCAATAAAAAAGAGCAGTGCTCCTTTTGATTTGATCCATTCTGATGTTTGGGATCCCTCACCCGTGCGTTCTGTGAATAGCTATCGCTACTTCGTCACATTCATTGATGATTTTTCCTTGTGCACTTGGGTGTATCTCTTGACGTCGAGAGAGGAAGTGCCTAGAGCAGTTCAGATTTTTTCCAATATGGTGTTGACACAATTTGAGAAAAAAATTAAGACGTTCAGATCCGATAATGCAAAAGAATACTTCACGAAAAATCTGAATGTGTTCGTGCAAGATGAAGGGATGGTTCATGAATCCTCTTGCCCGTATACTCCACAACAAAATAGAGTGGCGGAGAGAAAGAATCGGCACCTAATGGAGACTGCTCGGGCATTCCTGTTTCAGCACAAGATTCCCAAATAGTACTGGGCAGATGCTGTCCTCACAGCAGCATATGTCATTAATAGGATGCCATCCAGAGCCCTAGGGTTTCGTATTCCTGTGACTATCTTACGCCCAGATCACCCAATTTTTCCTTTGACTCCGCGGGTATTTGGGTGCTTGTGTTTTATCCATGTCTTGGGTCCAGGTCATTCTAAACTTGACCCCAAAGCTGTTAGGGGAGTTTTTCTTGGTTATTCCCCCACTCAGAAAGGGTATAAGTGTGTTGACCCCAAGACAGGGAAGATCTTCTATCAAAGAGATGTTACCTTTTTTGAGTCACAGTCATACTTCTCCTCGGATCTGTCTGAGGGGGAGATTACAGTGGATCCCTACCTGATTTCTTGTCATATTTCTGCTGACACCTTGGGTTCCCCGCCCTCTTCGGTTCTAGATGTTCAAGATACCAATGCCAAGACTGCTGAAGAAACCAACTCTAAGGAGAAGAGCAGATTTGGAAAGGTCTACTCTAGAAGACAAAAAGAGGAGATTGAACAGCCCCAAGAAAAGACCCTTGCTGAGGACCACTCTCATGAGGATGCTGGGTCCTCATCTCATGTTGTTCCTGAAACAGAAAATCAGGTTTCTCTCATTGACCTTGATCAGCCTATTGCTTGTAGGAAAGGTGTGAGAGTGCACCAAGCACCCAATTTCCAAATACTTGTGCTATTCTAAAATCTCGTCATCGTACCAGACCTACCTTTCATCTATTTCCAGCACCACTATGCCTTCATCTTTTTCAGAAGCTGTGAAGAGTCCAAGGCAAGGATGGCAAACTCGGTTTCGGTCTCGGTTTCGCCCGGGTCCGAAACCGAGTCGACTCGGTTTCGGTTTCGGTTTCGGCCGAAACCCATATAACAGGTTAAAAAAATTAAAATTAATTCTAAAAAATCTGAAAAAAATCATAAAAAATATAAATAACCACTTAAAATCACAAAAAATCATAAAAATCATTACACATGCATTTAATTGTATAAGTTAGTGCAATAACCTTGAAGTAGACAACTACAAAAATTCAACTTCAAACATTGAACATGTGTAAGTCATATTCCATTGTACATTAATAAAAGCAGTACAATAAACCAATTTGGACAAAATAAATGTTACAAAAACTCATTGATTCTTACCTAATATGGATAATAATTACTAGAAGAACCTTCTCCCTCATCGTCTGGCCCTTGATGTCGATACCCATAACCAGGTTGCATGTATGGTCTATATTCACTATAACCAAACAATGAGGTGGCCAAGTCCTGCATCCCTCTTTGGATCCCTCTTGGAGTGTTTGGTTGGCTTGATTCGAATCCAGTATCAACATAGGAATCTTGAGGAAGAGAAGAGTCACTGGTCGAATATGGATGGAACTGAAATGATGGTTCATAATTCTGGGCCCCATAAATAGCTGCTTCATGTTGGCCACCTTCGTAACCTGGTGAACCATATCCGTGCTGACCTTGACTGTATCCACCTGCACCACCTGCACCACCTGCAGCACTAGTACCACCTGCAGCACCTCCGGGATGATCATCATCATCATCAGAATCATAAGAAACCAGTCGCCTTTTAACCTTTGAGCATGCTTTTTTGTCTTTTGGAGTGCTTTTTTCAATCAACTTTGACACGAGTCCTTTTCCCCTTGGCGTGTGCCTCACATAAATCTGCTTCAACTCCTCAATTGCCGGGTCCTCTCGAGCAGCAGCATTTGCCCTCTCAGTTTGCCCATGCACTGATGTACTTCTTCTTAAGGAGGACATTCTAGGAGTGACTGGCCTGCTATCTGTATCTGAGTGTCTAGCTGGCTCAAACTCTAACTGCTCCTCAGTGTCATCAACCACCCTAGACTGGTGCGCATGAGTATCTCTGGCCCTCTTTGATTTGCTTCTTAATTCGGGATCTCTTGCCTCATCTTCATCAAGTATGCCCTCTGCCCATCTTCTATCATCAACATCAAAAACGGGCTCATCAACCTGCTCTCGTGTCTCCACCCAAGACTGCAAGGGATTATCATCATCAAATAAGGCATCCACATCAATCTCTGCGGCGGCATCCTCGGCGACGCGTTTGTCTCGCAGCTGTTGTCTCAACCTCATATTCTTTATTCTCAACCTCATATTGTAGTGGCAGTACACTAATTTCTCTAACCGATCAGCCTTTAGCCGATTGCGAACCTTTGAGTGTATAAGGCTGAACGTGCTCCAATTCCTTTCACATTGGCTTGCTGATGTGGTTTGACTCAACACCCTGATTGCAATGAAAGCCAATGCAGAACTACCCGATTGTCTATTGTTCACCATGATCCACCAGTCAGCTGTTACACCAACCAACCATAAACAAATAAATATAAGATGTAAATAAAAATTAATTAAGGAAGATGTAATTGCAAAGAAAGCACAAAGATGAAGTATACCTGGGCTCACTCTTCCCACTGCGTATTGCAATTGGGAGTCAGAATACGTCCCACTTTTCATTCTATAGGAGGTCATCTACAAAAATTACATAATAGATTAGCATTACTACGTAAGTAAATTCTATACCTCTTATTCATGAAATCAAACAGGCCAACCTCTACTTCCGCCTGAAGCCTCTTATCTTGTGTCCTCGATAAACGACCAATGACTCTTAAAGTGCCTTGAAGCACCTCGGCATCAACATGTGCATTGGCATTGTACATTAATCGAGGGTTCAGAAAATAACCTGCATTTGTATATAGTTAATGTATGGTCAATAATATATGAATACAAATAATCACTCACCAGCTGCATGCAAGTCGTGGTGTAATGTGGTGTCCCATCTATGGTCAATAATCTTCCACCACTTTGCATGTTCTTTGGGAAGGGACTCCTGCAACTCCAATTTCGCACGGTCCATGGCCTCATAAAGATATCCCATATCATTCTTGTCATCGCCATCCACCAATCTTAGGACCTTCACGAGGGGGGTGACTACTTTCATGTATCGTGTTACTCTGCCCCAGAATTTGTTGTCGTCCACGATTCGACAGACATCCAAATAATCCATCTGAGCATCAACATTGCCCTTGTCGATGTATTCCCGCAGGGTATTATGGTACATGAAAGCTTTCAACTCATTCTTATACCTGTGCAAAGAAATAAAATTTGAATCAAATACAGATCATAACTATAAGGATAAAGAAGTAATAATTGAGTTCAACAGTATACCTATGCAGAGACTCCAAAGAAATAAAATTTGAAGCAAATCTGGTTGGCCCTCCACGTATAATATCTCGCCCCCCACTTGCATGCTCCCTGAACATGTTCAATATCCTAGGATGGCCATAAATATACTGGGTAATCTTTTGTCCCCTTTCAACCGTCTTCTTCACATGTTTGTCCTTCCCTATGTCTTCAAGTATGAGATCAAGACAATGTGCTGCGCATGGGAGCCAAAACAAATGCCTGCGCTTATGCATCAATTTCCTCCCTGCAGCCTTATAACTGGCTTCATTATCAGTCACAACTTGTACAACATTTTCTTCACCAATTTCGTCTACCATGTTGTCCATCAAATGAAACAAATAATTGGCATTTTTTTCAAAATTTGATGCATCTACAGATTTTACAAATACTGTACCTTCGATGCAATACACCAAAAAGTTAATCATGGACTTTTTCGTGGTACCAGTCCAACCATCACACATAATAGTGCATCATCTCTCCATCCATATATGCTTGAAGCTTTCAACCCACTGATGGAGCTCCTCAACCTCTCCCTCAAGGCCACGCCCGTATATGTCCCGACGTGACGGCGCCTTCAACCCAGGGCCAGCATCTGCTATGGCATCCAACATAGGTTGAAAATACTCATTTTCAGCAGCATGTGCAGGGACACCTGCATGAAAAAACCATTTACAGATGCTTTTAAATGCATGCCCTGCAACTTCTGCAGATTTTTTGACCCCTCTTAATGCACTTTTGATCTTAGGTTGTGTAGCCTGGGGCCTTCTGTGGAGATAACTGTCCATGGGGCCTGCTCTCTGCGTCTGCGGGGGCGGGACAGCAACATCAGGACGTCGTGCAACTGTACTGGAGTAGGTCCCTCCTGAACCCATGGGTGCCTTTCCTTTCCTTCGAGCGGCTTCTTCACGCTCCCTTGCTTCAGTCAGTTCCGGATCAGAATCTTCAGTGCCTTCCTCATCATCATCCCTCCTAACCCTTCTGCCAGAAATCTCCTCAGCAATTTCCTCCTCATCCTCAGCCCTTTGTTGCACCCTCTCCTTTTTCCCCAAAAGGCACTGGCGCATCTCCTCTCGCACCTCTCGTGGACAGTGGTCGCATTGTCTCACCTCTCCTCGTACCCCTGCCAAATGTTGCTTGCCTCTGGTAATTCCGCCATACATCTCTTTACCACAGTAATTACATTGAACCTTCCTTCTCTTAGCATCAACTAAGGACATGTGGGCCCACCCCGGATCCTCCTGCCCTTGCTGCTCCTCTGTTTGCTGACGTCTAGGCATGATGCTACATTAAGACAATCAAGGACAATCTCTTGTAAGTACAATGAAAAAAATACAATTCAACATGAAAGAGCTCCAAATTAGTCAATGAAGCTTAATTGAGCTTCAATTGAACTTTACTAAACCTAATTAGAGGAAAGCCCCAAAATTAATAATGTAATTAGGGCTTAATTAACACATATAGCCTAATCACCTTTCATAAAAATTAATCCCGAGCATGAAAGAGCTCCAAATTAGTCAGTGAAGCTTAATTGAGCTTCAATTGAACTTTACTAAACCTAATTAGAGGAAAGCCCCAAAATTAATAATGTAATTAGGGCTGAATTAACACATATAGCCTAATCACCTTTCATAAAAATTAATCCCGAGCATGATAGAGGTCCAAATTAGTCAGTGAAGCTTAATTGAGCTTCAATTGAACTTTACTAAACCTAATTAGAGGAAAGCCCCAAAATTAATAATGTAATTAGGGCTGAATTAACACATATAGCCTAATCACCTTTCATAAAAATTAATCCCGAGCATGATAGAGGTCCAAATTAATTAATGAAGCTTAATTGAGCTTCAATTGAACCTTACTAAACCTAATTAGACGAAAGCCCCAAATTTAATAGTCTAATTAAGATTTAATTTATAATTTTAGCCTAATCACTCTTGACAAAAATTAATTACCAACATGATAGAGGTTAAAATTAGTCAATGGAACTTAATTGAACTTGAATTGACCCTTACAAAACCTAATTACATGAAAGCCCTAAATTTAATAGTCTAATTTAAGCTAAACTAACATTTTTAGTCTAATCACTAAATTAACAGAATTATTTAACAAAATAATCATGTAAGAAATCTTACCTAGCCCTAACCAGAGCTAATTAGGGCAAGGTGGTGGGCGCCGCGGGAGGGGATCGCGGGCTAGGGCTGGCCGGCTGGCAGGTCACGCACGCACGTGCAGGCCAGGCCGCGGGCAGAGCGCGCAGGGGGGGCCGCGGGGCTGGCGGGGGCCGCGGGGCTGCTGGCCGGCCTGCTGCTGCTCCGCGGCGGCTGCTGCTGTTGCTGCTCCGCGGCTGCTGCTGCTCCTGGCTGCTGCAGCAGGGCGGGAGGGTTTCTGGCTGCTGCTGCTGCAGGCCTGCAGGGCGGGAGGGGATCGGCTGCTGCCTGCTGCTGCTGCTGCTCAACTTGTTTCCGCCGCGGCTGCTGCTAGGGCAGGGGGGTTTCGGGGGCGGGAGGAGGGGACAGGAGCAGAGCAGGAGGAGACAGGGGGTTTCGGGGTCGGGGGAGCCTCACGTGAACTCCTAAGTTTGGAGTTCACGTGAATCGGTTTCGGGCGAAACGGGTTTCGGTTTCGCCCGAAACCGATACCGTAACCCGAAACCGTTTAAGCTACAGTGAAATGGGCTTAAACGGTTTCGGGTACGTCCGAAACCGATACGTTTCGGCCGAAACGTATCGGTTTCGGCCGAAACGGACAACCATGGTCCAAGGTGGGTTAAGGCAATGGAAGAAGAATTGGAGGCCTTAAGGAAGAATGGTACATGGGATTTGGTTGATCTACCTTCAGGGAAGAAGCCAGTGGGTTCTAAATGGGTATATACCATAAAGTTCAAGTCTGATGGAACCGTGGAAAGGTACAAGGCAAGGTTAGTTGCCAAAGGGTTTACACAGACCTATGGCATCGATTACCAGGAAACTTTTGCTCCGGTTGCCAAGTTATCCTCTGTTCGGGTTCTGATGTCACTTGCTGTCCACCATGACTGGGAGTTGCACCAGTTAGATGTAAAGAATGCATTCCTTAATGGGGAATTAACAGAAGAGGTGTACATGCAGCCGCCCCCAGGTTTGACTACAGATAGGAAAGTTTGTAGGCTTAAAAGGGCACTGTATGGCCTAAAACAGTCCCCTAGAGCATGGTTTGAAAGGCTAAGGACAGCTATGCTAAAGATGGGCTTTAAACAAGGAAATGGTGACCATACTCTCTTTGTGAAGTGGAAGGGTGAACAGGTTGTTATCCTTCTTGTATATGTGGACGATATGGTGGTTACGGGTAATGATCCTGTTGCCATCCAACAGTTGAAAGATAATCTAGCAAAGGAATTTGAGATTAAAGATCTTGGTCCCTTGAAATATTTTCTTGGGATTGAAGTGGCAAGATCTCACGGCAGCATTCTTATATCACAAAGGAAGTATGCCCTTGATTTGCTGAAAGAGACTGGGAAAATGGGAAGTAAAGCCGCTGATACTCCAATTGAAATGAACCACAAGCTGAGTATTATTGATGGAGAAGTGCTCTCAGAGGCTGAAAAAGGCAGGTATCAAAAAATGGTTGGAAAACTTATATACCTGTCCTTGACTAGGCCGGATATTACATATGCAACCAATGTGGTCAGCCAATTCATGCATGCTCCCAGAACTAAGCACATGCAAGCTGTTGACCGGATCTTGAGATATATCAAAACCTGTCCAGGAAAAGGTCTGCTATTTAGCAAGAAAGGTCAGCTATGTTTGGAAGGGTTTACTGATGCTGACTAGGCTGGATCACCAGATGATCGGAGGTCAACATCTGGGTATTGTATTTACTTGGGTGGAAACCTTGTTACCTGGAGGAGCAAAAAACAATCTGTTTGTGCGAGGTCAAGTGCAGAGGCTGAATACAGAGCCATGGCACAAGCTGTAACAGAGTTGTTGTGGGTGAAGATTCTTCTAGCAGACATTGGAGTCAAGGCAGTGCTTCCCTTGAAGCTCTACTGCGACAACAAGGCAGCAATTAGCATTGCTAACAATCCTGTTCAACATGATCGTACAAAACACATAGAGTTGGATAGGCACTTCATCCGGGAGAAGTTGGACTCAGGGGAGTTGTGCCTCCCCTATGTCCGGTCTGCTGATCAAGTTGCTGATGTTCTTACTAAGAGTTTGTCAAGAGATGATTTCAGAAAAATGCTAAGCAAGCTGAACATGTTAGATGTCTATGCTCAGCTTGAGGGGGAGTGTAAAGAAGGCAAGGGGTAGTTTAGTCAGTTTAGTCATCTTTCTGGTTGGTTATTTGGTTTGTTATTCTTGGTCCATGAGGTGTGCGCCCTGGGTTGTTACTAGCCAGGGGCATTTCTGTCATGGTTTGTAAGGTGGCTGTTGCCCTAAAACCTAACTTATATAAGTGGGCTGCGGCTGGAGGAAAGGTAGGTAGCTTTCCAAAAAACCAGCGCAACCCTATTTTGGTTCTTTCGGTGCTTTCTCCTCTTTTTCCTCCCTTATTCTTCTGCATCCTGGCTGTAACAGTGCTGAAGATAATGACTCTAAAGTTTCTTTGTAAACCTTTTGGATAATCCTCTAACAGCACTTCTTTATTTTGTATCACATTTATTGTCATCGACTTCCCTAGGAAATCCATGAAGAGTACAGCTGGGCAGTTCTTCCGAAGCTTACATTGTTGTAAAATTGCCTATTCCAAGTTCTAATTCCAATGTTTGCCTCTCTGCAGATTCGGGTGTGGGATGTAACTGCATCATCAGCCTCTCGTTCTTCATCTTGTGTTGGAATGACATCTGTATCTGGCCAACCAGTTGATATGAAATGTCATCAAAGTTTATGTTATATTGCTTCTGGTTCCTCTGTTACAGCTATTGATTTGAGAACAATGCAAAAAGTTACTAGTGCAGCCGTTCATCCCCCTAAATTATACTCATTTGCAATGCTGCCCTCCAAGTCCCTAGTCTGTACAGGAGGAAGTGAAAAGTACTGCTTCTTTCCTTTCTAGTTTGTCATTCATATGATTTGTGCTTGATGGCTTACATGTAGTGTCAATTCTTTCGGTTACATTTTTTACTTCTCTTCATTATCAGTTATAAAGCAAGACCAAAATCTTCTAGTAGTTTTTTTACCAACAGTTGTGAAAGAAGTACTCATCTCATTGAAGAAGAAATCAGTTTCTCTGTGAGTAATGAATGTGAAGACGAATAATTTAGTAACTTGAATTATGCTTTGGCTATTTCCATTACAGAGAGACGCCATTCATGAGCTTATTTCTTCAGTTTAAGCGTTCTTTCTTCTAAGGTCTCTTTGGCTCATGTGAATACCTTTTGCTTGATAGTACTTTCTTTTCAAGGGGAAATCTAAAATTTAACCGTTCTTCATTTGGAGATGCTTCAAATTGTTTGATGGGATATGTATAACTATTTTTTTCTGTATGTAAACCCTTTAAATTTTTGTATTTGTGTCTACCCCCTGAAAACATCATAATGTTTCAAATACTTCTAGAGTCTATCAAAAAACTGTGAACTGTGGTCATACGCGTCATAGTCAGTCACTCTCTTCTGAAAGGAATATTTCCAGGATAGTCATTGGAGCAATACCTATGCCTATAAAGAGCGCAAGAACTTGCATCCTTGTAGAGGTAGCATAGTGACTTGAGCATGAGCTCAGCTATAGGAGAAGACTATCCATAGGAAAGGGCTATCTGGACGTGGGAGTAAAAGTGTGCTGGCATGGAGCTGCCATGTGCACCCCTGACCAAAACATCTAAAACAATTTTCCCTTGGCTTAAATGTTAATTGGAGTAATACCTATGTGTTTAGTCCCACATTGGATTTCCATGGGCGCCTTCCCTCTATATATGTAGAGGATTCCCTCAAACCAAGGTTCGCCGAATCGGATTAGATCGGGCCGGATCGCCCAATCCGATCGAATTTGGGCGAACCGATCCGATCCCGTGCCGGCCTTTCTCGATTCTTCACTGGGATCAGCCGGATCTGCCGGGATCAGCTTGACTCAGCCGGGATCGGGTCGGATTGCCCGATCCCACCCAGTTCCGGGCGATCCCGCCCAGGCAACCCCATTTGAAATTCAAATGGGGTGGGCTTACCAGTTTGGGGGGGGAAGGCCATCCAGGGTTCTTTTGTCCTTGGGGTTTTTTTGACCGGGATTTCACTCTCACACCTTTTCACTTTCTTCTCTTCTCTTTCACTCTCCATCACAACTCTTTCTCTCTCACACACACATACACATTCTCTCTCTCTCCCCTCTCAATCTAGGCTCATTGTTGAAGGAAGATCAAGGGTGGTTGGTGTTGGAAGGTTGCTTCTAGGCTCATCTAGAGTCATTTTCTCCAAGAGATCTTCAAAGATAAGTCTCTTCTCTCTCTAGAAGCACTCTCTCTCCTTGGATTCTTGATTAGGGCTTTTTTTGCTGTTTTTATATGTTTGCAATCTCCTAAGCCTATTGATCACTCCACCATGGTCCCCCTCTCTCTATCATTCTCTTTCTCTCTCTAGAACCTCTTTCTCTCTCCTTGTAATTAGGCTTAGGAGGTGATTTTTTTATTATTTTAATTATTTTGCACTCCCCTAAGTCTCTTTATCACCCCACCATGGTCTCCCCCTCTCTAGCACTCTCTCTCTAGAACCTCTCTCTCTCCTCGGAATTACCCTTAGGGGGTAGTTTGTACTGTTTTAATTATTTTGGACTCCCCTAAGCCTCTTTATCACCCCACCATGTTCCCCCTCTCTCCAGTACTCTCTCTCTCTAGAACTTCTCTCTCTCTCCTCGTGATTAGGCTTAATGGGTAATTTTTTACTGTTTTAATTAGTTTGCACTCCCCTAAGCCTCTTTATCACCCCACCATGTTCCCCCTCTCTCTAGTACTCTCTTTCTCTCTCTAGAACTTCTTTCTCTCTCCTCGTGATTAAGCTTAATGGGTATTTTTTTACTGTTTTAATTAGTTTGCACTCCCCTAAGCCTCTTTATCACCCCACCATGGTCCCTCTCTCTCTAGCTATTTCATCATTTGAGTATGTCAACTATGTCATAAAATTTTGAGCATATATCAACTATTTCACATTAAATTTGATCAATAACTATGTTAGAACAATTTTTTCATTTTTTCAGATTTTTTGGAAGTTTTTAGAATTTTTTTGGACATGTCTATCACCAGTCGAGTCTGCTGGCCTGACTCGGCCAGGATCCCGGATTGGTTTAGCACCGGCCGATCAGATCTCGATCCCCGAATCTGCCTTCCATGTCTTAAACCAATGCCTAAGTTTTGAGTTTGAGTTTTGACATTTAACATGATATCAGAGTTGGGCTTACCCATTGGATCCTTCATTTTGGGCATACTCCACCCTATCCGTTCAAGTTGCGCCACTCGTACCATAATCATTCGGGTTCGGTGCCGGAGGGGTGTTGAGGTTTAGTCCCACATCGGATTTCCATGGGTGCCTTCCCTCTACATATATAGAGGATTCTCTCAACTCAATGCCTAGATTTTAAGTTTGTGTTCGGGCCTTGAACACCTATAAAAGTGCAAGAACTTGTGCCCTCGTAGACATAATGTAGCGACTCAATCATGCGCTCAGCAATAGGAGAGGACTTTCCATAGAAAATGGTTATCACGACGTGGGAGCGTGCTGGCATGGAGCTGCCATTGTCTTGGGGATCTGGGGCTGAGATGGACTGGATTTGTCCCACATTCGAAGAGCAAGAAAAAATTACTGGGGTACATATGTAGAGCTTAGATCCATACTTTCATAGACATTTTTTTCTCGAGAAAGGACAAAAAAACATGAGACTGCCCCTATAGGCCAAAGTGGACAATTCTCCTTCGGAGCTGCTCACTTTCTTGCATCATGAGATTGCCTCAATAGAGAATCATACCCCAAAAAAAAACACATTTGAAATCAAATGTGCAACATAAGAATCTCGAGTTAAAGGTCAAGGTTTGAATGCCAAATTAAGCACCTGGGAATCCATGAAATTTATGTTCTATTTTCCAGATATTGCAGAATGTCAAGCTTCACATTATGTGTGAATGAATCTGTATGTGATCATATGGCTGAAACTTCACCTTGAATATTCTTTTGTATCCATAATATTATTGAGTACAAGTATCACCTCACTCATTCCCAAAATATGTTTGCATCCTCGGCAGCCCTATTTTGCATTGCAATGACATAGCATTGACTATTGTGCATCTCACTTCACACACTTCCATTACTTTCGGCCACTCCATTTATTTTGTAACTGTTCCACTGCAGAGCAATGCTATGGGATGTTCGGAAGAGCGCAGAAAAACCTGAGCCAGTGGCAGACTTGGATGGTCATGTAGGTCGTGTAGCCATGATGCACATTGATCCTTGTAAAGTGGTCACCGGGGGACCCGATGATTTCTATGTAAAGGTTTGGGAAACTGATACAGGTGCACTAACAAATTCACTGGGGTGTTGCATTCCTCGCGATCCAGAAGCCATCGTTGGATTGTCAGCTATGGCAGTGGATGGGAGTCGCATTGTTACTGGCGGTTGTGGGGAAGAGCCAGAATTGTTATTTTTCAGGGATTACTCCCAGTCTTGTATTCCCATATCAGAACACGAGAGAAACTTATCTTCCAAGTTTTGGGAGCCATTATCTTCAGATGACTGAACCAGCAAAATCTGCATTTAAATCTTCCCTGTTGTAATTATCTTGGTGGGCTTCTCCTTTATATATATATATATATATATATATATATATATATATATATATATTATTATATTATATTATATTTTTTTCTAAATGAAGTGTTCTAGTCCTTGTGCTTTTCCAGGCTAAGTATTACATGGCTCTCTCTCGCCTGTCGCTTTCTTAACTCGTACAGCTTAAGCTGTTACTTTTAAGCCGATACTTTTGTAGGAAGTGAAAAGGTCTGAATAAGACGTTGCTTCTATGGTTTCTACCTCCACATTTTTGGAATTTACTAGCACAAGACTATGGTAATGCGGAGCAATTGGACTCGACTTAGGTCCAGCCTGGTACAGTTTGAGTCAGCCCGATTCGTACCGTAATGGGCGTACTTGGGTTTTAGTCGCCAATTGACGGGTTTCTTTTGCTTTACTATCAAATTATTTTATTAAAGTTTAAAGTTTTCTAATTTTTTTACTTGTACAACTACTATCTTATCATTTCATACTGTCTTTGAATGAGATCAACCCCACACTTGTAAACCGTTAAGAATTTATTTAGGGGGGTGGGGGAGATTCTTTTTATGATCTCAAATAATATTTTAGTTTAATTAATTACATGTGATATTGAAAAACACTCTTTGGGCAAGGTATTTAGGTAGTTAGAATGCATAAAATATGTACATAAATTTTATAAATTAACAATTATTTTTTTATTTTTAAATTATCTTTTACTTGTTTAATAGTTGGGTTGTATCACATCAAGTTGGGGGCGTACCATAGATCGGATTTCCGACTTGTACCGATGCAATACGTGTAATAATCCAATCATGGGTTATGGCCAAATAAGGGTAGCGCATGTAACTGGTCCAAATAAACCCATTAAAAGGGAAAGAAAAAGGGGAATACAAACGATGTGATGACGAGCTTCTATAAAAAATGGCTATAAAAGTAGCCAAACACCTTAATTTAAATAACTACAACATTTCCCACAATGAACTTCTAGATGGAGAGATTAAGAAAAATGTGCATTAACATCTCACATGTTAATTACTTCTCAAAACAATAGAAACTTACATCCGTTTTGAAAAAAATAATTAATAGCGTTAAATAATCTTATATTCACTTTTTTATCACATATGGGATGTGAAGAACTATCTAATTCCCATCTAACTATTAGAAGGCTTATATAAAACACCATCATATTTGTAATGACCCGATTCAACTGTTGTGAGGTATTATCCACTTTGGGCCAAGCTTGCACGATTTTATCCCTAAAAGGCACTTCACAAGATATGGTTCCAAATCTTACATATATGGCCCATCAATTATTCCCACTTTCTGATATGGGACTAAGTTCAATTCATTCCCGCCCCAGCCCCACACCCAGTGGCGGCTTCACGCTCTGGGTGGCTCCAACTCTTGGTCGGGGTAGCCCTCTCCTCTTGGGTAACCCTTTCCGCCTACACGGCTACAGACTAGGGACGGGTCATCCCCGAACTAACCCATATTGTAGGTCTCGCTCTAACATCATTTTGTAATAACTCGACCCAAATCTTGTGAGGTATTGTCTATTTTGGGACAAGTCTGCACAGTTTTGTCCCCATAAGGCGCCTCACAAGGCATGGTTCTAATATCATTTTGTAATGACCCGATCCAACCCTTGTGAGGTATTGCCCGCTTTGGGCCAAGCCCACACAATTTTGCCCTCAAAAGACGCCTCACAAGATATGGTTCCAAATCCTACATATAGCCCACAGCTATTCTCACTTTTCGATATGGGACTAAGTTCAATTCATTCCCGCCCGAGCCCCCATCTGTAGAGGCGATTTCATGCTCTGAGCGGCTCCACACTGGAACTCCTGGTCCGGGTAGCCCTCTCCTCTTGGGTAGCCCTTTCCCCTTGCACGGCTTGCTATTGGGGACAGGCCCACTAGCTTATGCCTGGTTCGTCCCTAAACCAACCCATATCATAATGTGCGGGTCTTGCTCTGATACTATTTTGTAATGACCCGATCCAACCCTTGTGAGGTATTATCCACTTTCGGCCATGCCCACACCATTTTATCCTCTAAAAACACCTCACAAGGTATGGTTCCAAAGCCTACATATATGGCCTAGTAACTATTCCCAATTTTCATTATGGGACTAAGTTCAGTTCATTCCCACCCCAACTCCATATGCAATGGCAACTTCACACTCTGGGTGTCTCTACACCAGAACTCTTAGTCCGGGTAACCATCTCCTCTTGGGTAGCCTTTTCCCCCTACAGAGCTCGCGACTAAGGACGGGCCCACTAACTTTTGCTCTGGTATCTAAAATTCCTTTGATTATGATACCGCTACAGTGAAGAGGCTCCTTCATTATACTTGTGATCAAGTTGCATTCCTCTTTGCTCACCTGGTTGCAACTCCCACTCTTGGTGATCAAATTGTTACAGCACATGAGAAGTAGAATCCTCGGTTCTGCTCTTAGATCCTTTGCCAGCCATTTCTTCTTTTCATCACCAACCTCAACTCCTGTGACTTCTTTGGCTACCTCTGCCATCCTTTTTGTGACTAGCCTCTTTCCTTCTATTGGAATTGGCATACTTCCCTCAGAACTTCCTCGGTAACTTTTATTCTCTTGCCCTTGACTTCTGTCACCATAGAGTCTTCCATTGCTATATCTATCTGGCTGTAGAAGATTCTAACTAGTCTGGGATAGACCTTCTGAGGGATAACTACAACACCCAACAGTCTACTCTTTTCCAATAGATCCTTGATCTTCACATGATTTGCTTCAAGTTCCTCCACCTTCACAGTTCTTCCATCCAGTACTTCCTTGAACTCAACTAGCTCTTGGTAGGCCTGACAGTCTCCTCTACTTTGGAACACCCCTTCCTCGTATACTGTGGTGCTGGCCGCTGACATCTTCCTCTTGCCCTTCTTCTCAGCACTCGGGGCTTCGGAGGTTGATATGCTGACAAAGTGAGAGAGAAAGAAGGCCTAATGCTTTTGATGGTGGAGAGAAGAGAAGAGGAGAAGAACAATGGAATCAGATGATATATATATATATATATATATATATATATATATATATAGAGAGAGAGAGAGAGAGAGCACTATACTATCAACTTCCCAAAGCAAATGACGGGAGATAGAAGATGACTCTAAGAGTCGAAGGTTTTGAACTACGCACCATACACTTGATAGGTGAAAAGTCTCAAATCTCATTCTTTGATGTAAAAAGGTAGATGACTTAAGTGGTAAGTAGTGATAAATAGATTACTGTATTCAAGGATCATTATATAAAGGTAATCATCATAGTCTACATGTAAAGATCATATTTAATTCTACCATGTCTGTGTTTCGACTGTCTTAAACTTCTCCAATTGTCCACCTTCCAACTACAGTCAATTTGAATATCTCAAACAAAGAGCTCTTCCACGTGAGATTAGTTGATGTGCATTTTGACTCGCTAATCTTCAATTGTCTCCTTCCAATTGGCTTGTTGTCACTCCTTCTCCATTAACTAATTGATTCCCACTCTAGGTAGTCTACATATCTCAATTGTTTCACTTATGACTGGTTGGGGGGGGGGGTTCACTCCAATTGATCTTCTGCCTAACTTTCGGCTAAGTACAGCAACTGGAATTCATCAACTGAAGAGTGTTGCCTAGTGTCCTGATTTCTATGTTGAGTCTAGTCAAAGAGATACCCCATAACATTTTTGAAATAATAAATTGATTGTTTCCTTCATTGTTTCAATAAAAGGCACATGATCCTAATCAATTTAATGTAAGGCATTTGATGCCTCTGAAATAGAGATAGTATTTTCAATGAAGTACAAAGACACTTAACACATTTCCATCTCACGATCGATAGAAGTAAATCTTTCTTCTGTAAGAAATTTCATAAAAATGTCTACAAATTAATGCTTAGTACTAATAAAGTGCAAATCAATATTATCATAACTACCATGATTATTAATAAAATAATATTTAATTTATGTACTTGATTCTAGAATGTTGCACATGATTTTTAATTAAGTTAATTACACTAGTGTTGTCACAGTGAATGGAAATATTATGTGATTCAAATATATAGTTATGCAACTGGTGTTTCATCCAAAGTGCATGTACACAACTATTTGTTGCTACATATTCAGTTTCAGCAGTGGACAGTATAATAAAATTCTAATTTATTGAGCACCATGATATGAGGCACTTGTCAAGGAACTAATAAATTCCAATTGTGCTTTTCCCATCAATTTTACACCCTGCATAATTAGCATCTGAAAATGTGATCAAGTCAAACTAACTTTCCCCAGGTACCAGAAACCCAAGTCCATAGTATTAGCTAAATACCTAAGGATTCTGTTAACAGGAATTAAATTGGAGTCTTTAGGTTTAGCTTGATACTAGGCATATATGCAAATACTAAACAAAATGTCTGGTCTACTAGTAGTAAGATAGAGAAGGGATCCAATCAATACCTCTGTATAGTTTTGGAGTCACATCCTTCCCTTCTTCATTACACCCTAACTTGAATGATGGAGTTGTAGGTGTTTTGAATGGATTACACCCTTTGAATTGGTATTTCTCTTAAGCAATTCTTTGATGTATTTAGACTGATTGACTAAGATTCCATTTTTCAGTTACTTCAGTTGTAGTCCAAGGAAGTCAGTCAGCTTTCCCATCATATTCATTTCAAATTCACCTTGTATTATTTTTCAAATTCTTTGCACAAGGATTGTTCAGTAGCTCCAAATACAATATCATCAATATCAATTTGAATTATTAAAATATCTTTACCTTAGGTCTTGATGAAAAGAGTTGTATTTACCTTACCTCTTTTGAAGCCTTGATTCAGCATGCATGAGCTCAATCATTCATACCAGGCTCAAGGAACTTGCTTTAAACTATAGAGTGCCTTAGAGAGCTTAAAACATGGTTAAGTAGCTTTACATTTTCAAAACCAGGAGGTTTTTCAACATAAATTCTCTCTCTAATATAACCATTAAAAAGTACGATGTTAACATTCATTTGCAATAACTTAATATTCAATGATATAGTAAATGTAAATATGATTCTGAATACTTCTATTCTACCTATTGGAGTAAAAGTTTTTTCATAGTCAGTCCCCTCTTCTTGAGAGTAACGCTCAGCCACCAGTCTGACCTTATTTCGAGTGATTTGACCAGCATCTTCGTTTAATTTATTCCTGAACATCCATTTGATCCCAATCACTAGATGATCAGAGGGTCTGGGACTAAAGATATTCAAGGATACATGATAATGTTGCCAAAGGCTATCTCCAAGAATTCCCTTGTGCAAGAATTTGGGCCCAGCTAGATCACCCGATGGAGGAAAGCTTTTTGCTTGCAGCTTTTCAACCACTGTTCAACATGAAAAATAAAACGCACATTTTGTTGACTATTTAAATAGCATGCGCATTATAAATTTCACAAGTTTGATTTTATTAGACGATTTGAGTTCAAGTACGGGACATTTTCCCATCGACTGTAGTTGATGTTTATTTACATCGGCGTAAAATTCAAATACCCTTGATTAACTGTCATAAAAGTATTTAACCTCTATCCGTTGTGATATCAAAGATCTTAATAATCACCTACCACAGGTACACATTCTTGAAATAAAGTTGGAAGACTTTTCATTCTTGGAATATACGTTATTTGAGTTATATTTGGTCTTTCCAAGCCTTTACGCTTGGTTCCGATCTTGCAACCCAGTCATTGGGTTTACATTTAATCATGGCTCAACTTCTGAACTTGCTTCATTTGTCTTGGGCCTTTGAGTTTGCTTCTATCACTATCGTACAGTTGGATTTGGATTTCATCACGATCAGATCATTGGATCGCCAAGATGATCACTATCAGTCCGTCGGATCTGCTTTCGATCACCATCCAACCACCAGGTTGATATCTAACCATTGAATTTGTCCCAGCTCAAGATTTGACCATTGGATTGGTCCCCCATCTCAATCGATCTGGTTGTTGAGTTCAAATTAATTTCCTTATGATCAGTTCGATGGATCGCCAACATGATCACTATCGGATCGTCTAAGTGGCTTCCTAGCCATGATCACTATTTTGACCGTGATCAGTCCCTTAAGTTAACTTGGTGTCCATAAAAGACGTTCCTACGCAAGGTAGTGGCATATTTGTAAGTTTTTTATATTTCTGGGTATTTGCACCATTCGCCGGCCTCCCAATGCAATTTCTTGATTTCCCTAGATTTATGGATCATTTATTGACATTTGAGGGTTTCTTGTAATTTTTGGACTTCTTTGGGACATATCTGACATTTCTTGACTTTTTTGAGTTTATTTACAATGTGCCCTGCCTACAGGAGTCTTCTCGCAATTTTTCTTAATATCAAAGTTCCTGGGCTCGAAAGACCGTGACCAGCCTTAAGCAGAGTTCAGGAAAGCGCACATCACTTCAGAGAAGAGGTGTGTTCTCGCTCCACTGAGTTATGTCGAAGGCGTGATCCTAAATAAGGATATTTTGGGAACTTCATGGCAGAAGCAGAGTTTTGTATGATTTTTACAAATTTTAGGGTTTTTTGTGCGATTCCTACATGGGCCAAGCATTGTTTGCAAGCTTTGGAAGACCCCGGCGATTCTCGCCATTTCCGGGTTTATTTGCAATTTTGTTCTTGTCTGTAAATTTCTGGAGAGCAGAACATATTTCTGTAATGATTGGTTTCTTCCAATGATTTCCACGGTTTTCTTTATGGACTTTAATTATTTATGAATTTTAGATGGTTCCATCTTCATTTCAGCAACTTTGATGATCCAAAAGATCAAAAGATCATGCCCCAGGTGTGAGGGCGTGGGATTTTAGCCAAACATCTTAAAGTCTTTGAGCCACCAATTGCAAGGGCTTTAGGAGACGACAAAATATCTTGGTGCTTTGAGCATATAAGTGCTCCTGTGCGGCTTCCTTCGTCAGGTTTTTGCTCCTGGGTAGTAGTCGCGGTAGCGTTTATGTGACGACTCGAGATCCGAGTACCGGAAAGGAACCGGTGCGTCTCGAACTTCGGCCTGTCACCCACGAGCCCGAAGACTCGGAAGGGTTAAAGGGATGGTGTGGGAGTACAAGAGAAGTTGAAATAACTGCAGAGATAGCACAATAATTTAAAAATAAATGCACAGAATAATATAAATAAACTGCTACAAGGTCCCAAGTGTCTCATGTCCAATAAAAGTACAGTCCACGGAAAGAAAAAGTATAACTACACGGGGCATACCCCGGCTCTGGCAGACTGGCAACTAACCCTGTCTAGAAGAACCACGCTGAAACTCCGCCGCGCCTCTCGACGACCCCGCCTCACCTATAAAGTAGGGGTGAGCCTCATTTCATTGGCCCAGTAGGGATCCCTCGGACCCCCACCGCACAACGAGGAAAACTGGAAGAAGGCGCGCGAAGCACTGAAGGTAGCATTACCTAACAGGAGTGCGATAGTAACTGCAAGCAGGAATAAATAAACGGAAAAGTTCCTACGACTAATCGTACCAAGTCAACCGACCTCAAACCGGCGGGAAAACGAGTCTGTGCCTGCCAGGAGACAGGAGCACCACAAACTAGAAGAACAGCCGGATGCGTTCCCTGACATCTTACATCGCGCCTCAAGTGTCTCCCTACAGCGCCCCAGGCGGAGACTGAGACACACAACAATAACTAGGAACTCAGAACAAGGACTAGCTGGGGTCGCACTCGTCAGTGCGTGTTCTCTGCCCCCAGCTACGCGTGCACACATAGACCAACTGCTCTAAGTCGGGTTCTCTAGCCGGTTTTCCCCCCAGCCGGACTCGGGATGCAAAGGCAAGGGGCCCTACGGAAACCAGCTTAGAAATCGTCTCTCTCGGGTAAGCCGCTCCACCACTCCCAGGTGGGTCAGCACACGCGTGCCGTAAGAAGGCTACGACTAGTGGATGTGTCACCCAGAGGAAAAGACTCTCGGACCAACGGGAAATGATGCCTGAACCGGACAAGGTGCGAGGACAGCTCCTCGTACTGACACCGACTCGCGGTGACACCAGCCAACTACGCCACACTCCGGGGTCCCCACGGCACCTACGTACAGTCCCCCTATGATGCCCAACATCAGTCGGACCGTAGGTCAACACGGGAATCGAGTTCCACTCCCCCGGGATCAGAATCGACAAGAAAAGAACTCCGGTCAGTCAACAGATAGGAGACAGTCCACCGTGGACCATTCCAGGAAAACACGGTCAGACGATGGACCGCCCTAGATCACAAACGGTCCTCTCTGGGCCACTCAAAAGAGGGTAAACGGTCCATCAATAGACCGCTGTCACTAGGGGTACACGGTCCCCTATAGGCCGCTCAGAATACAAGCGGTCCACACTGGGCTGCCTCAGGTACTAGGCGGTCACCCTGGGACCGCCCAGCCCGGGGACTACCAAAAGGAGCACACGGTAGACCCAGAACTGTGTATTAACTAAACGGTCCAGTCCTGGGCCGCCTCACGGAGTAAACGGTCTCCCTTGGGACCGTGTGACCGTGGGGTTGCCCAAGGACAGCACGGTCACCTTGTGACCGTGTGGACAACAGACGGTCCACCTGGGACCGCCTAAATGGGTTAAATGGTCATCCCGTGACCGCTACACCCAAAGATTGTACAACGGACGAATCATAACAGTCAAAACGCCTCGAAGACCACGCTGGCCACGAGGAGTAAACGGTCGACCACTTGGCCACCCTGCGGGTAGGTGGTCTATCGAAAGGCCGCTTACCCTACCGACACTCTAAAGATGAAAACGGTCCACTGGGGACCGCCCACACGGTCAGACGGAGGCCTCTTTAGACAGAAGCGGCTCCTGTTACGACTGCTTACACCCCGCGAAATCGAGAACGGCAAACCACGGCGGAAATCACCATTCCACGCCCCGATCACCCTCGGGTGATGGGGAAACAAAGGGGGAATCTCCCCCAACCCTCCTAGCATGCATCTAAGGCCCCAAATTGGTAAAAAATCCCAAGAATCGACAGATCCGGCGCTCAAACCCTAAACATGTAAATTCCTCTCTCGGCATGGATTTAACCCCTCTCGATCTCTCCACGGCCTAGAAATCGCAGGAAGGAAGCGGAGAAGGGTGGAGATCTGTCCCCCTACCTCAAGGAAGGTCGAAGTCCGCCAGGAAGTCGCCGACCCACCACCTTGGCCGCACGAGATCCTCGCTCCTCACGCCGTGAAATGACCACCGTCGCGATCCTCTCACCGCCAACGTCGTCACCACGCCGCCGCCGAAGCCCGCCGTCCGTCGCCGATGGAGGGAGGGGCGCCGGAATGCTTGAACGGGAGAGAGGGGGGTGCGGTGCGCTCACGGGAAGGAGGAAGAAGGAGAAGAAGAAAAGAAGAAAAAGGAGAAAAAGAAAAGGAAAATAGGGGGTATTTATAGAAAATTCCAAAAAGGCCATAAATATGAAAAATTAGAAAAATACATTTTCGTGATCCTCGGAACACGCACAATGCGCTGGTACTGTCCCGGAATAGGAGAACGTAACGATTCGCTCGCAAATGCATTCCGCAGGTCCGTCAGAGAAAAATACGTGTAAACCACAAAACAAACTCCGGGACCCGAAAGTGATCCGAAACTCACGGATCCAGATCCGAAATATGTCCGAAAAACCCGAGACATTACAGTTTAGGACTTTCAACTTGTTACAAGGGTGAGAGTAGTTCGGAAGCCAAGCTTCCAATACTCTCCCCAAGTTCTTCAAGCCGCCATTTCTCTAAGTTGTTGCTCCCCCAGAAAGGGAGCACTCTGAGCTTCAGGTGTGCTTTTTGGACAGACATCTCCTTTCTCTCCTTATTCCTCATTTGTGTCCGTCCGTGGAATCGCATTTCAGAGACGAGCTCCATCGGTCCGCTGTGATTTCTCATAGAGGCACGTCCACCGTGCGGACAGACAAGGGTTCATCTTTTATTTTGTTGGATCAGAGTTTTTCTTTTCTTCATTTACGTCTGTCCGTGGATTCATGTTCCAGAGATGAACTTCGTCGATCCCCTGTGATTTCTCACAAAGGCACGCCCATTTGGACAGTCGTTTGTTCTTCTTCTTCTGGTTGAAGTAGAGTCTTTTTATTCGTTTTCTTTATTTACATATGTTCGTGGATTCGCGTTCTGGAGATGAACTCCATTGATCCCCTATGATTTCTCATAGAGGTGCGCCCATTTTGACAGACATAAGTATAAGTCTTAGTGTTGCACTTACCTCTTCTGGGATCCTCGCACAAGGTCCTCTTGTTCCTTGCGGCCCCTTTTCTTCTGTGCTGGGTCTTTCCAACTGTTGTGCTTGCAAGCTTCTGCTTGCTGAGCATGATCTCCCTCAAGCTTCTGCTCCCCAAGCGCGATCTCTTCTCCCCCTTCTTTAAGCTTCATCTTTTCAGGAGTGACCTCTCTCACAGGAGTGATCTCCTTCTCGCAAGAGCGATCTCCTCCTTGAGCTCCCTCTTTTCAGGAGCGATCTCCTTCTCGAGCTTCTTCTCTTCAGGAGCGATCCACTCTTGCAAGAGTGATCTCCTCCTTGAGCTCCCTCTTTTCAGGAGTGATCTCCTTCTCAAGCTTTTTCTCTTCAGGAGTTTCTTCTCTTCTCACAGTGATCTCGTTAAAAATTAAAGAATAGGTACAAAGCATTCACGCCTTAAATCCGGTGCCTCATGAAAAACTCGTTAACAGTTGGCCGAATGCTTCTTAAATAGCCAACATAATTTCTCAATTCCTCTTTATTTTCTTCCACATCTATTTGTGTTTTTGATGAAGTGGCATGGCACCTCCATGCCTGATCAATCTTCCTAAGTCGTCTCTTATCCTCTTCGGTTCCCAAAAGGTGTCTAATAATTTGAGCCTCACTCAATGTGACCTGTGGAACTCCTCTAATAAAACCCACCTGGCGGTGACAGCGATGAGCCTGGTACAGCACAACATCTTGAGCCCCGACTAGTCACAGCTCTCGATCTGGCGAATCGCGGACTCGGAACTCCAAACGTCGGTGCATCATCGAGACGAAAATGAACTGTTCCTCAGGCAGGAAGTTAAGGTAGTCACGCCAGTCATCTCTGATCTTTAAATGCATCGTCTTGCATCTCACTTGATCCTCAGGACCAAAGATGGCCATAGTCGGATATAGATCACTCTTTTCAAATATACGGGAGGCAGTAGTCACCGTGTCATCAAAGTCGAAGCACAAATGCACCTCCATCCATATTTGCAATAGGTAGAGACTTCCCATCGCGCTTCCACCCATGCTCATTTGTGTCAGTCCACAGTACAAATGAGCTAGCACGGCCTGAAAGAGAGAACGACCTTGCCACAAGAGAGAGCGGCCCAGTGTTCGCTCGCGTGAGCAAGTCCCCTAATGTCAGGAATAGCAATGCCCCGCCTAGGCACAACTTTAGCCCTCGCATTAATCTTTCTACATCCGCTGATCTGTCCCTGATCTGGCCTTATATCCATCTGGCAAGGCGATCGACTAATATCCCTCGTTGGTCTATCATCCGCCGAACCTCCCGTTTGTCACGTACTATCTCAGCCAGGATCTCCTCCCGTGGAGGAAGGTCTAATAGGTCCCCTAAGTCCATGTCGCCCAATTGGAAGAGGAAGTCGACTTCTTCTAGCAGCATAGAGACCTCAAACTCCAGAAACACAAAGGTGTGGGTCCCCGAATGCCACAGCTCCAAGAGTGCGCCGAGCGCCTCCCAGTTCCACCTCATGTTGTTGAGCCTCTTCGCCATGATGACCAAGCGCGTCAGGTGCCACTGATGCATGTAAAGCCTCATGTCAGGTGTGATCGTCGCCATCAAATCGGAAAGCCAACCATACCGTCGAGTATGTCAAGCTCCCGAAAATATTGGGTTGGGCTAAAATATGGGAAAGAGAGAAGCAAGATGCTGAAAATTAACCCCCATGCATACTAAGACTATGCACATCACTCCACCTCATACATACCTTATTGTCCTTCGCGAGTTGACTCAAGTGCCCCTCCATGTCGGAGAGCACGCCGGGGCCACGAACAACATGTTCCGAGGATCGGGATGAGGAAGAAGCCATCTTAGAGTTTTTTCTCTTGATGGTGATTGCCTCCCTCGTTTCCCTCTACCCCATTAATAAAATGCAGAGTCCCACTGTGTCTAGACTCCCCTCTGTAAGTGGAGATTGAAGCTGGTAGGCGGCCAGGTCATTGGCCGCCCTAGGCTCAATAGGCGGCCAGCACCCTGGTCACCCACCATTGAGGATGGTAGCCTTTATGGCCGCCTCTCTCATACATAAGGGATTGCATTCATTGCTAAGTTAACTGCTATTGTGTGAGCTGAAACTCTGTATTGACGTTGTCGATCCTTAACACTTGTGATTGCTATTTTGATATTTCCCTGCGAGAACCTTGCTAGCGTACATTAATACAACTGCATCTTGGAGTACAGACGAGAGTTGTGCGACATCGCCATCGATTACAACCATGTGTGTGTGTGTGTGTGTGTGTGTGTGTGTGTGTGTGTGTGTGTGTGTGTGTGTGTGTGTGTGTGTGTGTGTGCATACCCCGAAGGCTCCTCTTTAAAGTGTGTACATACCCCGAAGGCTCCTCTTTAAAAAAAATAATGAAGAGTTTATGCTCCTTAAGTTATTTGACGATCCTGGTGTCCAGACACCACGGGATGACAGACTTCCCGAATTCTTGACCGCGCTCAGTAACAGGTGTGGAACAATGGATCTCTATAAAGTTCCTAACCACATTTGTTACTAAGTCGGGATGACATACTTCTTGAACTCTTGACCAAACCATTCCCAGAACTAGATAAATAAAATCTCCAATTATGCATTAGGTGGGTATTTTCCTTTTAAACCTAGCATGCATCATTTAGGTCCTTTTAGTCACACACAAAAAAATGCATACATTGCGTAGCAAGAAAGGGGAGGTAATGAGGGTTGATCACTGGCTTCCCCATGGGTCTCTCCCCTGCATCAATCGTCCGTGTTTCATGATTATACCGATCTTATATGTGTGTAGTATACATTATTCCACTCCGATTCAACAAGTCGAGAGTGTTTCGCGTATGATCGCTATGGGCATACTGAGTCAAGAGGTCATTTCTTTTGTCCTGACTTTTATTACTTGATCTTATTTTGAGTGTCTTGTATCTCCTTGGGCCAGATTGCGATGCATCCCAGAGTGTGCCCAAGTCTTACGTGCGATTGCCTGGGGTCCCTTGGACTATTGATGCAAACTCTTGATATTGTCATTTTTCCCTTTTTATCCCCTTTTATGATCTTTTGTCACGAAATGTTTGTTCGTTCCTATACGAGGCTCTCCCTAAACTCAAGAATCTCCTTGAGCGAGACGTCCTGATTAGACTCGTGTTTTGTCGAAACATCCATTTATCAATCCGCCAAGCTCCCTTACAAAATGGACGTTCCGAAGGAACATTTGTAAACACCTAATTTTGGACATCCTGTGAACTCTGATTTGACCGCCATATAAGTGATGTTACTGTTTATTTTTCGGATCGATTGATTTCCCAAGTTTAAAGTGGAGCCCAGTTGACCTATTAGGCCCGCATCCAAAAGAGTGAAGGAGAGAGGCGCATGGATTGGGCAGCCAAGTCGATGGCCGTCAAACAAATAGTCAAGAATCTGATCCCCTTCCTTTTGAGAACAGCCAGGCACTTGGCCACCTTCTGACAACTGCCAATCAAGCCCACAACCCACGTTTCTTCTCACACGTCGAACACTCCCCGAAACGATCTCCATTCTCAAAGCTTCTCATTACCCACGTCCCTGACTGGGGGAGGGGTGGAGGAGACTTGACTGGGGTGGAGAATAGTTTCAAGGGGGAGAGGGTAATTGGAGACGAGAAAACGAGAGGGAACGGGAAAGAAGAATTCGAACAAGAATTAGAACGGAGTGAAGGGAAGAGAGGAGTCGAGAGCACAGAGAGGTGCATAAGGCGCAAGAAGAGAGATGAGGAGCTCAATATGAGGACTCTTTCTCTTCTGACAAATCTCTAACACGATCTAAAATTCGGATAAGATCTCATCCGTCATTTTGAACTTCAAACGGCCAGCTCTATGAGTTTTCCTTGATTTGACCTTCTATTCTACCATTTCTTGCTTCGCCTTGCATATCCATACGTTTTGTATTTGAACTGCATACTATAAATTTCCCATTATTATCTCTTTTATAGAAATTTTTAAATCTAAACAAAAGAGAAGACGAGTAGACTAAAATCTCAACCATCTACCCTTCACAACATCCCTCCAAGTAAATCGACTATCATTTTATTATCATTTTGCTTCTTTTGAACATTTACTACATATCTTAGTTCTAACCCGTGAATCTTTATTCTTTTCGGCTTCCTTGTACACTAGAGATTCTGCTGTCCTGATTTGGACCACACAAATGAGAACATAAGACCATAGTAAATAAATTTTCTTCTAATTTTTTACTTTGCAAAAACTGTACTTTTGACGACGAACTAGATTCTAATACACCTAGTTTAGACAGACTTCCATGTCTTAAATATTAAACAATAACTAAACATGGCCAACTCTCACTAGAGCCTAAGAAATAAAAACTATTCCAGCTGGCGTAGAAATAAAGTATCTCCATAGAAAGGAAGTGAACTCTAAGATGAACAAACAAATATCTAACACATCACAAAATTTTCATGGTGCCTCGAGCATGAAAGCTACCAGACTCTCCAAGAAGAGTATAAATATTGCATCAGTAGAAAATCTACGATATCGTACAGTTTGGAAAGCAATTGACATGACAGAAAAACCCAGTAAGGCCTATTTCTGCAGCAGCATAAACAAACCCTTTTTACACCAACAGAATTGGCTCACTGCCAGTTGTACAAAGGCCACTAACATTCTGCAACTCCGCACTTTCAAAAGCTAGATACTATGCAAAACTTAGACATATCCTCAACTCAAAACTGTGGTAACACCTGCACTTTAGGATTCACATCAGATGGTCCAAAACCATCCTTGGAAGCCACTCCTGACATTTACTTTCGTCACCCTTCACCACTATCTTTCCGTGAGGCGGAACCAAATGCTTCATCTGCCCCACTCCAACTCAGCACTCGAGCGAGTGACATTGTTTGTGCGAACAGAATCCTCTGGCTTTATGGTATCTGTAAATGAGTGCCAACCTAGGAGGAATGGGATGATAAACTGCAGTCGCAGGAAATATGGATTGACCCACTCAGTGTCCTCACAGTCCCCGTGAATAATGAAAAGAATGAGAACGCAGATAGTAATAGTAACGTTAAATGAATGTAGCAAAAAGAAATCAGCTTGCAACTTAAATAGTGGATGTATCATTGTCTTCCTGATTAAAAAAGGGTGACTATCTCAATTTCAGCTATCATTCCCCCACTCCATTGGCTGCATGGGGTACAGCAAGAAGCTATAATCCAGTCTTACTAGTTGGTCTTGGTCATTTTATTTTCTTACTGGTGATGTAGGATTTGATAATAACAGGCAGAACACAGGCTTTCCTGATGTTCACCAGCTTCAGAAGTAAATTCCTGCTTTAGTTCTTTGAGACTTTACCAGCCTTTTTCAGACCTGAACTTAATGAGATTGTCTCAAATTCAGTTAACTCACAGCGATCCCTTCCCTGTGTTAATACACCACTATTTTGAGTAAAACTGAATTCAAATTAGAACAGCCTATATTACCTATATTCTTCTTTCATTAAAAAGTCATACTATATCCTTAGTTCCGGTGCTACACTGACCATAATTTCAGTTTGAATTTCTCAAGGGTTGGAAGGGTAGCAATGGTAAATCCTGGGGTGCAGACCAACCTTAATTGTACTTGTTTAATGTGAAATGCAGAGTCACAGTGCCTGAAATGCTATTCATCCACACAACATGCCGTTCCTCAGGTCCCTTTGTATTGGTAGGTGTGGATGGGCAGGGGCAGTATATACTCCTAACTGCATTCAATCTTGGAACAGTTCTCGGTAGAGATATAGATAATTATTAGCACTCCACTAATATTTAATATTTTTCTTTGATTGATAGCTTTACATAGGCAAATATTTCCACTTGCATAGTGTGAGGAATAAAAAAGTAGGAAAGGAACAAACCATACATTGAAAAGTGAGTTGAGAATAGTTAACTCTGCCCTGGTTATAGGGATATAAATGTTTTCATCCACACTCAGGAGTCGGTTTTGAACACCTGAAAAACAAAATTGAATAGATCAACATGCCATAAGCATAGCATCTAAGATGTATTTTTCCTTCGTTTGACAAATTAACTCATAATTGATTCTTCAACACTGTCATTTACCAACCAAGAAAAAAACTTTAAGCACATCGGTCATCTACTTCCTTTTTCATACATTTAACTATCACTCAGATAGCACACAATATTTTTTTACTGAAATGATGAATAACATGATCATGTTCCAGTAGTCTATGTTCCATACCAACATGAAAAAGGAAAAATACCAAGCAACCGTTCTTCCCAACATGAAAAAGGAAAAATACCAAGCAACCGTTCTTCCCAACATGAAAAAGGAAAAATATCAAGCAACCGTTCTTCCCAACATGAAAAAGGAAAAATATCAAGCAACCGTTCTTCCTTTGGTCTTATGCTCTTGGCTGATTGACGGGCTTAATTACTTATTTCTTAGAAATCCTATGGCATTCATTCAGTAAGAAATTTCACTTGCCCTTTCTTTAGAAGTAATCATAGATACCATGTAAAAAGAAGCAGGTCTTAACATGCATAATGTCAAAAAACTTTTCAAAGCAACATGATTTTTCAAAGCCGCTTCAGGGAAGTATGCATAAATAAGTAATAAGTTTTGAAGATTGTAAATTTATAGTCATTCACACAAAAAAATCATGCTCCAGTAACATCTACACAAACACAAGCCATGAATTATTACTTGGTCCAGAGTTTTAAGTGAATTACTAAGATTAAAGAAGTGGCCGCTGCCATCTGGAAGAGGCTCCACCTTTAGAAGCTTACGGATCTTGCCTTCTTCACTGCAACAAGGGTAATTTCCAGAGTCTCCATAAGATGCAAATAAGAATAAGGAACCTACTTGTATTGCAAATAAGAACAAAGAACCTACATGTAAACAAAGCAATCAAAAATTAAAAGATGTTTAATGTAACGTGATGCCTCTTCATATTTGACAGAAAAACACTCCGAAAGAACAGAGACATTGTGACAAGATAGTTAACCTAAAAATAAGACAAGAACCAAAGACTATATGTACAAATTTGAGGTCAACATCAGCCCTACTAAATCCAAATGCAGCCAAAAGATATACAATCTAACCACCTCAATAAATCTAAAAATAAGATAAACATCAAAAATTAAAAGATATTTAATGTAATGTGATACCTCTTTATATTTGACAGAAAAACACTCCTAAAGAACAGGGACCCTGTGACAACATAGTTAACCTAAAAATAAGACAAGAACCAAAGACTATGTATATGTACAAATTTGAGGTCAACATCAACCCTACTAAATCCAAATGCAGACAAAAGATATACAATCTAACCACCGCAATAATCTACAAGGAATTCCTGAAGTTGCTGATCATCCTGAAACTGTAAGATCATAAAGGAGAGTGCTCTAGAAGATCAACTTTCCACATAAGTGCATTTTCTCTCAGAAGCCATTAAATCTCCGCCACTATAGGCAGCAACATGCATGAACTTTTCTGTGTGCCTTCTATTTATTCTTTTTTTTCCTGATGTTGTTGGTGTTTCTTTTTTTTTGTGTGTGGGTGGGTGGGGGGGTGTGCGCTCTCGTTATAGGCTATCAGCAGATATCAGCTATGAAGGGGTGAAGTCAGCAGATTTGACTGGGATCTCAGCAGATGAGCGCGGGATCAAAGGAAATCTGAATGGGAATCCCGCTGGGGTCCTGTACAGTCACTATTTCCCCCCTATGGGGGCTGCTTTATTTTATATTCTTGAAGCCCAAGTGTAAACTGCTGTTGCCCATCTTTGTACACATGTACTTTTTATTTTTTGTACATATTTCTGATCTATAAAAGGGGCTCTAGTATCCCACTCAGGACAGAACATCACAAACCACTTCTCAGCCTTCTGTCTCTCTTGCTTCCTCTTGTCTCCCTCTTGGCATGTTGTCAGAGCCGACCCTACTGGATCTGGGGTCTCATTGAGGTGCTGTGCAGGAGGTCTCTAGGTGTTCTCGTTCCTGCTGCATTTAGGAATTCTGGACTACATGATGCATCTGAGGATCTGCTTTCTTTTGGCATCTCTGTTCTGGGATGTAACTGCTCATATAATCTTGATTCATACAAGCTTTGGTTCCTAGGCTAATCCTTTGCTAGTATAACTCTCTTGCTGGAAACTTCTATTCTGAGGATATCTTCATGGAGACCCAGGCCACGACTGCAATTGTTTCTGTTTGTTTCAATGGGAAAAACTACTTCCTGTGGGAATTTTCCTTTAGGTGTTTCATTATGGGACGAGCTTTGGGTTATGTTGAAAGGAGTGAACCAAAATCCAAAGATGATCAAGAGAAAGAACTAAAAACATGGAAGAAAAATAATGCTAAAGTCATGAGCTGGATTGTGAGTTCAGTAGAGCCATACTAGCTCTGAATCTGAGGGCTCATTCTGCTGCAGTGAGCATGTGGAGTTGCTTGAAGAAATTATATCATCAAGATAATGATTCAAGGAAGTATAATATTGGGATTGAGATTTATGAGTACAGTCAAGGGACAAAAAATGTTCAGGAGTACTATTCTGGTGTCATGAAGTTCTGGCTTGAATATAATTCTATTGTCTATAAAAATCTTCCTATTGAGGCATTGACAGCTGTCCAGGAACTACAAAAGAAAAATATGAGAGATCAGTTTCTTATGAGACTTAGATCTGAATTTGAAACTATTTAAGTTTGATGAATCAAAAGCGTGTCCCTGATCTAGATGAATGTTTCCAATAGGTTCTTCGTAAAGAACAACAGATTATCTCTCAAGGAAATGTAGAAAACTTGAAAGTTGTAAGCAACGTTGATGTAGCTTTCATGTCCAGGGGCAGATCAAGAACTAAAGATACCAGAAACATGCAATGTTATCCTTGCCAAGAGTATGGACATCTTGCTCAGGATTGTAAAGAAAAATTCTGCAGGTACTGCAAGAAAGGGGGACACATTCTCATTGAATGTCGACGACGACTTCAGAATAAAGGTGCTCAAGCCTATCACACTGTTGTTGATTCAGCCGAAGTTTCTTCCACAGCACATGTATCTGCCGGTAACAACTCATCTCCGACTCCATCTGTCACTGCTGAATCCATCCAAGCCATGATTCAGTCAGCCTTATCCGCCACGGGAATTTCAGGTAAACCCTCTTCTATGAGCTGGTTTTTGGATTCTGGAGCCTCCAACCACATAACATCATGTTCAGAAAATTTTCCTTCTATATACCCTTACTGTGGCACCTCCACAGTCCATATTGCCAATGGGTCACTGGTGTGGGAAATATTCAGTCTATCTCTAATGTATTTCTTGTCCCACAGGTATCTACCAACCTGCTCTCTGTGGGACACCTGGTAGATGAAAATTGCAATGTGATCTTTTCTCCTTCTGGATGCACAATTCAGGACCTGAACATGGGACAGTGATCGGGAAAAGGAGTAAGCATGGACGCCTCTTCACTCTAGACTAAGTAGCTCCTGTACAATCTGCATTCTTAGTTTCTCATGAAGGTGTTTCAAATAAATGGCGTTTCTGGCATTGTAAATTAGGTCACCCTAATTCCAATAAATTATCATTAATGTTAAAAACTGGATTACTTCATAGTTCAATTGTTCCCAAAGAAGTACCTTGTTTTAATTGTGGTCAAGGAAAGAGCAAGACTTCCATTTCCTTCAAGTAGTCATGTATCTAATGCTGTATTCGAGCTTACTCATTCAGATGTATGGGGTTTGGCACCAAGTTTGTCCTCATCTGGGTATAAATATTTTGTCAAGTTTATTGATGACTTCAGTCGGTTCACTTGGGTGTACTTGCGTACCAAATCTGATGTCTTTGTTGTCTTCAAATCCTTTGTCAACATGGTTGAGACTCGGTTTGAGACACATCAAAATCTTACGTTCAGATTTAGGGGGAGAATATACTTCGAATGAGCTTCAATACTTACTTCAACAGAAGGAAATTATATCTCAAAAATATTGTCCTCATGGAATTACGGAAAGAAAACATCAGCATATCCTTGACATCACACGTACACTTACTGATGCTGCTGTTCCTCCAACCTTCAGGGATGAGGCAGTGAGTATTGCAGGTTTCTTGATCAATCGTAGAATATCTGAAAAGTTGGTGAATGACAGTCCATATTTTCGTCTTTTTCAGAAACAACCAGCTTATTGTACCCCTCTTTCTTCTCGCTGTGTATGTTTTGTTCATCACCTCCTATTGAACGCCACAAGCTTTCTGCTCAAGCTGCCCGACATGAATTTTGGGTTTTGTTGTACACCAAAAAGGTTTATGATGCTATGATCGTCAAAGCAAACGAATCTGTGTTTCTTGTAATGTTGTCTTCTTTGATGGCTACTTCTTTTATCATAATCAGTCCTTGTCTCCTCATGTTGCTTCCTCCATTTTGCATTTATTCGATACACCTGTAAGTCAACACTTCGGGCAACTTTAAACTGGGCTTGGTCTATAAGCGAAAAGAGAAGTCTGCAGGTCCTGCAGCTCAAGAACCTGAAATTTCCACTGCACTTGCACCTGCTGGACATGCTGAAACTTCCCAACCAACTGCTGAACCTGGACTCACTTCTCACCTTGATTCCCAAGTTTTCAGGAGATCTATCCAACCCACTCATCCACCTCATCACTGTGGTTTTCCCACCACCTCCTTTCTATCTACCTTAACCACAGTTCCCATTCCCACTTCTTTCTCCCAGGATATGAAACGTGAGTCTTGGCGATAGGCTATGGATGAGGAGTTAGAGGCTTTAGCAAAAAACAACATGTGGGATCTTATTTCTTCACCTCCTGACATTAAGCCCATTGGGTGTAATTAGGTTTATATTGTTAAGTTGAAGCCTGATGGCTCGTTGGAGAGATATAAAGTTAGGTGGGTAGCATTAGGTGATCGGCAAGAATATGGTGTAGATTAACATGATACATTTGCCCCCATTGCTAAGATGACAATTGTTCGCACACTTGTTGCACTTGCTACCTCTAGAACTTGGTCTATATTTCAGATGGATGTGAAAAATGCTTTTGTTAATGGTTATTTGGATGAAGAAGTCTTTATGAAGCCACCACATGGACTATTATTATCTCCTCCAAATTTGGTATGTACATTGAAGAGGTCATTATATGATCTTAAGCAGGCACCTAGGGCCTGGTTTACCAAACTAAGAGACACGATTATACAAGCAGGATTTCAGCAAAAGAAAAATATAGGTTTGAGGTTTCGGGGTCTCGGCCCTATCTGCTGCCGGTGCCGGAGGAGAGGGCATATCCAAAGGTTCTATAGGGAACCGGAAGGGGGTCTGAGGTCAAGTGGAGTTGCTGGAGGAGGAAGAGGAAGATATGAGGATGTCGTCAAGGGTCTGCGGGAGTCGCAGGTCGGGTCACAAGTCCGGCTGGAGGCCTTGGACCCTGAAGGTAACTCCCCAAAAAGTATGGCCACCCGGCTGGAGTGGCAAGCCCATTGTCTATGAATATCCCCCCTGCAAGGCAGGGCGGATGCAAAGGAGGTTAGGGTACTGGCGTACTGCTAGAAGATAGGTGGGGAGTAGGCGGTCCATAGGAGGTACATAGGATCCACAAGGCCGATTTATTGGCAGCTGCCTCCTGTCCTGAAGGGGCCACGATGGTGGCGCAGGTCAAGGTCTCGGCTATGGGGACCGCTATCCTGCGTTTTCAATGCTAGACCTTGGAGAGGGGCACTTCTGACACCCCGGGAAGGACCCTTGTGTGGGTCAGATTCGTAGGGCTTCCCCTTTGCCTGGATGACAATGCCGACCTAGGCTTTCTAAAGAGGCCGTTCGGAAGGGTAGAAGCCGGGTAGCCACGTTCATCGCGAAAGGAAGAGTCACCATAGTGAAAGCCATCGTCTCCATTTTCTCTCCCCTTGCAATCCCGCCAGCGATTCTTTTTGTGGTCAAAGAGATGAAATCCGTCATCAAGTTGATGGTAAGCCGACAGAGATGGAGTGGCAAAGGCTTTTGGATATAGGAACCCCGGGAGTGGAGACTGGGGCGACAACAGGAGCGAAGCTAGGGTTTCAGGGGGCCAAGATAGAGGTAGAAGACGAGCCGCAGGCTAGGGGGCATTCGAATTAGGAATTCAAAATTCGGATACCCACCAGTTTCTTTCGGTCACGGGTTTTGAATCCCCCATCAATTTCTTTCAGTCACAAACCCGGTTTAGCAAGAGAAGAGGTTGGGCGCTAATCTCAATTTGCATATTGTCCTGGGTCCGGATCAAGCGAAGGCGAGTAGCCGAGCCACTACCAGTGACTTACCCACTTTGGGCGGGTTCATGTCAGGCACAGGAGGACCCGCACAAAATCACCTCCCTCGCCCAAACCCTGTGCTAGGGCTTGCCAAGAACACAGTAGCTGGTGGGTCGGGCAATGGCGGCTAGGGTGCCGACGCGACTCCCCAAGCGGCCTCTCTCTCGTCGGCGGCGGGCCCTTCCAGTGGATAACTCGCGGTAGGGATCCCACGAGCCGGTTGCAGGCCACTTTGCCCCATCCCCGCCCACCTCTCTCCCCAATAGCAGGGGAGGGATCGACTGCCTTCCCCACCTGCAACAATCTTTGATGGTTGTCGAGCTATGTGGTCTTCTCCAGCCGGCCAACAGGCTCTAAGCCCTATCCGACGTCCCCCTCCTCTATGCCTTGTGGCGACAAGCAGATCGTTAGTGGTAGGGAGCTCTTTGGCCGACCAACAGGTGGCAAGGACAGTGCTGCCTCACCCAAACTGTCTATCTGCTACCGACGGCCAGCTCCTCTTAACAGGCATTGAATGTCCCGTTTTGGCCGTCCTCGACGGAGGCTGCGACTACAGGTTCCCCTCTTGCTGGGGCCACCGTAGACCGAGGGTGTCGGGCCTACTATTCCCAGCCAACAGACCCCGGAGGTGATTCTTGTCCTGCAATAGGAGTGGGCTACACCGGCAAAAGATGAAGAAGTTGTCTTGAGTACACCCATGCTGGAGAAGGGTAAGTCCAATGAAGAGCAGGTGGAGGACAGCAATTGGCTGCCCAAGGAGGAGGTGAAAGAGCTGATGGGGGCTATGGAGAAGTTGACGAAGTCCCACATGAGGGAGCTGGTGGACAAGATGGGATCCTCATTTGAGAGGGCGGACAAGGACATTAGGGGGCTTTTCAACAGGGTCCAAAAGAGATGACATATCGCCTTGGCAAGGAAGGGGTTGTGGGGGAGAATGTGGAGAGTGAGGAGGAGAGAGACGGAGACGAAGACACAGTTTTATCTTCATAAGGATCTGATCTTGAAATGTGAGACGATTAGGTGGGGGCGGGGGCGAGAAAAAGAGGGCGGTGAAGGAATTTGTTTGAAGATGCAAGATTTATATCTTGCGTCTCCAAGAGACAAAATGTGAAGGCAATAGAGAGGAGTTTATGAGGGAGATTGAGAGTGGCAGACTTTCGAAGGGGGTGGTCCCTCCAACAAAGGGGAGGACAAGACACATCATAGTTCTATGGAACCCATTTGAGGTGGAGGAAGTAGAGGAAGTGGAGGTGGATAGGCAAGTGAGCTGGGGGGGGGGGGGGGGGGGGCTATCTCCCTTCACTTTCGCTATGTGAAGGATGACTTCTACTGGGAGTTTTCTAGAGTTTAATGCCCACAGTCTAGAGAGAGGAAGATAGCTCTTTGGGAGAAATTAATCCCATATCATTGTGTCTCGAGTCGGCCATGGTGTGTGGAGGATGACTTTAATACTGTGAAGGCGGCATCAGGAAGGACGGGGGCCACCCCCCACATGGGAGAGACGGAGGATTTCTATGATTTCTTAGAGGAGGCTGCACTCATCGACATTGGACTGGTGAATGTTTAGTTCACCTAGTCCAACTTGAGGCATTCACTGGCTTGACTAGAGAGGTTTTTGGTATCGATGGACTAGGAAGATCACTTCCCTCGTATGTAGGCATCTTGTCTAGCCAGACCAACTTCGGATCACAAACCCAATCTGTTGAAGACCAACCGCAGTCAAGTGAGAAGACAGGTATTCAGATTTGAGAGGTGTTGGTTCAGGAAAGAAGATTTCATAGACACTGTCAGGAGGGCTTGGTGTGTACAGAGACATGCAAGTTCTTTCATGGCTACTTTAGTTGGAAAGCTAAAGCATTTGTCACAAGTTCTCAAAAGATGAGGTGTTGATTAAACCCTACCTGGCAAGATGGCTAAAGATAGGATCCTTCAACAGTTGGAAGGTCTTGACTGCTCGGAGGATGCGAGATTGTTAGATGACTCAAACAGATTATGCAGGGACACCATGAGGGCAGAATTTGAAGATATCTTTATCAGGAAAGAGATTTATTGGAAGCAGAATCGAAGGAGAGGTGAATCAAAGAAGGCGACAAAAACACTAAGTAATTTTAGACAAGGAATGTAGAATCAGATCAGATCATATTGGATCGGCCGATCCGAGGATTGGTTTTCGGTCAATCCGATCCGATCCCGATGCGACCTATCCCGAACCAAGGCCAAGATCTGACCAGATCAACCGATCCATAGCGATCCCCCCCTTAATTTTAAACACACACACACACACACAAGGCCAAGATCTGACCAGATCAACCGATCCATAGCGACCCCCCCCCCCTAATTTTAAACACACACACACCGCAAGGAATAGAAGGAGAAGAAGAAGACATGTTGGATCGGCCAATTTGGCGCGATCCCCAGGCCAGTCCCACTGGGTAACATTAAGAAAAAATGAAAGGGGCTTTTGGTTTTAAACCCCCAAATTCTATCGAAATTAGAAAAAAAAACCCCCTAATCTATCTATTTAGTCAAAAGTCTAGAAAATCTTTAAACCCTTAATAAAAAACCCATTATGTTACGTCAAAAAAAAGAATAATTCAGGGAATATTCTCTCTCTCTCTCTCTGGGCACCCTCTCTCTCTCTTCTCCCATGGGAGACACCGTCGAGGGTGAGGGCTATTGCTGCTAGGGTGCCAACAAGAGGAAGGGGTTCCCCCTCAAATGCCCCCAATCTCTACTCTCTCTTTATCTCTCTGTGTGTGGGAGGGGGGGTTGTCGATGTCGAGAGGGAGGGGTTCCCCCTCCGACACCCTCTCTCTGCTCACTCTCTCTACGTCTTTGTTGGGTGGAAGGGTTGATTGTGCCAATCTCTCTCTCTCTCTCTTTACATCTCTGTGGGGTGGGGGGGTTGACGACATCTGGAGGGAGGGGTTCCCCCCTCCAACACACTCTCTCTGTGGGGTGGGGAGTTGCCCCAAGATGGTCGGCAGGGCGGCCCTGACAGTGCTCGACGACGTGCCTAGGTTGCCTTTCCGGGCGTGCTCCACCGACGTGTTCGAGGCCACCGACGACCACGTGCAGTCCTAGGTCTGCTACATGTTCCTCAAGCACCAGGACGAGGACTCATGAAGGCCCAGTCGGGCTTAGGTGCTCATGCACGGAGATGCTTATCGGTCCTCATAGATGTTCTACTTCTGGAGGTTCCTACCGCAACAGGTCCGGCAAGGGTTCGACGAGTGCGAGGCTCGGATGATGCCGTTCGGGCCTAGGCGAATAAGGAAGGGGGTTGTACCTAGGCGTGGGAGCAGCTTTCCTAAGCTAACCATAAAGATAGAGATGGAGAGGGGAAAAATGTAACGACCCGAGAATCCGATTATCGGGAAGGCCCGATAACCCGAGACTCGCACCGCCACCCACGAGTCCGAAGACTCGGAAGGGTTAAAAGGATGGTGTGGAAACTACATAGTTATCACAAGTAATTGCAGAAATTAAACAGTTATGATATTAAGCAGGAAATAAGATAACAATTTACATGGTCCACAAAATAAAATAATCACGACAACAGTCCACGACTAGTACAGTGACAAGAAAGAAAAGTACAGCTACACGGGGCATCCCCCGGCACAGACCTCTGGCACTATCTCTGGGCACCCGCACCACGCTGCGCTCCTGACGCGCTCCCCGAAGGTGGCGTCTCACCTGAAACACGGTGAAAACACGCAGGGAATGAGTCTCGGAACAAGACTCAGTAGGGATCACTCGAACCCTACCTCGCAAAGCGAGAAACCACTACTCTAGCGGTAGGAGAGTACCTCGGAAAGGAAAGCCTTGTACTCTACAAAGCAAGACTCTACGGCACGCAAACCGACACACGTGCTACGAAGAGAAGACCGAAGCTCAACGGTCACCGACAAACCCGAAGGTCGGAAACACACGACTGACAGTCTGACACTCCGTACTCGACAGGAGTACCACCCACTAGAAGCACAGCCGGTAGCGTCCCCTGACGTCTTACACCGCACCACAGGTGAACCGCCTGACGTGGTAGGTCCTACCCGAGGCGCAAACACCGAAAAGTAACTCACAACAAGTGACTAGCTGGGGTCACGCCCGTCGACGTGGGTCCAACCGCCCCCAACCACGTGTGCACACACAGACCACGCGTCCTAGGTCTGGCCCTCTGACCGGTTTTCCCCCGCAGCCGGACTCTGGCTACGACGAGGGGCCTACGATAACCGGTCCACAAACCGTCTCGAAAGGTGGGTGCCCGTACACCACTCCCAGGTGAGACCAGCACCGCGTACTGGTGGGCTACGACTAGTGGAGGGTCGCTAAAGGAGTAGACTCTCAAGTCACGGAAAATAACGCCCAAGCCCGACAACGTGTGGGAATCACCCCACGCACTAGTCCCGTCACACGGAGACCACGGTCGGAGAAAAGTAAGGTTGCCACCCTCATGGGGCAACCCAGGAAGTGGCGGTCTACCCTCAGACCGTCACTGCCAAATGGCGGTCCACTCTAGGGCCGTCACTTGGAAATGGCGGTCTAAGGCAGACCGTCACACGGCCAGGGGGGATAGGGGAAGCGACGCGCCTGCCCTAGTGCGTCGCTTGGAAGCGGCGCACCTAGGCCAGGGCGTCACACGGCGCCCCACACCCTCCAAAACCACAGGGAAAGTAACGCGCCTACCCCGGCGCGTCGCTTGCAAGCAACGCGTCGGGCTCAGTGCGTTACTCACATGTAACGCGCCCAGCCCAGCGCGTCACATGGCCCTACACTCGGGGTGGGAAGGGGAAGTGACGCGCCTGCCCCAGCGCGTCACTAGTAAGTAACGCGCTGGGCCCAGTGCGTCGCTTGGCCCATCCACCTGGGGTAACAACAAGAAGTGACGCACCTGCCCCTGTGCGTTACACGCATGTAACGCGCCTAGCCTGGTGCGTTACATGGCCTGACCCCCAACGGTCAAAAACCAACGGTCGAAACTAGCGGCAGCCCTGCCCTGGCGCGTCATTCTCCAAACGGCGGTCAGTCGTAGGGCCGTCGCTGCCCCCTGACCCCAAGAGCTAACACCCAGGAGAAGTAACGCTCCTGCCTAGGGGCGTTACATGCACGTGGCGGTCACTGGAAGGACCGTCGCTTGCCTCCGAGCACGCTACGGCGGGAAAACGCCAACCACGCCCCCGTACCTCCACCGGAGAGGGGGAAAACAAGGGGGAAGACCCCTGGGGACCCCTAGCATGCATCTAAGCCACCAAAACATAGAATCATGGGCTAAAACCATAGATCGGGCGGCTCACCCCCAAAACATGGAAAAACCCCAAAAATGCCCAAACATGCCTCTCTCGGCCTCCCCGCGACCTACAAACCACGGAAAAGAACGGCGAAGAGCTAGGGAACGTCACCCTACCTCAATGGAGCGAATGCTCCGCCGGATCGTCCACGAATCGCGAAGAACGCTTGAAAAACCTCGTTCTTCCTTAAGCTTCCCACGCTCGCCGCACGCCCCCACGACCGCCTCGCCGCCGCCCACGTCACCGCGTCGTCGCCCCGCCGCCGTCTGCAGCCGGAGGGGAGCTCGCCGTGGCCAATCGGGAGGAAGAGAGGGAGAGGGAGGGAGACACGGTGGAGGAGGAAGGAGGAAGAAGAAGAGAGGAAGAAGAAGATGGTGGGGGAGAGAGAAAAGAAAAAGGGTTTTATAGAAAAACCCGAAAAATACGAAAAATACCAAAAATTAGGAAATTACACCCCCACGATCCTCGGAACGTACCGATCGCAATGGTACCACTCGTGCCCGTGTGAACAGCCCGGTTCACCCGCAGCGAGCGTCCGAAGAGAAAAGCCGAAACCCGCGCCGGAAATCGGAAATCACGCACGGAAAAAGCCGCGGAACGCCTCCGGGCCTCCGAAACGACTCCGGATCGCGCCGATCCGAACACGAAAGATGTCCGAAACAAAATTTCGGACACAATAGAGCCGAACGCTCCGAAAACCAGATCTGGGACCTACGAAGAAGGATCCGAAAGGCCCGGGATATTACAACCCTCCCCCCTTAAGGAATTTCGTCCTCGAAATTGAGAACAACCAGAGGGGAAAGAAGAGGAAGACTCACTCAAACAGATATGGGAACTGCTGACGCATCTCGTCCTCACGTTCCCAAGAAGCCTCACCACCAGAGTGTCGCTGCCACACGACCTTTACCAAGGGAATGACCTTGTTCCGTAGGCGCTGCTCTCGCCTATCCTCCACGCGGATCGGAAACTCTGGGAGAGAAAGATCTGGAGTCACCTCAGGCCAAACGGAAAACTTGAGCACATGAGAGTCATCGGGCATATACTTCCGCAACATCGAGACGTGGAACACGTCATGCACCGACGCCAACTTAGGAGGCAACTGCAACCGGTAAGCAACCTCACCGATGCGCTCCACAATCGCGAAAGGACCAATATAGCGGGGACTCAGCTTCCCACGCCGTCCAAAACGCATCACCCCCTTCATCGGAGAAACTCTCAAGAACACATGATCGCCCACGGCGAACTCGAGGGGCTGCCTCCTACGGTCAGCATAGCTCTTCTGCCGACTCTGGGCCGCCAACATGTTCTGACGAACCAGGTGCACAACATCCACACATTGCTGCACCAATTCCGGTCCCGTCAAAACACGCTCACCCACCTCAAACCAATCGAGTGGAGTCCGACAAGGACGCCCGTACAATGCCTCATAAGGAGCCATGCCGATGCTCGAATGATAGCTGTTGTTATAGGCAAACTCCACCAACGGTAGGTGATGTATCCAACTCCCCTGCCACTCCAGGCAGCAGGATCTCAGCATGTCCTCCAAAGTCTGAATGGTCCTCTCAGACTGACCATCTGACTGAGGATGATATGCCGAGCTAAATGCCAACTCCGTGCCAAGAGCTCGCTGGAAACTCCTCCAGAATCCAGAAGTGAAGCGCGGATCCCGATCCGACACGATCGAAATGGGAACCCCATGCAACGGAACGATCCGCTCCACATAAAGACGAGCCAACTTAGGCACGCTCCAGCTGACCTTGACCGGTAGCAACCGAGTCACCTTCGTCAGCCGATCCACCAGCAACCAAATACTGTCCTGCCCACTCGGGGTTCTTGGCAACCCCACCACAAAATCCGTGGTCACATGGTCCCACTTCCAAGCATGAACATCCAAGGGCTGGAGAGTACCGCCTGGTCGCTGATGCTCCGCCTTCACCTGCTGACAGATCAGGCACCTGGCCACAAATTCTGCGACATCTCTCTTCATGCCAGGCCACCAGAACTGCCTCCGCAAGTTCCGATACATCTTCGTCGCACCCGGGTGTACAGTGTACCTGCTCCCATGAGCCTCGCGTAACACCGCACGACGAACCTGCTCCTCAGCTGGGACGTACAACCTGCCACGAAACCTCGCAGCACCGTCCTCGCCGAGCTCTACGTCAGCCATAGCCAAAATCCGGGGCAACTCAGGGTCCGCATGTTGAGCCTCTGTCACCTGACGACGGATAGCAGGAGTGACAGTCAGACTCGCAAGCACAGCCAACCCTGGCTCCTAGGGAATCTTGAGCCTGAAAGATACCTCGGGCACTTGTTCCCAGAGCCTCCACCTCCTCAACATCAAGGCACTGACCGCAACCTTACGACTCAAGGCATCGGCGACGACATTCATCCTGCCTGGCTGATAAGACAGGGTGAAGTCATAGTCCTTCATGAACTCCATCCAACGCCTTTGCCTGAGGTTCAGGTCCTTCTGCGAGAACACGTACCTCAAACTCTGATGGTCAGTGAACACCTCGAACTTCTCACCGTACAGATAATGCCTCCAGATCTTCAGCGCGAAGATCACAGCCGCCAACTCAAGGTCATGGGTAGGGTAGTTCTCCTCGTGAGGCTTTAGCTGCCGAGACGCATAAGCCACCACTCTACCATGCTGCATCAGAACAGCACCCAGTCCAACGCCGGAAGCATCTGTACACACCACGAAACCTCCCGATCCAGAAGGTAAAACCAACACCGGAGCCGAGGTGAGCAATCTCTTCAGCTCCCTGAAGCTCTGCTCACACTCCTCGGACCAAACGAAAGGTATATCCTTCCGCGTGAGCCTAGTCATCGGGGTCGCAATGCGGGAAAAATCCTGGATAAACAGACGATAATAACCCGCAAGCCCCAAGAAACTCCGGATCTCCGTCACCGACCTCGGCCTCGGCCATTGCATCACAGCCTCGACCTTGGCAGGATCCACGGAAATGCCATCACCAGAAATCACGTGCCCCAGAAAGTGCACCTCGCTGAGCCAAAACTCGCACTTGCTGAGCTTCGCATACAACTGGTGATCTCGCAACGTCTGCAGTACCACACTCAAATGGTACGCGTGCTCCTCAGCAGACCGCGAATAAACAAGGATGTCATCCACGAAAATGACCACAAACTGGTCCAAATACGGATGAAACACCCTCTGCATCAAGTCCATAAAGGCAGCTGGGGCATTGGTGAGCCCGAACGGCATCACCAGAAACTCATAATGCCCGTACCTCGAACTGAATGCAGTCTTTTCCACATCGGACTCGCGAATCCTCAGCTGATAGTAACCTGACCGCAAATCAATCCGCGAGAACACTCGCGCAGACTGAAGCTGGTCGAACAAGTCATCGATCCGCGGCAACGGATACTTGTTCTTAACGGTCACTTCATTCAGTTGCCGATAGTCAATGCACAGCCGCAGACTACCGTCCTTCTTCTTCACAAACAACACGGGCGCACCCCAAGGGGAAAAACTCGGACGAATGTACCCCTTGGCCAACAGCTCCTGCAACTGCGCCCTCAACTCTCTCAGTTCAGCGGGAGCCATACGGTAGGGAGCCTTCGCCAAAGGTCCCGCACCAGGTACAACCTCGATCACAAAATCGATCTCCCGCTGGGGAGGTAATCCAGACAACTCCTCAGGAAAAACATCGGGAAACTCGCACACCACCGCGATGTCCTCGACATCCGGCTCCATCCGGTCAGACACAACCACTGACGCGAGAAAACCCTGACAACCTGAATCAAGCAACCGACGGGCTCGAATAGCAGAGATAAGAAATCGAGAAGAGGCGGAACGGATACCTTGGAAATAGAAGGTCCTCTTGCTCGGATGCTGGAAGTAGACCCTCTTCATCCCACAATCCACCACCGCTCTATGAGTCTCGAGCCAATCCATGCCTAGAATCACATCGTAATCCCGAAGCGGCAACGCATACAATCTGCCTGGCATACTCCGGCCATCGATCCACACCGGAACCTGGTCGAAGCAATACGGAGTGACCATAAAGTCACCCAAAGGCAACTCCACCACCAATTCACAAGACAACTGGGTCACCGGCTCCTCGACGCTCGACGCGAAATCCTCCGAAATAAACGAATGAGACGCGCCAGAATCAAACAAAACCCGAGCCGCACAACCCAAAATCTGAACGGTACCTTCCACGAGCTGCGACGCCACTGCCTCTGCCCTGGTCAAGTGCGTGATCTGGCCTCGAGCCCTCTGCCTGCCTCCCACGCTGGCTGACCTGGGTAGCGGCGGATACTGTCCCTGCTGCTGCTGCTGCTGCCTCTACTGCTGGGGAAACTGCTGCTGCGGCGGTCTCTGTGGACAGTCACGCGCCATGTGCCCTGGCTGGTCACACCGAAAATAGATAATCGGCGCCGTGCACTGCCTGCCTGGGTGGGTCCCACCACACCGTGGACAAGGTCCTCGTGATCCACCCCCTGATCCCTGACGCTGCAAAGGAATCGGCTGCTGCACACTGCCCGATGAAGCTTGTCCCTGATCCTTGGGCTTCTTACGGAAACCCTTCTTCAAGAACTTCTTGACCTTCGAGCTAAAAGACGCAGATCCTGTCACTGAAGCTGCCGATGCCGGTACTCCTGAACCACCCGACGCATGCTGGAAGAAACCCTGCTGCTGGGTAGCCGACTGCTGGCTGCGACCTGACACGGACTGCCCCTGGCTGATCGGTCCTCGAGTCCTCTGCATATCCATCTCCAAGGAAATCGCAACACGAGACGCTGTCTCTAGATCAGTGGCCCCATTCGCGATCAAATGGTGCCTCAGCTCCAGCCTCAAGCCCTGTACAAACTGCGTGGTCCTCACCCTCTCATGCTCCATGACATGAGGTGCGTACCGACCCAGCTCGACAAATCGGGCCCTGTACTGCAACACGGACATGTCACCCTGCACCAGCTCAGAAACTCCCGCATCCGCTGCGTAGCAACGACGTCTGGACAGTACGTACGCTCGAAAGCACTGACAAAGTCACCCCACTCGACCTGCTCAAGTGGACGAAGCTGAAAGGACGTCTTCCACTCGGAAGACCACCACCTCCGAGCCGTACCCTGCAACTGGTTGTAGGCCAACACCACTCTGTCCTCGGCAGTACTTTTCGCAGAACTGAACACCCGCTCCATCTCATCGAGCCAATCACGAGCCGCATCAGGGTCTGCCTGGCCGCTAAAGTAAGGTGGATGGAACTGCATGAAGTCCCTCACTGCTCGGCCCGGCCCACCCCTGACTGACGAGCCCTCAGCAGCCTCTCCGCCAAACTGCTGAGACATGAGATGGTACATGCCACAGAAGAAATCCTCGGCCCCCGGAGCTCTCGCAGCATCCGCGGCCTCGGTAGCTCCCGGAACTCTGCTATGCTCCTCCTGGTCCCTCTGGACCCCCTGCTGGATCTCCTGACCTCCAGCCGACTGCCCCTGCTGAGAGCGAGAACTCCTCCTCGGCGCCATCCTCGCTCCTGAAGCACAAGACAGAAAACACGAAAACGGCAATGTCAGAATAAAACACGCGGTGCCCAAGGCCAGCGTCACCTGTACATCATCGCCATGGACTAGTGGACCACTACAATTACCTATGATTCCCATGTAATTCCACAACCGCGCTCTGATACCAGCTGTAACGACCCGAGAATCCGATTACCGGGAAGGCCCGATAACCCGAGACTCGCACCGCCACCCACGAGTCCGAAGACTCGGAAGGGTTAAAAGGATGGTGTGGAAACTACATAGTTATCACAAGTAATTGCAGAAATTAAACAGTTATGATATTAAGCAGGAAATAAGATAACAATTTACATGGTCCACAAAATAAATAATCACGACAACAGTCCACGACTAGTACAGTGACAAGAAAGAAACGTACAGCTACACGGGGCATCCCCCGGCACAGACCTCTGGCACTATCTCTGGGCACCCGCACCACGCTGCGCTCCTGACGCGCTCCCCGAAGGTGGCGTCTCACCTGAAACACGGTGAAAACACGCAGGGAATGAGTCTCGGAACAAGACTCAGTAGGGATCACTCGAACCCTACCTCGCAAAGCGAGAAACCACTACTCTAGCGGTAGGAGAGTACCTCGGAAAGGAAAGCCATGTACTCTACAAAGCAAGACTCTACGGCACGCAAACCGACACACGTGCTACGAAGAGAAGACCGAAGCTCAACGGTCACCGACAAACCCGAAGGTCGGAAACACACGACTGACAGTCTGACACTCCGTACTCGACAGGAGTACCACCCACTAGAAGCACAGCCGGTAGCGTCCCCTGACGTCTTACACCGCACCGCAGGTGAACCGCCTGACGTGGTAGGTCCTACCCGAGGCGCAAACACCGAAAAGTAACTCACAACAAGTGACTAGCTGGGGTCACGCCCGTCGACGTGGGTCCAACCGCCCCCAACCACGTGTGCACACACAGACCACGCGTCCTAGGTCTGGCCCTCTGACCGGTTTTCCCCCGCAGCCGGACTCTGGCTACGACGAGGGGCCTACGGTAACCGGTCCACAAACCGTCTCGAAAGGTGGGTGCCCGTACACCACTCCCAGGTGAGACCAGCACCGCGTACTGGTGGGCTACGACTAGTGGAGGGTCGCTAAAGGAGTAGACTCTCAAGTCACGGAAAACAACGCCCAAGCCCGACAACGTGTGGGAATCACCCCACGCACTAGTCCCGTCACACGGAGACCACGGTCGGAGAAAAGTAAGGTTGCCACCCTCATGGGGCAACCCAGGAAGTGGCGGTCTACCCTCAGACCGTCACTGCCAAATGGCGGTCCACTCTAGGGCCGTCACTTGGAAATGGCGGTCTAAGGCAGACCGTCACACGGCCAGGGGGGATAGGGGAAGCGACGCGCCTGCCCTAGTGCGTCGCTTGGAAGCGGCGCACCTAGGCCAGGGCGTCACACGGCGCCCCACACCCTCCAAAACCACAGGGAAAGTAACGCGCCTACCCCGGCGCGTCGCTTGCAAGCAACGCGTCGGGCTCAGTGCGTTACTCACATGTAACGCGCCCAGCCCAGCGCGTCACATGGCCCTACACTCGGGGTGGGAAGGGGAAGTGACGCGCCTGCCCCAGCGCGTCACTAGTAAGTAACGCGCTGGGCCCAGTGCGTCGCTTGGCCCATCCACCTGGGGTAACAACAAGAAGTGACGCACCTGCCCCTGTGCGTTACACGCATGTAACGCGCCTAGCCTGGTGCGTTACATGGCCTGACCCCCAACGGTCAAAAACCAACGGTCGAAACTAGCGGCAGCCCTGCCCTGGCGCGTCATTCTCCAAACGGCGGTCAGTCGTAGGGCCGTCGCTGCCCCCTGACCCCAAGAGCTAACACCCAGAAGAAGTAACGCTCCTGCCTAGGGGCGTTACATGCAAGTGGCGGTCACTGGAAGGACCGTCGCTTGCCTCCGAGCACGCTACGGCGGGAACAAACGCCAACCACGCCCCCGTACCTCCACCGGAGAGGGGGAAAACAAGGGGGAAGACCCCTGGGGACCCCTAGCATGCATCTAAGCCACCAAAACATAGAATCATGGGCTAAAACCATAGATCGGGCGGCTCACCCCCAAAACATGGAAAAACCCCAAAAATGCCCAAACATGCCTCTCTCGGCCTCCCCGCGGCCTACAAACCACGGAAAAGAACGGCGAAGAGCTAGGGAACGTCACCCTACCTCAATGGAGCGAATGCTCCGCCGGATCGTCCACGAATCGCGAAGAACGCTTGAAAACCCTCGTTCTTCCTTAAGCTTCCCACGCTCGCCGCACGCCCCCACGACCGCCTCGCCGCCGCCCACGTCACCGCGTCGTCGCCCCGCCGCCGTCTGCAGCCGGAGGGGAGCTCGCCGTGGCCAACCGGGAGGAAGAGAGGGAGAGGGAGGGAGACACGGTGGAGGAGGAAGGAGGAAGAAGAAGAGAGGAAGAAGAAGATGGTGGGGGAGAGAGAAAAGAAAAAGGGTTTTATAGAAAAACCCGGAAAATACGGAAAATACCAAAAATTAGGAAATTACACCCCCACGATCCTCGGAACGTACCGATCGCAATGGTACCACTCGTGCCCGTGTGAACAGCCCGGTTCACCCGCAGCGAGCGTCCGAAGAGAAAAGCCGAAACCCGCGCCGGAAATCGGAAATCACGCACGGAAAAAGCCGCGGAACGCCTCCGGGCCTCCGAAACGACTCCGGATCGCGCCGATCCGAACACGAAAGATGACCGAAACAAAATTTCGGATACAATAGAGCCAAACGCTCCGAAAACCAGATCTGGGACCCACGAAGAAGGATCCGAAAGGCCCGGGATATTACAAAAAATGTGAACTTGCAGGTCGATTCCTTTGGACAAAGATGTCGGTATCAGAGAAATCTTAATTAGGGAGGTTGCCAATGCCTTCTCTCCCTATCTCTTTCTCTCTCTACGTCTCTATGGGGTGGGGGGTTGCCAACGCCAAGAAGGAGGGGTTCCCCCATCGGTGCCCTTTCTCCCTCTACTCTCTCTATCTCTCTTTGTGTCTTTATGGGGTAGGGAGGTTGCCCGTGCCCTCTCTACGCCTCTGTGGGCTAGAGGGGTTGGTGATATCGGGAGGGAAGGGTTCCCCCTTCGTGTGGATAGAGGGGTTGCTAACGTCGGTAGGGAAGGGTTCCCCCTCCGATGTCCCCTCTCTCTCTACGTCTCTATGGCGTGGGGGTTGTCGACGCCAAGAGGGAGGGGTTCCCCCTCCGGCTCTCTCTCTCTCTCTCTCTCTCTCTCTCTCTCTCTCTCTCTCTCTCTCTCTCTATATATATATATATATATATGGGGTGAGGGTATTATGGTGTTTTCATCTCCCCATAGAGAATGGGCTTTAACTCTAGATTCACTTCTTATATTGGCATGATCCTCTATAATAGTTGGTTCTCTGTCAATTTCAATGGCATGGTAACTGGGTATTTCAAGTCTAGCAGAGGCATAAGACAAGGAGATCCACTTGCCCCTTTCCTATTCATTATAGCCTCAGAAGTTTTAAGTAGAGGTCTCTTTGCCTTATTTCAATCAGGCCAGCTTAAAGGTTATAAAGGGCCGAGGCACTGTAAGCAGATCACTCACTTACTCTATGCAGATGATACCTTGGTTTTTCTAAATGCTAGCAGGCGTAATATTGAAGCTTTCAACCATTTTATTACCTGTTACGAAAACAGTTCAGGGCAAAAAGTCAACCCCACAAAAAGTAGTTTTATCTTATCTTCAAAGGCTCCGGATTCTCTTAGACAGTCCATTCGGTCTCTTACTGGATTTAAATGGCAGTCTGATGGATTGAATTATTTGGGTGTTCCTGTCAAGAAAGGCAGGTATCTGTGCTCTGATTTTCAATTTCTAATTGACAAGGTACAACTCAGGCTGGAAGGATGGCAGTCAAAGTTGTTATCAGCAGCAGGAAGGGCTGTGCTTATTGATTCTGTTTTACACAGTATTCCAGTCTACTTAGCTTCAGCTTGTTTTATACCCAGGAAGGTAATACATATCATTGAAAGCCTGAGTGCTAATTTTTTCTGGCAAGGTAATCAAAACACTACTCGGAGACACTGGGTAGCTTGGTCTACTATACAGAAGCCTAGGTTGGAGGGTGGTTTGGGCATCAAGGATTTGACAGCAGTTCAAATTTCCTTGGCTGTTAAAATGCTGTGGAACATTGTACATGGGTCTTCTCTTTGGTCTGTTTATGCCCGATGTAGGTTTATTAAAATTCGTTTTGCTAGCTGCTCGAAGCCTTTTCCTGCTGGCATGCCTATGTCAGTTTTCAGGCAAGCCAGGGATATCATTCTACAACATAGCAGATGTTTCATTGGCAGTGGGGATGGTACTGACTTTCTGAGGGATAATTGGACTGGGAATGGGCCTTTGTATTGTGTATACCCAGACAGTAGTACAAATGAGGGTACAGGTCACCCCTTTGTTTCAGTAAGAGAGGTCATGTTGGACCCAGAACATGTTGCCAGGAATTTCAATGGGTTTTCTCAACTCCCCCAAGTTCAGTTGACTAATGAATGTGATACATGTGTATGGACTGGAACTGTTAAAGGTAATTTCACTGTTAAATCAGTATACAATATGATTAGGCCTAAAGGTGTAAGGAGACCTGCCTGGGCCAAGCTATGACACTCTGCCATTCCTCCGAGAGCTGCCTTATTTACCTGGAAGCTTCTCCATCGAGCAATCCCGGTTGACAGAAGGGTTATGGATTGTGGTTTTAATATGGTATCCAGGTGTAATTGCTGCTCTCTTCCTAGCCAGGAGGATCTTAATCATGTTTTTATCACTGGTGAGCTTGCTACGGATTTGTGGAGATGGTTGTATCCTCTGATTAACAACAGAGTATGGGTTAGTGATCAAATTACAATCCGGCTATGGAATCTTATTTCTGGTACAAATATGCAATCGGCTTTTAGCCTTATTGGGTTCCTTGCAACTATTCTGATGATATGGGAATTATGGAAATCCAGATGTGCTGCTAGATATGAAGATGTGTCTGTCCACTGTGCTGCTATTAAAAAGAAAAGTTTATGTTCTATTACTTTGGCTCTTGACAGAATAATATTTCATAGGCCTATGTCCTCATATCATACCAGAACTATAGCTGCTCTTAATCTAACTCCTCGGATAGTTGTCCAAAGGCCAGTTTCTGTTCCATGTAAATTTGCTGTGCAAGGTTATACTTTACATTTTGATGGAGCTTCGAAAGGAAACCCCGGCAGGAGTGGGGGAGGTGGCTGTATAAGAGACTCAACAGGAAGCTTATTTCTTGCTTTTGCCTTCAACTATGGTATTGGGAATAGCCTTGTGGCTGAGACTAGAGCACTACATGATGGTCTAGCAGCTGCAAAGCAATGTGGAATTAATCTAGCAGCTATTTTTTCAGACTGTGCGGTTCTTGTGGAGGCAGCTAGGAAGGGTATTCCCCCTAGCTGGATGACACACCCTTGGTGGAAGAGGATAATGTTGCTGCTGCAGGAGATTGGCTGCCCGATCCAGCATATATACAGGGAGGGGAATCAAGTTGCTGACTCATTAGCATCCTACGCATGTAATGCTTCTAGCAATTCGGTTTTTATTCGTGATAGAGATCTTCCGTGGCTGGTTAGGGGTACCTTCAGGATTGACAAGGCAAGACTGCCAGCTTTCCGCTTCTAGTTTCTCCTGGCTATATTTTGTTAAGCTGTTTTTGTGCTTTTGCCTTTTGATACATAAGGGCCTATGTGATGGCTCCTTTTTTGATATTCTTAGGGGTGAATACCCGAAGGACCATGTAATTTTTGCAACAAAAAATAATAAAAGCTAGGGCCCTGGAGTTGCCTGGGGGAGTGGGAACACTCTCCCTTTCTGAGGGGGGGTGCACTCGATCAGGTCTAACTCCAGATAGGCCAGTTTTTTGTTTAAAAAAAAATAGTTAGACTAGAACATGGTTATGTAAACCTAACTAGAACTTACCTCACGGTGAGAGACGGCAAGAGCTTTTTCATGTAGCGGAGAAGATTTTGAGAGCTTTTGGCTAAATAGATGGATTAGGGGAACTTTTTCCAAATTTTGAAATAATTTAGGGACTTAAAATCAAAATTCCCAAAATGAAAAGAAAGAGAAGATGAAATGCAAATGAAGAAGAAAAGAAAAAAATCAGAAAAAGAAAATACTTACCTATCGCTCTCCTCGCCGCATCCCCGTGGCCGCCGGCATCGCCGTCGCCGCTATTGGCCACCACGTCCTCCACTGGCCACATTGTCCTCATTCTGCCCCCACGGCCTCACCTATGGGGCTGCATTAAGAGAAGACAAAAAAGAAAGTTTCGGAAGAACAGAAGGTAAATGTACAATATTATATAAAAACCCTTTAAAAGAATAGTACTTATATTATTTGACAAAAAGTTTTATATAACATTTACAGAGGATGTTGTTACATGGAACATAGGTAGGATCGGTCAAGATCAGCTGGGAATCAACTTGGATTGGTCGATCCAACCGATCTAGATCGGTTTTTGACCCGGCAATCCGAGTTCAATCCCCGATTTTGCCTTTCTTACTTTTAGAGGATTGCTTCAGAGAGAAGGAGACCAATCACATAACTTTCGTCAAGGTTGGTGAGCAGAATATCCAAAGGGCGAGGAAATCATGATCTGTGCAAAGAAATTTTACTCCAAGATGTTCACTAAAGAACAAATAGACCGACCTGACATTGCACATGATTTACTCCCCCACCTCACTCTGGCTTAACGTGAGGTCCTATCAGTCCTTTCTTGGAGGATGAGTTCAGACAAGCAAGTTTCTTCTTACAAGTGACAAAGCCCCAAGCCTCGATGGCTTCCCCATGATATTCTTCCAGAAATACTGAGATATTATCAAGGAAGACCTCATTCAGGCATTTGAGGGGCATCAACAAAATCTTTTTGATCATCATCCCCAAGAAGCAAGGTGCACATGATTTTGCAACTTTACACCCATTAGTCTGAACGGTATCTATAAGATCATCACCAAGCTACTAGCAAGAAAATTGGATAGGGTGATTGGCAGAGTGGTTAGTGGACATCAAGGGACTTTTATTAAGGGAAGACATATCCAGGAGAACTTCCTAGTGGCACGTGAGTGTCTGCATGTTATGAAGACCCAGAGGAAGAAGGGGGTGGTGTTGAAGCTAGATTTTGAGAAGACTTATGACAGTGTCAATTGGCAGTGTCTCCTACAGATTCTGGCCAAAATGGGCTTTGGACAGAAATGAATCAGATGGATTCGGGCATGTATCTCTTCGACCTCATTTTCGGTCCTTGTAAATGGGTAGCCCACCCCTTCTTTTCTTAGTGGTAGAAGACTCCGCCAGGGGGATTCGTTCTTATTTGTTCTTGTTGCACATATTCTGAGCAGGATATGGATGAGGGTGAAGAGGGAAGGAATCATCATGAGGATTCCAAGTTGGTCACCACACAGTTTGAGCATTAACCACCTTTAGTAAGCTGAGGACACCATTCTGTTCCTAGCAAACACAGAGAACCAATTCTTTGCTGTCAGGTTGATGATAGAGGTATTGCAAAAGGTGGGTGGCCTAAAGGTGAACTATATCAAGAGTACTATAGCTAAGGTTAACAGAGGAGAGGTCAGTCAAGAGAGCAACATTCATTTTAAGATGTCAGGCAGGAGACTTTCCTCTCTCCTACCTAAGCCTCCCTTTGTCCCCTAGGGTCCTCTGCTATAGGGATTGACTAGTGCAGAGGTATGAGTCCAGGCAAACAGTGTGAAAGGCGAGGCTCATCTCCTACAGGGGGAGATTGGTCCTTTGTAAATCAATGTTAGACAGCCTTACCATCTATTTCAAGATCCCCGAGACAGTGGCAAAGAAGTTGGAGTCCATTAGGTTATTCCAACACGACAACAGAGACAGTGGGAAGGGCTGGGATGACATTTCCGAGGGCACAGTATGCAGAAGCAAAGCAACAGAAGAAGTGGGGCCCAAGAACATTACAGACTTCAACTTGGCAATGCTCTGTAGATGGTTGTGGAGGCTTGGAGTGAGAGACAGCGGACTCTGGCTACACATCATTACGCATAGATACTACAGCAAATCCAAAGAGTGGTATTTGGCACCAACCTCTATATACAATGTATCCCCGATTTGGAGAGGCATCATCTATTATAGTGATATCATCAAATCCAATGTCTGGGTCAAACTTGGTAATGGGTAGAGGAGTTTATTATGGTGGCGTGGGATTTCACACTCGAAGAGGCCTACCCTAGATTTTTGATATTGCAACCGCACCCTTGTCTTCCATGGCACAATCCTTTGATAGTCAACTCTCTGAGGCATCTGGTCACCTACCTTCAAGAAGAATCTAGTGTACGAAGAGACAGATCAATTGATGAGCCTGCTGGCATCTCTCCTTCACTTTAGGTTGGTGGATAGTAGTGATGGCATGCGGGTGCGGAGATGCGAGGAGGAGGAAGGATTCTTTGTCGTTGGCTTACTATTTTACTTCAGATGGGGATGTGCGCCATTGATTTGCTCTGCAAGTTTGGGGCCCTAAAAGCCCACTGAAGGTGAAATTGTTGACATGTAGGATTTCACATGACCGACTGCCCACTTATGATAGAGTTGCACCCTTTTTGCAAAATGTTGTCTCTGTGTGCTGTCTGTGTGGAGAGATAGAAGAGCACCTTAATCACCTCTTTAAGGGCTGCTCTTTCTCCAAGGAGGTTTGGGCTAGGATTGGTGCCAAGATCCATCACCCCTGGAGCCAGTTTGAAAGTGTGCAGCAACAACTTCTCATACGGCACAAGGATAGGTAGTAAAAATGGGATAGAATCATTTGGTGGCTTATCCTCCATTGAGACCTTATGGGGCTTTATGGGGGCGAAAAGAATGGAAGACATTTCATAGAAGCAAGAGTGGCGGAGAGAATCGTCTCCTTTGCTTGTGAGAGAGTGTGTGAGTGGTCTAAGTATCTGTGTAAAGTAGAGTCTCACAACTCCTCACTTTTCCTTTTGTTGACGGGTGGTTGAGGGCTTGCCAATGTGGTCAATGGCGTGAGGCGACCAAGGGGTCGCCTCATGCCTCAAATGCCTAGGCGATGGCCTAAGTGTTTGAGACATTTTATTAAATATACATATATACAATTCAAAAAATAGAAATATTTGTCTAAATATCACAAAAAATACATAGGGTAAGCTAATCAAGATCTCCTGAGACCAGCCCTTATGGGGAGTGAGGCGTTTGGCGGTTTGGGGGGGCCTCACCTCAAAAACCGCCTAGGCGCACTTTTGATAGCATAAAGGGCTTGCCACCTTGGCAGGGACTTTTTGTACAAGAATTCTTTTGAGAGTTGGTTGTTTACACTTATAAATCTCTCTTTTCATTTTATACTATAATTGTACTACCTACTTTTCAAAAAAAGTAGAGTAAATATGACTCATCCCTCTTCGCAATGGTCTTCTCATTGTCTCACTCTCCTTGTGGTTTATGTTGATGACATATTGATTACTGGTGATGATTCAAATGGTATACAGCATATTAAAGACACCTTTCAACAGTCTTTTCGATAAGAGGATCTTGGATAGTTCAGTTATTTTTGGGGTGTAGAAGCACATCACTCATCCGCTGGTATACATTTGAATCAGAATAAGTACTAGCAAGATCTGATCTCCCTTGCTCAATTAGATCCCAGTACCACAGCTGACACACTGATGGCAGTCAATCTCCAACTTCGGAGTGAGGATGGCACTCTTCTTGATGATCCTACTCACTATCAGCAACTTGTAGGCAGCCTCATTTATCTCAATTTTACTAGACCTGATATCTCTTATGTTGTGACCATAGTAAGTTCATGAATGCTCTTTGACATGTTCGTCGCATTATACGCTACCTTAAAGGCACTTCCATGGCGGACTTTTCTTTCCCACTAGATCTCCTCTGTCCTTGTCTGTGTATGCTGGTGCGGATTGGGGTGGTTGCCCTAATACCCGAAAATCACTCACTGGTTGGTGTTTTTTTGGGGTCAATGCCTGATTTCATGGAAATGTAAGAAACAAGGCCGAGTTTCTAAGTCCTCTGATCATCATCATCATCAGAGCCTTATCCCAATTAATTGGGGTCGGCTACATGAATCCTGTTCCGCCAAAGATTTCTATCAAGTGCAATATTCATATTTAAACCCAAGAAACTAATGTCCTTCCTAATAACATCGCACCATCTCATTTTAGGCCTTCCTCGAACTCTTTTACTAACATCCACTAAGATTTGGTCACATCTTTTAACCGGCGCTGAGTTAGGGCGACGAAATACATGTCCAAACCACCTGAGTCTATTTTCTCTCATTTTGCTATCAATTGGAGCTATCCCTAAGTCCTTACGGATGCGCTCATTCCTAATCTTGTCTTTCTTAGTCTTACCGCACATCCATCTCAACATCCTCATCTCTGTTACACACGTTTTGTGGATGTGTTCCTTTCGTACTGCCCAACATTACGTACCATATAACAAAACAGGTCTCCCAGCCGTTCTATAAAACCTCCCTTTGAGTTTCACAGACATACGACGATCACAAAGGACACCTGATGCACTTCTCCATCTTAACCAGCCTGTCTTAATCCTATGTGTAACGTCATCATAAATCTCCCCATTCTCTTGTATGATAGACCCTAAATATCGAAAGCTACTACTCTTCGGAATGTTATGTACATCAATTAGAACCATGTCTTCTTGAACCACTCTCCCATTACTAAAATTACAGTGCATAAACTCTGACTTACTCCTACTGATTTAAAAACCTTTAGACTCCAAGGCAAGTCTCCAACGCTTTAACTTAACATTTAGAGCATCGATACTCTCATCAATTAAAACAATATCATCTGCAAATAGCATAAACCAAGGGATATCCTCATGCAATTGTTTAGTTACTTCATCCATAACTAAGGCAAAGAGATACGGACTTAGTGCAGAACCTTGATGCAAACCTATAGAAACGGAAATTCACCAGTCTCCCCAGCAATAGTTCGAACACTAGTAATAGCACCGCCGTACATATCCTTAATCAAATCAACATATCCTTGAGAGATTCCTTTCTTTCTTAATGTCCACCAAATCAATTCTCTCGGTACTCGATCGTACACCTTCTCTAAATCAAGAAAAACTATATACAAATCTTTTCTCATCTCTCTATACTTCTCCATTAGCTGCCGTAGTAAGAAAATAGCTTCTGTAGTAGATCTATTTGGCATAAAACCAAACTGATTTTCCGATACAGTAGTCATACATCGGAGGCGTTTTTCAATTACTCTTTCCCAAAGTTTCATAGTATGACTCGTAAGCTTAATTCCACGATAATTATTACAACTTTGAATATCTCCTTTATTTTTATAGAAAGGAACTACAACACTTTTTCTCCAAACTTCTGGCATTCTCCGTTCCTTTAAAATTTTATTAAAAAATTTAGTTAGCCACTGAATACCAATATCTCCTGGCCTTTCCATACTTCAATAGGTAAGCCATCTAGTCCTAAGGCCTTGCCCACTTTCATTTTCCTTAAAGCATCCTCCACTTCTGACATCTTAATACGCCTGAAATATTGATATTTATCAAAAATTGTGGACTCTTGGGTACCTTCTAAAGATAAATCATTGCTGGAATCTCCATTAAGTAACTTCTGAAAATAGCTATGCCACCTCCCTTTAATCTCAAGATCCTTAGTTAAAACCTTTTGATCTTCACCTTTAATGCACCGAACATGATCTAAATCTATAGTTTACCTTTCTCTTAATTTAGCAAGTTTAAATATGTCATTTTCACTCTCTCGAGTTCCTAATTTATTATATAAATCTTCAAATGCCTTTGATTTAGTTTCGCTAACTATTTTCTTAGCTCTCTTTTTAGCGATTTTATAGGCTTCTAGGGTTTGATCATTTTTGTTAGTTTGCCAAACTTTAAAGCATTCCTTTTTTACTCTAATGGTAATTTGGATTTCCTCATTCCACCACCAAGTCTCTTTTTCTAAATTCTTTTTACCTTTAGATTCGCCTAAGAGTTGTTTTGCAACCCTCGTTATACAATTTGTAACATTATTCCACATTACATTAGTTTCTTGTTCTAAATTCAAATATTTTCTTTAATAGATGATTTTTAAATGTTTCTAAACTTTTACCTTTTAAATTCCACCATTTAATCTTGGAATAATTATTTATAATGATCTTTCTTTTGAATTTAAGATAGTGACATCCATTACTAACAACCTATGTTGAGGGACTAGACTCTCACCAGAAATAACTTTGCAATCTTTACATAAAACTCTATCGACCTTCCTAATGAGAAAATAATCAATTTGACTTATATGTGTTCCACTCTTGTATGTTATTAAGTGTTCGTCCCTCTTCTTAAAGAAGGTATTAGTAATTGCTAGATCATAGGCCATAGCAAAATCAAGAATAGTGTTACCAATATCATTTCTATTGCCAAAACCAAGCCCTCCATGAATCCTCCCATAGCCTCTATTATCTATACCCACATGACCATTAAGATCCCCTCCAATCAAGATTCTCTCTTCACTAGGGATATTTTGGATCAAACTATCAATAGCCTCCCAAAATTACTTTTTAATGCTATCTTCTAATCCTACTTGAGGTGCATATGCACTAATTATATTCAAAATATCCTCACCTAAGATAAGTTTAATTAACATTAGTCTATCCCCCAATCTATCTACTTCCACAACTCTGTCTTTTAAGTTTTTATCTATTATTATAGCAACACCATTTCTAGAGTTATTATTACCCGTATACCAAATTTTATATCCATCAATGTCTTTAGCTTTATGTCCTTTCCACCTAGTTTCTTGTAGGCAAGCTATGTTAACCCTCCTATCCTTCATTAACTTAACTAATTCTAAACCCTTACCCGTTAAAGTTCCTATATTCCAAGTAGCTAGACGGATCCTATGTTTTTGGACTTGCTTCTTTACCCGTGTGCGTCCAACCCCACACGAGAACCCTTGCCTATTTGACACCGCAATCGGGCGCCATTGCAGCGCGTCGCTTACAGGGAACGCCCTAGCTAGCCCTTGCTCACTTGTCATTCCATCCGGCTTCTGATGTAACGCGTCGCTTACGGGGAACGCCCTAGCTAGCCCTTGCTCACTTGTCATTCCATCCGGGTTCCAATGTAACACGTCGCTTACGGGGAACGCCTTAACATTAGCACATAATGTATTTGGATCAGAATTCATGTTGGAGATGTGACAAAATTTTACTGCTGGCTGTCGACCTAACGCAAACCCTCCTCTTTTCTAAGTCCTCTACTGAAGCTGAATACAGAGCTATGTCCGCAGCATGTTCTGAGATGGCTTGGCTGAGAGGTTTGCTTATGGAATTGGGCTTCCCTCCCACTGGACCGACTCCCCTACATGCTGATAACACTAGTGCCATTCGGATTGCTGAAAATCCTGTATTTCATGAGCGCACTAAACAGATTGACATTGACTATCACTACATTTGTGATGCTCTTGAAAGGAAGCTCATATCTCTTCCTTACTCATCCACAAAGGACCAAACTGCAGACATCTTCACAAAGGCCTTGTCTTCAGCTGGTCATCAGTTTCGCTCTGATAAATTGCTGCTGAGAGACCTCCCAGCATCAATTTGAGAGGGAGTATCAGCAGACATCAGCTATGAAGGAGTGAAGTCAGCTGATTTAACTGGAATCTCAAAAGATCTAACAAGTCGATCTGATTGGGATCTCAGCAGATCTGTCAACAGATCTGCACAGGATCTAATCAGATCTGAATGGGGATCCCACTGGGGTCCTCTGAAGTCACTATTTCCCTCCTAGGGGATGTTTTATTTCTATTCTTGGGGCCCAAGTGTACACTGCTGTTGTCCATTCTTTGTACACGTACTTTCTATTTTTCGAACATATTCTGATCTATAAAAGGGGCTCTTGTACCCAACTCGGAACAGAGCATTACAAACCATTTCTCAGCCTTCTGTCTCTCTTGCTTCCTCTTGTCTCTCTCTTGGCATACGTCATTCCCAACCACCTTTCTTTACTACATGGGGAAACTACCAGAAGTATGGTATTGAAGCTGAGGATCAATCTGCAACAGATAACCCAGATTCTCCAGACCTCTTAGGCAACAATTCATTACCAGATGATCTCATTTTTTTCTCTGACTGAGAAAAATGGCACACAATTTCTGACTTCTAAATCCATTTGCCTCTGAAATTTTTACTGGAATGTCTTCTAGGACACTGGTCCAAAACAATGCCTGCACATCAAAGAGACCTACCTTTGCTACTCTTCAGTTTTATGGTTTCAAGCTCTTCTTTTGATCAAAGGGTAAACAGGAAAGTGAGTCATTGTAGCCTCCTCTGCAACATACTGATCAACTAAGCATGCACACATGCAAAGGCATCCACATATAGACAATTGGTTGAGATAAGATCATAAGACTCATAAGAGAGTCCCTCAACAAGAATATCTTATCACAATATCTTCCATCCATGTCCTTTTATCAAAATATCAAGTGGGTAACAGAGCCTTATGATTCATGCATATAATAGCAAACTTCTCCTCATCTTTAACATTTTCTTCCTAGCCCAAGGGGGGGGGGGGCCAAACGACCACAAACTCCAAGCCAACCACAATGGTGCCCCAAAATGTAAACTCTCAAAATATTCACATGACAAGATCCTCCATGTTTGTTGACATACATATGTACATACATAACATACATATATATATATGCAAAATACCCCCTGTTCCTAACAGGAAGTTTCTCGGTTACCAAGAGATCCAGCGCACATAAAAGCATCAATAAGCAAAAAACCCAAGGCGTAAGGGTGCATGTGTGGGTTTCCATGCATGGGTAGAAATCCTTCCCCTGCACCATTGTCCAGCCCAAAAATGCTGCAGCTGCACTTCACGTGGGGGAAAAGCAGGTGACTTTTCTGAGCGTAAATCCATCTCCTCCCTCCCTCTCTCTCTCTCCCTCACTCTCTCACACACACTACATACATGTGTATGTGTACATGTTAGGCTCCCAGTAATTTATCTCTCTCTCTCTCTCTCTCACACACACACACTACATACGTATGTGTACATGTTAGGCTCTACATAATTCATCTCTGTTTGCCATAAATGAATCTCTCTCTCTCTCTCACACACACAGAGTACATACATATATGTGTACATGATAGGCTCCATAGCAACTTATCTCTGTTTGCCATAAATGAATGTAGCCTTTTTTATTTATTTACATCTTCATTGTATCTTCCTGTAGGACATGTAGATACTCCAATTGTTACCTTGACTGAATCATTGAACCCAGGAAATCCAGATTATCTGAAAAAAGGAAGAAAAATGGGCATATTATCCATATTATGAGATATACATGTAGTTCTGAGCATTGTAAGAACCAGAAAAAGTGAAATGAATGCCAAGACCATTCTCAGATTCATAATGTATTGCTGATAAGTCCCAGATGCAACTCTTTTCTCAGTGTCAGAATTCATAAAATCCACCAAAGGCGGGGATGGGGGCGGAGGTTCTTAATAAAGACATGAGTACCTCTTTCCTTTAAATGGATCATGGAAAAATTCACATGAATCCCTTGCACCAAAATTCATTAGCATTCCAATTTCAGCGACAGATAATGAGAATATCTGTAAATAAGTAAAATAAGTAATCATATAGATGTTCACTAAATTCCATGTCATGCATAAGTTCATCGTTGTAAAAAATTGTACAATATGATATGCAGAATATCTGAAAGGAACATTGGGGCATAAATATGTTAGAACATGAAATGCTCATCCATATGTAAAGGACATGCCCAGATGGTGAAGCTCATGCTCATTACACAGAAACAAACATCAAAGAAACTTTTGTGCGAAATCGTAAATTGATTGTATATTCTGAGAGGCTTTTGAGGAAAAATACCGAAAATATTCTTCAAAAAAAGAAACCATTCCTGCAAAAGGATATAATCTGAAAGTTTAAGTAATATAAAACTTATTTGCACGGCCATCTTGACTGATAGCACACTAGAAATTAAAAGAGGATGCCATGTCTCTCCAAGGGAAACTGCAACATGAAGCCTACATATTTTAGACTTAAGGCCCAAAAGAAATGTGCCACTTCGTTCAACTACCATAATCTTGCTATAGAATTTTGTCTAGACAAGTAGCCACACTAGGACCTCTCTATTTTCAAATGCCAAATGCCACTACACACTTGAACAATGTAGCAGGCCACGCCAGTTTCATCCGAGCATAAAGTAGAAATGGCCAAAGGTTTACCCTACACGCAATCAGCTGATTCCTGAATGATAATCAAACAGGTAACTTACCCATTTAAATTTGGGGGGAGAGAATGAATCTAGGAAATAGATCACAGACAATGAGACATGCAAAGTCCTTTTCTTTCTGGGAGACCAAGGCACTAAATGTAACAAAATTCAAATGTTGTGACAGAAGAGTGAAAGGGGGGATTTTCGTGCTATTTAAGATGCAAAATATTGCAAAAAACTTAAACTCATGGAAAAGTGCACCAAAGATATGTTTCAAAATTCAAATAAACAAAACAATCTCTTGTTTCTTCTCCAGAGAAAAAAAAAACATCTTGCTGTTGATGAACAATTATTTCCCCACACAAGGAATAAAAAATCTGGTTCGTGAGATGTGATATTTCTCATCAAATTCTCCCACAAGAACAAATACTGCTCAAATCAACCCAACAATTCACTATATCCAAAGCTCGTACCAAAAAATACGGCATTCCTACTATTCTCAACTCAATAAAAAAGATTGAAAAAATAGAGAGAACAGGAATAAATTAAGAGGAGATGGTTAAGACAGAGGAGACCCAACCACTATATCTTATTCAACTATGGATCCATCTCGTCGAAAAATCAGCAGCATCAAAAAAATTAACAGATGTCATTTGCATGGAGAACGTATGCAACTATGGTCCATCAGCTTAGGTCACATGTTAGCATGCTTTTACCCCTTAAAACTGTACATCACATCTCTAGAGGGGCGGGCGCTGTGACGTGACACCCAGACACGGGAAAGCAATATTTCAAAAAGGTAACAAAATCAACCACAAATTTACCTGCTTCCTGCTCCAGTCATATTGCCGTGCCGCCACTGCTGGAGCAAACTGAAGTAAGATAAAACCCTCCTTCGAAAGTTTGTAAGCTCCGGACTGCTCTCAAACAAGCATAGCGATCACAAGATGAATCAAAACTGGGGGAAAAAGGACAAAAATGGGAAGCTGTGTCGAAATGCGGCAGTTACATCCAGTGGGGTGAACTCGGGCGCTTTCGGCTCCACGGTGAGCGCCGCCTTCCCCTTATATATGGAGTGACCAACGAAAACCCTAGCCGCAGGAGCTGCAAAGTGCAAACCAACGACCAAAACCACAAACATCACGTTCAAAACAGATCCCATGCCAGCAAAAAAGACCAAAAGACTCCCCATTTCTAGGGTTCTGAAGCCAGAAAAGATTTACAAAAAAGGCACCTCCCGGGGACTGAGATGCGAAAGCAGGACCCCCCTCGACCCTCTGCTGCTGAGCGTCGTAGTAGTCGGATCGTCGACATTGCACGGAGAAGGGCTGTTTTCCGATGTGGAGGGTTTTGAGGAGGACAACGCTCCTGGAGGAAGGGGGGTGGGGGAAGACGGGAAAGGAGAAATTAGGGCTTTTGAGGGAGAAAGGGGGTGGAAGGACGTGCATCTCTGGAAAGTGGAGACGCAGAGCGAAGTGAGGACGGAGGAGATGACAGCGGAGCGGGAGGGGATGGGGTTTCGGGCGGTTTTATCTTCTCCACTGCAGCGTGGGGTCGCGTGCGAACGGGTGTCACCTGATCAGCACGTGTTCCTGATCGGTTTGCTTTTTGAACTGGGTCGGGCCGTAGCGGGCGTCGACCGAGACCCAGTGCCGTGAAGGGAATCCGTTTCTGCGTGAGAATTGGGAAAGGTTGGTTGGCGTGGCTTTAAAAAAAGAAAATATTAATGTTTTGTGCAACGCTTATGATAATTAGTACCGACTTATTACAGTTATCATATTTTTTTGATTTTTTTACGATCTCTTTGACATGCCAATTATGTCGTCGGATGATGTGATATAAGAATTACGTAAAAAAATATCCACTTATAAGTGAATAATAAAAATGAGATATTTTTATTATTCATAGAGTTAATATTTTATTTTTATATAATTATTAAGTCATGTCACATGATGATGTATCCGACATGTCAAGTTATCTTGACACGAGAGTCACTTAAAAAATTAAAAAATTAAATATTATATATTTAACATTCCAATGTATATTTAACCGGGATATTACACACAAATTATTACTCAAAAGAAAAGGAAATTTCAAAATATTTGTCTTTATTGAAAGTTTATGAGACATATGAGGATATAAATTGAAGGATTTTTGGAACAACTATCTGATGATATGATTATCTTTTTTTTATTTGTTATAGTATATAATATAAAAGTATTTTAAAAAACCTTACAAAGCAGTTAATGTATGCATTGTGATAGTTAATTGAGATCTTAAAAATAATATTCTACGGCGCATATGTTAAACTGAATATCTTTGTCGATTGATCTTTTATATCATAAAAATAAATCATCTATTAAAATTAAGAATAGGATATAGATTTAAATCCCCTCTAAATCTCAAATTGATATAAATAACAACTTAAAAGAGAGTTGATAATCTCCCTTCCAGATTCTTCCATGAAAGTGCAACTTAATCCATCCCAAACTTTTATGCCAGTGACATTTTTAGAGTCGGGGAATTTTTTTAGCATGTCATACTTATGTTATAAAGATTGATTGTCTACTAACATACTTTTTTCTTATTGGAAAGCTCCCAATATAAGAAGTGGACAAAAATCATCACCTTCCACTATTTTATTTCGCGAAATCCTAACGTCCTCTTATCAAAGAGATCGCATTATTAAAATTTAGGGCCAAATATGAAGATTGACCCGTTAATCAACCTCGATGAGCCATTATGCAAATCTATGTTGTTTCTATTATCAAACAAACTGAAACATCGTTCGATAATTAACCTTTATGTATTCATTTTTGTTGATTTTTAAGAACAATGATAAAGGGTATATAGAGATAAAGATAAAAACAATCTTTTTATTTTACTTATGAAGATGAGGATGTAGCTATTATCTTCACCATTAAATAACCTTTTACGTCCCTAACTGTTTTTTCTCATGATTTAATGCATTTTTTCATTTGTTACGAGGCTAAGGGTGCAAGCATAAAAAATTTCAAAATAGAAGGACTCTATTTCTCTCTTTATCTCTCGTGGACTTTCAACTCTCACATGGTAGCGTGAAATTCACTTCTAATTATGAGAGATAAGTGCCCGACTGTAGAGAATCCGCTCTGGACCGTAAGAGAGGCAGGGAGTCCCGGTGATGAGCTGACCCATCGGTGGATAAGGGATATTCCCCTTCTCAGTCCGAGTTTCTAGCATATCGTTCTGGTCCCGAGCATCCCTGAGTGAGTGGTTTAACGACATTTTACTTGCTCGGTCGATGGTGCGTCGGGATTCCTCCCGAGTGTAGGGGAGGCCTTGGCATGGGCGACCGTGCCAAAGCTCAGTGGCTCTCTTTTGGCTCATTGACCTTCGGTCTTATAGTAAATGAGCCCTCGATGTGGATTTGGGTTGTCACTTAATGGGCCGTACAAGTCTTTATTGGTCTTTGGGCCGTGAAACATTGGGCCGTAGATTTCGCCCTCTCTAGATACAACCCCTCATCTTATGTGTGAAGTCACGTGATCAATGACACCCAAGAGGGGGTTGAATTGGGTGTTTACCAATTTTAAGAAAACTTTTGGCCTTTTATAAAATATGTGATACAAAGTTAGTTAAGAGATTCAAAGCTATTTGAACACAAATTGGATTTATCAAACTTTATATGATAAGATATAGATTATGCAAGATATACGAAGATAAATCCAGAACAACAATTTAAACTAATGTTCATGTAGAATGAAGATAGAGGAAATGGAGCAAACCACACAATACAAGCACAATACACAGTGATTTTTAAGGTGGTTCGGATGCAACGACGGCAATCCTACGTCCACCCCTCACCAAACTCGGTGAGACTTCACTCGGGGATAAATCCACAAACGGAGACGACGCTCCAACCACACACGCATGACCACGCCTGCACACACACACGGGGACGCGCCCCAACACACACACACACACAGAGAGAGAGAGATAGACGAGGTCTCCAACACGATCCAACAACCGGATCAACAACACACACACTTACTGCCACAAGTGCAGCAATCCACACACACGAGACAGAATGGATCTAAAAGACCCACACACACACAAACGCAGATCTAGGAAGATCCACGTACACACACGAATCAAATACGGCACACACACACACGCACACAGATCCAACAACGATCCATACACACACAAGTTCTTCAGTTTATGATGAACATAAATACAACACCCAAATCATAAAGACGATGAGGCTTAGTTTAGAAAACTCCTGATTTGGGTTCCCTTTGAATGCATGCTGTGGGGTTGAGAATGGATGAAGAACACTTGTTGCACGGAGTATTGTTCACGACTACAGTACCCTTCTCCTTCACTTGGACAATCTTCCTTTGATCTCTTCTTGAAAACCTTACTTGCTTCTTGATAGCCTCCCCCTTGATCTCTCTTTGTTGGTTGCTTACTTCTTCACTTCATAGATGCTTGTTGGCTTCAGAAGTACCTTGAATGGGTTGGAGATAGATGAAGAACTTGCTGCACGAGGTACTATTCACGGAGCTACAGTACCCTCTTCTTCCTCCTTGGACAGCCTCCCCTTTTAGATCTCTTGGATGATTAGGGTTATGACTCTAATAGGATGTTTTATAATCCTTAGAAGGTCTATGGACAAGCCCTAGACCAGATCCACAAATTCTGTAGGGTTTGGTGGCTTTGGGATTAAACAATAGCAAGAGGAGATGCTTCTTTCGAGATGAACAAAAGTCAATATTTTTGGCTTATCGGGGCTAGCGGTCGACCTACAGAGGCTGGCGGTCGACCGCTACTGAGAGAACTACTGGCCGTTGATTTCTGGGAATTTCGGTCGACCGCTACTGGGCTGGCGGTCGACCGCTACTGGGCTGGCGGTCGACCGCTACTGGGCTGGCGGTCGACCGCCACTGTGAATCCCTATAGGCGGTGAGCTGCTGGCAGGGGCGGTCGACCGCCCCTGAGCTGGCGGTCGACCGCCAGCTGGGCAGATCCCGGGTTTTCCTGGGTCGGTCCGTTAACCTCTTCAGCTCTGTCGCTTAAGTCATTTAGCAGCCCGTTCATGTCTGTAGCATCGCCCTTGACAGTTTAGAAGGTGTCAACTGAGTCTTTGACCTTGTGGATTTTTACTGAGTGTTTTGACCTACAAAAGCATACATAATTGATTAGAACTATAGCTCAACCATCCATATGATAAATGCATGAAGTTCATGCAAACCATTTGAGCATTAATCAAAATTTTATTCCGGGGGCTCCACCCCCGGAAACCCCCGCAAGGGGCGCTGCCCCCTTGACCCCCGCGACCTGACCGGGCAGGTAGATCCCTGCAACCTGATCGCGCAGGTCGATCCGTGGGCGAGGGCACACGATGGCCAGAAGGGTTTCATATTTAATGTGCATGAATGAGGTGTATATATGAGATACACAAGGTGAGATCGATGCTAAGACAAGGTAAGACTCTCACCAATGGTTCTTGACAGTAAATGACATATACCACCTGTTTTGGATTGTAGAGGAGCAGAGTTTTGGTTCACTAGGTGACTGCCATGAGTTTGATCTTGCATGCAAGATAGTTAGGGTTAATGCCATGCTTGTTCCCGTTGAAGAAGTTATGAAACATCTTGCCTCTTGTAAAACCAACATATGCAAACCAAGGATCAAGACCATGTAACCGTTCCCATTTGCCATCTCAACCATACATAGATAACAAGAGCATGAGCAATCAACCACGAGTTTAGTTATCATCACTTAATCACACATTAAGTTTAGTTATCATCAAAACCATTACTTAACAATCACAACAATCATCAAAACCATAACTCAACAATGTGTTTGTACAATTTGATGGACGATGGAAGAATTGAAAAAAAGAAATACAAAAATAGAGTTCGAACATCTTAAATGGTTTGTAAGTGATCGCCCTATTATGTAGAGTGAAGTAGAGTATTTGTCATTTTTTTCTTTATTAATTTGTAGCTACTTGATCGTCGAATAGATTATACAAATTGATAACTTAGACAGACGTCGACTTAAAAAAATAGATTTTTTACAAATAAATTATTATTTAAAAATAAAGATATATCATTATTATAAATGTATTAATATATATATTGCCACTATATTGAAAAATTTACAAAAATGACATCGTCTTAACCCCCCGTTATCACCCGTCTAATTAACTTGATGAGGACATTTCACACCACTCTCTCTGGCTCGGGTCGCATGCTCCACTGTGAGGTGGATCAACTATGATTCTCACATGTTATCTCTTTTATTGAGTCTTATATCATGTAATTTTTTGCTTTAATTGAGTCATGTGTGTATCCTCTTTCTTTATTTAAGTCAGTCCATTAGGGTATTGGGCCATTATGTTAGCTAATTGGGCCAAACTAGTGGGCTAGACCCATGGGCACCCATGGGATAGTCTTGGTCTTTTGTCTATTTGTCAAGGGCCTTTTGGTCATTGGGAAAAAAGTAGGAGCCTATAAATAGGGCTCATCCCACCTCATTTGTAACACCTTTGGCAAAATTTGAAAGAAAGACACCCTTGGCTATCTTCTTTCCTCCACTCTTATCTCTCTCCCTCTCTTTCTCCCTCTCCCTCCAAGAAGGGGGGTGCGACCCAAATCTCTCTCCTCCCCTCCCCTCCCCTCCACCTCACATTTCCCCTCTCTCTCCTCCACCTCATTAGGAATCTTCTTCTCACCCCATTATTCAAACATCTAGCTCTAGGTAGACAACTAGCCCCCAAGTTAGACTTCTTCACCCCCTCCAATCACCTTCCCCCACCCAACTTAGACTTCCACACCTTCCCCATCACATCCCACCTACATTGTATACTTTCTTTCCTCTCCCATCACATCCCTCCACAAATTTTCCTAGATTCCCTCAACTACTCCACCACCCCCTTTTTGGACTTGCCTCCCCACCCCCAATTTCGTAGCTCCCTCCCACCCCTTGGTAGAACAAGCCCCAACACCCCATTTTCCCCTTCACACAGCTTGGTTTGCCCCCTCCCTAACCCCCTCCCAGCTAGGGACCTCCCCAGCCCCTTTCCACCCCATTTCCCCTTCTCATTTCCCCCATTAGCACCTCCCATCCCCACCCACCACCCTGCCCACCACTGTAGCAGCATAAGACGCCACTTGCAGCATAGATCCTGCCTCACCTGAGTAGATCCAGGCAAACACCTCAACAGAAAAGTGATTCTTCTCCAAGCTAGCTTTCCAACGAGGGCTCTCTTGCCTTCATCCGATGTCCGTGCTGACCAGGAGGTTGATTCTCGCCGGCCTGCGCAACTGAGATCCGACAGAACACCTGAAGCCAGTTGCAGATGCTACCACGGCCGCTCCTCTGAGTTTCCTAGTAAGCCATTTGGCCGAGGTGATCCTCCCCCAGTCCTCTTTCAGCTCCAAGAAGAAGGAGGTCATTCGGATTCCGGAGCACCCCGTTTTGGCTTTCTTCCCCACCGTGCGCCGGCTGTCCCTGCCTGGACCAGGTTGGACCCCTCATTGCTTCCCGGACCACTGCGCTCTCCTCCGACCTCAGAAAGGATCCCCGTCAGTTCCTGTGCGTTGCCAGCGTGTCAACGATCACGTCGGCACCAGTCTCATATCCATCAAAGTTCGGAGCCGCCCGTGGAACTCTCTACAACATATCACTGCTATTCTGATCTATACCATAATTGTCTGGACCGACCCCGATCCCGAAGCTGCAGCAGCCCCAATCGGAGCCCGAACGGTACTAAATTCCTGATAGGGATTCCTTGGCCTCCAAGCAACATTTCAGTGCCAGCCCCGCCATCAGCAGAGGTCGGAGGAGCTCGTGGCGCTGTCACGCCCCGACGCGGAATATCGGGTCGTACAGTTAGAAACTAGCTAGAAATAACATTAACAAGCTAAACTAACCAATTACACAGGTGCTATGGAAAGAAATAACTCTATTGATCAAGGATATACCAAATTTTATTACAATAACCAACAACTATTTAAACACGATCAAACGTAACTTCCAAACTGACTCTAATACAATAACTGATTCCAAAAGTAATAAAGTACTAACACAACTCTAAGGAATGACTAGAGGTAAACATCTATGCCAACTCGGCATCTACTAACAGGCACACTTAAAAGTATCACTTCTGTCCCTCCCCATCGATACGCGCATCATCACCTGAACAGCCTGAAAAGGGGGGAAACAACAACTATGAGCTGACGCTCAGTAGGAAATAACATGCAAGTTTACGTGATTAACAATTTAATAACATTTTTATATGCCATGCTAATAAAAGAAATGAATGACGATATAATGAAACAACATAATGAAAAGATCTTGCAAGGTCAAGAGATATAAGATAACTAGAATTTAACAAGAATAACATGTACAAGTGTAACAAGAACTGTAACGAGGAATGGCCACTAGCAAGTAACAAGAGATAACAAGTCAAGCACGATCAAGTAACAAGAGTAACAAGAGTTTTTTTGTCGTAGACAACAAGTTAGTCATGCACTCGGTGCAATGCCTCACCATGTCATTATAACATCCCATGGGCTCACTAATTTTTCGAGCGCTCTCCCTAGGACCAGACCGGGCCCTTATGATGTGTTGGCATTGATTTATTGGATACAAGATCCCAAGATCCGTCTAGACATTTAGTCAAATTCGTGGCCAATTAATCAGAGGAATTATTGTCCATAAGTTTAGATTTAAAGGACTAACCTGTCCTTGGATTCAAGAGTACAAAACACAATAAAACTCATCTCCGAAAGATGTGCGGTCGTACAGAGGCCGCTCAAGAGGTATATACGGCTAACACAGGGCCGCGTATATAGGAATTGGATTGAAACTCAGCCCACGAGGTCAAGGATGAACGGCTGACAGTAAGCCGCTCTAAGGTATGAACGGTAAGCTATGGGCTGCACATGTCCAGAGGACATTAAGACCCATGAATAAGATATATGGACCATACTGGGCCGTATTGAAGATATGCGGTCGTTATGGGGCCGCCTGTGAGGATATGCGGTCCACTACTGGCCGCGCATGCCTCGCATAGTCTAATTCGATCAAGACTTTAAACCAGCGGTTCGTCAAAACATTATAATGGCTATCCAGCAACTAAACAATTAGTTTTTAATCCTAATTACCATGTTAATATATCAAGGATCACAATTTACAGTTATGTATTTGCCAAAGATATGATTCAAGATGATAAAGAGAATGAACAAGTTCGCGTAGGAATGAACAACATGCAATTAACAGAAATTTAGTTACAAAATTAACCACTTATCATGTGAGTTTCTAATTTACTAATTATCATTCATGACACTAAGATGAATCATATAGAACTCTCATTAAGTCACTTACTGTCTAGATAAACGGTTCATGGCGAACCTTACATCTCCCGGCTTAACAGGAATGCATTCAGGCTGAAGGGGCATGAGCAGGGGGATGGGTGGCTCTCTCTGGACCGCCCAAGGGGTTGGGCGGTCATCTGGGGGCCGTCCAAGGGTTGGGCGGTCAGGGCAGGACCGCCCATCCCTGGCCCTACCAGATATGTGGTCCTCTGGGGACCTTTCATCCTGCCAGGGGGTTATGTGGTCACTTCTGGACCGTTTAACTAGATATGTGGTCAGTTTTGGACCGTTTATCCAGTTGTGTGGTCTGTTAGGAACCGTTTAACTACAGCTAAACTGGAGTTGAAGTATGGGCTTGAGGCGTGCGGTCTATCGTAAGACCGTCTATCTCTGGGTGTATTCCGGTCGTCCCTTCCACGTCCGATGAACGCCGGGAAGTTGGGGGTTTGCTAGGGTTTGATAAAAACACTAAATTCTAATGCAAACGGTCTTGAAACATGGGGATTTTGATACCGTTGGAAAGCTAATGTAAAACTCTACCTAACAGTAAGGTCAATTTCATATTTACTTGCTGAAATCGAGATCTATAAAGGCAAGAACACTAGAAACCCTAGTTTTGACATGATGTTACTAAATCGTAAAATTCTCACGATATAAACAACGAAATTTAGGGCTTTATATATCAAAAGAAAGCTTACTTGATGCTGATTCCAACCATATAAGGAATGCTATATGGGGATTAGGGTTGATAACCCGAAATCATAACTTAACTTGAAAGAACACATCAAAAACTAAGTCTAGACATGCTCTTACTCTGAACAGAAATTCTCTAAGCATGCTTCATGGAATTTAGGGCTTTCTACGCCAAATGAAAGCTAACATGCTGCTGATTACATACATATATATTAATTAGAGTTTGGTCTGTTATAACCTACCTCAAACGAAGAGAGAAACTAAAGAACTAAAATGAAGAACGATCTTGACAGCACTTCACAAAAACCTCAAGATCTCCCTGGATACCTAATAAAAATTAGGGCTTTTACTACCAATGGAAAGATATCGTCGAGAGGAACAAAATTATGTACTCATGTGCTGATTTTGGTCGAGGGTACCTACCTTAATCGAAGGAACAAAGATGAAGAAAGGAGGACGACGGGATGCCGACCCACCTCCACTAATCGCCAAAGATCTTCCTAGATCGAACTCTACTGCGGCTGCCGCTGCTACCAAAGGAAACTAGGGTTGAAGAGCTTTTATTTTTATAGCTCATACACCTTCTGGAGCCTTTGGTGCTGGGAGAATTCATCGATGCAAGGTGAGTGTTTGAAACGGCGCCGAAATATTTGACCTAGCCAAAGCTCGGCCGCCACCACACTCTAGGGTTAGGGTTTCGCTCAATTGATAGAGGGGAAATGATCCTTAGATCGTGGCCTTTCATTTGCCACTGATTTGGGGTCATTTGGTTGAGTATTAAGCTCTAATTTTACAGTTTAAGCCAAGGTTAGGTAAAGGTTAGGTAAGTGTGTATTTTGGACATAATCCACTAATTAGACATGATTACGGATTTTTGTTGGGTCGACCACAGAAGATAAAGTTGCTAAATAAATGATCCTTTACCCAATTACCATTTTTCTAGATTTTTATAAGGTAGTCGAATTTTTACTAGTTCTATTTACTAATGAATTAAATATTAAATTACGAAATTTAAGCATTCATCCATTTTATTTCAATTTTTAATTAATAAAGGCTCAATAAATAAATCGGGGTATTACAGGCGTTGTCTTCTTCAGCCTGCTATCCTTGCCAAGCCTACGCGGACAGATTCGGGTTTTGTCGATTCCCCGCCTCACGCTTGGCCGGCTGAAGGCCCCTCTCTGCGTGGAGGTAATTTTGGTTGTAAGATTAACTTCCCCACCCCACGATCCCCCTCCTGTGTGAGGTGTAGTGTTATACGTTTCTCAATTTCAGGTTAGAGCGACACCGACGCAGCGTGCGGGCGCGTACCCACGCTTCCCCACTCGCCCACGTCTTCGGTCGGGATCGGTGTCTTCACACCGATCAGGTGAGCGCCTGATTCTTCCCTTGCTAGATGAGTTTTACTTGTTTAGTATTGCTTCTGAATGCCCATCGGATAGTGAGGTGAGTGCTCGCTCTATATTCGTCTTATCGTGTGCCCACTGCGGAGTGAGACACAATAGCTTCCCCACACCCGCGTCCATGGCGTACCGACCGCCCACAAGTTGGGAATCCCAACCCCTTTGGGGGTATAGCCCAAGCAACGCCAAGTCCCTGGAACGATTGGGTCCCACCCCGGATCCTCATCACCATCCCCGAGTTGCCGTCGGGAGATAGTGTGCGCCGCGCAAGTGAGACGTCTACGTGAGTCCGAGGTTCAACCTTGTATGCTTGCAAGTTTAAGTCCAAGGTCTTCAGGGTCACCCCCACCATCTCTGTCTATGTCACATCAAGTGGTATCAGAGCCAGGTTATAGACTTGTTCTCACAAATCTAGTCTTGGGGCATCTTTACACTAGGTCGCTCTTAGGTGCACGCGCACACCCGTGCATAGCCCACCCCACATTGCATGACCACCCATAGCAGAACCCCTTATCAATCCATTCCATCCTCCTCTAATTATCTAATGAATCCCAATCGCCAAGGGAACATCGCCCCCAATGAGCATGAGCTCCCCGATCACATTAGGTTCCCTGTGGAGGGTATGACCAATGTCTTAGGGTGGCTTGATGACATAACGTCCCGACTTGAACAACTTGAGGAAAATAGGCCCACCCCAAGGGTGGATGATAGAACGGCACCTCCTCCACGTGAGGGACCAGCCACAGGAGAGCTCAACCATGACCACCCACCCAAGTCGGAAAGGGACTCACCCCCAAGGAGAGATGATAGACCCCCCCCGAGATAATCCGGATGATCACCTTGTAAGGCTTGTGAAAGTTGATGCCCACACCTTTGATGGGTCCCATCATCCGAGTATCTACTTAGATTGGGAGGCGGCTATGGACCAATATTTTGATTGGTACCCCATGACCGAGGATAGGAAAGTTCGGCTTGCCAAAATGCAACTTACCAAGCTAGCCAAGACCCATTGGTTGAACGTTGAGGGATTGAGGATAGTTAGGAGGGAACTTCCCATCACCACATGGGGGGCCATGAAAGAACAACTCAAACTCAAATATGTCTCCCCCTCCTACCATCAAAACCTCTTATATGAGTGGCAAGCCCTAACCCAAGAAGGGAAGACAGTGATGGAGTACATTGAAACTTTGATTACTACCTTCTTAAGTGTGGAGTCTAAGAGGATCCCGCGGTCACACTGTCCCGCTTTAGGAATGTGCTTCAATTCCACATAAAGAAGGAGCTCTTCATGCATCAAGTGACCACCCTAGAGCAAGCCTACCAAATCGCCCGGGATGCCGAGAAATTCTCTCGATATACCCGAATGGTTCCCCTTCGAGGGATGGACCCCAAAGCCTTGGCATATCGGACCAACACCCCATCTCCTCAACGAGGTCTCCTTCCCACCCCCATGGGAACTCCTCCCACCCGGGCAGCCCCTCCTAGTGGCACCCTTTCCCCTCGCCCCACAAGTGGTCCTCTCAACCCCACTCCTAATAGACCCAATCCGAGACCCACCCCCCCCCCTCACACTAGGGTCACCCCCACCCACCAAAGCGGGCAACAATGCTTTAGGTGCCTTGGGTATGGACACTTCGTCAATCAATGCCCCACCAAGGGAGCATCTAGTTTGCTCAATAAGGAGGCTAATATCCTACCTCAAGCTGGGATAGAAGAAGAAGTTGAGATTTTTGAGGCCTCTCCCGATTGGGAGGAGGAGTATGAAACTCACTACAGTGAGACCAATCAAAAACAACCCCCTCCATCCACCGACCCTCATCTTGGAGTGGTTAGGTGCACCCTCACTCAAGCCTAGGAACATGATTAGAGAAGAAGCACCATCTTCCATACCTACATCCAGATAGGGGGCCATGTTAGGAAAGTCATCTTGGATAATGGGAGTAGTGTGAATGTGGTGTCCCCCGACACCGTCAAACTTCTAGGTCTTACCATTTTCCCACACCCGAAACCTTATCGGGTAGCGTAGATCGATGCCACATCCGTACCCGTCAGCACGCGTTGTTGCGTCCCCATCACTTTTCAATCCTACCAGGGTCAAGTTTGGTGTGACATTCTGACAATGGAAGTAGGGAGCATCCTCTTAGGGCGGCCTTGGATCTATGATGTAGATGTCACTTTCCTTGGAAGGACGAACACTTGCATTTTCACCCATGAGGGGAAAAGGATTCAACTCAACCCTTCACCACCCCGCTCCCTCCCCAAGAAGACACCTCCTTCCCTGGAGGGATCCCCTACCCCTTCCTCTATTCGAGGCACCACCCCACCGAGCCCTAGTCCTAGTTTGACCATTGGAACTACTAGGAGCATTCACCTCATCACTAGGCAAGAACTTGAGGAAGAAGTCAACCAAGGAGGACAAGTGTGTGCCATTATCATTTGTCTTGGGGAATCCACCCCAACCGACCCACACCCAATAGAAATCCAACAACTCCTTGAGGACTTCCATGATGTGTTCCCCAATGAGCTCCCGGATAAGCTACCACCCATGAGTGATGTGCAACATGCCATCGACTTTGTGCCCGGAGCTACGTTACCCAATCTCCCTCACTACCTCCTCAACCCCACCGAGCATGCTGAACTTAGGAAGCAAATTGAGGAGCTCATCAAGAAGGGCTTTCTCCGCATTAGCAAGAGCCCATGTGCTGTCCCGACTCTTCTCACACCCAAAAAGGACGGAACTTGGCGCATGTGTGTGGATATTCGGGCCATCAACAAGATCACGGTCAAGTATAGGTTTCCCATCCCTTGGCTAGATGACATGCTAGACATTCTTGCTGGAGCCACCACCTTCTCTAAGATCGATCTCAAAAGTGGCTATCATCAAGTTCACATTAGGCCCAGGGACGAGTGGAAAATCACCTTCAAAATAAAGGACAGTCTCTATGAATGGCTTGTCATGCCCTTTGGCCTTTCCAATGCACCAAGCACCTTCATGCGCCTCATGATCGAGGTCCTCCGGCCCTTCATTGGCATCTTCCTTGTTGTCTCCTTCGACGACATTCTCATATATAGCCAGTCCAAGGAAGCCCACCTCGATCACCTCAAGCAAGTGTGTACCATTCTTAAGAAGGAGAGCCTCTTTGCCAACCCCGGGAAGTGTCACTTCTTGACCAACCAACTAGCCTTCCTAGGATTTATTGTCTCAGCTCAAGAGGTGTCCATGGACCCCGAGAAGGTTCAAGTCATTCTTGAGTGGCCCGAGCCCAAGACCCTCCATGATGTCTGAAGCTTTCATGGGCTAGCCACCTTCTATAGGAGATTCATCCGTGGATTTAGCACTATCACCGCTCCTATCACGGATTGCCTTAAGAAGGGCACCTTTGTATGGACTAGGGCGGCCTCCAAGTCATTCATAGAACTCAAGGAAAAGATGACCCAAGCCCTGGTCCTTTGCCTACCCGACTTCTCTAAAGTCTTCGAGGTCACTTGTGATGCATCTGGGGTAGGGATTGGAGGCATTCTTAGCCAAGAGGGTCATCCAGTAGCCTGTTTTAGTGAGAAACTTTGTAAGGCTAGGACTAGGTAATCCACATATGATAGAGAGCTTTATGCCGTGGTTCAATCCCTTCGGCATTGGAGACACTATCTCCTACCTAAGGAGTTTGTGATCTTCTCGGACCACGAGGCCTTGAAGTACCTCAACACCCAACAAAAGCTCAATGCCCGTCATGCCTGCTGGGTAGAATACATTCAGGCCTATACCTTTATCCTCAAGCATAAGATGGATAGTGAGAATCGCGCCGTCGATGCGTTGAGTAGGCGGATAGCCTTACTTTCCACTATCCGGGTGGAAGTCACGGGGTTTGAGAGAATCAAAGGGGAATATCCAAATTATCCCAACTTTGGGACTCACTACAGCACCCTCTCCACTCAACCCCACAGGGAACATGAGGGATTCATACTCCAAGAGGGGTATCTTTTCAAGGGAGCTAGGCTATGCATACCTCGGACTTCACTTCAGGACTTCTTAGTTTGGGAGTTACACAGTGGTGGCCTAGCTGGACACTTTGGGGTCCAAAAGACCATAGAGCAAGTTGAGAGGCAATTCCATTGGCCCAGTCTCGAGAAGGATGTGACCAACATTGTGGGACCATGTCGCATTTGTGCCTCGGCCAAGCAAGTGAGGTAAAACACTGGGCTTTACACACCCCTTCCCATCCCGGACTGACCTTGGGAGGACTTGAGCATGGATTTTATCCTTGGCCTACCTAGGACCTTGCGCAAACATGATTCCATCTTTGTAGTTGTTGACATGTTCTCTAAGATGGCCCACTTTATCTCATGTTCCAAAACTTCGGATGCTTCTAGGGTCGCCCGTTTATTCTTTGATGAGGTGGTCCGACTCCATGGACTATCCAAGACCATTATGTCCGACCGGGATGTGAAATTCACCAGTTACTTTTGGAAAACTCTCTGGCATCTAATGGGAACCCTCCTCAAATTCTCCACTGCTTATCACCCTCAAACCGATGGCCAAACTGAGGTCGTCAACCAAAGTCTTGGGAACTTGCTCCGTTGCCTTGTCGGGGACCACCCCGGGAATTGGGATCTCCTCTTACCTCAAGCCGAGTTTGCCTACAATGATTCCGTCAATAGGTCCATAGGCAAGAGTCCATTTGAGGTTGTGCATGGTTATAGGCCCAAAAAGCCATCGGATCTCATTCCCCTCCCCCCACATGCTAGAGTGTCAGTCTCAGCTGAGTCCTTTGCACAGCATATCAAAGAGTTGCATGATGACAACCGCAAGCATATAGGGAAAAGCAACGAGGCTTACAAAAGGTAGGCAGATGCTCGACGGTGCCACTGCTAGTTTCAAGAGGGAGACTCAGTGATGGTGAGGACGGAGGGGCTCCTTCCGGGGCCCGCCTCCAAGTTGAGGGCACGGGGTTCGGGACCCTTTTGAGTTCTAAGATGAGTAGGTAGTAACGCTTATGAGTTGGACCTACCTGAGAGTTTTGGGGTACACCCTACGTTCAACGTGGCGGACCTGGTACCCTACAAGGGCCCTGCGGTGGGACCCGGTGAGGAGCTTGAGCCTTTACCTGCCCTTGAGAGAGACACCCACGGTGCGACTCCACCTACTAGCTTGAGAGGCCGACGTGAGCAGGTGGAGGCGATACTGGATGAGCAAAGTACCATTACCAGGAGCATGGTATACCAGCGCTACCTCGTGAGGTGGAAGAACCGTTCCCCGACGGAGGATACTTGGGTGACTCGGGAGCACCTGGTGTGCCTTGACCCGGACATTTTGGAGCACTACCACAGCCAGGCGGACCCATACTCGACGGGGTCGAGTTCTCCACACACTGGGAAATTTGATGAGGACATCTCACACCACTCTCTCTGGCTCGGGTCGCCTGCTCCACTGTGAGGTGGATCAACTATGATTCTCACATGTTATCTCTTTTATTGGGTCTTATATCATGTAATTTTTTGCTTTAATTGAGTCATGTGTGTATCCTCTTTCTTTATTTAAGTCAGTCCATTAGGGTATTGGGCCATTATGTTAGCTAATTGGGCCAAACTAGTGGGCTAGGCCCATGGGCACCCATAGGACAGTCTTGGTCTATTGTCTATTTGTGAAGGGCCTTTTGGTCATTGGGAAAAAAGTGGGAGCCTATAAATAGGGCTCATCCCACCTCATTTGTAACACCTTTGGCAAAATTTGAAAGAAAGACACCCTTGGCTATCTTCTTTCCTCCACTCTTATCTCTCTCCCTCTCTCCCTCTCCCTCAAGAAGGGGGGTGCGACCCAAATCTCTCTCCTCCCCTCCCCTCCACCTCACATTTCCCCTCTCTCTCCTCCACCTCATTAGGAATCTTCTTCTCACCCCATTATTCAAACCTCTAGCTCTAGGTAGACAACTAGCTCCCAAGTTGGACTTGTCCACCCCCTCCAATCACCTTCCCCCACCCAACTTAGACTTCCACACCTTCCCCATCACATCCCACCCACATTTTAGACTTTCTTTCCTCTCCCATCACATCCCTCCATAAATTTTCCTAGATTCCCTCAACTACTCCACCACCCCCTTTTTGGACTTGCCTCCCCACCCCCAATTTCGTAGCTCCCTCCCACCCCTTGGTAGAACAAGCCCCAACACCCCATTTTCCCCTTCACACAGCTTGGTTTGCCCCCTCCCAGCTAGGGACCTCCCCAGCCTCTTTCCACCCCATTTCCCCTTCTCATTTCCCCCATTAGCACCTCCCATCCCCACCCACCACCCTGCCCACCACTACAACAGCATAGGACGCCACTTGCAGCGTAGATCCTACCTCACCTGGGCAGATCCAGGCAAACACCTCAACAGCAAAGTGATTCTTCTCTAAGCTAGCTTTCTAACGAGGGCTCTCTCGCCTTCATCCGATGTCCGTGCTGACCAGGAGGATGATTCTCGCCGGCCTGCGCAACTGAGATCAGATAGAACACCTAAAGCCAGTTGCAGATGCTACCATGGTCGCTCCTCTGAGTTTCCCGGTAAGCCCTTTGGCCGAGGGGATCCTCCCCTAGTCCTCTTTCAGCTCCAAGAAGAAGGTGGTCATTCGGATTCCGAAGCACCCCATTCCGCCTTTTTTCCCCACCGTGCGCCGGCTGTCCCTGCCTGGACCAGGTTGGACCCCTCACTGCTTCCCGGACCACTGCGCTCTCCTCTGACCTCAGAAAGGATCCCCGTCAGTTCCTGTGCGTCTCCAGCGTGTCAACGATCACGTCGTACCAATCTCGTCTCCATCAAAGTTCGGGGCCGCCCGTGGAACTCTGTACAACAGCTCACTGCTGTTCTGATCCAGACCATAATTGTCCGGACTGACCCCGATCCCGAAGTTGCAGCAGCCCCAATCGGAGCCCGAACAGTACTAAATTCCTGCTGGGGATTCCTTGGCCTCCCAGCGACCTTTCAGTGCTAGCCCCGCCATCAGCAGAGGTTGGAGGAGCTCGTGGCGCTATCTTCTTCAGCCTGTTGTCCTTGCCAAGCCTACGCGGACAGATTCGGGTTTTGTCGATTCCCCGCCTCACGCTTGGCCGGCTGAAGGCCCCTCTCTGCGTGGTGGTAGTTTTGGTTGTAAGATTAACTTCCCCACCCCACGATCCCCCTCCTGCGTGAGGTGTAGTGTTGTACGTTTCCCAATTTCGGGTTAGAGCGACACCGACGCAGCGTGCGGACGCGTACCCACGCTTCCCCACTCGCCCACGTCTTCGGTCAGGATCGGTGTCTTCACACCGATCAGGTGAACGCCTAGTTCTTCCCTTACTGGATGAGTTTTACTTGTTTAGTATCGCTTCTGAATGCCCGTTGGACGGTGAGGTGAGTGCCCGCTCTATATTCGTCTTATTGTGTGCCCACCGCGGAGTGAGACACAAGAGCTTCCCCACACTCGCGTCCACGGCGTACCGGCCGCCCACAAGTTGGGAATCTCAGCCCCTTTGGGGGTACATCCCAAGCAACGCCAAGTCCCTGGAATGATTGGGTCCCACCCCAGATCCTCATCACCATCCCCCAGTTGCCGTTGGGAGATAGTGTGCGCCGCGCAAGTGAGCCGTCTATGCGAGTCCGAGGTTCGACCTTGTATGCTTGCAAGTTTAAATCCAAGGTCTTCAGGGTCACCCTCACCATCTCTGGCGGTGTCACATCATAACTATGGTTAGAGTTAACTAGATATAAAAAAACATGAAAATATCGATAGTTATCTTTATTAGAATATGAGTTATTTTAAAAAAAGTCATCATAAATTCTTAAAATAAAAATAGCACGTCAAATAGGGATATATAAACGAATAACCTAATTTTAAGATGAAAATGCAAAGAGAAATGTCTTCTTCCTCCCCTCTCCTGAACCTTAATGGACAGCAACAACGGCCTAATATGCGCCCCTCTCCCCACTCCCCACTCCCCCCCGGCACCGATTGTCATCCAGTATTTCCATCTCCCCCCCAGTCGAGCGTCGCTGCTGTCGCTCCATGTTTCCCCTCATAGCCGAGCGCCGACATCGTCGTTCCATCTCCCCCTAATAGATGAGCGCCACCACTGTCGTTCCATCTCCCCCCCACTTAGAGTCGATAACCACCGCTGTGACAACCCGAGAATCCGATTACCAGGAGAGACCCGATAACCCGAGACTCGAATCGCCGCCCACGAGCCGGGAGGGCTCGGAAGGGCTAAAAGGAGTGTGGAGGCACAAAGAAATAGGAAATAAAGCAGGACAATACAACAATTAACAGAAATAAATAAACAACTACAGGTACAATAGAGTCCAGTCCAACAAGAAGTACAGTCTAAAGTAGTAAAAACGTACCACATGCCGAGTGAACACTCGGCCCGGCGAGCTGGCAACTAAGAACCTCCGAACAGCACCCTCGAACCCCGAGGAAGAACCGCCACACCTGAAAGGCAGGGAGTGAGTCTCCAAAACAGAGACTCAGCAGGGATCCCGCGGAAGCCCACCAAGAACCAACGGTGGCACAGAAAGTTGTAACTACGGGAGCAACAGTAACAGCAGGAACAGTAAACTCGGTGGCCAATCGAAACACGGCACTACAGCTACTCCTACTGTACCAGAAAGCACACCTCGATCTTACAGTCGAGGCTACCGAACCACACTAGTACCACCTACCGAAGTAAAAACCGACGAAAATCGCGCCGCAGAGGCCTGTCTCCAATGACACAGCCAACCTGGACATGCTGTCCAAGGTGCAACCCCGACCACCTGGTCACGGGTACCGCACAGCAAGACGCAGCCTCGGTAAAGCTACTAGCACTAGTCTCACGGCACGAAAACCGACACACGCGCCACCGCGAGACCACCAAAACTCAACGGTCAACACGACTAAACCCGAAGGTCAAAGTCATAGAGACTGACAGTCTGTCACTCCCCACTCGATAGGAGTACCTCCCACTAGAAGCACAGTCGGTAGCGTCCCCTGACGTCTTACACCGCATCGCAGGTGAACTGCCTGACGTGGTAGCTCCCACCAAAGGCACGAACACCGCACAAGTAACCACAAACGAGTGACTAGCTAGGGTCACGCCCGTCGACGTGGGTCCAATCGCCCCCAACAACGTGTGCACACACAGACCGCGCATCCCTGGTCTGGCCCTCTGACCGGTTTTCCCCTCAGCCGGACTCTGACTGCAAGACGTGGGGCCCGATGGAAACCGGTCCACAAACCGTCTCTAAGGGTAGCCTCTCCACCACTCCCTGGTGGGACCACACGCGTGTAAGCAGGCTACGACTAGTGGAGGGTCACTGAAGGGGTAGACTCTCAAGTCAACGGAAAACAACATCCGAATCCGACGACGTACGGGGACCATCCCACGTACTGGCACCATCGCACGGTGACCATAGTCGGAGAAGGAACAAGACTCGCAGCCCACGGCCACACACGTACTCTACGCGAGAGTCGAAAAAACCCAAGTGACGCTAAGCCACTGGACTCTGGACAGTCCTCTAGATGCACTACAGCCAACGGTCCTTGAGTCAGAAGACTCGAGGTCAAGACCGTCGCACGCAACAGCACAAGGCCGTCAATCTAGTCCAATCTCTAGGTCTAAAACCACGGTAGCACGAGTACAGAGGTAGCTCACGAACCGTCGAGACCATTCCCTCGGGAAGGGAGCTCACGGGACTAATGCCACACACACGGCCCATGCGGAAAGCACAGAAGCATGATTCCCAAGGCAACTCGCACACCGCCAAGCTGCAGCCCAACTCAAGGAGAAGATGGAAGCCTCCAGCCCCAGACTGGACAACTGGGCACGCAGCCCAAGGCCTCACACAGGACCCACTCGGGAATCGCTTTTCGGAGAAACCGACGACACACGGGGACTCTCACCCCACGCACGCTAACACACGGTGACACGAGTCGAGAACACGGCAACCTGGGACCTCACCGTACCATGACGCCTGGCCCCGACGAAGTGCGCAGCATCCGTCAGGCCACGGGTCGGCACGTGGATCGAGACCTACACACCCGGGACTCGAACCGGTCAAAATAGAAACGCCGGCTAGACCATCCCCTTGGGAGGTCCACTCTGGGCCGCTCAGGGATGTACGGCCAGGAAGGGGCCGCACCAGGGGATAAACGACCAACAGCAGGCCGTTCTTCTCCTGGCTCAAACGAGACACAAGCGGCTGGTCTCCAGCCGCACCAAGGTCGAACGGCTGACCCTCAGCCGCAACTGGGGGATGAACGGTCCAACACGGTCGTTCGTCCTCCAAACGGGGAACACATGTGCGGCTAGCCCCTAGCCACGCGGGGGAACGGGTGGCTAGGACCTCACCGCACAAGGGTTGGGCGGTCAACCTCTGGCTACACAATAGCCCACGGCACCCGGGGATGTATGGCCTGCTCCTATCCGTACAAAGGGTTATGCGGCCAGACCCTGGCCGCACAGCCCAGCAACAGTCAAAAACGGAGGGAAAAGACGGCTCAACCCTGGCCGCACCTGGGTTATGCGGTCGCACGATAGACCGCATAACCCTCACTACGCGACAAGCCGAACGCTGTGCGCCGAGCAGATGAACGGTCAAGACGGGGCCGCCCAGGGGGATGGACGGGCCCTGGTTCGACCACCCAACCATCACGGCGAGCAAACCGTGGGGTTGGCCCAACGGTGGCCTCCCCACGCCCCATTCGTGCCGAAATGAAGGGGAAACGACGGTAAACCCCCTAGCAATCATCTAGACTCCGACCGGGGTCAAAATGACGCATGGATCGCAAGAAACGGACGATTCTACCACGGTCGCCCAAGAAGGGTGTCACGACCTCCCGGAGCCCTACCGACCAAACGGGACCACCAATCGAGGCGAGATCGGTGACTATGGAACGCCCTCGTCGCAGGGAGTCTATTGACAGTAACCGATCCGAAAACCATCGCCATTTCCGGACGAACCCTACAAACTCCACAAAAACATGATTTCGCTAAACGTGCCCAAACGCCCTCATTTCTGTGCCGAACAACGTGCAATGGTAGGGAAAATGAGCAGAACGCAACAGTGTTCCGTCACCCTACCTCCACCGAAGAAACCGCGCGCCAAAGTGACTAATCCACCCCGAAAACCGCCCGGAACGCGAACGACGCCATCGTCTCAGAATCCACCGAGGGATCACGCCCGCAACCGCCTCGATCCTCGTCCATTCTCGCCCGCGTCCTCGCCCGCGCCGCCTCCACCTCACCCCGCCTCACTCCGTCGGCCGCCGGAGAAGAGAGGGAAGGAGAGCGTGAGAGAAGAGAGAGAGGAGTGAGTGAGAAATGAGAGGGAAGAGAGAGAAAGGTATATAGGAAAATCCAGAAATTCTGAAAAATACCGAAAAATAGAAAATCACGTTTCCGCGATCCTCGGAACGCACCGATCATAACGGTACCACTCGCGCCCAGGTGAACGGCCCGGTTCACCCGCAACGAGGTTCCGAAGGAATTACCGAAACACACACCGGGAATCGGAAAACACATGCGGAAAAGCCGCGGAACGCTTCCGGGCCTTTGAAACAACTCCGGATCGCGCTGATCCGAACACGAAAGATGTCCGAAACAAAATTTTGGACACAACAGAGTCAGACACTCTGAGAATCCAGATCCGGGACCCACGAACAAGGATCCGAAAAATTTGGGGCATTACAGCCCTCTCCCCTTAAAAGAATTTTGTCCACGAAATTCAGGACAAGCACAGGAACAGGGGAAGAACGCTGTAACCCACTGACGACGCCGTCAGAACCCCAGCACAGAAAACCATGATTCACACGAAAGCTCCAGACCTGAGGGACACAGCCAGACTACAAATACGAACAACGCCTCGCTCTACGCGTCGAGCACATCGGCCAACAGAGCAGGCACTCACAAAGGACACAGTCTAGCGTCACCTCAGACACCACAAAAAACCAAATCACGACACCGCTGCTACCATCTCGCTCACCGAGGAGACACGACCCTCGTGTGAGAGACATCCACCAATGCAACCCATGGTCGGCAGATGACCTAGATGCCAGTTTCGCAAACCCGCCGACTATCTCACGCCCGACACAAAGGAACAGCCAAAACTGAGCTCCCACCAGCTCACGCAGCCATCTCAACAGACTACAACCAGAATAACGGCTCAGCGCCAAGAAACACCCAACATGATGCGGGACGGACACGGGAGACGACACTATTAGGTGCCACCCTCGGACTCTAGATGAAGACGCGACCAGCAGCCCACACCAGGGAGACACTAAGCCCGACACTACGAGCTCCTAGTGGCAAAACGTCGCTAACAGAAGTGGAAGCTCACTCGTCGTCCCAAGCGAGGGAAAGTGCGGACCGTGCGCGGTTAAGGAACCGGCGGAGGTCAAGGGTAGTCTGACTCAACTTCCGGACTCGGATCGAGTCACGGGACGGGTCACTCTCACTCTCACAACGGTGACATGGACACACGGGCTAGTACCTACACTCTCGGCAGCGGCCTAAGACCGTATACTAGCTAAGCAATGTAATGCCAAGGAGTTAAGACCTTTACCTCCACGCACCCGGCGTGGCGAAGACAACCCCGGCCGAATCACGGACTCCCGGTTAAATAATATCACAGCAATACACTAAGTCGACCCACTCCACGCAGGGAGGTAAAAGGTCACATGTGGGGTCTGGGAATCACGCAACTCGGGTTGACGGGCAGCATCTTGATGTCGCCCGGCGGTGCCGAACTCCGCGTTTTCGTGCTTTCCGAACAGCGGCTTCTACGGGCCCGCAGGGCCCACGGACGGCGCTGTCCTCCGGATCTGCGGGGGTGGGACCCACTGTGATGGGGGCCCCTGGTGGCGCGCCTCCACGGATGGCGGTCGGCCGGGAACACCGATCGGGGGTCGATCGGCCCCGATTCCCAATTGATGAACTAGCTGTCCACGGATTTTGGTTGCTGTCTTCCGGCGCGCGCTCCGGCGAAAACGGCCGCTGCGAGCAATCCCGACATCGGATCGGGACACATGAGCTATCGTTGGAAAGCTCTCTTCAAATGCTTTGATCTAGACCCAGAGAGATCTGCTGGATCTGGTCGGATCAGAACTTTATTGAATTTACAAGTCCCTGTTGTACAGTAACTGAAATCTCAGATCTGCAGGGTACTTGTCTGAGAACCACCATTGACCTCCTAGTAAACCTCCGATTCAGCTCTTGAGCTCTTCTTAGGAATTGTAGGGAATCAAACCACGGAATTGAGACTATTTTTAGAATTTGATTTAGAGGTGGTGGTGATTTACTATGATTTTTGGGGTGACTGGTGGTCGGATCTGGGAACAGGAGGATAGAACTGTAGATGGGACTGAGAACGATTTTTAGAAAATATGAGATGGGTGAATGAAAAATTAAGAAAAATTGTGGATGAAGGGGTGGATGAATGGAACCCCCAGTAAAATTGGGCGAACCAACAAAACTCAAAAGACCTAAGACATGAAACTCAGGGCGGGGATGAATCTGGACAGAACTCTGGCAGAACCGAAATGGAAGAGTGGACGAAAATCAGAAAATATGAAACGAGATCGGAATGGCAAACTAAAATTTTTGGGATGTCCTTGACACCTCTGAAATATCCACTAAAATCCCCAGATCTATATGAGCTCGGGGCTGAGACATGAAATTCGTGGAAGCTTCTGTGGTACTGCGCGGGCAGAACTCCGTTGATGGCGATGACGGTGCGGTGGCGGCTCGTAGCGGCGGCGGCGATCGTCGGAACCGATACACGAGGCGTCACACCTCAGAATGGAAGCCTTCACAGCTTCAAGGGGGAGAGGGAGGAGAGAGGAGGGGGGCGCACCAGCCCTTACTCTTGAATTTGTTTGAATCAAATGGCATTAATTCATGAAAATGGGAAAATACAAGCATATATAGGTCACCCATCTAATCCATCCTCCACCGTTGGATCTAGGGGTTAGGGATGGATGGCTAGGATGAAGTTTGATCAACATACAACAAAAATATTAAACAAAAAGGGAGGGGGGCGTACCTTGACCAAGGGGGGGACATGGTAGGTGGGTTTGGTTGGAATTGTTGACCATTTTGGTCCCTTGTCCCCCATGTGGACAATTGACTAGTCCAAGGCTTCTAGATGTCCACCTTGGATTTTGACCAACCCCACAAGGCTGATATGGACCAATGGGAGGGGGCCTGGGAGTCCCGTGGGGCCCAGGGGTCCCATTTTACAAATAAGCCCCTCGTACACTCATAATTGCAAACTGTATAAAATGAAATAAACACACCTTACACACAAATAAAGTCTAATTAAATATGAAAAATGGGGAGACTCAAGGCGACGTCTCCAGGCTGTCTCCGAGCCAGACGGACGCTGAGGTGGCTCGAGTCGTGCTCCGTGTGCGGTACCGGTGGCTCGGCGTGTCGCGCCGCTCAACTGCTCGGGTGTCCGCACCAATTCTCCCCGGGTGGGAGAAACTCGACCCTGTCGAGTAAGGGTCTGCATCGCTCATGTATCGCTCCAGAAGGTCCGGATCGATCCGCTGCAACTCGCCATGTGTGATCCTTGTGATCTCAGTAGCGGGCCGTCCTCTCCATCGCACTAGGTAGCGCGGGTAAGATCCACTCCTGGTAACTGTCACTTGCTCGTCCAGTATACGATCTATATGCTCACACTGCCGTGAAAAAGGGGCTGGAGGTGGAAGTGGACACTCAGGTGTGGGATCACTCTCAAGGGGAGGAGATGGCTCAAAAGGCTCACTAGGGATCACCGCTGGGTCCTTATATGCAACAAGATCCGATACATTGAAGGTAGAGCTTATACCATATTCCTCGGGGTAGGTCCACAACATACGTATTGGATCCAACGCGTTTCAACACTCTAAAGGGACCGGCTCCGTGAGCTTGCAACTTCTTAACGGTTCCAGAGGGAAACCGTTCAGGTCTTACCCTGATCATGACATATTCACCCTCTTGGAACTCTCGGTGGTGTCGATGGGCATCGGTGTGCTCTTTGTAACGTGCATTGCTGGCCTCACTCATGCAGACTCCTAACATGCCTAGCACTAGACTCGGCAGACTCACTATGCAATCCTAAAATGCTTAGCAAAATAAAAAAAAAACACACGGATGCACACACAACCCTAAACAACCCTACAGTTAGTCCGACCCGATCATATGCAAGGTGGTCCAGGACATCCGAATGTGTGCCATGCATACCCTAGGTGTGATCGAGGGTCGATACAATCATAAGACGGTCCTTTGGATTTGGGAGGTTTGGGTGGGACTGGAGGGTAGGGTGTCTCTCGCCCGTGAACGGACTCGGTAGGTGCCGATGGCCCGGTCCATGGGGGAGGGGTATAATGGTGACCTCTTTTAAAGAAGTGGAATGGAGATTGTGGACCAAGGGGACCACTAAGAAAGGGATCGAAGGGATCAAAGAATGTGTGACCCCTCGATATGGATTCCCTCATCTCAAGATCCCATGTGTGGAAGTCTAGAAGGTGTTGTTGATCTCCTTCATCCTTGAAGGGAGATGAGATGGTGGGGGTATGATGATGGACTCTCTCAAAAGGGTGGAGTAAATATGGTGGGTCACGGGGTCCACAAGAGAATGGGTCGAAGGGATCAAAGAAGGTATGACCCCTCGGACTAGGCTTCCACAAATCGCTGTCCCACATTTGGAAATCTTGGAGGTGTAAATGATCACCTTCATTCATTGTGAGAGGTGGGACGACAGTCATAGGTAGAAAGTAAGATTCCTCCCTTGGGTAAAAGGAAATGAAGTCGGACTCGACCAGCGTAGGGAGGAGTAGAAGAACCTCCGTGGTAACATGACCTACGGTGTACACGGAGGTGATGGACCCTAAAGCGGGATGAGTGAAACTACGACCTGTGGGTCGGTCGAAGCCTGGAGCCAACAAGTGCGTAAATGTCCACTGCCGGTCTAACCCTTTAAGAAGGTCATCCAATGTATCCACATAGTGACTAGACCGGAAAGTGGTATGAAATGAATTGATTGGCACCAGAGGTAGGATAGGGTCCATAGATGGGAAGGGAAGTGGGACCAAGCCCTTCTTGAGCCAGCTAAGAAGCGGCTCGGCTATGACAAGCATACCCGTTAGAAACACGGGTGGCTTGGGCTGAGGTGGCTTAGAATAAAGACCGGAGAGTGGGGCTTCTCCAACCCTTTTGTCCCTTATGGCTAGAGATGTCCGAGTGGGACATTGTCCGGCGTAGTGGCCAAACCCCTGGCAGCGGTAACACTGTTGTCGTGACCCACTACGCTCCCTGATAAGTGGGTCCCTACCCTTATCCTCCTGACGGACAGGGGGTGTAGGCAATGGGGCTCTCGTGGGTGGGAGAAGAGGATCCACTATGATGGGGAGAGGGCTTGGGGACTCCGTTGATGGGGCCGGGTTAAGACTACCGGCGATGACCTCCTTAGGCTCGGGTTGGAGTACATCACTAGGAGTACGTGTCCTATCCACCCCATCCAACCGGTCCAAAATCATTTGCATAAGTTCGGCAACGGAGTGGGTTGGAATAGGGATATCATGGTGGACTCGCCCGTAGTCAACCCTCCTAGGATTGGGTCTTGGCTCATCTACGTGTGGGACTCTTTGCCTCCGACTAGAACCCACTTGGTTGGAAGTGATTGGGTGGGGCCGGTTGGAGGTGACCGGTTGGGGCACGTAGACCTTCCTAAGCTCTCTCTTCATGTCCCACCATGACTCGATGGGCCATTGCCCCCTAACCTCTCTCATTCTTTCGATGTAATCCCACTTTTCGGCAGCCTCATGAAGAAGCCGCTCTTTGGCGAAAGAGAATTGCATTGCCTCGGACATGGTATAACAATCAAAGTATGTGTCCATGGTGGCCTCCCACTTGAGGTAGTCGCCCGGGCCATTGGAGCCATAAAAATCCGAGGCTTCAGGCCTACGGAAGTGGAGTGGGTGGTTGCCAAGCCCATGGGTGGACCAATGGCCATATTGCCCGGGTGATTTGGAATCCATGGGAAATTGGGGGGGGGGACTACATGTTGGACATGCCGACAGTTGGACACGACACTAGACCGGCTATGCAAGGTTGGAATGCACTAACTAATGCAAACACCGACTAATGCACCTAGACCTAAACCAATATCCGGTACGTGGCGGAGTTAATCGATCCGAAGATCACTCTCGCAAGTGTGCGGTCTTCCCGATAGGCGTAACCTAACTTTCGGACAACACCTTTTGATATACCGGGTTATCGGGATGAAATGCAATTTTAAAACACTCTTTTTTTTGTTTAGAAAATGATGATGATCCTAGACTCGACTTAGACCATGATGCATGCAAGACTTATGCAATGACTACCCTAGACTCGACTCGCTCTGATACCAAACTGATGCGGGACGGACATGGGAGATGACACTATTAGGTGCCACCCTCGGACTCTAGATGAAGACGCGACCAGTAGCACACACCAGGGAGACACTAAGCCCGACACTACGAGCTCCTAGTGGCAAAACGTCGCTAACAGAAGTGGAAGCTCACTCGTCGTCCCAAGCGAGGGAAAGCGCGGACCGTGCGCGGTTAAGGAACCAGCGGAGGTCAAGGGTAGTCCGACTCAACTTCCGGACTCGGATCGAGTCACGGGACGGGTCACTCACACTCTCACAGCGGTGACATGGACACACTGGCTAGTACCTACACTCTCGGCAGCGGCCTAAGACCGTATACTAGCTAAGCAATGTAATGCCAAGGAGTTAAGACCTTTACCTCCACGCACCCGGCGTGGCGAAGACAACCCCGGTCGAATCACGGACTCCCGGTTAAACAATATCTAAGTCGACCCACTCCACGCAGGGAGGTAAAAGGTCACATGTGGGGTCCGGGAATCACGCAACTCGGGTTGACGGGCAGCATCTTGATGTCGCCCAGCGGTGCCGAACTCCGCGTTTTCGTGCTTTCCGAACGGCGGCTTCTACGGGCCCGCGGGGCCCACGGACGGCACTGTCCTCCGGATCTACGGGGGTGGGACCCACTGTGATGGGGGCCCCTGGTGGCGCGCCTCCACGGACGGCGGTCGGCCGGGAACACCGATCGGGGGTCGATCGGCCCCGATTCCCAATTGATGAACTAGCTGTCCACGGATTTTGGTTGCTGTCTTCCGGCGTGCGCTCCGGCGAAAACGGCCGTTGCGAGCAATCCCGACGTCGGATCGGGACGCATGAGATATCGTTGGAAAGCTCTCTTCAAATGCTTCGATCTAGACCTAGAGAGATCTACTGGATCTGGTCGGATCAGAACTTTATTAAATTTACAAGTCCCTGTTGTACAGTAACCGAAATCTCAGATCTGCAGGGTACTTGTCTGAGAACCACCATTGACCGCCTAGTAAACCTCCGATTCAGCTCTTGAGCTCTTCTTAGGAATTGTAGGGAATCAAACAACGGAATTGGAACTATTTTTAGAATTTGATTTGGAGGTGATGGTGATTTACTATGATTTTTGGGGTGACTGGTGGTCGGATCTGGGAACAGGAGGACAGAACTGTAGATGGGACTGAGAACGATTTTTAGAAAATATGAGATGGGTGAATGAAAAATTAAGAAAAATTTTGGATGAAGGGGTGGATGAATGGAACCCCCAGTAAATTTGGGCAAACCAACAAAACTCAAAAAGTGGACCTAAGACATGAAACTCAGGGCGGGGATGAATCTAGACAGAACTCTGGCAGAACCGAAATGGAAGAGTGGAAGAAAATCAGAAAATATGAAACGAGATCGGAATGGCAAACTAAAATTTTTGGGATGTCCTTGACACCTCTGAAATATCCACTAAAATCCCCAGATCTATCTGAGCTCAGGGCTGAGACATGAAATTCGTGGAAGCTTCTGTGGTACTGCGCGGGCAGAACTCCGTTGATGGCGATGACGGTGCGGTGGCGGCTCGTAGCGGCGGCGGCGATCGTCGAAACCGATACACGAGGCGTCACACCTCAGAATGGAAGCCTTCACAGCTTCAAGGGGGAGAGGGAGGAGAGAGGAGGGGGGCGCACCAGCCCTTACTCTTGAATTTGTTTGAATCAAATGGCATTAATTCATGAAAATGGGAAAATATAAGCATATATAGGTCACCCATCTAATCCATCCTCCACCGTTGGATCTAGGGGTTAGGGATGGATGGCTAGGATGAAGTTTGATCAACATACAACAAAAATATTAAACAAAAGGGGAGGGGGGCGCACCTTGACCAAGGGGGGGACATGGTAGGTGGGTTTGGTTGGAATTGTTGACCATTTTGGTCCCTTGTCCCCCATGTGGACAATTGACTAGTCCAAGGCTTCTAGATGTCCACCTTAGATTTTGACCAACCCCACAAGGCTGATATGGACCAATGGGAGGGGGCCTGGGGGTCCCGTGGGGCCCAGGGGTCCCATTTTACAAATAAGCCCCTCGTACACTCATAATTGCAAACCGTATAAAATGAAATAAACACACCTTACACACAAATAAAGTCTAATTAAATATGAAAAATGGGGAGACTCAAGGCGACGTCTCCAGGCTGTCTCCGAGCCAGACGGAAGCTGAGGTGGCTCGAGTCGTGCTTCGTGTGTGGTACCGGTGGCTCGGCGTGTCGCGCCGCTCAACTGCTCGGGTGTCCGCACCACAACACATGGCAAGCTGAAAGCCAGACATAACACTGTGCCAACTCTGTCAGAGGATAAACTTCGACAAAGTCCAGATCCCGTCCGGAAAGGCACATCTCAAAAACGACCACCAAAGGTCTCGCTGGCACACGGCTCTCGGCACGCTTGAGCCCCAACAACCAGCATTCTCTGTCTGTGAAAGACCACGCGCCGATGATCACCAACGGCTCGCTCAGGTTCTTCCTTCTTTCCTGGTCCTCCACCGGAACCAAAGGAAACATTCCAAACCTCGGCAAGCCATCCGTCGACTCCCACACAGACCGATGCCACATCTCGAACCACACTCCCCTCGGACACCGCCTCCGAACTCGATCATCGCACCAACTCGACCTTCTCAGGGGAGCACGATGAAACCGAATGACAGATCCTGGCGTCTTCAGTCATCACATCACTCGACTCAGACTTATAGGGGAACCATCCCATGCTAGTCACCAAACCAGGTATAACCATTGAGACACCAACGTCCCGTCAAGGACCACCAAACCGACGCCAACTACACGAAAAGGCCTCCACCCACAGGCGTCACTCTTCCGTCTGGTCTCATCAAATTACTCAACTTCCGTCAGGCGACGTCCTCAACAACCCTATCTGGGCCCAACACCGACGCCTGACACGGCTTCCACCACAAGAACAGGGTACTCATGCGGCGCACTAGCCAGCACATTCCCCAACACTCCATCCTGCCGGTGCCAAGAACCACAATACCTCGGGCAACGGCACAGCAACAACACGTTTCCCACAAAGGAACCAATTCTCCAATGCTCAACGCAAACTCAGGAATCCACCCGTAGCAACCAACGCTACGATCCTGAACCAGTGGGTCACAAGCCCACCACGCTTCCGCTGCGCACTCTGATCCGCGCGCACAACCACAAATTCTCGGAAACACCACCCAACCGTCACTCGTCCTTCCGAAAAAGTGCCAACACCCTCACACGACAAGGGAATGGGCACAACTTCTTACAGGCAACCACCTTGCCAAGACGAGGAGCACGTCTCGCACGGACTTCATGGCACACAAGGCCAACCAATCCGAACACACAATGCAAGACAACGAACCTTAGCCCAACACAATCTCTCCAACCAAAGGGGAGACCAACGCACTTCCGACCAACGGAAGAACTCCACGCTCGACCTGACCTCGAACCTCGCGCACGCTGGAAACGGCACCATCCAACACCAAGGAAAACCATCGCTTCCATCAGGTCATCGCCTCCGACACACTCGGTGAGTGTCACGTCGGACCATGAGCATAACATCTTTCGATGCACCACTGCTGCAATTCCTCAAACTACAGCACACCACGCCAAGAGCCGCAACACGAGCCATAACCGACAACCGCCGACGCTCATTCTCGAGTCCCGAACTCGCAGTGGAGCCTTCACATCTCAAGCCAACTTCAGGGCAAACACAACCCAATCGCACACAAGAGCACATGAGCAAGACTTACTGGGACACCACAGCCCGATCCTGTCTCAAAATCCACAAAACAATCAGGACCGACACATCATTTCTGACGCCATAGAGCACGACAAGGACATCAGGCTCGACGAAACATCAGCTCACCGAGAAGATCCTCCGCTCACCCGAGCACACTTCTCGATCAGAACACCTCAGGAGCTGGACAAACCTCAAGATGGAGTGGCCAAAAACTGACAGTAGCTCCCTCGAAGCACGCTCACGGCCACTTAACCACGGACAATCCTCTCCAGCCACCTGACCTCGCGGTAAATACCTCGAACACAGCACCACAGCAACGCACCTGGCGGCAACCTCTGCCCAACGCAGCACAACTGGGGTCACCACCGATGAGGGAGAAAGCCCTCGACCTCGATCCTCAGACCCCACGCCGGCACAAAAGCCGCGAACAACAACCACTTTCACAGCACCACGCAGCGCACTCAAGCTCTCAAGTGAGAAACAAGGCGGAAAAATAAGCACAAAACCCTATGCCAGCTGCCGACTGTACTGGACCTTATGGACTCTGATCGCTGTAATATCTCGAATTCCTATATACGTCCACAACCTCCGCTCTGATACCAACTGTGACAACCCGAGAATCTGATTACCAGGAGAGACCCGATAACCCGAGACTCGAACCGCCGCCCACAAGCCGGGAGGGCTCAGAAGGGATAAAAGGAGTGTGGAGGCACAAAGAAATAGGAAATAAAGCAGGACAATACAACAATTAACAGAAATAAATAAACAACTACAGGTACAACAGAGTCCAGTCCAACAAGAAGTGCAGTCTAAAGCAGTAAAAACGTACCACATGTCGAGTGAACACTCGGCCCGGCGAGCTGGCAACTAAGAACCTCCGAACAGCACCCTCGAACCCCGAGGAAGAACCGTAACACCTGAAAGGTAGGGAGTGAGTCTCCAAAACAGAGACTCAGTAGGGATCTCGCGGAACCCCACCAAGAACCAACGGCGGCACAGAAAGCTGTAACTACGGGAGCAACAGTAACAGCAGGAACAGTAAACCCGGTGGCCAGTCGAAACACGTCACTACAGCTACTCCTACTGTACCAGAAAGCACACCTCGATCTTACAGTCGAGGCTACCGAACCACACTAGTACCACCTACCGAAGTAAAAACCCACGAAAATCGCGCCGCAGAGGCTTGTCTCCCAGGACACGGCCAACCTAGACACGTTGTCCAAGGTGCAACCCCGACCACCTGGTCACGGGTACCACAAAGCAAGACGTAACCTCAGTAAAACTACTAGCACTAGTCTTACGGCACGAAAACCGACACACGCGCCACCGCGAGACCACCGAAACTCAACGGTCAACACGACTAAACCCCAAAGTCATAGAGACTGACAGTCTGTCACTCTCGACTCGACAGGAGTACCTCCCACTAGAAGCATAGTCGGTAGCATCCCCTGACGTCTTACACCGTACCGCAGGTGAACTGCCTCACGTGGTAGCTCCTACCAAAGGCACGAACACCGCACAAGTAACCACAAACGAGTGACTAGCTGGGGTCACGCGCGAGTGACTAGCTGGGGTCACGCGCGAGTGACTAGCTGGGGTCACGCCCGTCGACGTGGGTCCAACCGCTCCCAACCACGTGTGCACACACAGACCGCGCGTCCCTAGTCTGGCCCTCTGACTGGTTTTTCCCTCAGCCAGACTCTGGCTGCAAGACGTGGGGCCCGACAGAAACCGGTCCACAAACCGTCTCTAAGGGTAGCCTCTCCACCACTCCCTGGTGGGACCAGACGCGTGTAAGCAGGCTACGACTAGTGGAGGGTCACTGAAGGGGTAGACTCTCAAGTCAACAGAAAACAACGTCCGAATCCGACGACGTACGGGGACCATCCCGCGTACCGGCACCGTCGCACGGCGACCACAATCGGAGAAGGAATAGGACTCGCAGCCCACGGCCACGCACGCACTCCGCGCGAGAGTCAAAAAAACCCAAGTGACGCTAAGCCACTGGACTCTGGACAGTCCTCTAGATGCACTACAGCCAACGGTCCTTGAGTCAGAAGACTCGAGGTCAAGACCGTCGCACGCAACAGCACAAGGCCGTCAATCTAGTCCAATCTCTAGGTCTAAAACCGCGGTAGCACGAGTACCGAGGCAGCTCATGAGCCGTCGAGACCATTCCCTCGGGAAGGGAGCTCACGGGACTAAGGCCACACACACGGCCCACGCGGAAAGCACAAAAGCATGATTCCCAAGGCAACTCACACACTGCCAAGCTACAGCCCAACTCAAGGAGAAGAGGGAAGCCTCCAGCCCCAGACTGGACAACTGGGCACGTAGCCCAAGGCCTCACACAGGACCCACTCGGGAATCGCTTTCCAGAGAAATCGACGACACACGGGGACTCTCACCGCACGCACGCCAACACACGGTGACACGAGTCGAGAACACGGCAACCCGGGACCTCACCGTACCGTGACGCCTGGCCCCGACGAAGTGCGCAGCATCTGTCAGGCCACGGGTCGGCACGTGGATAGGGACCTACACACCCGGGACTCGAACCTGTCAAAACGGAAACGCCGGCTAGACCAGCCCCTTGGGCGGTCCACTCTGAGCCGCTCAGGGACGTACGGCCAGGAAGGGGCCGCACTAGGGGATATACGGACAACAGCAGGCCATTCTTCTCCTGGCTCAAATGAGACACAAGCGGCTGGTCTCCAGCTACACCAAGGTCGAACAGCTGACCCTCAGCCGCAAATGGGGGATGAACGGTCCAACGCGGTCGTTCGTCTTCCAAACGGGGAACACATGTGCAGCTAGCCCCTAGCCGCGCGGGGGAACGGGCGGCTAGGACCTCACCGCGCAAGGCTTGGGCGGTCAACCTCTGGCCGCACAATAGCCCATTGCACCAGGAGATGTACGGCCAGCTCCTAGCCGTACAAAGGGTTATGCGGCGAGACCCTGGCCGCACAGCCCAGCAACGGTCAAAAACGGAGGGAAAAGACGGCTCAACCCTGGCCGCACCTGGGTTATGCGGTTGCACGATAAACCCATAACCCTCACTGCGCGCCAAGCCGAACGCTGCGCGCCGAGCAGATGAACGGTCAAGACGGGGCCGCCCATGGGGATGGACGGGCCCTAGTTCGACCGCCCAACCATCACGGTGAGCAAACCGTGGGGTTGGCCCAACGGTGGCCTCCCCATGCCCCATTCGTGCCGAAACGAAGGGGAAACGGCGGTAAACCCCCTAGCAATCATCTAGACTCCGACCGGGGTCAAAACGACGCATGAATTGCAAGAAACAGACGATTCTACCACGGTCGCCCAAGAAGGGTGTCACGACCTCCCGGAGCCCTACCGGCCAAACGGGACCACCAATCGAGGTGAGATCGGTGACTATGGAACGCCCTCGTCGCAGGGAGTCTATTGACAGTAACTGATCCAAAAACCGTCGCCGTTTTCGGACGAACCCTACGAACTCCACAAAAACACGATTTCGCTAAACGTGTCCAAACGCCCTCATTTCTGCACCGAACGACGTGCAATGACAGGGAAAACGAGCAGAACGCAGCAGTGTTCCGTCACCCTACCTCCACCAAAGAAACCGCGTGCCAAAGCGACTAATCCATGCCGAAAACCGCCCGGAACGCGAACGACGCCACCGTCTCGGAATCCACCGAGGGATCGCGCCCGCAACTGCCTCGATCCTCGCCCATTCTCACCCGCGTCCTTGCCCGCGCCGCCTCCACCTCGCCCCTGCCTCGCTCCGTCCGTCGCCGGAGAAGAGAGGGAAGAAGGAGAGCATGAGAGAAGAGAGAGAGGAGTGAGTGAGAAATGAGAGGGAAGAGAGAGAATGGGGGGTTTATATAGGAAAATCTGGAAATTATGGAAAATACCAAAAAAATAGAAAATCACATTTTCGCGATCCTCGGAACGCACCAATTGCAACGGTACCACTCGCACCCAGGTGAACGGCCCGGTTCACCCGCAATGAGGTTCCGAAGGAATTACTGAAACACACACCGGGAATCGAAAAACACACGCGGAAAAGCCGCAGAACGCTTCCGGGCCTTCGAAACAACTCCGGATCGTGCCGATTCGAACATGAAAGATGTCCGAAACAAAATTTTAGATATAATGTAGTCAGCCACTCCGAGAAACCAGATCTGGAACCCACGAACAAGGATCCAAAAAATCCAGGGCATTACAACCGCCATCATTCCATCTCCCCCCCAGTCGAGCGCCACTGCCATCGCCCACCCTATTCGTGTCTCCCTCTCCTACTCTTTTCCCTGACGCTGATCACCCAACTCCTTTATCACGTTGTCCCTCTCCTCCCTTCCAGTACCCCCTGCCCCACTGGAGGCCTGGAACCTCCCCTACCCATTCCCCTCCCTCCACCACCACGAGCCCACCACCAACTTGGTCCCCCCTTTTCCCTGACCTCCCCCGTCACCCTTTCCCCATGGTCTTCCAAAGGCCCCTCCCCTCCTACTACAACAATTTGCAGGACCCCCCCAACCCGTCACCGGCCTAGTCTCCCCTTTTCCCTACTAACTAGTGGTCTGGGAACCTCTTTCTCACTCTATTCTATTCCTTTCTCTCTTAGTGGTGTGAAGGAGAGGGACATTTTAGTCATTCGAGCGTCACTTAACGGGAATATTAGAATATTTAAGAAATATTCGAGACCCTGTCGACGTTAGTTAACTATGGTGACATTTTGTAAGTTTTTCAAGATAGTGAAGATATATGTGTTAATATATTTTCAGGAGTGATATATTAACTGTTGGACCCCTTGGTGTGTTTGATGATTTAGTTTTAATGTTGACAAAACTTGTGTGCATGCTTGTGTGCATGTGGAATGCAAAATATAAAATTAATGAATGAATGGTTAATCAAGGATCTCATGTAACATATGACAACTTTACTTTGCAGGACTGAAATTCATGGTGAATACTCTCTTGAAACCAAAGGATTGAAGGAACATGTACCGTGTCATCAACAAGACCAAACATGTTGAAATTCTCACACAATGATCATCAAAGATGAAATGGTAAGATCTATGATTGCAAAACTGTCATTGGGGTTGTAAAGGTAACAAATGTTCAATCATGTGCATTTCTAGAACGCTTTGGATGGAACTTGCATATTGAGTAATCATGTGTTGTAAAGATTGGTTGAAAATAGTTCTTTTGGGTTTCACACCTTGCTCATATTCATGCCAGTAGGTCATTCATGCTAGGTGTGTCTCATTGATCTTCAAAGAGCATTCTTGCATATTCTTTTAGAGTTTTAAAAGATGAAATCAGTTCTTGGTTTGTAATACAAACATTGGTTGAAACTTAGCATCACAATGAGCATTCATGTAAATTAAACATAAGGTTAATCTTTGTTTTAATTGGCAAAAATGTTGATGTTAATTGGGTTCAAAGTGGTCATATGTTCCTTTTCACGTTGGGGTATTATGTATATACATCTTGCTTTTAAACCCTTGACATTAACCCCTTGAATCTCTCAAATTTGTTCTGGTCTGTCTTGTGTAGCACTAGAACCGGTCGACCGCCCCACTAAACCGGTCGACCGGTTAAAGCAAGACAGAACCCAGTTCTGTCCGGTCGACCGGCCCAGTAAAATCGGTCAACCGATTTTTCTCTGCTATGCTCAAAACAGAACCGTGTTGTCACCGGTCGACCGCCCCAATGAAATCAGTCAACCGGACTTTCTATGCTATGCCCAAAATAGAACCGTGTTGTCACCGGTCGACCGTCCTAATGAAATCGGTCGACTGGACTTTCCCTGCTACACGATCGGGCTTCACGAAATGCATCTGAAACCCATCTTTTGGAGATCCATTTAGGGCCAAACTTGACCCTAATACCCCTAGAGCATTCATACATATGTTAGACACATTTTGAAGGGGTTTTATGATGGGTATATAGGTCGTTTCATGCATCTCTTGTGGCCATATATATGATTTACGAATTTGGGAGATCTTTAGGATTTCTAATGTTCTCTATTTGTCTTGTAGGAGAAGAAAGGGAGAAGGAGAGAAGCTGAGCAAAGATCTAAGGTTTTCATTTACTTCCGACCATTTCTGGAGTTCGTGATTGAAGAAGAAAAGAAGCAGAATGAGAAGGGGAACACGAGGACGTTCACATCGTCAACATACGGCTTCCTTCCGACCCGAGGCTTAGAGAAGAATTTCTACAACCCTTTCTTTCCATGGAGATTTCTTTCTAGATATTGTTTGTTTCTAGTGGAGTCACTAGTTTCAGGTTTGCATGCTTGTATTGAACATATATTTATTTTTGAAACTTCAACTCTGTGAGTCTGTTGACCGTCTGCGAACGGTTGTGGTATTCTTGTGCTGCGGGTGTTGTGGCAAGTGTGTGAGTGATTGTTGATCCGTGGTAGGATCGTGTAGGAGACTACGTCTCCATGTCTTTTGGAGCGGAAGCTCCATGCGCTTCATTTGAAGTGAGTGGATCCTCACCGGTTCGGTGAGGGGTGGACGTAGGGAGCCCGTCGTGATCCCGAACCACCTAAAAATCATGTCTCTCATCTGTATGCTTGTGGTTTGATTGTTATCATTTTGTCTTGATCGTGTGAGAATGGTAAGCGTGAGAGAATTAACTTTCTGATTGCTTATACTTTGTTCAATCTTTCTCTGCTTTGGCATCTATTTTAATTAGCTGTGTTGAAAATTTAAAAGTTACCATTACGCTTGGTGGGGACAATTCAACCCCCCTTCTTGTCCATACGAGGACCTAGGGACAACATTAACCATTTCTCTTGTAATAATAGTTTATTTACAAAAAATCTCATTTGCACCACCAAACAGTCTAGGAGACTATTGCATTGCCAACGCAACAAGTGTTACTACTTAACAAAATTCAAAATGGGTATTTTGGTAACTTTTTATGCAATTAAGGTTGTAGCTTGTGTTTCTGAATTTGTTGGACATCCATTGCACACCTTGGTTATGCAGTATTTTTTTAAAATCAAAATATGGTGAAGTGGACTTCTACCTCACATATATGCCTGTATGACCCGTTCCTCCACCAAAACCCCCCCATCAAACAAAAAAACAATTCAAAAATTACAAAAATAAAGCTTGTACAATTTGGTCTCTTTTTTTAAGAAAATGGACTGTTTATTGGGAAATGGACTGTACATATGGATAGGCTATATAGATGGATAGGTTAGGTGAGTTCCTACCTCATCATATTTTGAAAAGGAGATTTTTATATATAAATTCTGCAACGCCCCGGATTTTTCAGATTATTTATCAGATCAGGATCCATGGGTTTCAGATCGCTTTTGTGGGTCTCGGATTGAGTTTAGCGGTTTACACGTATTTTTATCTGTCGGACCTTCAGAATCCCGTGTAGGGTGAACTGTTGCGTTCTACGACTCTGGGACATTACCACTGCGTTTTACGTTTTTCGAAGATTACGGATAGTATTTTTTTCCTATTTTTGATATTTTCTGGATTTTTTTAAATTTCTATATGTTAACCCCCTTTTCTCTCCCCCCGTCTCTCATTTTCTCTCCCTCACCCTCTCTCTTCTCTCACGTTCTCTCGTTTCCCCCTCTCACTCTTGGCAGCCGATGGAGGTGACGAGGGCGGGGCGACGATGCTCGTGGGGCGTGGAGCGATGGGCATGGGATGAGGATCGTGATGGTGGAGGCGGTTCGTGGGATCACGAGCTGGCAGATCTTTAACAATGTTTTCTTGGCGGATTGACATCCTCGGTGTGCGAAATCTTCGGCGGAGGTAGGGGGATGGTTCCCTAGCTCGAGTATTTCATTTCCTGCAAGTTTGGTAGCCCGAGGCGAGCCGAGTGGGGTTATTTCCACATTTTGGGGAAAGTGCATAATTATGGGGTGTGAGCCGGATTTCATGTTTTGATCGTGTTTTTGGGGTTTCAATGGGTCTTCTCGGTGCTAGAGAGGTTGGGGAATGGTTTCCCCTTGTTTTCCTCTTTACATGGGTGTGAATAGGGTGTGAAATGAGATTTTTCGTGGAGTTTGCCATTTTTCGGTCTCGGGTCAAGATCACGGTCGCAGTAGTGGCCGCGTTCCTCTAAGTAGATGGCGACGTATCGCACCACTGCATTCATCGAGGGAGATGAACAGTAAGGTGGTTGTAAACGTGACACTCTGTAGTGGCGCGTCTATTCACGCGACCCGGGGGAGGGGCACCTTCTTCAGTCGTAAACGCGATGCTCGGGGGTGGCGCATCTATTAACGCAACCCGAGGGAGGGGCACCTTCTTCAATCGTAAACGCGACGCTCGGGGGTGGCGCTCCTATTAACGTGACCCAAGGAACACGACCTTCTAAAGTTGTGCATTTATGAACGCGCCCCTGCATAATTGCGCGTTAATGCCCTTTATTTTCCGTGTCTAGTTCGGGCTGTCTTGAGCCCTGGTGGGTCCAGGATTGAACCCCTTATGGGTCCGTGACCCCATAGATGTCCCAGACACCTCGGGGGTTCCGTGATCGTGTTTTTGGATGTCTGGAGGTACTATTGTATCTCGATTAGCATGCCCATAGGTTTTAAGGGTTTGGGTGACCCTCTCACGTTCTGGGCTTTCATGGTTTTGCTAAATCGAGTCACTGTGTTTCGGTATGAGTGCGAAGGGCTGCTCCCGTACGAAGCATGTTTCTCCAAAAAGTGGTTTCCTCGTGGGCCATGTGCATGGCCATAGACTGTGAGTCTAGTCACCCAGCTTGGGGTTGGAGGTTTCCTACTTTCCGGTAAGCGATTTCCGTGTGGGCCAAGCGTATGGGCTTGGACTACGAGTCCAGTCTCCCAGCCTAGGGCTGGAGGTCTCTTGGGTTCCCTTTATGATGGAATGGTCTCGACAGTTGTGAACTACCTCGTGAGTCATCGTGCCTTGGTTTCGAACCTAGGGATTAGGCTAGATTGATGGCGCTGTGCTATCCTTGTACAACGGTCTTGACCCAAGTCGTGTGACTCAAGGGCAGTTGGGTTTATTAGGTCTAGTGGATCATCCAGAGTCTGGTGGCCCTGAGCCACTTGGTACTCCGTGTTACCCGTGATGGGTGCATGCGTGACTTTCCGTGTTCACGTTTAGTGACCTTCCACTAGTCATAGCCTTCTTACGGCACACGTGTGCTGACCCACCAGAAGTGGTGGAGTGGCTTACCCGAGAGAGATGATTTTTAAGCTGGTTATCGTAGGGCCCCCACGCGCAGCCTGAGTTCAGACTTCGGGGGAAGAACTAGCTAGAGGATCTGACCTAGGGCGCATGGTCTGTGCGTGCACACTTAGTTGGGGGCGTCGGACCCGTGTTGACACGCGTGACCCAAGCTAGTCCTTGTTTTGTGTTCCTGGTTACTGTACGGAGTCTCTATCTCTGCTTGGGACATTGCAGCGAGACATCTGAGGCTGCGGACTAAGTCGTCAGTGGACGCATCCGGCCTTGCTTCTAGTGGATTGTGCCCTCGTCACTTGACGTGAGTTTCTCATGACTCGAGTTTCCGTTTCACATCTGCGAGATGTGGTTTTACGTGTAGTTTTTGGGTGTATTCCCGAGGTAGAGGTCTAGGATTTTTGGTGAGCGTCACCGAGGGTTTTCCCTAGGCAGTGTCCGGTTCACGACAGTGGTGTCGTGATGAGTTTTCCTTGCAACGTAGCCAGGGGTTTTCCTGTTAGTCTGGTGGTCCCTCGACTGTGAGATCAAGGTGTCAGTTTCTGTTTCAGTAGGAGTAGCTATAGCGCCGAGTTTTTACCGACCACCGATTTGTTGTTCATACTGTTGTTGTTGCTTTTCGTAACCACCGTTGTTTACGGTTGGGGTTCCGCGGGACCCCTACTCAGCCAGTGATAGGAGACTCACCCCAACTTTTTAGGTGCGACGGTTCTTCCTCGAGGTTCGAGGGTGTTGTACGGAGGTTCTTAGTTGCCAGTGTAAGATGTAAATGTAATCTAATCTCCCGCCCCCAAACTATGGGTATATACATATAAACATGAACAAGTAAACGTAAAACATGGATAATGAGAAGCAAAGGGTGATGAAGAATAGAGAAACCTAACCGTGATCGCCACCAAAGTTCTACAGCACCAAAAGAATGAAGGAAGGAGGAAGACGATGCCGTACACCTTGGAAAATGGGGAAGAAGATGTGGCTCGAAGATGAACCGCTACAATGTGTGATCGCGCGCCAAAGGGAATGCGGGGAACCGATGTGGGTGCACCTCCTTACCTCCTAGCCGGCTAGAAAGCAAGGGCCTCACGTTCTATTGATAATCTCCTGCAAAACAAAGCCACAAAAAAGAGGCAAAACCCATTAGAATTTGAAGTGTATCATATGTCCCGAAGTGGTAAAATAGCATGAAAGAAAGGGGGAGAACGCACCGGGGGAGGGTTTTTAACCCCTATAAATGGGTGTAAATGAAAGGTGGGAGTATTGTGCATGCATGGGATTTTAAATCATGAAATTTGATGAGGGAAATACGGAGAAAATTGATGTGCAAAACGGAGAAAAATGCAAAAACGTGCAGAAATCATGCAGAAACTAAGTATAAAGGCTGTGATAATTTGTGAAAAGTGGGAGAAGGAAGCTAAGCATAGAAGCGAAGGAAAAGAGCCCAGAGTAGTGGAAAACAAAGATGATACTCCCCTCAACAGGTTGGAGTCGGAGCAGGAGCTATACAACGTAGCATGGCTCCGCCCCGGACCGACGAAGAGCGTCCCGCCGCGGAGTTGTAGCAGGAAAACAAAACCTGTGATGATTTGCAAGAAGTAGGGGCGAAGTTAGGAGGACAAACGACAATGAAATCAAGCAAATAAGGGACCAAAATGAAGCCTATACTTCCATCAATAACCTGGGGTCGAAGGTTTGAGTTAACAATTTGGCATGGCTTCGCCCCTGGGCGAAGAAGAGCCCCCCGTCGCACAGGCGAACTGGGCATCTATTTATAGAAAAGTGCTGGAACCCCGAACTTTCTACTGCGATTATGGAGGATAGAGTCCACCAAATCTCGATATCTCTGGATCAATCTCGAGATAATAGTCAAGACAAGACTTAGGAATAAACGAGACTCTTTTTGGTGGAAGGATCTGGAAGATATGACTCTTGAAAGAAGGCTCTGGAACCTAATCTGGCAGAGTTTATGTTATACAAAATGCATGAAACCCCGATATTCCGGGCAAGATTTCAGGAGATATAGCCCATGAAAATTCATGTTCTATACACCAGACTCGAGACAATACAAAGGGCAAGAGATAGAAACAAACGAGGCTTAATTTCGTGGAGTATTCTGGAAGATAGAGCCCTAACAAGGAGGCCCCGTTGAACAGAAGTCTGCCTTAGAGTCCAGCGGCGAAGAAGACGGAGTTTAGGGTCATCTGGACTCTCTGTCATAGAGACGGTCTATCGCGCGGCCATTTTTGGTAATAAATGGTCATGACTGGACCACATATATCATGAAGAACAGAGTCGTTGGAGAACACGGCACTTCGGGCAAAACTGGCTAAAAACGATCTACTGGACGATCATTTCTTTATGATAGAAACGGTCCTCTGGGTGACCTCCTTCTGATTAAAAATGGTCCAGTGGAAAATGGTCTTCTCGGTGACCTTCTGGGTAAAGGTAGCAGAGTATGAAAATCGGAGAATATCTCGAAAACGGTGCAGAACTAGTGAAATACGTAGAAGAAGAAATTGTAGATACTAAAAAATGAACAACTTTTATGAAGAGAGAAAGATGAGAAGACGATCAGAAGAGGGAGAAAATGGGGAGAGAACATAGAAAAATGCTGGGACTTGAAAATGGTGGAGAACTATCTAATGGCGTAGAAGAAGAAATTGTAGAGCTTTAAAAAATGAACAACTTTGGTGAAGGACACTTAATGAATAGAGGAATATAAGGGGATGAAAATGGGCCGTGTTCAGGATTGTACAGTAAAAGGGGCCGAATGCTTGATGGAAGTCGACCTAAATGGGCCGCAAGTTGACTTGGAAGGCCGGAAGTTGATACAATAAGCTCCAGGGCTCTAAGAAATCATGATATCCAAGGCTCAACGGGAATGGAACAATGAAATGGGCTCGAAATCTATCCAATAAAGGCTCCAAAACTATGGTTAATTCGGGACATCAAAATTGATGAATAAGAGAAATGACACAACTTGCAGACTAAAAACGGGTGTCAACAGATGTCCCTCCTTGATGTCCACTTTGCAAGGGAACGAGCGAAAGCGACGCGGAGGTGGAATGGAAAGGAGATAGAGTGAAAGCGATAGCGACGTGAAATGGAGATGAAACGGAGATGCAGCGAAGAGAACTGAAAAGTGGGAATCAAGGCAAACGACGCCCATCAAAACCAACAAGCGACATGAATTTTTCCAAAAACGCCGAACTAACCACCCGGAATGGTTGACAAGAACGAGACATGTCTGGAGAACTAAACTAAGGAAGGAAAAAGGAAACATGACCTACCTGATCGGGGACACAATACACGGACAATGAGGGGATCGGAAGGAAACACAGCTGAAAAGCTGGAAAAGGAAAGATAAAACTGAGATAAAATTCAGACAAGAATTACACTGGCCAACTAGACTAAGCTGGCAGATCAGAGAAGATGTTCAAATTCAGAGTGAAATGAAGATCTCTTATCCAAGAGAATTGAAGTGCAACTAACCATTGCTGAGGAAAAATCTTGAAAGATCACGAGGCGTGAGTGCTCAAAAAATGACGTGATGCATGCTGGGCTAAAATAAAGAAATCATCAAAACGAATGCAAAGAAAGATAAAATAGAAAGTACTGGAGGATAATATTGCTAGGCTGAGCCAAGACGGGGTCAAGAGTCTTCTTGCAACCACGACGTGCCAGACATAGTCCATCGTCCCCCACCCGACTCGACCAAGCGGCCTATCCAACGATTAACCGTATGCTCTTAGATCATCATCATTTTTATTAAAGGGGAACATCAGATCCCAGAACACACGGCAAACCGGCCGGTCCTTGAGAGGTTATAGTAATATATATACCATATAGTAATGTAACAATGAGCAGGGATAGAGAGCCATACCTGACTTACCTGTCAAGCAAAATGGCATTTTTTTAGATTTTTTAATTTTATATGACACAAACACACAAAGAGATAAGCAAAACATAGTACTAACATAACCACAAAATGAACGAAGAATAAGACAACATAACATAACGAAGGATGAACTAACATACAAACATATGCAAAGCACCACATGAAAAAACAACTAGCATGAGAATGGAGAAAATGGTGGGGCATGACAACACGCGGCGGGACAACATACACAGTTGGGACCAGAACATAGCGGGACAATACACCATGCGGACCGAAACCACATGCAGTGGGACAGGGATATGTAGGACAAGGACATCTTAAGACGACATAACACATGTGAAACAACCATACATTGGACAAGGACACCTACAACACATGGGGGAACGAGACAACATGTGCAACTAGAATATGCATGATATGACCATAGGTAGGACAAGGGCTCCTAGATGACGACCACAGGGGGACAACACGAGAAATGACAAATATGTTCTTTAACCATGTCCAAGATCTGACGAAGCAGAACCGCCAGGTTCACGATCGTAAGGCAAAACCCTCTCTTACAAAGATATGATCAAAAGCTGAGCGAAGCAAAGCATGAGAAGGCCATGAGCTTCGGAACAGATCGAGGGACAAGTTTGAAGAAATAGAGAACAGATCAAAAAAATAGGAATATGAGGCAGAGCAAAAGATAGAGCTAGGAAGCTTGAACACCCACGACCTGTACACTTAGCAAATAAATCATACATGTCCTTAAAATAACAAATAAAAATGAATAGAAGACAAATATTTTTGGATTTTTGACAATTTTTTTGATTTTTTTGGATTTTGAACAATATTTGATTTTTTTTGGATTTTGGCAATATTTGATTTTTTTATTTTGAACAATATTTGATTTTTTGTATTTTAAACAATATTTGATTTTTTTGTATTTTGAACAATATTTTATTTTTTTATATTTTGAACAATATTTGATTTTTTTGTATTTTGAATAATATTTGATTTTTTTAGATTTTGAAAATATTGCTATCTGCAGCATCCAAGGACTGGCTCAAGCTATTAGCCAAGGGGTCATCATCCCACCCCCCTCTTGTTAAGAACTCCCCTTGAGCAAGACGTGCATTTGAGAGTGGCTCACCATAACCAAGCGCCCCTAAAGCATGGTGCCCCTACTAAGGCCATAGTCGGGATACAACCCATCCTAAGAGGGAGGAAGAAGAAAATTGAGATAAGCTTCGTGCAGGATGAGAGATATCAAGATTAGAATTCATTCTAGGGCACTACCCCTCAAAGAGTAGGTCTGTTGCGCCGGGACTTTGTGTCTTTAATTTTTTCGGACCCATATTTACTAGGCACGCATGCGACTGGGCTCATGATATCCCACGGGGCTTTGCCACTCTTGCCATGCCTTTGATTCATAATTTTCTTTTGATTTTCAAATTCGGTGATATTTGATGGCCCTTACTGGCTGGATGTCTCATGGAAGCTCACTCTTGAGGGTCAAGACTGTCCCTATTTGAGACCTCTCTTGTATCAGGGAGTGCCTAGGTCGGTCATCTCATCCATCCATCTCTTGCCCCTGCACTTGGCCGAGCAGAGAAGAGAAAAGACTTTCGTGCATACCCATGGTATGGCCACAGCAGCAACGATGTGTCTCACAGAGATCGACTATGGCTTGCCATGAAGTGTGTGAAAAACCCATACTTAAAGGTCACCCTCAACGATGAGGGAAAGAAATTCAGACTCCTACTGCAGAGCTATCACCAGCCTAAGGTGCTGCAGAAGCGAACCCATTTGACTAAACTTAACCTTACTAAGCCACTCAAATGTGTGAAGGAACCGATATTATGACCATGCGCACGAATAATAAGAGTGATAATGATGATAACATATTCTTGCACAATATAAAGGATACCTTGTAAACATGGAGCGAAAATCAGTGTCTTGAAGCAATTTTGACTAGCGAACTCCGCGTAATGTGAGCTTGATATTCCTTGCTTGATAGGACAAAAAATGGAGAGGATAGCAAGGACTTGAAGATTCTTCTACACGGAGGAGCGGCAGACATCAAACTGGACGAAGAGGAATAAAAGGAAGAGAGACGAGGGCTAGAACTCCCTCATTAAGGTACAGAGACCCTGATGATAAGGAACTAAATACAAAATAAACAAAGATTAGCTGAGATCAAGGCGGGCTAAAGTCTCAAAAATAGCAAGAAAAAGGGTGAGAGCCCCGAAAGGGTGAAGAGGATGGAATAGACAAATCATGAGAAGATTGTGGCAAAGATAAGGGGGAAGAGGAGTGATCATCCGACGTGGTCGGAGAAAAGGAATTAGAATCACCCGACACGGTTGGGGAAGGAGAAGCATAAACACCCGACAAGGTCAGGGAAGAACAATTAGAAGCACCCGACAAGGTCGGGAAGAAAAATGATAAACACCCGATAGGGTCGGGGAAAGAGAATGAGAAGTCGAACCCAGGGATACCGAGAGAGGAGAATCAGAGGAGGACACAGGTTGAGGCTAAGAATGGCGAGGAGATGGAAAGTTCGGAGGCTCCGGATAGGAAAAGGAAGAACGAGGATTTGCGGACTCGAGATGGGATGATAGAATTAGGAGAGGGAAGATACACCATCCAGGGGTGGGAACCGAGCAGAAGAAATGATGAGTGAAATGAAGAAGAAGGAAGAGAAGTGGACCTCTGAGTGCATAACTGACGACCCTTAAACTTGTGCCGCTGTCTCTTCTTAGCAGAAATTTTCTTGTAATGAGCTTGCTTGGCACGGGCTTGGACCCTCGGGCTCCTCATCTTTAAATGTTTGCTCATATAACGGGCCCATCTGGCAGACGGCCTAGCTCGATCATGCATATGCAGCTTTATCGGGGCGGCTAACCCTAGACACCCAGTGCTAACCATAGGCAGACATTCTTGAACAAATAACTCCTCAAATGAATGAATATCAGAAAACCATAGAGTTTTGTCACTCAGCACTAATAGCATGAGGTTCGACATCTCCACTCGGCAATCGGGCATGAAGCATAACTTCCTTACCAGAAGAGCAGGATGAAACTGAGGGAGAGTAATATGCGGTGTTGACATGGTCGGCACATTAATAAACTGAGGGAGATTGCATAGGATGTGTAGAATGTCCTTAAAAAATGCAGAGGATACGGCCAATTGCCTCTTGAATAGGGAATCCATCAGGTGCTTGGTAGCCGTATGAGTTAGCACCATCTGGGTAGAGAATCCGTCTTGGTTAGTGAACTGAACAACAATTGAGCGAGAGATAATAACAGCATTAATGGTGAACTTCCCGGTGAGCAAAGAGATTGCCACCAGCCTCGCTTTAGCAGAAACTGGCACTAGTGCAAGAGAACTCTTCTTAACAACCGTCTCTATAGAAAATGTAGGCTCATCGGCCCCAAAATAGCCAGGGACCAGGACCCAGATTGGCATGCGGCAAATGACATCTTGAATCTTGAGATGCATAATCAAAACCTGGCTTGGCTCATCATCTTCCTGGGGACTAGACCCGAAAGGCACCAAAGGTAATGAACACCCGCTCCATGGGGTGGAAGTAGGTGGAGAAGTGGAGGGAATCGGCTTAGATGGCGTAGGTGAAGGCTCGGAGGGCGTAAGTGGGGGTAAAGGCAAAGGTGGAGGGATAGCGGCGATGATAAGCCCGGGTGGAGGCAAGGGCAAAGGTGGAGGCGTAGGAGAAGGTAAAGGCAAATGTGGAGGTGTAGGTATATATGTAGCCTGCTCCGGCTCGGGCAATGATGGTGAAGGGGATGGCAAAGGCGATGGAGATGGTGGAGATGACGAAGGCGAAAGTAATGGGTCAGGCGAGAGTGATGGCGACGGGTTAAGCAATGGGGAGGGTGGCAAAGAAGGCGACGTGGTCAATGGAGGTAGTGGAGGCGAAGATGGCGAAAGTGGTGGTAAGGCAGAGGAAGTAGAGGGTCATGGTGCCCACCATCGATGTATAGACATGACGCGTCGAGCGGCGTTGGGAGTAGAAGCGGTGGTGGAAATGGAGGAAGAAGAAGAGATAGCACTAGCCTGAGCAGAGGCCTGGGTTTGTAGAGGAGGTGTTGGGGATAGAGTATGAATATGTGAAGATGATGATGAGGTAGGTGGAGATGAAGATGGGGTAGACGTCGGAATGGGTCATGGAGCGGACGCTACATTAATCAAGGAATCACAGGGGTGCTCCTAGTCTTGTAACGGAGACGGCTGCCTGGGTGGCACTTCTTGCTGCTGCTGCTGCTTATTGCGGAGATGTAAAATGACTTTGTGAATGATGGCCCAATCGATTCTTTTATCATCTTCCAGGCCATAAATAAACTCCCGGAATTCGGGGTAATCCTTGACCAAATGCCCCTGTTGACGATGAAAATCGCAAAATTGGAGCAAATCTCCGACTGCGGGTCGGCAAGGCATAACCGGAGGGAGTTGGAACGCGTGAGTAGCCATCAAAGCCCTGAAAATATCAGTGAATGACTCCGACAATGGAGAGTGAGGAGCCTGCTTCGGGCAAGGTGGATGCTGAGGGGTATGGGAAGGTAATGGAGATGGTTGTGGGGGTTGCGTAGGCAAAGGCGCATGGCAACTGGTGGAGGGACTAGGTGGAGGCACACGTGGAGCGGGAATATAATGGATGACATCTACCTACTCGGGGTGTGATGTTCCCTTGACCGGAGGGGAAGACATAGGCGGAGGCACATATGTGGAGGTGGAGGGCTGACTCGTGGAGGGTTGATGTGTGGGTTGACTCACGGAGAGTGTATAAGCGGGAGTGGAGGGCCGACTCATGGCACGATATATGGTGGAGGGCTGACTCATGGGAGATGATGGACAAGAGGCGTATGTGGGCATAGAAGGTGAAGGAGACTCCGGGTCAAGGGAACCTAGAAGTTGTTGACGGATGAAGCGGGCTCGGCTATAAAACTGTTGCCATGAGGTGACATCGTTGAGGGCTAAAACGAACCGATACTTAGATGTTGCATTAGAGATAAGCATTTTGATATGCTCTCCCTCCGGAATATGCCCCGGGACTTGCACGGCCAGGCGACGCCAGCAGTCGGCGAAGGAAGAGAACTCCTCGTCATGCTTCATCTTCTCGTTGGCCAAGTCCACTATAGAATACTTGAGCCCAACCTGGTCTTGATATTGTTGAAGAAATTTCTCTTGAACGGATTGAAAATTCACCACTTGATCTTGCGGCAATGCAAAGAATCACTCCCGAGCCGGGCCTTCTAGAGACAGACCAAACAGATAGGCCATCAAGCGTTGGTCATGTTAGAATTGGGCCGACTCATACGTGAACTCCTTTAAGTGCACATAGGGGTCACCGACTCCACCGTAGCGGCGATAAGTAGGAATTTGTGAACGCGGTGGAAGCTGAAGATCTTGGAATGCAAATAGGACACTCAAGGAGGATTTGGGATCAATTTGGTGTTGTAGTTAATCAAGACGGCGTTGGGTTTGAGCAATCATCTCCTCAATGGGGAGAGATCGAGAAGGATGCAAACCAGCCTGCGCAAGAGAGTGTGAATTTGGACCAGGATTATGGTATTGGGCCAAATGAGGGGATCCGGACTGAGAAGAAGAGAAGCCCATCCTAGGAGTGGAAGGATATGTGGGCCTGGAAGAATCATGAACATGAGAATAATGACCCATTGGGCCAGCAGCAACATGGGTAGAAGTAGCGGGCCCATTAAGAGAAGTAGGCCCATTAAGAGAATAAGAAGGCCCGTTAAGAGAAGTAGGCCCATGAAGATGATTTGCAATGAGCCTTTGGGCCTATGCTGGGTCCATTTGGCGAATGAGGCCTAATAAGTGGGCCATGGGATTGGCCTGCTCCTTGGACGGATCAGAGGGACCACGAGGAGATGGGCCGGCGTGGGAAGAGGAATCCATGCAGGAATAGAAGGATGAAGAATGAAGGTACAATGGATTAATGTGGCGCTCCATGAGGGCAAATGAAGACTAAATACAAGGAAAATCGGAGAAATACAATTAGGGAAGTAAGGGCTCGAGGATCAAAGAGGGGGGGTTGACTCAGTAATGCAAAGGAAGAAAAAAAGGGACCTACAGAATGGACTAGCCTAGATGGGCCTAATGACAAAACCTACATGGGCAGTGGGGGATGCAACACAAAATAACAAAAATGGACCTGGACAAGCCCAAATACCATAAATAATACGAAGGATTTCACCCAAGTCAAACAAGTTAATATGATGGGAAATATTTTATTGTCCAAGTTTTGGGTGGGCCTTTTAATGATTTGAATTGAGATTAATTCCCTCAAAATAGGTATCATATAGAGAATAAGATCCAAACTTTGAGTTGAATAAGGTTAATTCCTTCACAATATATGCAAATGCGAAACTATGGGGTGAAAAGGTACAATCGGCCCGGCGTCCGTGTGGGAATCCACAGCTCGCGGGGACTTACGGAGGTCCCGTATAAAATCACCTAGTCGAGCCCAAGGAATATGGGAGTGAGAGGATCACTTACCGAGGGGAATGCAACTATAATGTGCCAATATGCATGATTCTATGTGCACCGGAGTGCATGCAATTTCTAGCCTAAGTCTAGGACATCAAGACAATCATAAAATCACGCTAACATCACAAAATACATGAAAAATACAAGAAAATATGAATGACATCAATGCAAGACCACAAATAGGGACAATTAGGTACTAAAAGATAGGAAAAATCATAAAAGACCAACGTACCTTTGTGTTTGCCCCCAGACCTACAAGTGAGTTTTACGCATAAAATACAAAATTGAAGGTAATATTTAACTATGCAAATGAAGTCCAATGCATGCAAATGATATATGGATGCAAAGATAATACAAAAGACTATGCAATGAAACCAAGAAATAGTCAAAACAGACCCTGGAAGGTAATTTAAATCAACAAAGAAAAGGGCCCTGTGAATCTGTCCCGAATCTGCCTACAGACTAGATGCAGAAAATGTAAAAATGGAGGCAATTTTTAAATATGCAAACGATGTCCAAATGATGCAAACTTTATATGTGTGAAAAGATAATACAAAGGACAACACAATGGAATAAAAATAAGCCCAATCCGATGTCAGGAGACAAAGTTATGCCTGAATGAATAAGGCCCCTGTGAGCAGTGCGCCTGCCCGACTAGAACTAAGAAAAGGTCACTGGATGACCGTTTTTAACATATATGTGGTCTATTGGAGGACCGCACAGGTCCTGGGTGGCCTGGGAGAACCGTTTCTAACCCCAGAGGGTTGGGGCGATCCTGGAAAGGCCACTGAAAAGACTAGGCGGCCCTGCGATAGACCGCGTACCCCTGACAGACTCGAGAATGGACAGAACAATAGGAAAAAGGGAAAAGACTACCCAAACATGCATAAACATCCACCCAACTTTTAGGAGACTAAAAATATAACATGATGGGCACTAGGTGTCCAACCGTGATCGCCAAAAAACTGTAAGATGTAAATGTAATCTAATCTCCCGCCCCGAAACTATGGGCATATTGTAATGCCCCGAATTTTTCAGATCCTTGTTCGTGGGTCCCAGATCTGGTTTCTCGGAGTGTCTAACTCTGTTGTGTCCAAAATTTCATTTCGGACATCTTTCGTGTTCGGATCGGCATGATCTGGAGTTGTTTCGGAGGCCCGGAAGCGTTCCGCGGTTTTTTCCGCGTGTATTTTCCGATTCCCGGTGTGTGTTTCGGTAATTCTTTCGGAACCTCGTTGCGGGTGAACCGGGTCGTTCGCCAGGGCGCGAGTGGTACCGTTGCGATCGGTGCGTTCCGAGGATCGCAGAAACGTGATTTTCTATTTTTTTGGTATTTTCTGAAATTTCCGGATTTTTCTATATGTTTAACCCTTTTTCTCTCTCCCCTCTCATTTCTCTCTTCTCTCCCTCTCTCTTCTCACGCTCTCTCCTCCCTCCCTCTCTCTCTGGCGGCTGACGGGGTGGAGCGTAGGTGAGGTGGGGACGGCGCGGGCGAGGCACGGGCGAGGATGGGTGAGGATCGAGGAGGTGGAGGCGCGGTGAAGCTCGGCCGTGGGTTCGTGGAACGGCGAGGCTTCAACGGCGTTTTCTTCATGGATCGGCGTCCACGGTGCGTCGTATCTTCGGTGGAGGTAGGGAGATGGACCCTCGACTCGCGTACTTCTTTTCCCACGAGTTTTGTAGGCCGTGGTGAGCCGAGCGGGCTAAACGGGGCGATTTGGGGAAAATGCATGTTTTTGGGGGTGCGAGCCGGATCTCTCGTTTTACCGTGTTTCTGGGCAATCCAAGGGTTTAGATGCATGCCTAGGGGCTTGGGGATGGTTCCCCTTTTGTTTCCCCTTCACCTGGGGGTGGACGGGGCGTGGAATGATTTTTCCTGCGGTTTCCACCATTTTCGGGCGCGGACTGAGAACGCGCTAGCCTTAGGTAGCGCGTTCTTGAAGGTCGCGCTGCCTCGATAGAGCACGTTCATCGGGGAAGATGAACAGTTTGGCGATTCCTGTCGCGCTATCGGGCCCCAGCGCGTTCAGGGTTGTCGCGCTATAGGATCATAGCGCGACCTGTTCTAGTCGCGCTATGGACCTATAGTGCGTTCATGTTGAACGCGCTATGGTCCTGTAGCGCGTTCTGTTTGAACGCGCTATGGACCTATAGCGCGTTCTCGGAGGTGACCAGCCGGGCTGCCCGGGGCGGGCGGTCTGCGGCTGATCGTGCCCCCCTCGGGCCGTGTGTGTCCTGGACACCCCGTGGAGTTCCGTGACCGTGTCTTTGGGTGTCCGGAGGTTTCATTGTCTCGATTAGCGTGCCCGTGAGTTTAAGGGTCCGAGTGACCTTCTAGCGTTCCGATTATGTTGTATTGGTCTCCGGTCGACCCGGTTGTGACCCAGTGGTCGACCTTTGGCCTTGTGAGTGTCCTGGACACCCCGTGGATTTCATTACCGTGTCTTTGGGTGTCTGGAGGTACCGTGTTACCTCGATAAGCATGCCTATGGGCTTGGCGGGTCCGGGTGACCCCAGGTGTTCTGGGCTTTCATGTTCTTGCTAGATCAAGTCACCGTGTATCGGTGTGAGTGCGGTGAGGTTTCCCCGCAGGTCGTTGCTTATCTGGAAGGTGACTTCCGAGTGGGCCAAGCGTGTGGCCTTGGACTGTGAGTCCAATGTCCTAGCCTGAGGCTGGAGGTCGTTAAGTTTTCCTCCTTGAGGGATGGGTCTCGGCGGTTGTGAACTGCCTCGTGAGTTATCACATTATGGTTTGGACCTAGGGATTAGGCCAGATTGACGGCTCAGTGCTGTCGTGTGCAACGGTCTTGACCCCGAGTCTTGTGACTCAAAGGCCGTTGGGTTTTATAGGTCTAGTGGGCCATCTGGAGTCTGGTGGTGTCGTGCCACCTATTACTCCGTGTTACTCGCAATGAGTGCGTGCGTGATTTTCCGTGTCCACGTTTTGTGACACGTCCACTAGTCGTAGCCTTCTTACGGCACGCGTGTGCTGACCCACCCGGGAGTGGTGGAGCGGCTGACCCGAGAGAGACGGTGAGTAGGCTGGTTACCGTAGGGCCCCCACATACAGCCGAGTCCGTGCTTAGGGGGAACTACCAGCTAGAGGACAGGCCTAGGGCGTATGGTCTGAGTGTGCACACGAGGTTGGGGGCGTCGGACGGCGCCGGCAGGCGCGACCCCAACTAGTCCTTGTTCTGTGGTACTGGTTACTGAGAGTGTTTCAGTCTCACGCCTGGGGCGTCGTAGCTAGACACTTGTGACGTGGTGTAAGACGTCAGGGGACACATCCGGTCGTTCTTCTAGTGGGTGGTGCTCCTGTCACGTGACGTGAGATGTCGTGTACCGGGTTCTATTTCTGTCCGCGAGACGGGACTCTGTGAGTGGTTTCGGGAGTGTTCCCAGAGTCGAGGTCTGGGGTTTCCGGTGAGCGTCACCGAGGGCCTTTCCCAGACAGCGTTGTGTTCACGACGGTGAGGTCGTGACCGTGTTCCCTGACAGTGTGGTTTTGGCTCGGGCCCTTTTCGTGAGGGCATGCCTCTGCTACGGAGATATCGTGGCGTTTTCCTAGTAGCGTGGCTAGGGTAGTTCGTGTCTGGTGGTCCCCGATCGTGAAATCGGGTGGTCGGGTGCGTGGCTTGGTTGTCCCTCGACGGGAGACTAGGTCGTGTTTTCTGGTACAGTAGGAGTAGCTGTAGAGACGAGGTTTTGCCGGCTACCGTAGTTACTTTCCTACTTTCGTAGTTATTACTTTCCGTGCCGCCGTTGTTCTCAGTTGGGGTTCCGTGGGATCCCTACTGGGCCAGTGACAGGAGGCTCACCCCTGCGTTTCAGGTGCGGCGGTTCTTCCTCGAGGTTCGAGGGCGTTGCGTGGAGGTTCTTAGTTGCCAACTTATCGGGCCGAGTGTTCACTTGACATGTGATACGTTTTACTGCTTTAGACTGTACTTTCTGTTGGACTGGACTCTGTTGTAGTTATTTATTTATTTCTGTTAATTGTTGAATTGCCCTACCTTATTTCCTATTTCCTTGTACCTCCACACTCCTTTTTAGCCCTTCCGAGCCCTCCCGACTTGTGGGCGGCGGTTCGAGTCTCGGGTTATCGGGCCTTCCCGATAATCGGATTCTCGGGTCGTCACAGTTGGTATGAGAGCGTGGTTGTGAACGTACATGGGAATTTGAGATATTGCAGTGATCAGAGTCTGTAAGGTCCAGTACAGTCGGCAGCTGGCATAGGGTTTCGGGCATGTTTTTCGCTTTGTTTCTCGCTAGAGAGCTTGAGTGCGCTGTGTGGTGCGGTGAGGGTGGTTGCTGTTTGCTGCTTTCGTGCCGGCGTGGGGTCTACGGATCGAGGTCGAGAGCCTTCTCCCTCGTCGTTGGTGGCCCCGATTGTGTTGCGTTGGGCAGAGGTTGCCGGCGGGTGTGTTGTTGTGGTGCTGCGTTTGAGGAATTTATAGCGAGGTCAGGTGGCTGTCGAGGATCGCTTTGCCGTTAAGTGGATGTGAGTGTGCTCTATGGGAGCTGTTGTTGAGTTTGGTCACTCCAGTCTGAGGATTGTCCAGCCCCTGAGACGCTGAGGTTGTGGTTTGAGGTGTTGGAGTGGGTGCTCGGGTCGGGAATTGTGCTCAAGTGAGCGGAAGGTTTTCTGTTGAGCTGCTGATTTGTCGAGCCCGATGTCCTTGTCATGCTCTGTGCCGTCAGAAGTGACGTGTCGATCCCGATTATCCTTGCAAATTTTGAGGCAGGATTGGGCTGTGGTGTCCCAATAAGTTCTCGCTCCTGCGCTTCTGTGTGCTAATGGGTTGTGTTCACCCAGGATCTGGCTCGAGATGAGAAGGTTCCGCAGTGAGTTTCGGGACTCGAGGATGAGCGTTGGCGGTTGCCGGTTATGGCTCGTGTTGTGGCTCTTGGCGTGGCGTGTTGTAAATCGAGGAATTGCAGTGGTGGTGCATCGAGAGATGTTGTGATCGCGGTCCGACGGGACACTTGGTAAGTGTTGTCGGAGGAGCTGACCTGACGGAAGTGATGATTTTTCTTGGTACTGGAAGGTGCTGTTCCAAGCATGTGTGAGGCTCGAGGTCAGGTCGAGTGTGGAGTTTTCCTTCCGTTGGTCGGAAGTGTATTGAGTTCTTTCCTTGGCTGGAGGAGATCGCGTTTGGTTAAGGTTCGTCGTCTTGCACTGTGTGTCTGGATTGGTTGGCCTTCGTGTGCCATGAAGTCCGTTCTGATGCTGCCACCACTCTTTCTTCCCCGTTCATCCTTGGAGCTCCTCCCTCTCTGCAACCTCCCCCGGCCTGTGGGCGGAGGCCCTTTGTCGGTGGCGGCTGGCGACAGTGCTGGTGCGAGCTCCACCCTCTCTGCAACCTCCCCCATGGCCGGCACCAAGGCCTCTGCCGGTGCCAGCCTGCAGCCTCTTGCTACCACGTTCACCCCGGCTGTGAGGCGTGCGGGCTTGGCTTCATCTATTGTGGCGTCGGACTCCCTGCTATAGGTCGGCGTCCCTAGCGTCCCTGCCGCCCCCCTGTCCTAGGGTCTGGCTACACGGACGCGCTCGGCTGCTTGTCTCCTCCGCCTCTGGCTGGCCACTGTGTCGCCCCGGCTGCCGTTGGTTCAGTGCATGCTGGCCTGCCCTCTTGCCGGCCACCTCGCTTAGCCTCCGTGCTCCCCACCTCGATCCTGCCAGCATCGATCTCTGCTGAAGGGTTGGTGTCTGCCCGGGAGGCTCCTGCCATGCCGTCGGCTGCCTGTGCGTCTTTGCCCACCGTTATCGGAGCTCGGCCTGGGCTCCCTCCTCCCGTCGGCATCCCCATCCCGCTGGTGATCGTGCCGTCCGCATTGCTCGATCGTGCCGTCCGTGCTGCTCTCTCCGGCTCTTTGCGTCTTCTTTCCCTTCGGCAGCACCGTCTTCGATCGGTGTTGCCTGCTGCACCAATGGACCAGGGTGGGCGGCCCATCCCAGGTGGCCCATGTGTGCCGGCCAAGCTTGCAGCTACCGGCGTCCACGTAGCCTCGCTTCTGCTGCCCCGACGACCACATTCTGCACTCTCCACGCCGGCCCAGCCTTGCTGGCACCGGCGTCCCGGCGACCACATCATGTTTTCTTCTGCACTGTTGCTTTGCCCCATATACTGGGCCTCCTTTCTATTTCTTCTCTTTTTGGTTTATTGGGCCTTGCCCACATGTTGTAATTGGGATCCTCCCTTCCTTAGTAGGATGCCCCCCCACCCCTGGACTTTTGTTGTCCCCTGTATCCCCAATCTTTCCTTTCCCTCTTCTCCTTATTATCTATAAAATTTTCTTGTATGGTGGCCGGGGTCGAGTTTTCTCCCCTTGCCCCTGCAAGTATGACCCTAGTTAAAAAAAAAAAAAGTCCATGCGAGACGCATCCCGCGTTTGGCAAGGTGGTTGCCTGTGAGAAGCGTTGCCCGTTCCCTGATGTGTAAGGGTGTTGGCGCTGCTCCGGAAGGACGAGTGCCGGCTAGGTGATATTTTTGAGATTTGCAGTTGGTGTTGTGGTTCCCGATGTGCGGAGGATCGGAGTCTGCGGGGTTGCAGATGGTTGTCGGGATGGTGGATCCCGAGTTGGCGTTGTGGTGGCTGTGTGTGTGGATCAGAGTGCGCGGATCGTGGCGTTGGTGGCTACGGGCGGATTTCTTGAGAATGAGTAGAGTGGCGGAGGATTGGTTCATCGGTGTGTGTTGTCTCCGGCGGCGTGAGACGTGTTGTTGCTGTGCCGTTGCTTGAGATAATGTGGTTTATGGCATTGGCAGGTGGAGAGTTGGGGAAATATGCTGGCGAGGTTGCCGCATGAGTACCCTATTTTTACGTTAGAAGTTGCGTTCGCGGATGCGATCGTGTTTTGAAGAAGTGTGTCGTGGATTGTAAGAGGTTGTGTGTCCCGTGGCTCTGTGATAAGAGCGGGAGTCGGGATTGGCAGGCGTCCTCTTGGATTAATTGAGATGGAGGTTTCGATGAGATAGGATTCGATGAGACAGGACGGTGGTCGATGCCCGTGTGTAGAGGTCCCTGATGAGACGTTGGCGTTGGGTATTGATCCTCAGTCTGTGGCCAGCAAGGGAGGATTCCCCGTAAGTCTGAGTCGAGTGACGTGAGGACCGAAGGGAGATCTTGTCATGTGGTTTCGCCGTGCTCCCCTGAGAGGGTAGAGTTGGTGTGAGGTTCGAGATTGGAGGTGGTGGTGGTCTGTGCGAGTGTCAGCGGATGGTCTATTATGTGTTGGATCGTGCCTGCTAGGCCGATAGAGGTTTCCCGTTGATGAATGTCTGGTGACCAGCGGATGGTCTTTTATAGACAGAAGATGCTGGTGGTTGTGCAACAAGAACGGCGAGAGCCGTGTGCATATGAGGCCGTTGGTGGCCGTTTCTGAGATGTGCTTTTCCGGATGGGATCTGGGCTCTGTCGAAGTTGGTCGTTTGGGAGAGTTAGCCCTGTGCTGTTGTTGGCGTTTGGGTTGCCAGGTGTGAGCTGGTGGAAGCCCCGTGTTGGTTGTCCCTGGTGTAGGGCGTGAGATTGGTCAGCTGGCAGAGAAGCTGGTGTTTGGTTGGTCCGCCGAGCGTGGGCGTTGACCGGTGGATTGGTTCTTGTGGCGAGGATTGCATTCCCTCGGTGAGCGAGTGGGTGGCAGCGATGCCGTGGGTGTTTTCCGTTGTGTCTGAGGTGATACCAGACTTGTGCCCTTATGTTGTGCCTGCTCTGGTGGCCGGTGTGTGCGTGGTGTGCGGAGCGTGGCATTGTTCGTGATTATGGTCTGGCCGTATCCCTCACGATCGGTGCTTTTGCGTGAATCGAGGTTTTTCTGTGCTGGGGCCCTGACAGCGTTGTCAGTTGGTGGAGGCGTTCTTCCCCTGTGACTTGGTGCTAGTCCTGAATTTCGAGGACGAAATTTCTTTAAGGGGGGAGGGCTGTAATGCACCAAATTTTTTGGATCCTTGTTCGTGGGTCCCGGATCTGGTTTCTCGAAGTGTCTAACTCCGTTGTGTTTAAAATTTTGTTTCAGACATCTTTCGTGTTCGGATCGGCGTGATCCGGAGTTGTTTCGGAGGCCCGGAAGCGTTCCGCGGTTTTTTCCGAGTGTGTTTTCCGATTCCCGGTGTGTGTTTCGGTAATTCTTTCGGAACCTCGTTGCGGGTGAACCGGGCCGTTTGCCAGGGCGCGAGTGGTACCGTTGCGATCGGTGCGTTCCGAGGATCGCGGAAACGTGATTTTCTATTTTTGGTATTTTTCGGAATTTCCAGATTTTCCTATATATTTAACCCTTTTTCTCTCTCCCCTCTCATTTCTCTCTTCTCTCCCTCTCTCTTCTCACGCTCTCTCCTCCCTCCCTCTCTCTCCGGCGGCCGACGAGGTGGAGCGTGGGCGAGGTGGGGACGGTGCGGGCGAGGCACGGGCGAGGATGGGTGAGGATCGAGGAGGTGGAGGCGCGGTGAAGCTCGGCCGTGGGTTCGTGGAACGACGAGGCTTCAACGGCGTTTTGTTCATGGATCGGCGTCCACGGTACGTCGTATCTTCGGTGGAGGTAGGGAGATGGACCCTCGACTCGCGTACTTCTTTTCCCGCGAGTTTTGTAGGCCGTGGTGAGCCGAGCGGGCTAAACGGGGCGATTTGGGGAAAATGCATGTTTTTGGGGTGTGAGCTAGATCTCTCGTTTTACCGTGTTTCTGGGCAATCCAGGGGTTTAGATGCATGCCTAGGGGCTTGGGGATGGTTTCCCCTTCACCTGGGGGTGGACGGGACGTGGAATGGTTTTTCCTGCGGTTTTCACCATTTTCGGGCGCGGACTGAGAACACGCTAGCCTTGGGTAGCGCATTCTTGAAGGTCGCGCTGCCCCGGTAGAGCGCGTTCATCGGGGAAGATGAACAGTTTGGTGGTTCCTATCGCGCTATCGGGCCCCAGCGCGTTCAGGGTTGTCGCGCTATAGGATCATAGCGCGACCTGGTCTAGTCGCGCTATGGACCTATAGTGCGTTCATGTTGAACGCGCTATGGACCTATAGCGTGTTCTCGGAGGTGACCAGCCGGGCTGCCCGGGGCGGGCGGTCTGCGGCTGATCGTGCCCCCCTCGGGCCGTGTGTGTCCTGGACACCCCGTGGAGTTCCGTGACCGTGTCTTTGGGTGTCCGGAGGTTTCATTGTCTCGATTAGCGTGCCCGTGAGTTTAAGGGTCCGAGTGACCTTCTAGCGTTCCGATTGTGTTATGTTGGTGTCCGGTCGACCCGGTTGTGACCCAGTGGTCGACATTTGGCCTCGTGAGTGTCCCGGACATCCCGTGGATTTTTTTACCGTGTCTTTGGGTGTCTGGAGGTACCGTGTTACCTTGATAAGCGTGCCCGTGGGCTTGGCGGGTCTGGGTGACCCCAGGTGTTCCGGGCTTTCGTGTTCTTGCTAGATCGAGTCACTGTGTATCGGTGTGAGTGCGGTGAGGTTTCCCCACAGGTTGTTGCTTCTCTGGAAGGTGGCTTCCGAGTGGGCCAAGCGTGTAGCCTCGGACTGTGAGTCCAATCTCCTAGCCTGTGGCTGGAGGTCGTTAAGTTTTCCTCCTTGAGGGATGGGTCTCGGCGGTTGTGAACTGCCTCGTGAGTTATCGCATTGTGGTTTGGACCTAGGGATTAGGCCAGATTGATGGCTCAGTGCTGTCGTGTGCAACAGTCTTGACCCCGAGTCTTGTGACTCAAAGGCCGTTGGGTTTTGTAGGTCTAGTGGGCCATCTAGAGTCTGGTGGTGTCGTGCCACCTGTTACTCCGTGTTACTCGTAATGAGTGCGTGCGTGGTTTTCCGTGTCCACATTTTGTGACACGTCCACTAGTCGTAGCCTTCTTACGGCACGCGTGTGCTGACCCACCCGGGAGTGGTGGAGCGGCTGACCCGAGAGAGACGGTGAGTAGGCTGGTTACCGTAGGGCCCCCACGTACAGCCGAGTCCGGGCTTAGGGGGAATTACCAGCTAGAGGATAGGCCTAGGGCGTATGGTCTGAGTGTGCACACGAGGTTGGGGGCGTCGGACGGTGCCTGAAGGCGCGGCCCCAACTAATCCTTGTTCTGTGGTACTGGTTACTGAGAGTGTTTGAGTCTCACGCTTGGGGCGTCGTAGCTAGACACTTGTGACGCGGTGTAAGACGTCAGGGGACGCATCCGGTCGTTCTTCTAGTGGGTGGTGCTCCTGTCACGTGACGTGAGATGTCGTGTACCGGGTTCTGTTTCTGTAACGACCCGATAATCCGATTACCGGGAAGGCTCGATAACCCGAGACTAGCACCGCCACCCACGAGTCCGAAGACTCAGAAGGGTTAGAAGGATGGTGTGGAAACTACGCAAGTATCACAAGTAATTGCAGAAATTAAACAGTTATAATACTAAGCAGGAATTAAATTAGCAATTTACATGGTCCACAATAAAAAAAGAATAACAACAACAGTAGTCCACAACTAGTACAGAGACAAGAAAGAAGAGTACAGCTACACGGGGCATACCCCAGCTCTGACCTCTGGCACTACCTCTGGGCACCCGCACCACGTTGCACCCCAGACGCGCTCCCCTGGGGCGGCGCCTCACCTGAAACACGGTGAAAACACACAGGGAATGAGTCTCGGAACAAGACTCAGTAGGGATCACTCGAACCCTACCTCGTAAAACGAGAAACCACTATGCTAGCGGTAGGAGAGTACCTCGGAAAGGAAAGCCCTATACTCTACACAACAAGGACCCTACGGCACGCAAATTGGCACACATGCCATGGTGAGACAACTGAAACTCAACGGTCGACCCGGCAAACCCGAAGGTCAAAGCCACGAAACTAACAGTCTGACACTCCGTACTCGACAGGAGTACCTCCCACTAGAAGCACAGCCGGTAGCGTCCCCTGACGACTTACACCGCACCGCAGGTGAACTACCTAACGTGGTAGCGCCTACCCAAGGCACGAACACCGTACAAGTAACCACAAACAAGTGACTAGCTGGGGTCACGCCCGTCGATGTGGGTCCAACCGCCCCCAACCATGTGTGCACACACAGACCGCGCGTCCCTGGTCTGGTCCTCTGACCGATTTTCCCCTCAGCCGGACTCTGGCTGCAAGACGTGGGGCCCGACGGCAACCGGTCCACAAACCGCCTCTAAGGGTAAGCCCGTACACCACTCCCTGGTGCGACCGGTACCGCGTACTGGTAGGCTACGACTAGTGGAGGGTCACTGAAGGAGTAGACTCTCAAGTCACGGAAAATGACGCCCGCATCCGACGACGCACGGGGACCACCCCACGCACCGGCCCCGTCGCACGGTGGCCACAGTCGGACTAAAAACGGGGTTGCAAACCTCTCGGGGCAACCAGGCGCCTGACGGTCCACCCCGGGACAGTCACAAGGCTGTAACGGTCTAGGTGAGACCGTTACACACACACTTGGCGGTCTAACGCAGGCCGTTACACGGCCTGTGGAACGCAGAGGGTAACGCGCCTGGTCCAGCGCATTACACGAATGTAACGCGCCTAGCCCAGCGCATTACGCGAATGTAACGCGCCCGCCCTGGCGCGTTACACGCGCCTCACGCTCCCCTCGAGAAAGCAAGATGTAACGCGCCTGCCCTAGCGCGTTACACGAATGTAACGCGCCTGGCCCAGCGCGTTACGCGCCCCTCACACCTGGGGTAACTCAGGGAGTAACACGCTCGCCCCAGCGCGTCACTCGGATGTAACGCGCTCACCCTGGCGCGTTACACACGTAGACCCCCAATGGTCAAAAACCAACGGTCGGAAAGCCCCTGACGGCCCAGCCCAGGCGCGTCACATGCAAGTGGCGGTCAATCGTGGGACCGTCACAGTCCCTGACCCCTGAAGGCTAACCCAGGGCATGTGACGGCCCCCTCGAGGCGCGTCACACGCACCCGACGGTAAAAACGGCGGGAAAGCCCAAAAACTTCAACCACGCCCCCATGCCTCCACCGGAGAGGGGGAAATCAAAGGGGAAGACCCCTGGGGACCCCTAGCATGATTCTAGGCCATCAAAACGTGAAATCATGCACCAAATCCATAGATCGGGCGAGCTCTCCCCAACTCATGGAAAAACCCCAACATGCTCAATCACACCACTCTCGGCCTCCCCTCGGCCTATAAACCACGGAAATGAACGGCGGGGAGCTAGGGAACGTCACCCTACCTCAATGGAGCAAATGCTCCTCCGGATCATCCGTGAATCGCGAAGAACGCTTTTAGAACCCCGCCTCCCCCATGCCTCCCACGCTTGCCCCACGCCCGCACGATCGTCTCGACATCACCCACGTCCTTGCCACGTCGCACCGCCACCGTCTGCAGCCGAAACGATGATCGCCGTGCTCGTACGGGAGAGAGGGAGAGGGCGGCCACGGTGGGGAGAAACGGAGGAGGAAGAAGAAGAGGAAAGAGAAGGTGGGGGAGAGAGAGAAAATAGGGGGGGGGGGTATTTATAGGAAAATCCAGAAATTTCAGAAAATACCGAAAAATAGAAAATTACATTTCCAGAATCCTCGGAACGCACCGATCACAACGGTACCACTCGTGCCCAGGTGAACGGCCCGGTTCACCCGTAGCGAGGTTCCGAAGGAATTGCCGAAACACACACCAAAAATCGTAAAACACGCGCGAAAAAGCCACGGAACGCCTCCGGGCCTCCGAAACAACTCCGGATCGCGCCGATCCGAACACGAAAGATGTCCGAAACGAAATTTTGAACACAACGGAGCCGGACGCTCCAAGAAACCAGATCCAGGACCCGCGAAGAAGGATCCGAAAGGTCTGAGATATTACAATTTCTGTCCGCGAGACGGGACTTCGTGAGTGGTTTCGGGAGTGTTCCCGGAGTCGAGGTCTGGGGTTTCTGGTGAGCGTCACCGAGGGCCTTTCCCAGACAGGGTTGTGTTCACGACGGTGAGGTCGTGACAGTGTTCCCTGACCTTGTGGTTTTGGCTCGGGCCCTTTTCGTGAGGGCAGGCCTCCGCTACGGAGATATCGTGGCGTTTTCCTTGTAGCGTGGCTAGGGTAGTTCGTGTCTGGTGGTCCCCGATCGTGGAATCGGGTGGTCGGGTGTGTGGCTTGGTTGTCCCCCGACGGGAGACTAGGTCATGTTTTCTGGTACAGGAGGAGTAGTTGTAGAGCTGAGGTTTTACCGGCCATCGTAGTTACTTTTCTACTTTCATAGTTACTGCTTTCTGTGCCGCCGTTGTTCTCAGTTGGGGTTCCGCGGGATCCCTACTGGGCCAGTGACAGGAGGCTCACCCCTGCATTTCAGGTGCGGTGGTTCTTCCTCGAGGTTCGAGGGCGTTGCGTGGAGGTTCTTAGTTGCCAGCTTGTCGGGCCGAGTGTTCACTTGGCATGTGGTATGTTTTACTACTTTAGACTGTACTTTCTGTTGGACTGGACTCTGTTGTAGTTGTTTAGTTATTTCCGTTAATTGTTGAATTGTCCTGCCTTATTTCCTATTTCCTTGTACCTCCACACTCCTTTTTAGCCCTTCCGAGCCCTCCCGGCTCGTGGGCGGCGATTCGAGTCTCGGGTTATCGGGCCTTCCCGGTAACCGGATTCTCGGGTCGTCACACATATACATATAAACATGAACATGTAAATGTGAAACATGGACAATGAGAAGCAAATGGAGATGAAGAATAGAGAAACCTGACCGTGATCGCCACCAAAGTTCTACAACACCAAAAGAAAGAAGGAAGGAGGAAGACGATGCCGTACACCTTGGAAAATGGGGAAGAAGATGCAGCCCGAAGATGAACCGCTACAACGTGTGATTGCGCCTCAAAGGGAATGCGGGGAACTGATGTGGGTGCACCTCCTTACCTCCTAGCCAGCTAGAAAGTAAGGGCCTCATGTTCTATTGATAATCTCTTGCAAAACAAAGCCACAAAAAAGAGGTAAAGCCCATTAGAATTTGAAGTGTAGCATATCTCCCGAAGTGGTAAAATAGTATGAAAGAAAGGGGGAGAACGCACCGGGGAGGGTTTTTACCCCTATAAATGGGTGCAAATGAAAGGTGAGAGTATTGTGCATGCATGAGATTTGAAATCACGAAATTTGATGAGGGGAATATGGAGAAAATTACTGTGCAAAATGGAGAAAAATACAAAAACGTGCAGAAACAGTGCAGAAACTAAGTGTAAAGGCTGTGATGATTTGTGAAAAGTGGGAGAAGGGAATTGAGCATAGGAGCGAAGGAAAAGAGCCGAGAGTAGTGGAAAATAAAGATGATACTCCCCTCAACATGTTGGAGTTGGAGCAAAAGGTAGACAACGCAGCATGGCTCCGCCCTGGACCGACGAAGAGCATCCTGCCGCGGAGTTGTAGCAGGAAAACAGAATCTGTGATGATTTGCAAGAAGTAGGGGCGAAGTTAAGAGGGCAAACGACGATGAAATCAAGCAAATAAGGGACCAAATCGAAGCCTATACTTCCCTCAATAACCTGGGGTTGAAGGTTTGAGTTAACAATCCGACATGGCTTCGCCCTTGGTCGAAGAAGAGCCCCCCGTCGCGCAGGCGAACTGGGCATCTATTTATACAAAAATGCTGGAACCCCAAACTTTCTACTGCAATTGTGGAGGATAGAGTCCACCAAATCTCAAGATCTCTGGATCAATCTCGAGATAATAGTCAAGATAAGACTTAGGAACGAACGAGACTCTTTTTGGTGGAAGGATCTGGAAGATATGGCTCTTGGAAGAAGGCCTTGAAACCAAATCTGGCAGAGTTTGTGTCATACGAAATGCATGAAGCCCCGATATTGTGGCCAAGATTCCAAGAGATATAGCCCGTGAAAATTCATGTTCTATACACCAGACTCGAGACAATACAAAGGGCAAGAGATAGAAACAAACGGGGCTCAATTTCGTGGAGTATTCTGGAAGATAGAGCCCTAACAAGGAGGCCCCGTTGAACAGAAGTCTGCCTTAGAGTCCAGCGGCGAAGAAGACGGAGTTCAGGGTCATCTTGACTCTCTGTCATAGAGACAGTCTATCGCGCGGCCATTTTTGGTAATAAACGGTCATGATTGGACCGCATATATCATGAAGAATAGAGTCGTTGGCGAACACGGCACTTCGGGTAAAACTGGCTAAAAATGGTCTACTGGACGACTGTTTCTTTATGATAGAAACGGTCCTCTGGGTGACCTCCTTCTGAATAAAAATGGTCCAGTGGGTGACCTCCTTCTGAAAACGGTCATCTGGGTGACCTCCTTTTGGGTAAAGGTAATAGAGTGTGAATATCAGAGAATATCTCGAAAACGGTGCAGAACTAGCGAAAGGCATAGAAAAAGAAATTATAGATATCTAAAAAATGAACAACTTTCATGAAGAGAGAAAGATGAGAAGACGATCAGAAGAGGAAGAAAATGGGGAGAGAACATAGAAAAATGTTAGGACTTGAAAACGGTAGAGAACTGTTTAATGGCGTAGAAGAAGAAATTGTAGACATTTAAAAAATGAACAACTTTGGTGAAGGACACTTAATGAATAGAGGAATATAAGGGGATAAAAATGGGCCGCGTTCAAGACTGTACAGTGAAAGGGGCCGAATACTTGATGGAAGTCGACCTAAATGGGCCGCAAGTTGACTTGGAAGGCCGGAAGTCGATACAATAAGCTCCAGGGCTCTAAGAAATCATGATATCCAAGGCTCAACGGGAATGGAATAATGAAATGGGCTCGAAATCTATCCAAGGAAGGCTCCAAAATAATGGTTAATTCGGGACATCAAAATTGATGAATAAGAGAAATGACGCAACTTGCAGGCTAAAAATGGGTGTCAACAGTCAGCTTGCCAGGCCGAGTGTTCACTTGGTGGTGGGTACATTTTTCTGCCTTAGATTATACTTTTTTTGGATTGGACTCTGTTGTAGATAGATTATTTATTTCTGTTAATTGTTGAATTATCCTACTTTATTTCCTATTTCCTTGTACCTCCACACTCCTTTTAGCCCTTCCGAGCCCTCCAGGTCATGGGCGGCAGGCCAGGATTCGAATGGTATCAGGTTCTTCATGGTATTCAGATCTTGGGTCGCTATAAATTCCAACAAACTTAGCTAATTATCCATTAGTCATTGAGTTACACCTATTTGTATGCAATCCCCTACGGTCTTTGTTGTTATACAAATAAGGCCATATCGTTTGTTATCTTCAACAAAAGTTAATCGAAATGTAGTTAACTTGACCCAAGGTTATGAAAAAATCATAGTACCTTGGTAAGTCGCGCGTGCGCGTGCGAGAGAGAGAGAGAGAGAGAGAGAGAGAGAGAGAGAGAGAGAGAGAGAGAGAGAGAGAGAGAGAGAGAGAGAGTGAGAGAGCTCACCGACGTTGGTGGGGGAGGCTGGTCTGGCACCTCCTAGGGTATGAGATATGGAGGCTCGTCCCCTCGACGCCGATCCAGTCCATGCTAGGGAGGATGTAGGGGATGCAGCTCGAGATTGTGGCAATGGGGGAGTTGGAGGGCCGACGTTGACACCCTTGCTGATGCTGCCAGAGACGAGGATGAAGCATACCATGCCGATGCTATAGGAGGGGTTTGGAAGGGGTCAGCCTCCATGATTGTGACTGGTAACCCAGTGCTAATAAGAGTCCGCTCTGATGGCCTGTGAAGCGAGAGAGAGTAGGGGAAGAGAGAGAGGGGCCAGAGTGATAAAGAGACAAAGAAAGAGACAAAGACATAGGAGCCATCTTTGACTCTGGATCTGAACCCCGCAGAGTCAGATCTACACGCTTTCGTGCACCTAGGGTTGTTATTTCATGTATACGCGGATCAAGCGGGGCTGATGTAGAAGAGTAATCCGAAGCCAAATATGCAGCCGCACCTACAATAGAGGCGTGATATGCTGATACAGCAAGAGTCGAAGCAAGGGGACGCACCGGATCTGCAACTGCACTAGCTGGAGGCGAAGATGACAGGGGCGAACCAGGCCAGAGAGGTCAAGTTGCCCTCTCTTGGCTAGCAGATGGTGATGACTTGCATGTCACGCCCCGAACAAGGTAGAAATATCGAGGCATGAGTAGTTAACAAGCGGGTCGATCAAGACTGAGATGACAAGTATGAACAACAAAATGGACAAGCCATATTTTATTTCATAATTTGACATTTCCTTCAAATATCTATCAAAGACTTTCAATACTATTCAAACTCATCATATTTATTCTCTAAATGGACAGACTAGAAAAAAACCTTCTAAGGCACTTAACACTCTTATTTACTCCAGCTCATTTCCATCATCTTCAGATTTTCCTAAAAGATTATCAAAGCACTTAGGGTGAGCTAAAAGCTCAATAGGACTTATATCTCTTTACTAGACATCTTTAAATGATTAACATATTGGACAACCTATATGCTCAAAAAATAAAATAGGTAATATAACAAGTGACAAGTGCAATAAAGAATAGAGAACAAAATCAGAAAGTTTAGAATTTCAAGAATAGATATCATAGAACTCAAGTGTAAACATGAAGTTTAATAACATTTAGAGAATGTAAATTTGGCTATATATCAAGAATGTTAACTCATTTGATCAATAATGTCATGTACAAGAAGTCAAACATGTAACGAATCAAGCATGTAACAAGTTAACCATATAACAAGTGAATTATCTAATTCAATCTTACATGTAAGTTGGTGTAATGCCACACCTGATCATTTAACTCCCTTAGGTACAAGTACTTTCGAGCTTTGCTCACCCAGGACCAGATCAGGGTCCCAAAATTGTCAGACATTGAGTGTTCAGGTGGACCCAAACTCCCATATAAATTATAGAACAATTCATTTATAAATGATCAAGCGAGTTTCAAGAAAAGCTCATGAAGCGTAGTATAACATACAACTAGACATTTAGTTATGCAGAACTTTAGAGGTGCCCCCTATAGACTCAAGAGGTGGCTCCCGTCATGTAGCACTTTGTGCCATTACGGTCTCAAGAGGTGACTCCCACAATATAGCACTTTGGTCCACATGACACTTAGTTCCTACACTTCCAAATGGTAATTTATGGCTAAAGTACAGATCTAGAAAAGAAAATTCATTTCAAGAAGATGTAGTATGAAGTATAAGTGAAGTTTATAAGAGAAATTTAAGGATAATTTGAATGATCATGTTCAACGACATTAAGATAATAAAGAGACAGAGTTACCAGTCAAGGCACAATCAGCTTTCTCAGAAAATCTTGCAAAACAGGTTTAGATCAAATTTTTCACAGTCAAGTGCTTAGCAAAAAACCAAACAGATCTTAGCCAGGTAAGAGGTGTAATAGTGGGAGGTTCTCCTCGCATTCGCAAGATCTTAATTAAGTAACAACTTGTCCGCTTAAGGCGTTTGCCTATGGACCTATAGTCTTAGATACTGGTCTTTCTTGGTAAACTTACTAGGCATTTACAAGGCTTATCGGAAACACGTAATCACGTAAATCAAACGGAAACTATTAATTGCATAATATGTTCATGTGCGAAAGAAAATTGAAAGAAGATGTCAAGCTTTTATTTCATAATATGTTCATGTGCGAGGGAGATTTGAAAAAAGATATCAAGCTTTTATTGCATAATATATTCGTGAGTGAAAGAGATTTGAAAGAAGATGTCAAACTTTCAGATAGAGCTTAGGTCAAAAGGCATGGTCAATCATGTACACGAATTTATAAAAATTAGAGCATAATTGTTTGAATAATTAAAGATGATTTCTCGCGTATATTTATCTAATCATTTCTTTTTTATGGTAATTGAAGACAAGAACATGATTTTAAAAATCAAAAAATAAGATTTTGAAATATTACACGTGAAACGAGATGATTCGGATGATCAACACATGAAACGAGATGGAACATAGTCCAGCACGTAAAATGAGGTATTTTCATAGGCCAGGCTGGTCGCATTCACCATGGGGACAGCATCCTTGTCGCGGTCTCCAACAAAGTCACGTTCAGGCATTGAGAGAGCTCGAGTTTTGCACGTTAAACAGGGCAGTTCGGGGGCCTGTCGGATCGTGGTTGCCCTGGGCACCACGTTCTGGTCACGGTCCTAGGGGTGACCTGTAACACCCTGATTTTAGGAAACCCATTAAGGTATTAGGATAGTTGTGCTGAGAGCCCATTAGGATAGCCCATTTAGTGAATTTGAGCTCATTAAGAGAAATTCGTAGTTTCAAAATAACAGTCCGTTATTTATGGCATAACATTGTGTAGAAATGTCCAAATAAGATGAAATTGAGCTCATTGGAAAGATAACTCGATTTTCTACAACTTTTATGGTAATCACTTTTTGAGATTTGATCATTAAATAAGTTAAAAATGTCAAATAACAAGATATAGTATTGGGCGAGGAATTAGACTTAAGATAGTTAGAGTTTTAAAGATAGGCGATGTTCAGTTGAGATAGTTGATATTATGAAGATAGTCGCTGAGATAGTTGATATTTTGAAGATAGTCGCTGGGATAATTGATAGGCACAGGGATAATTGATAGGCTCAGAGATAATTGATATTGTCAAAATAAGCATTGAGATAGTTGATTGTTGACACCTGCTTACTTTCTCGAATTAATCAAGGATTAAACATAGGGAAATATTCTCTAAACAAGAGCAAAATGGCATAATGCCAAAGGTGCTCTATCAGCCAAGTTGGGCTTAGAAATTGAGATATTTCACCAGGTCAAATGGCACAACATAACAAGTGGGGATCGTCCCCAAACAAAAGGCACTATACCAGCCAGTTTCCCGACAATTAAGTCGGATCCAAGGTACGAGACAACCTGCCGCATCGAACGACACTCTGTAAAGATTCAAGTATCACCTCCGGATACCCTGCATATGGTATCACACCACCGGCACCTCAACAATTGGGTTAACCCGGGCCTCAGAACAGCCCACCGTACCATACGACTCTTCACCAAGAAGCGCGGATCACCCTGACTACAAGATAAACGACATCATCATGCCGACACCCCAGTTACCAAGCCAACCGGGGACTCCCAGCAACCCATTGTGTCGCATGGTGCATGATGAAAAGGCAGGGAACGGCTCGGGACACACCTTCTGCAAGCGGCTTGACGCCGGCGACTCCAATAGTCGAATCGCACCTGGGTCCACCGCGTTCAAGACGGAGCTCTTTCGAACCTCGAGTTTGGCCGTTCAGGGTCCAGATTCAAGTAAGCTATCTCTTTACCCAGTCCACCCACCCCTCGTAAGCCCCGGCTCACATAACTAACACAAACCCCTGAACCCAGCCAATCAACTCAACCCACCTAAATCCCGAACTCACTCATGGCCCATTCAAACCCTTTTCTCTAGCCCGTCTTAACCCCCAGTAGGACCTACATGACCTTTCTCTCTCCTCTTGGTCAAACTCAGCCATTCCGGTCCATCCGTACCCCCTAGGGGGAGAGGCTTACCCGAACCAGGAAGCCCCCAACTACTTTAGCCTGCATGGACCCCCTTTACGCGGACCTGCCAGCCTGTTCTTGAACATGTTCACCTTCACGACCGCGTTCACAAGAACACAGTCGCCAAGGCGACTGCGACTAAGAAGGGGGGGTTTATGCGGACCTGCTCGCCCCCCAACAAGTCCGCATAAACCCCTAGCCCACATGTCAGAGTAGAATGCGGTCCCCAAGGTGATTGTGTTCAGAAACCCCCCAATAGGTCTGGGTAAACCTCGGGCCCACATGATCGTCCAGAATGCGGTCCCCAAGGTGACTGCGTTTAAAAACCCCCTGTCAAGTCCACGTAAAGCCCCCCTTTACGCAGACCTGCTCGACCCCCCTAGCAAGTCCTCGTAAACTACCCTCCAAACTCTATAAAACCCCCCATGGGTGGCCAAGGGTCATAACATGCATGGAGCTCATCCCCGGGACTACAAATGACACGTGAAGGACTTGGTTGGCTGGTTTTGTATTTGCTAGGCTCACGTTGAGGGCATGTTGCATGATTGTCCCTCATACGGCATTTAGCCAAAACACAAACCTCCTCAAAGGCGGCCCCTGCTTTGATGAACACACCATATCTGGATGTCGTTTGATGATCGCATGTTGCCCGAATGCTGCTTTAGATGAAAGCACCCTACCCGGGTACTCCCTCGGTGTGCGTGCATGGCCTTGGATGCTACTTTTATGAAAGCACTCTACTTGGGCTCTACCTCGATAATCATGCACGGCCCTGATGTTGATAGATGAATGCACTCTGCCTCAATAGTCGTACATTGCCCAGATGCTGCCTTTATGAAAGCATCCTGCACGGTGTCGGCCTCGATGTTCGTGCACAACCCTGATGCTGCTCTTATGAAAGCACCCTACCCGGTCTCTTCCACAATGTTCACGCATGACCCGGATGCTACTTGCTGAAATTACCCTACCCGATTCCCATCTTGATAATCGTGCACCACCGAATGTTGCTCGATGAAAGCACCATGCCCGATCCCTGCCTCGATGATCGTGCCATATCGATTGTCGTTTGATAAAAGCACCCTACCTGGTTCCTTGCCTCGATGATTGTGCGTCACCAAGTGTCACCTCGATAAGCATGCCCTTAATGTGGTTACCCGAACAATGGACATACTTTCCGAGTCTTGACGCAAAATGAAATGTCAAGCCCCTACCTCTGTGAACGTTCCCCGAGCATGACCATCGAGGTCTTACGACGTCCAACCACTTCAGTCACAACGGTGCTCTCGGCACCCGACTGCCCAGCCACTCCAGTCACAATGGTGCCCCCGACACTCGACTGCCAGTCTCAACTACCCCCGACCGCCAGGGTCTCACAGAGCCCAGTTCCTTCAGCCACAATGGTGCCCTCAGCACCCGAGTGCCCAACCACTCCAGTAGCAATGGTTCCCCTGGCACCTGATTGCCAGTCTAAGCTACGCCCGACCGCTAGGGTCTCACGACACGCAGTTCCTTCAGTCACAATGGTGCCCTCGGCACCCGACTGCCAAGCCACTCCAGTCGTAATGGTGCCTCCGGTACCCGACTGCCAGTCTCAACTACGCCTGACCGCCAGGGTTTCACGGCGCCTAGTTCTTTCAGTCACAACGGTGCCCCCGGCACTGGACTGCCCAGCTACTCTAGTCACAACGGTGTCCCTGGCACCCGACTGCCCAGCTACTCCAGTCTTAACGGTGCCCAGCGACGCCTGACCGCCCAGCTACTCTGGTCACTACGGTGCCTACGGCACCCAAATGCGCAGCAACTCCAGTCACAACGGTGTCCCCGACACCCAACTGCCAGTCTCGGCGACGCCCGGCTACTTCAGCCCCAACGGCGCTCAGGCTCTCCAGACTCAGCGATGTTCATGGCTCCTCATCATTCTAGTGACGATATCCAGGGTACCCAACTCTCCTAGTTTCAATGGCGCCTGGTCACCCCAATCACAGCGGTGCTTAAGGAACTTGACTGCTCCAGTCATTACCGTGCCAACGACACTGAACTACTCCAGTCAAAGTGATGCCTAAGGCCTCAACTGCTCCAGTCACAATGGTGCCCATGGCACCCGGTAATTCCAAGCTCAACGGCTTTTGGTCGCTCCAGTCAGGGAGATACTCACGCCGTCCGACTGCTCCAGTCTCAACAGCGCTCGGCCGCCCCTGTCTCAATAGTGCCTGGCCACTCTAGTCACAAGTGCTGCCCACGCCATTCGGTTGCCTCGACCTTAGTGACGCCCAACTACTCCAGCATGGCGGTGCCCACGGCACCCCAACTTCCCCGATCTCGACACTGTGAACGGACGTCACGTGGCCGGAGAGAACCGGGGAAGAAAAAATGCGTGCTTAAAGGAGGATACGGAGAAAGACGACTCCCGGAGAGGATTGTCTCTTCCGGGAAACACGCGAGACAGGAAATCACACGGAATGTAAAGACACAATTTGATAGAAATAGAGATGATAGAAATAAAAATGGCATTAATGAAACCTCCGCGAGATGTCACTCTCCGCGAGATTTTAACGCGGTGATAGGGGTATGCTGAAATTAAACGGCCATGGGGAAGTGCCTCGCCACGGCCTTATTAGGTTAGAGTTAGGGGTTAGAAATTAAATGTTAGAGTTAGTGTACAGAAATTAAATGTTAGAGTTAGAGTGCAGTAATAAAAGGCAGAGTTAGAGTGCAGAAAGTAAAAGTCAGTGTTAGAATACAGAAAGTAAAAGTCAGTGTTAGAATATAGAAAGTAAAAGTCAGTGTTAGAGTACAGAAAGTAAAACTCAGCGTTAGAATATAGAAAGTAAAATGTTAGGAGTTAGTGTACAGAAATTAAATTGTTAGGAGTTAGTGTACAGAAATTAAATGTTAGAGTTAGAGTGCAGAAATAAAAAGTCAGTGTTAGAATACAGAAAGTAAAAGTCAATGTTAGAATATAGAAAGTAAAAGTCAGTGTTAGAATACAGAAAGTAAAAGTCAGTGTTAGAATATAGAAAGTAAACTGTTAGGAGTTATGATACAGAAATTAAATTGTTAAAATTAAATAAGGGAGGGGAACCGCCGCGGGGAGTGATCCTCCGTGCGGGTGAGGATAGGAATAAGATATTAGAATTGAAAAACCACCGCGGGGAATGATCCTCCGCGCGGGTGAGGATAGAAATCAAAATGCAACCACCGCGCGATTTGACTCCCCGCGATTTTTCTTATGGGAACGAAGAAGCCGAAGAGTTCGGGCGTTGGGATGGTATGATCGCCAGGGGCTAGAGACCCCAAAAATAAAAGGGAGTGGTCGTGTTATGCTTCGAAGACGGGGGATCCAGCAGGTTCCTTCTTCCTCTTCCTTCGGTCGGCCGAAGGAGAGAGATTTCCTTTGAAGGTTATCTTTGCAAAAGAAAACAAAACAATGGATCAGAATAACAGTAGTGCAGTATCAGTCCCTTGTGACAATAATGATGAATTCATGAGCAAAAACACACCTGGTCGGTGTTGTTTTAAACCCCTTTTGAGGATGCAAAGGGATACATAGATGATATGATGAATGAAGATTTATGCAAGAGTTGCATTTAGAAGACGACTACAGACAAAGATGAATGATTCATGCCAAGACTACAAGAATTAAACGAGAAAGAAAGACAAGTTGAGAAAAAGTTTATTGGCGACGCCGGTGGCGGGCTTCAGTTGAGACTTCAACAGCTTGAGCATGGCATTAGCGGATGGCGGGCCAGAATGGCCATTTCTCGTATGTTCGAACACCCAGAAATTCAACAGGACCTTCTCGGTGTCTATGTCGCCGTGAGAGAGCTATTTTTTTCTTTTTTTATTTCCTTTCTATTTTTTTCTTTTTTTTTGGAGAGTGCTTTTTGAGAGGGAGACAATAAAAGAGAAGGAAAAATGTATAAAATAGGGAGAAATGGGGATTTGAGACTAGTAATAAATAAATATAAATATAAATATAAATATAAATATAAATATAAATATAAATATAAATATAAATATAAATATAAATAAATATATATATATATATATATATATATATATATATATATATATATATATATATATATTAACACTCAGGTGTGTATATCTGTGGCGAGTAGAGGGAGAGAGAGAGAACTCTTTTTTTTTGGAGAGTGATCTTTTAGAAAAAGATAATATAAGTGAAGACAGAAGGTGGTGAGGAGTAAAAAAAGATTAAAAATAAATAATAAAATCACGTATGAGCATGGAGTAGAGAGGTAGAGAGAAGAGAGAGATAGAGAGAAGAAGAGACGTGGGGAGAGAGAAGGAGATCGCGTGGGTGATAGAGAGAAAGAGAGAGATCGTGTGAGAGAATAAAAAAAACATATATATAGTAAGAGAGAGAGATCTCGGTGGCGGTGGTTAGAGAGAGTGGGTAAGGGGATAGGCTGTGGAGAGGAGGTGCCGACGGGAGGTTAACCGAAAGGGGGGCTACGAGCATGCAGAGGAGCTCGTGCGGGCGAGGAGAGGGGAAAGAACGGCGGCTGCTATGGTCGCTCTGCATGCAGGCGGGGGAGACGTATGTGTGTATAGGTGAAGGGCCACAGATAGTGCGAAGGTGAGATCACGGTGCCGTCGACGCCATGGGTGTGGGAGAGAAAGAGAAAGAGAGAGAGAGAAGGGGAGGTAGGGGTGGTGTGGCCACTGGAGATGGTATGTGTGGGTGTTGGCTAGAGAGAGAGAGGGTGGCGAGAGGTGTTACAGAGAGAGGAGGACGCCAGTGGAGGGGTGGTGGTGTGTATGGGGGCAGAGCGGCCACGGCGGACGGGAGGGGAGGCGGTGTAACGGGGAGAGAGAAGAGAGTGTGAGAGAGAGGGAGGTGGTCGACGTGGGGGTGGTGAGAGGTTTAGAGAGGTGGATGAGAAGGTGGAGTGGGGGCTCCGCGGCAGCGAGGGAGGTGTGAAGGGTGGTATGGAGGTGGCGGAAGGAGGTGTGTAGGCGGAGGAAGGTGGCTGGTGTGAAGGGGAGGTCGGCTGGTGGCGTCGGGAGTGGGGTGCAGAGAGATGGTGTATCCTGCGGTTAGCAGAGATAGAGGGGGGTGGCGAGGTGGTTGTACTGTGAAGGGGAGGGGAAATCGCGAGTGGCTGTGATGGTGGAGGAGGGTGACGACCGGCGGTTGCGCGATATGGAGGGTAAGAGAGTTAAAGAGAGGGAGAGGAGAGGGGGTTAGCAGCGACGTAGGTGTTTGAGAGTGGGGGTGGCGACGTATATTGGTTCTGCATGTTGGGAGGAGGTGAGAGGGGGTCTCGCGGTCGGTTAGGAAGAGAGCGAAAGAGAGGGAGTGAGGGGGAAGTCGGCGTGGGTTCTGCTGGGTGGCGGTGTGAGAGAGATGTTGAATTTAATGTTTTAAAAATATCAAAGTTTTGTTTCATGTGGAGTTTTGTTCCACATTGGAAGATGGGAAAAGTTTTCATCTTCTTATAGTTGGGACTCTTTACTACCTTGTGTACTCCTTTGGGGAGACTATGGTAGTTGGGCCATTTGAGCTTGTGGGCTCCTTGGGCTTTATTCTATATCACACACGCGCGTATATTGCCTTGCCTTGCCGATGCCGTGTCGTGCGTGTATGTAAGTAATATTCGACCTTTATTTTATTTTATTTTATTTTTTGACCGAGCGTCTTTTGGGTATCCTCCGCGTCTCCTCGGATTCTCTCTCTCGCGTCCCTTTGGGAACGGGGGTGTCGGTTCGTGTGCTTGACCGTTGTAGACTCTGATTGGGAGTCTATTTAGGGTAGCAGTTTTTCCGAGGGTTCACATACGAAGGAACTCATCTTCCTCCGGTTTTTACTCTCTCTCGGTGATCTTCCTCTGCAAGATCTCGAAGTGGTCACTGTGGTGTTCGCCCCGGTGTCGCAACTTGGAGTGCACCTTTGCGCCGCCATCGTTTGGGTCATCGTATCTTGGGAGAAGTCTCGCCGTGGAGCCTATTGCACCGTGTAGGGGCGAAACGACTCTAAAGAAAGCGACATCACGCTTCGACCCGAGTTTGATCTTCCTAAACTTCAATTCCACATTTTTCTGTTGATCCGTCTGATAGAGAAATCCCTCAATAGTGCATCTGTGATCTTTGATTTCCAACAAGAGAGAGAGTGGGGAGGCTCACGGCGAGGTGGGGTATGCGGTTGTGTTAGTGTGAGAGAGGGAGGGTGGTTGAGAGGGTGGTCGGCGGCAGCGGTGGTCTGGGTGCAGGTGTCGACGGTGGCGGGAGGTCGCCGACGGAGGGTGGTTGTCACGGCGACGAGGGATGACCGGCGGTGGGAAATGGAGAGTGAGAGATGAGAGATAGCCGGTGGGAGGAGGCTGCCGAGGTGTCGGAGCGTGTGGTTTGTGAGAGAGATGGTGGAGGGAGGGAGGAGGTCGCCGCGGTGGTTACAGAGAGGGGTAGAGAGAACGAAGGGGGGTGCATGGGTTAGGGAGAGGGGGCTGTAGGCCGTTGCGGAGGGACATGGGATGGAGAGAGAGGAGGTGTGAGAGTGGTCGCGTGGGAGAGAAAGGGTGGTGGTGAGACTGCTGTCGGCGGAGAGAAGAGAGAGGGAGAGAAAGGGAGAAGGTGGAGGGGGTCACCGCTGGGTGAGGGAGAGCACAGTGGTAGGGGGGATGGTTAGGGTGGTGAGTATGAGGGGGAGAGAGGAGGGAGCAGGGAGAAGAGATAGGAGGGATGGCTGCGGCAGTGGGTAAGGGGTTAGAGAGAAGGAGAGATGGCCTGCGGAGAGGTGCTCGCGGTGAGGGGTTATGCGCAGGGAGGAGAAGTGGGGGAGTGAGAGGGGTGTGGGGTTTACATGCATGCGGACGGGGGCTGTGGATGGTGTGGGTAGTAGAGGAGTGGAGGCTGGGAGTGGGGTCGACGGCGTGGGTGCGGTGGTGATGGTCGTCGGCGGCGAGGTTGGCGGTGGTCGTCGGCTGGCCGGTCGTGGCGGTGTGATGAGAAGGAGGGATGGGGAGAGGAGAGTGGGAGAGAGTTCGCTGGGTGGTCTGGGTTGGAGAGAAAGAGAGAGACGCGTGAGGGTGAAAAATATGAGGAGGTGGGGCGGTAGTTACGTGGGAGAGAAAGAGAGGAGGTGGGGGATGGGTGAATGGGTTGGTTACGATGGGATCAGAAGTGAGAGGACTCCTGGGTTCTCTGCCTTGGGTGTGGTTTGGAGAGAAAGTGAGAGAAGAGGGATCTCTAGATGAATGAGAGGGGGCAGAGATCCTAAGAATGGGGGAGAAGTTAATTTTGGTTCAGGGAGGGGTAGAGATCCTAGAGACACGGGAGGGGAGTGAGTTAAGGTGAGTTTAAGGGATGGGGCCAAGGGAATTAAGGGATGGGTCAAGGGATTAATTTAATTATTTTCATCATTTTAATGATTTTAAGGAAATTATAGAGATGGGAAGATTTTTAGTTATATATATTTTTTTATTTTTAAGAACCAAACAATAGAAGGTCTCAGATTTCATTTTTTAATTTTAATAATATATTTTTTTAATTTTTTAATTTTAATAATTTTTGGTGAAATCGAGATTTATCTTATAGAATTTCATTAAAGCCCAAGAAATACAAACAAAATGGGAAGACTATCAGAAAAATAGAAAATCATCTAAATAATTCAACCGGGAGAGCCGCTTTGGGGCGTCATAATATAATATGAGATCTACTCACAATAATGTCAAAAATGGCATGTCTACCGACACTGTCTCATATCGGGAATACATTGTGATGCCCCTCGGGCGGCATCCTACCGAGTTACAAGTCCTTTAACAGACACTATGTATAAATGCAAAAATACCTGCACAATAACGCAATGACCCAGGGACCATCACAAATGACGGAATTGTCCCGTGGCTTGCACACATTTGTAATTGGGCTTTCACTCCCCCACATAACGCCTTTTACGGCATATAATTAGGTTATGCAACCTAGTCAGGGAATTGATCCCCATCCTCGCCAACTACCAGTCTCAACTCTGTCCAGTAGACCGCCATCTATCTCCCAACTCCGTCTTAACTCCTCTAGTCAGATGGACCCTATATCTGAGCCAGGACCTACCTACTCCTTGCCGAGCCAATGTCAGCCGCACCGTGCCCGAGCCAGGACTTGCCTGCTCCTTACCAAGTCAGAATCCACTGCTCCGCTGTCCAAGCCAATACATTGTTCTCATAAACCCAGAGTTCATACCCTTTCTAATGTCCACACTGGAACAAGACTCTTTACCCCCTGTTATCCCTGGTGTGTTGCTGTTACTATGTCATTGTTACATGGACTAAGCCCTCCCGACGTCGCAGCTCTCAAGGTCCCTGACTCTCCTCTTCGGTAGTAGAAACAAAGATGTTCGGGCTCCGCCCAATGTAAAATAAACAAAGATTGTTTGCGATCAGTGGGGAAGACGTCTAATGCACAAGCCCCCACAATCATCTACACTCTTACCAGTGGAACCTCCTTCTCTCCGCATGGCACATGACATTTCGTGCCCACGTGCCGTGCCCTGGTGACACATCCCCAGTCAAACACTTGGTTCCGCAGGTGATCGTCAAGAAATTGACTGGCACGCCTGCATTCCATCCAGCCATCCTTGTCCTAGTTTTTCGGACTGATTAACCATACACCATTCTTTCCTGTGCATTCCTATCGTTCTTTTCACCCCCTTTTCAATACCCCTAAAATCCCCGCGTGCCAAGTCGACTTATCTCGGCCTTCCGTAAAAGGCGAGTGTGCATCACTTCCATGGGGAAAAACAAAAGAGATTCCCCGCGAGCGAAACATTGATATTCTGAAGATAGGCGCTGTGATAGTTGATATTGTAGCGACCCAAGATCCATATACCGGGAGGAGCCCGATACCATTTGGATCCTGGCCCACCGCCCACGACCCGGAGGGCTCGGAAGGGCTAAAAAGAGTGTGGAGATACAAAAAATAAGAAATAAAGTAAGATAATTTAATAATTAACAAAAATAAATAAACAACTATAACAAAGTCCAGTCCAACAAAAGTATAGTCTAAGGCAGGGAAGCATACCCAACACCGAGTGAACACTCGGCCCGGCGAGCTCGTAACTAAGAACCTTCATGCAACATCCTCGAACCTTGAGGAAGAACAGCCGCATCTGAAAAGCAGGGGTGAGCCTCCTATCATAGGCTCAATAGGGATCCCGCAGAACTCCAACCGTAAACAACGGCGGTAACGGAAAGCAACAACAGTAGCATGAACAGAAAATCGGTGGCTGATAAAAACTCGACACTATACCTACTCCTACTGTAACGGAAACCAACTCCCCAATCTCACAGTCGGGGGACTACCAGACCAACAGAGAAACCCTGGCTACACTGCCAAAAGAAACAACGCGACAACACTGTCGCGAACTGGACACTACCTAAGAAAAACCCTCGGTGACGCTCACCGGAAACCCTAGACCTCTTCCTCGGGAAACCATCCGGAAACTACACGCAAAATCACATCTTACAGACGTGAAGTGGAAACTCAAGTCACGAGAAACTCACGTCAAGTGACGGGGGCACTGCCTACTAGAAGCAAGGTCGGATGCGTCCACTGACGACTTAGTCCACAGCCTCAGGTGTCTCAATGGGATGCCCCAGGCGGAGACAGAGACACCGTACAGTAACCAGGAACACAAAATAAGGATTAGCTGGGGTCGTACTCGTCAGCACGGGTCCGACTGCCCCAACTACATGTGTACACACAGACCATACGCTCTAGGTCAGGCCCTTTAGCTTGTTCTTCCCCCCAGCCCGGACGCAGGCTGCAAAGACGAGGGGCCCTACGGTAACCAACCTAAAAACCGTCTCTCTCGGGTAAGCCGGTCCACCACTCCCGGTGGGTCAGCACACGTGTGCCATAAGAAGGCTACGACTAGTGGAAGGTCACTAAACGTGAACACGGAAAGTCACGCACGCACTCATCACGAGTAACACAGAGTAACAGGTGGCTCGGAGCCACCAGACTCTGGATGATCCACTAGACCTACTAAACCCAATGGTCCTTGAGTCATGAGACTCGGGTCAAGACCGTTGTACAGGGACAACTCCACGCTGTCAATCTGCCCTAATCCCTAGGTCTCAAACCTCGGCATGATGACTCACGAGGTAATTCACAACTGCCGAGGCCATTACCTTATAAAGGGAACTCAAGAGACCTCCAGCCCAAGCTGGGAGACTAGACTTGCAGTCCAAGGCCAAACTCACGGCCCACTCGGAAATCACAATCCGGAGAAACCAATGACATGCGGGAATAACCCACCGCACACATGCCGATATACGGCGACTCGTTCTAGCGAGAACACGAATGCCCAGAACACATGGGGTCACCCGGACCCACCAAACCCATGTGCATGCTAATCGAGGTAACACAGTATCTTCAGACACCCCAAAAATATAGACACAAAACCCACGGGATGTCTGAGACATCCACAAGACCGATGGTTGACTACTGGGTCACAACCGGGTAGACTGGAGCCCACACAACACGGACGGAATACAACGAGCACGAAAACCCACGGGGCGGTCCTCTCTAGCCACCATAGAGCCTAGCGGTTGAGCCAGGACCGCAAGTGATGCGGGACGGACACGGGAGACGACACTATTAGGTGCCACCCCCGGACTCTAAATGAAGACGCGACCAGCAGCACACATCAGGGAGACACTAAGCCCGACACTACGAGCTCCTAGTGGCAAAACGTCGCTAACAGAAGTGGAAGCTCACTCGTCGTCCCAAGCGAGGGAAAGCGCGGACCGTGCGCGGTTAAGGAACCGGCGGAGGTCAAGGGTAGTCCGACTCAACTTCCGGACTCGGGTCGAGTCACGGGACGGGTCACACTCACTCTCACAGCGGTGACATGGACACACGGGCTAGTACCTACGCTCTCGGCAGCGGCCTAAGACCGTATACTAGCTAAGCAATGTAATGCCAAGGAGTTAAGACCTTTCCCTCCACGCACCCGGCGTGGCGAAGACAACGCCGGCCGAGTCACGGACTCCCGGTTAGACAATATCACAGTAATACAAAGATTTGACCCACTCCACGCAGGGAGGTAAAAGGTCACATGTGGAGCCCGGGAATCACGCAACTCGGGTTGACGGGCAGCATCTTGATGTCGCCCGGCGGTGTCGAACTCCGCGTTTTCGTGCTTTCCGAACGGCGGCTTCTACGGGCCCGCGGGGCCCACGGATGGCGCTGTCCTCCGGATCTGCGGGGGTGGGACCCACTATGATGGGGACCCCTGGTGGCGCGCCTCCACGGACGGCGGTCGGCCGGGAACACCGATCGGGGGTCGATCGGTCCCGATTCCCAAGCTTTGAAGTTGCTGTCCACGAGCTGAGGTTGCTGTTTTAGCAGCGCGCGCTCCGGCGAAAATGGCCGCTGCGATCAGCCCCATCGTCGGAATGCGATGAAACCAGCGCCGTTGGAAAGAGGATTAAAAATCCTTCAACCTAGGGCCAGTGGAATCTTCTGAACATCTGCGGACCTGGGCTTTAACTATTTTTCAATCCTCTATTTCACAGCTCCCGAAATATTAGATCAGCATATGAGTTTCCTGTAAATGGCCGTTGACCGCCTACTTTCCGTTGGAATCAGGCTTCGAGCTCTTCTTCAAAGTTGTAGGAAATCAAACCACGAAATTGGGACAATTTTTGGAGTTGGATTTGGAGGTGGTGACGATTTGATATGATTTTTGGAGTGACTGGTGGTCAGATCTGGGAACAGGTGAACAGAACTATAGATGGGACTGAGAATGATTTTTAGAAAATATGAAATGGGCCAACCAGAAATTTAGAACAATTGTGGATGAAGGGGTAGATGAATGGAACCCCCAGTAAAATTGGGCGAACCAACAGAAATCAAAAAGTGGACCTAAGACATAAAACTCAGGGCGGGGAGGAATCTGGATAGAACTCTGGCAGAACCGAAATGGAAGAGTGGACGAAAATCAAAAAATATGAAAATAGATCTGAATGGCAAACCAAAATTTTTGGGATATCCTTGACACCTCTGAAACATCCACTAAAATCCCCAGACCTATCTGAGCTCGGGGCTGAGACGAGAAATTCGTGGAAGCTTCTGTGATACTGCGCGGGCAGAACTCCGTTGATGGCGAAGGCGGTGCGGTGGCGGCTCGTGGCGGCGGCGGCGATCGTCGGAACCGATACACGAGGCGTCACACCTCAGAATGGAAGCCTTCACAGCTTCAAGGGGGAGAGGGAGGAGAGAGGAGGGGGGCGCACCAGCCCTTGCTCTTGAATTTCTTTGAATCAAATGGCATTAATTCCTTCAAAATGGAAAATACAAGTTTAAATATGTTACATCTCACATCCATCCACAACCATTGGATCTAGGGGATGGGAATGGAGGGTTGGGATGGAGTGTGACACATCACACAAAAATTATAAAAAACTAAGGGGAGGGGGGCGGCCCTTGGACTAGGATGTAGCATGTGGACTTGGTAGGTGGGGGTGGGTAGCCTACTTAGACTTTTCAAGCCATTTGTCCCCCATGTGTCATTTTACCAGTCAAACTTCTAGATGCCTCCATTTGGCATGTTGACTGACCCCACGTGGGACCCTAGGCTGAGGTGGCCCAATGGGATGGGGCCTGGGGGCCCGTGGGGCCCACGGGGTCCGAATTGCACATAAGCCCCTATTACAATCAAAATGGCAAACCGAATGCAATGAAATAAACACAAATTACACACACATAAAGTCTAACTAAATATGATAAATGGGGAGGCTCAAGGCGGAGTCTCCAGGCTGTCTCCGAGCCAGATGGACGCTGAGGTGGCTCGAGTCGTGCCCCGTGTGTGGTACCGGTGGCTCGGCGTATCGCGCCGCTCAACTGCTCGGGTGTCCGCACCAATTCTCCCCGGGTGGGAGAAACTCGACCCTGTCGAGTAAGGGTCTGCATCGCTCCTGTATCGCTCCAGAAGGTCCGGATCGATCCGCTGCAACTCGCCATGTGTGATCCATGTGTCCTCAGTAGCGGGCCGTCCTCTCCATCGCACTAGGTAGCGCGGGTAAGATCCACTCCTGGTAACTGTCACTTGCTCGTCCAGTATACGATCTATATGCTCACGCTGCCGTGAAAAAAGGGGCTGGAGGTGGAAGTGGACACTCAGGTGTGGGATCACTCTCAAGGGGAGGAGATGGCTCAAAAGGCTCACTAGGGATCACCGCTGGGTCCCTATATGCAACAAGATCTGATACATTGAAGGTAGAGCTTATACCATATTCCTCGGGCAGGTCCACAACATACGCATTGGATCCAACGCGTTTCAACACTCTAAAGGGACCGGCTCCGCGAGCTTGCAACTTCTTAACGGTTCTAGAGGGAAACCGTTCAGGTCTAACCCTGATCATGACGTGTTCACCCTCTTGGAACTCTCGGTGGTGTCGGTGAGCATCGGCTAACTCCTAGTACCGTGCATTGCTGACCTCACTCATGCAGACTCCTAACATGCCTAGCACTAGACTCGGCAGACTCACTATGCACTCCTAAAATGCTTAGCAAAATAAAAACACACGGATGCACACACAACCCTAAACAACCCTATAGTTAGTAAAACCCAATCATATGCAAGGTGGTCCAGGACATCCGAAGGTGTGCCATGCATACCCTAAGTGTGACTGAATGTCGGTACAACCATAAGACGGTCCTTTGGGTTTGGGAGGTTTGGGTGGAACAGGAGGGTCGGGTGTCTCTCGCCCGTGAACGGACTCGGTGGGTGCCGATGGCCCGGTCCATGGGGGAGAGGTATAATGGTGACCTCCCCTAAAGAAGTGGAATGGAGATTGTGAACCAAGGGGCCCACTAAGAAAGGGATCGAAGGGATCAAAGAATGTGTGACCCCTCGATATGGATTCCCTCATCTCAAGATCCAATGTGTGGAAGTCTAGAAGGTGTTGTTGATCTCCTTCATCCATGAAGGGAGATGAGACGGTGGGGGTATGATGGTGGACTCTCTCGAAAAGGTGGAGTAAATATGGTGGGTCACGGGGTCCACAAGAGAATGGGTCGAAGGGATCAAAGAAGGTATGACCCCTCGGACTAGGCTTCCACAATTCACTGTCCCACATTTGGAAATCTTGGAGGTGTAAATGATCACCTTCATTCATTGTGAGAGGTGAGACGGCAGTCATAGGTAGAAAGTAAGATTCCTCCCTTGGGCAAATAGGAATGAAATCGGGCTCGGCCGGCATAGGGAGGAGTAGAAGAACCTCCATGGTAACATGACCCACGGTGTACACGGAGGTGATGGACCCTAAAGCGGGATGAGTGAAACTACGACCTGTGGGTCGGTCGAAGCCTGGAGCCAACAAGTGCGTAAATGTCCACTGCCGGTCTAACCCTTTAAGAAGGCCATCCAATGTATTCACATAGTGACTAGACCGGAAAGTGGTGTGAAATGAATTGATTGGCACCAGAGGTAGGATAGGGTCCATAGATGGGAGGGGAGATGGGGCCAGGCCATTCTTAAGCCAGCTAAGGAGTGGCTCGGCTATAAGTAGCTTTCCCGTTAGAAACACGGGTAGCTGTGGCTGAGGTGGCTCCGAATAAAGATCGGAGAGTGAGGTTTCTCCAACCCCTTTATCCCCTAGGGCTAGAGATGTCTGAGTGGGACACTGTCCGACAAAGTGGCCAAACCCCTGGCAGCGATAACACTGTTGTCGTGATCCTCTACGCTCCTTGATAAGTGGACCCTTACCCTTATCCTCTTGACGGACAGGGGGTGTAGGCAATGGAGCTCTCATGGGTGGGGGAAGAGGATCCACCAAGATGGGGAGAGGACCTCGGGATGGCACTCTAGATGACACTGGATTGGGACTACCGGTTGCTACCTCCTTAGGGTCTTGCTTGGTTCTATCTCGGCTAGGAGGTAGGCAAGGGGGAAGCAGGGACTCAATATAATCACACTTCCTATCCACCTTATCCAAAATGATTTGGAAGAGTTCGGCAATGGTGGGGTTTGGAGTAGGAGCGATGTGATGGACTCCCCCATATGAAGTTGGCCTAGTCGTGGACCTAGGCTCTTCTACATGCGCGGCGCGTTGCCTCCGATTATGCCCACTTGGGTGGAGGTGATTGGGTGGGGTTGGTTGGAGGTGACCGGGCCGGGTAGGTAGACCTTCCTAAGTTCGTCCTTCATCTCATGCCACGACTCAATGGGCCTTTGCCTCCTAACCTCTCTCATGCACTCAATGCTATCCCATTTCCAGGCGGCTTTGTTGACAAGCCTCTCTCGGGCAAAACTAACTTGCATGGCATCGGACATGGTGTAACATTCAAGATATTTGTCCATGGCGGCCTCCCAATTGAGGTAGTCGCCCGGATCATCAGAGCCATAAAAATCAGAGGCTTCGGGCCTACGAAAGGGGAGAGGATGGTTGCCAAGCCCATGAGTAGACCAACGGCCATATGGCTCGGGTGATTGGGAATCCATGGGAAATTGGGGGGAAACTACATGTTGAACATGCCGACTCTTGGACAAGACCGACTGACTCTTATTGGACTACACATGAACTAGGAGACACAAACTGATGCAAACACTCACAAAAGGATGCACTTAGACCTAACCAATATCTGGTACGTGGCGGAGATAAGCGACCCGAAGATCACTCGCGCAAGTACGCTACCTTCCCGATAGACATAACCTAATGTTCGGGCAACACCTTTTAATATACTGGGCTATTGGGTGAAATGCAATTTGAAACACTCTTTTTTTGTTGTTGTTTTGAAATGATGATGGTCCTAGACTCGACTTATACTATGCAAGACATATGCAACGACTACCCTAGACTCAACCTGCTCTGATACCAAACTGATGCGGGACGGACACGGGAGACGACAGTATTAGGTGCCACCCCCGGACTCTAAATGAAGACGCGACCAGCAGCACACATCAGGGAGACACTAAGCCCGACACTACGAGCTCCTAGTGGCAAAACGTCGCTAACAGAAGTGGAAGCTCACTCGTCGTCCCAAGCGAGGGAAAGCGCGGACCGTGCGCGGTTAAGGAACCGGCGGAGGTCAAGGGTAGTCCGACTCAACTTCCGGACTCGGGTCGAGTCACGGGACGGGTCACACTCACTCTCACAGCGGTGACATGGACACACGGGCTAGTACCTACGCTCTCGGCAGCGGCCTAAGACCGTATACTAGCTAAGCAATGTAATGCCAAGGAGTTAAGACCTTTACCTCCACGCACCCGGCGTGGCGAAGACAACCCCGGCCGAGTCACGGACTCCCGGTTAGACAATATCATAGTAATACAAAGATTTGACCCACTCCACGCTGGGAGGTAAAAGGTCACATGTGGAGCCCGGGAATCATGCAACTCGAGTTGACGGGCAGCATCTTGATGTCGCCCGGCGGTGCCGAACTCCGCGTTTTCATGTTTTCCGAACTGCGGCTTCTACGGGCCCGCGGGGCCCACGGATGGCGCTATCCTCCGGATCTGCGGGGGTGGGACCCACTATGATGGGGACCCCTGGTGGCGCGCCTCCACGGACGGCGGTCGGTCGGGAACACCGATCGGGGGTCGATCGGTCCCGATTCCCAAGCTTTGAAGTTGCTGTCCACGAGCTGAGGTTGCTGTTTTAGCAGCACGCGCTCCGGCGAAAACGGCCGCTGCGATAAGCCCCGTCGTCGGAATGCGATGAAACTAGCGCCGTTGGAGAGAGGATTAACAATCCTTCAACCTAGGGCCAGTGGAATCTTCTGAACCTCTGCGGACCTGGGCTTTAACTATTTTTCAATCCTCTGTTGCACAGCTCCCGAAATATCAGATCAGCATATGAGTTTCCTGTAAATGGCCGTTGACCGCCTTCTTTCCGTTGGAATTAGGTTTTGAGCTCTTCTTAAAAGTTGTAGGGAATCAAACCACGAAACGGGGACAAGTTTTGGAGTTGGATTTGGAAGTGGTGGCGATTTGATATGATTTTTGGAGTGACTGGTGGTCGGATCTGGGAACAGGTGGACAGAACTGTAGATGAGACTGAGAACGATTTTTAGAAAATATGAAATGGGCGAACCAGAAATTTAGAAAAATTGTGGATGAAGGGGTAGATGAATGGAACCCCCAATAAAATTGGGCGAACCAACAGAAATTAAAAAGTGGACCTAAGACATAAAACTCAGGGCGGGGAGGAATCTGGATAGAACTCTGGCAGAACCAAAATGGAAGAGTAGACAAAAATCAAAAAATATGAAACTAGATCTGAATGGCAAACCAAAATTTATGGGATGTCCTTGACACCTCTGGAACATCCACTAAAATCCCCAGACCTATCTGAGCTCGGGGTTGAGACGAGAAATTTGTGGAAGCTTCTGTGGTACTACGCGGGCAGAACTCCGTTGATGGCGAAGGCGGTGCGGTGGCGGCTCGTGGCGGCGGCGGCGATCGTCGGAACCGATACATGAGGCGTCACACCTCAGAATGGAAGCCTTCACAGCTTCAAGGGGGAGAGGGAGGAGAGAGGAGGGGGGCGCACTAGCCCTTGCTCTTGAATTTCTTTGAATCAAATGGCATTAATTCCCTCAAAATAGAAAATACAAGTTTAAATATGTTACATCTCACATCCATCCACAACCATTGGATCTAGGGGATGGGAATGGAGGGTTGGGATGGAGTGTGACACATCACACAAAAATTATAAAAAACTAAGGGGAGGGGGGCGGCCCTTGGACTAGGATGTAGCATGTGGACTTGGTAGGTGGGGGTGGGTAGCCTACTTAGACTTTTCAAGCCATTTGTCCCCCATGTGTCATTTTACCAGTCAAACTTCTAGATGCCTCCATTTGGCATGTTGACTGACCCCACGTGGGACCCTAGGCTGAGGTGGCCCAATGGGATGGGGACTGGGGGGCCCGTGGGGCCCACGGGGTCCGAATTGCACATAAGCCCCTATTACAATCAAAATGGCAAACCGAATGCAATGAAATAAACACAAATTACACACACATAAAGTCTAACTAAATATGATAAATGGGGAGGCTCAAGGCGGAGTCTCCAGGCTGTCTCCGAGCCAGATGGACGCTGAGGTGGCTCGAGTCGTGCCCCGTGTGCGGTACCGGTGGCTCGGCGTGTCGCGCCGCTCAACTGCTCGGGTGTCCGCACCAGCAAGGCTTGGCCTAGCGATCCAATCAGGACTGCAAGGCCCTAGAAGCCACCAGAACCCAAGCGGTCGCTATTGGACCACCAAGCAGGGTGGCGGTCCTTGGCCTGACCGCTAGCCATCCCCTAGCAGTCAATCACAAGGCCGCTACGCCACCCGACCTCGAAAGACCACAAAATGAAAAATGGTCACACCCAGATCGCAAGACACTGCCTAGCGGTCTTCACCAGACCGCTAAGCCCTCCTGGTAGTCCATCGCATGATCGCAAGACTCGAACCGACATAGCGGAACGCCTAGCGGTCTCCACATGACCGCAAGGTAGCCTAGCGGTCCCTGGAAGGACCGCTAGGTCATCCCGAGCGTGAAAACGACGAACTCCACAAAAAAATCCATTCCACATCCCGTTCACACCCGTGTGAAGGGGAAAACAAGGGGAAACTAGTCCCCAACCTCTCAATCACCGAGAGGACCCATTTAAACCCCCAAAACTCGATCAAAACACTAGATCCAGCTCACGCCCCAAAATCATGCATTTCCCCCAAAATGTGGAAAGAACCCCACTCAGCTCATCTCTGGCTACCAAACTTGCGAGAAAGGAAGTACAAAGGTTAAGGATCCATCCCCCTGCCTCCACCGAAGATTTCGTGCATCGAGGACGTCGATCCACCAAGAAAATACAGTTAAAGTTTTGCCGGTTCACGAGCTTGCCAAGAACTCCATCGCGAGCCACCGCCTCCCGATCCTCGCCCATGCCCGACCGCTCCTCGCCAGCGTCTCCCCCGCTTCGCTCCGTCGGCCGCCGGAGAAGAGAGGGTGAGAAAGAGAGAGCGTGAGAGAAGAGAGGGAGAGAATGAGAGTGAGGAAGAGAGAGGGAAAAAGGGGTTTATATATAGAAAATCTAAAAATTTCAAAAAATATCAAAAATAAGAAAAAATACTCCTCACGATGCTCGGAAAACGCACAACGCAGTGGTAACGTCTTGGAGTCGGAGAACACAACGGTTTACCCTACACGGGATTCCAAAGGTCTAACAGACAAAAACACGCGTAAATCGCTAAACTCAATCCGGGACCCACAAAAGTGATCCGAAACCCACGGACCCTGATCCGATAAATAATCCAAAAAATCCGAGACATTACAGATATTTTGAAGATAGGCGCTGAGATAGCTAATATCCCTGCGACTAGGTTATCACTTAAGTAAAGTTTAACTTTGTTTCATTGCGCTTATGTTATACTTAGATGATAATTAGTGGCCATAATGAGCTTAAGGACTGATGTAAATGACGAAATTACCCTTATTAAGCTTAATTATTCGTAAAAATGTGAGAATGGAGTAATATTAGACTCGTTGGAAGGATAATCAAAATTTCATTAAATCTCATTGTAGATGCCTAATTTCGGACATCCCGCTGACCCTTGTATAGCCATCATAGAAGTGACACTTCTTCTTGGTTGATTGAGAATGCGGACCCCCATCCTTGGTTGATTGAGGTTCTATATACATTTCTTGCATCTCTCCCTGGAAGGCCACTAACCCGGCCACCTAGAACCCAGGGCGGCCAGACTGCTGGCCGCCTAGCCCATTCCAAGGCGGCCAAGGACCTGGCCGCCCACCATCCTAGGTGGCCATAAAGTTGGCCGCCTAGCTCCTTCAAGAAGGCCATAGTCTTGGCCGCCCATACCCCTGGGCGGCCAGACTGCTGGCCACCCAGCCATTCCAGGGCGGCCAGAGGGTTGGCCACCCACATCCCAAGGTGGCCACACTATTGGCCGCCCACCTATTCTGGATGGCCATCGACCTGGCCACCCAGACCCTCAAGAAGGCCACTACCTTGGCCGCCTCCTGATAACTGTCCGTCAACTCCATGATCCGTCCACTCCGGGCATGTCCTTCACAACCATCCCCACTCGGGGGGGGGGGGGGGTCGAGGCACACGTACTCTCACACATCCTCACCTCTGGATAGGGGGAAAATGAATCAAAACTCCATTCCAAGCCATCTCACGGGTGGGGAAGGGAGATCTTTCGGTAGGGGGGTTGGACATTTTCTGGAGGAGGAGAGGCTGCTAGTTCCTTGGAGCCGGGGAGATAAAGCTATGAGCACCAGAGCATGCCTCCCGACCTTCCCCTAGCAGCATAACCCACCGTTGAAGAGCCTCACGACCGAGGCGCCCAGTTGCAGGGGGCGGCCATTGACATGGCCGCCCACCCCCTATGAACGGCCATACATGTGGCAGCCCTCTGTTGGTTGATGGGAAAACCCGTCCTTCTTCCCCTTGTTCCCTATATTGCTATGTTCCTTCCAGTTTTACTACATGCATGCATACTAGATCTTCCTAGATCCTACTTTTAAAGAGGTTTTCCAATCCACAACATAGGGAAGGTGGATGGTCGAAAGTCTCGGCCATCCCCCTTTCCGCCCCCCTTCCCGGTACGATCACAGCCATTTGCATATTTTTTTTGTTGGTCCCTGGGTAGGCGAGCGGACAAGAAGGGGGAGGTTGAATTGTTCCCTAAGCGATTTGGCAAATTAAAACTTATGCAGCGAAATTACTAAATTTAACAAGATTGATAGAAATAAAGTAACCAAGGATAAACAAATTCTCTCAATCTCGCCATTCACACACGATCAAGATAAACAACGGTAACATTACAATCCCACAAACATACATAACACAAGGCAAACCACTGGACACGGGGATTTTAAAGGTGGTTCGGGACTACGACGGGCTCTCTACGTCCACCCCTCACTCAACTGAATGAGGCTTCACAACTGGTAAACCAGTACGGCGATAAATCCCCCCACATACAAGGAACCAAGTTCTAACACATACATAGGGAGACTCTTGCACACACACGGGGAACAAACCCCAACACACACACATACACACACACACGAAAACAGAGTTTCCAACACGATCCAACGTCCGGATCAACAAAACACACACACACTACAACAGATGCAACACTTTATACACATGAACACCTGGATCTGGATAGATCCACACACATAGACTCGCTGGATCGTGAATCCAGCAACATACACACACACACATATGCTGCAACAACCGCAGCACCGAAAGCACACGATCGTACGTAGACGGTCACACACACACGAATATCTCTATGAGTTAAGGAAATAAACACAAATACTCAAGATATGCTCAGATCTAAATAAAACCCATGAGAAACATCACAAATGGATAGGAATAAGATGTAGAAATTGTTCCCCCTTCAATTTCCCAAGCCTATAGATGTTGATGCTTGATTCTCAGATTCGGATGATGACGATTCTTGCGTCCTCTTATTCCTCTCGTCGATCCGCTCCTTTTCTTCTTCTTCCACAAACCCCGGAAATGCCAAGATGTAGATGAAAATCTTGTGAAACCTTCTCCCACATTCTTCTCTTCTGATCATTGACCTTAATCTCCTGCAAGATAGATAGATTAGCTTATTAGGGTTAGTTCTCCCTAAATTTGTAGCTCATATATAAACCCACACAAAGTGTATGAAAAGACCATTTAACCCTTGCCAGGGCAAGTGGGTACAAGTAGAGCACAAATGGATTGAGTTTAGATGGTTTTAGAATCCACGTTTTTGGGTTTCACCGGTGCCGGTCGACCTACACGGGGTGGGCAGTCGACATAAAATTTACAGACTGAAAACAGCCCTTTCTGGGGATTTTGGTCAACTGAAACTCCAGGGGCGGTCGACCGAAATCTGAGAAATTCCAGATTTGCAACCGTTCAGACCCTTAACCCCATTAGCAGCCCATTCAAGTTTGTGACATCAAACTCCTTTGAACTTGGAGGGTTTGTATTGAGTATTTTGACCTGCAAAACCATAGAGAAATAATTAGAACTTTAGCTTAATAATCCATATGATAAATTCATGAGCTCCATACAAAACATTAAGAATGAGTAAGAGATAAGTATGAAAACCCTTTTAGCATCCTTCAATCCATTGACTGAAGATGAATCCATTTCACGCATTAGATGGGCATCAAGAAACCAATTTCACCAAGATTAATGTGAATATTTTAAGCACATCATGACCATTGACAAAACATCAAATGAAGTTATGTTCATAATGGAATGAACTCAAAAGAGACTTTCATTTGTGAAAATCCAGCATCCATCAAATCTTCCACTCACAGCAAATCATGAGACTCAAGCATCACACACACATGCCACCAAGATTAATATGAATGATATGCATTGTAGCCCTTGGAAATACAAGTCTTACACCCAAACAACAAGAGCTAATGACTATGAGGTTGTTCACAATGAATGATCTCTGCCAAACTGTATGTGAAATCCTGAAGGGCATTGTGAACCTCAAAAGCCATGAATGAATTGTATTAAGGAAGGCTACGTGAAGTGCACATGGTGAGATCGATGTTATGACAAAGCAACAATCTTACTGATATTTCTTGACAGATTATACATGACATATACCACCTATTTCAGATTGTAGAAAGCAAGGTGCTTGTCCACATGTTTGTTTTACCTTCCAAGCGACCGCCATGAGATTTGATCATACAATTCAAAATAGTCAAGTCAATACATCATGAGTTGCATAAAGACTTGTTCAATCATAAAAGGCTTTGAAGCCTCTTGACAACCCAAGTTTTCTTCAACCAAAAGCCAACTCCAAATAGTCATGTTCAAACAACATGTCTCAAAATGTATGACGGAATTGTATGGAAATCACATTAACAATTTGATCATTCTTCTCAAGGTTCAATCAAGACATGAGTTAAATTACAAACACTTTACAATCTATCCTTGTAACATGTATATGTAACATTTAAACCATTTACAGTCTCGACCATATTGAACATCAATAACACAGTTGCCCATATAAAACACATGCAAGCATAGCAAATATCATGAGTGCTATCATGAGTGCACACAATCATCAAAAGTCTATGCAAGCATACACAAAGTGTAGTTATGATCAAAAACATAAACATATGTAAGGCACACATCAATCTCCCCAACACATCAACCTCCCCCTTTTTGATGATGACAAACTTTGTGACTGACTTAGACAGATCATAGCCTGTCTGACTTAGACAGATCATAGATGGTCACATTCTTTCTCCCCCTTTGATATCATCAAAAAAATGGGAGGAACGCAATGAAGTTCAAATGTAAGCAAAGCAAAGCAGATTCATGAGCTCACTTCAAAGGTTCAAAGGAGGCAACAGCAAAGCAAAGATAAGATGATCAAAACGTGTTGATTCTGATGATTCCAATTGTTGGTGATGGAGATGATAAGATAATACCACTGAAGGTCAAAGCTCATTTTAGATGTTCACAATATGCAATGGCAAGGCAAAGACAAGATTGTTCTTGGATTTCCAAATTTTCAGATTTTTCTAGTGAAATGCATAAAAACTCATAAATGCATGCAAGCGATGACACACCAAGTGATTTTTTTAATTTTCAAATTTGTAAATTTTTAGTTTTTTATTAAAATGCATGAAGCTAGATGGTAAAAAAAAGGACACATGAATGCATGCAATGCAACCAAACAGATACGTATATATACATGCAACATAGCTCCCCCTCTTTATTTAAAGAGATAGAATATGTGTACGAAAAGTGCAGGTGAGTCAATACATCCAGAATGTTCAAGTATAACACCTAGGAGATTGTGCAAGCACACAGAGGAGTTATGCATTAGTCAAAGCAGTCAATCAATTTTCTAAATACATATTAAATCAAATTTCATATGTGTAAGTGAATAACATGAAAATAGATTATTGCAATATGGATATTCAAATTTTCTGATCAACACAAGAGAGATTTTACATAATGTACTTCAATTTATGAGAACAACATATTGGAGGCTACGGTCTGTCACAAAATTTTTTTCAGAATTTTACAAGAGTGATCAAGTTCAAACATTCCTTTTTACGCGAGTAGACATGTGGAGCTCATGCCAGACTCCCCGGTTACTCAGAATATTGACTATTTCACTTCATTTTGAGTAGAGATACTATACTAGAACACCTTTCTGAAATGAACCACATCACGTCTCAGGTGACATGTGCCCACTTTACTCAGTGAGACTAAACATTGCTCTGCCTTCATTTTAGATTTTTTTTTAAAAAATAGGCAGGCAACTTTTTTGTCAACTGCCTCTTTAATATTCATGCAGCAAGTTTAATATCTCTAGAGTGTTGAAAAGAAATCCCTATATACTTATCATTAACACTCACTTTCACATCTTGTGCATGAAGTGTATAAATTTGATTCATCATGTATATTGAAAATTTCATGAACACATAACAGTATAGCTCCCCCCGAAATAGATGCACTTATCAAATCTTTTACTCCCCTTGAGTGTATTGACAAGAAACACTCCAGTGACGACTCAATTGTAATATTATTTAGCAAGAATTATGAGGTCTTAGAAATTCCAAGGATGGGGGTGAATAACATATATAACATGCAAGCACACAATTGAAGGTTATGCAATGTGCAATGTAAAATGCAGAATGCATTATGAATGTAAAATTTCAAATTTTTATTTGAATATCCTAAATGCAATGCTAAGTGCAAGATGTAACATGGATGCAAATTATAAATTTTCAGTTTTTCATTTGGATGATCTAAATGCACCTAATGCATTGAATTCTAATGCATGCAACCTGTAACTATATGCGAATAGAATGCAAGATGCAAAAGCAAGATGGGAAAGCTTGATTTTTAGATCATTTGTCAGATTCCACAAGAGGACATTCAGTTTTGAAAGATGAACAACATGCATTTTTCAACACATGACCTTTATGAACAAGGGTACAGAAAAGATCAGAAATGAGTAATGCAACATACTTTATTTTTAAAAACTTTTCAAAAATAGATTTTCAATAGCATTTCAGAAGTTCAGAAAATCATCCACAAGTCAAACAGATTTTTCAATGACTCTTAAGAAGAAAAATAGTCCAATCACAAGTTAGCCATTTGATTTCTCCAAGTTTTGGTACAAGGCAGAGTTTGAGGTCCGAAGACCCGACTCACATATGGTGAAAGCTTCCAAGTGGACGTGATCCACTCTTCCACTAACACGATTTGATATACCATAACCGGAGTTAAGCTTGAATGTGATATCACACATGTAGTTTCAATCAACAATTGTTCAAATAACAATTTGGACATTTTTGGCATAGCAGAGTAGAGGAACAACAGTTCAAGATTTTCTTTGACACAATTCTTGTCATAAGAACAATACCACATAATGCCATAAGCCAATACATGAAATTTTATTTCCATAGCAAAATGTTGAGTTACCTTAGTTCAGCAGGCAGTACCATATGCCTTTAAGCACCAAAATCATTAACCTCATGAAGGTCAATATTTCAGATTTTTATTTTCTTACCTTTGCCTTGAGAATCCCTTATTTTTCTCAATTTCTTCATTCGCCTCAAGTCACTCATGTAATCAAAGTTCTCATTTTACAGTTTTTGGTACCCAAGCTTTCTTGGATCCCTGGGGTTCAGCAGCACCTTTGAGAGGTGCATTCCACAGTCTCACACATGTAAGTATCAAGTTTCATCAACAATGTATATGCATGAGAATGGATATGCATTCTAATATGAGAAGCAAGTTTTTTTTTAATTTGTGCAAGACAGTGCTTGAGAGTTTATGCAGACTCAATGTATACAATTCTTTGAATAGGCCAGCAGTTTTCATCATAGACAGTTTACACATATTGGCTAACAGTTCCCCCTCACAATGTGCATGAATTACACAAATGATGTTTTAACAGAAAAATATGCATCCTATGACTTATATGAACAAGTGACTCATGGTACCAGGCGGAGACACATTCTCACGCATGGTGATAGATTTCTGTTAGGAATGACCTGCCCATCCTCAGGTCACCATTTAATATACCATGAAGTCATGCAATGATGATCAGATGGATGAATATTCAGTTTCATGAAATGCAATCATGCACTAGTGATTCATGAAAGATGTAATGCATTCTAATAACAATGATATTTTTTTAAATTTTTTATTAATGGAGTTTTAGTTAAAGCAAATTTGAGTTTCTCAAGAAGAACGCAGAAATTTATTTTCAATATCTGTGCCTTGAGCATACATCCTCTTCTAAGCCTTCCACTTGACCTCAAGGCAACTCTGCAACAAAGTTCTCATTCAACAAGCTCCCCTTGAACAAGATGCTATATGACAAGTGATATACTCAAAGATATGTAAACATCTATGAGTGAAATGCATATACAACATTTGCATTATCACATAAGATTCAGCACAAAGCAAATCAAGACATAGCACATTTTCTAGGGAAGTGAGAGAGATATCATCTGAGTATTCAGATTTTATTTTTGGTTTTTCTTTTAACCTGACTTATGCCACTTGGCCCGCGTGCCTTACCTTCTTGACTGAAAACATGTTTCACGGTTCATATTTTTAAGGCACACCTGCAAAACAGATTTCTCATTTCGAATTCTTAGGTACCCAAATCATTTTGGGTCCTTATGGGTTAGCAGCAACAATGACATGTGGTTTCCAATTTTTGACAACATTTAAATCATTATTTTTTATCAAGGAACAATCATGCATGTTATGCCCAGATTTACCACAGTAATGACAACATGACTTTGAAGGCTTAAAAGCATGAAGATTATTTGAAGCATGTGATGTCACATTCCTTCTTCTCATTGGCTTGACCATTTTGTGTGTGCTGGCATGATGTGTTGAATGAAAGCTTCTTTTCTTCAGTATTGATGGACTACCAAGTTTTATGAAGGCAAACTTGTCATCATGCTTTAACATAAAGCAATCATTCATCTTGTGACCCACTTTACCACAGTAGTCACAATTGACATATGACATGAGGGAATTTTTATTCAGATTGGTAACATGCTTCCATATGGATGAAGAAACTTTATCTTGGTCAACATGAAAATTCATTTTCTTCATCAGCAGCTAACAGTGTGAAATTGTATGACCTCTTTTACCATAGTGATTACAATATATGGAAGGTTTTGTGGTAAATGATTGCTTTGCACTTTTGAAACCAGTTCTATTCCTGCATGATTTCATATCATCATTTTTCTTAATGAAATAATCATGCATTATGTGTTCAAGTTTTCCACAGTAGAGATAAGAAACATTTCTTTTCTTAGATGCATGGGATTTTACATGAATGTTTCTAGCATGCACATTTGGGACATTCACACTGTTTTTCAAATTTTGTTGAGTTCTTGGCATAGTGTGTTACTGGGAGTTTGATTTGAAGGTGCTAGGTATACATGTGCTGTGAATAAATGAAGTGTTTAACTTGTTCTCAAATTTATTTTTATTCACAGGATTATATCCCAGTCATTCTCTTTAAAAATTCACTTTCATTCCCAGCAATTTGTCCAGATTTTCTTTACCATCTACAAATTTAGACAGCGAATTATTCAAGTCAAGTATTTCAGATTGAAGAGATGAAATATGCAATTCTGCACTGGCAAATTCTTCTTCATAAATAGCAAGCCTGACATTCAACAAAGCATTGGTATTCTTGAGGCTATCAACTTCTTGTTTTAATCCATCCACATCTTCACAACCACTTATAGCCACAAATTTTCCTTTTTCTAGAAACAACAATCTTTCAGAAATGCCGTGTTCAATTCCTTCAGTTTCTTTTGTAAACTTTTCATCATGAATGAGTTCATTTATCAAGGTTTGATCATTGTCCATTGAGTTTATTTTTGCTTTCATATCCTTGTTTTCATTTCTTAAGGAGCAAATTTGATCTTTATGGAATTCAATATCAAACACATGAGCCTCAATCAATTCATCTAAATGTGAGCATTTTTTACAAGAGGAGTCACAGTTGTTTTGTTCAACCTTCTTTTTTAATTTTTTATTCTCAGATTTTAGCTTCTTATATTTACTTGCAAGCTCATTGTATGCATCCAATAGCTTATCAAGAGATATATTTTCAGAATCTAAATTTACCTCTAAGGGTGATCGATTCTACTGATCACTGCCGTGATCACTCATACCTGCCATAAGACATTTGTCCCCATTCTTCTCATGGAAGCCAACCAAGCCATCTAGTATGTCTTTTGCGGAGCTGCAGTTGGAAGCAAAAGGAAAACTATTAACATCAACGGCGGTAATAAGCAAACTTAGAACTAAGCAATTTTGATCATGTTTAGTATCATAATCTGCAATCCAGATTGATTTGTCTTCAGGCAACTCATAAGGACCATGTGAGATAAGCTTCCATAGCTTAAGGTCATATGAGTTGACAAGACTGCACATTCTTCCTAACCACATATCGAAGTTAGAACCATCAAACACAGGTGGAGAATCCATAGTGAAAACTTTGGTAGCCATGATCTAGATCTTGCTCTAGATCATTAGATTTATGAAAAATAGAGCCTTAGCTCTGATACCAATTGTTGGTCCCTGGGTAGGCGAATGGACAAGAAGGGGGGGGGGTTGAATTGTCCCCTACGCGATATGGCAGATTAAAGATTATGCAACGGAATTACTAAATTTAACAAGATTGATAGAAATAAAGTAAGCAAGGATAAACAAATTCTCTAAATCTCGCCATTCACGCACGATCAAGATAAACAACGTTAACATTACAATCCCACAAACATACATAACACAAGGCAAACCACTGGACACGAGGATTTTTAAGGTGGTTCGGGACCACGGCGGGCTCCCTACATCCACCCCTCACTCAACTGAATGAGGCTTCACTACTGGTAAACCAGTATGGGGATAAATCCCCCCACACACACTGAACCAAGTTCCAACACACACGCATGGCGACTCCTGCACACACACGGGGAACAAACCCCAACACACACACACACACACACACACACTGAAACAGAGTTTCCAACACTATCCGACGATCGGATCAACAAAACACACACACACTATAACAGATGCAACACTCTACACACACGAACACCCGGATCTGGATAGATCCACACACACATACTCGCTGGATCATGAATCCAGCAACACACACACACACACACACACACACACACACACACACACACACGCTGCAACAACCGCAGCACCGAAAGCACACGACCGTACGCAGACGGTCACATACACACGAATATCTCTATGAGTTGAGGAAATAAACACAAATACTCAAGATATGATCAGATCTAAATAAAACCCATGAGAAACATCACAAATAGATAGGAATAATATGTAGAAGTTGTTCCCCCTTCGATTTCCCAAGCCTATGGATGTTGATGCTTGATTCTCGGATTCGGATGATGACGATTCTTGCGTCCTCTTATTCCTCTCATCGATCTGCTCCTTTTCTTCTTCTTCCATAAACCCCGGAGATACCTGGATGTAGATGAAAATCTTGTAAAACCTTCTCCCATGTTCTTCTCTTCTGCTCCTTGACCTTAATCTCCTGCAAGATAGATAGATTAGCTTATTAGGGTTAGTTCTCCCCAAGTTCGTAGCTCATATATAAATACACACAAAGTGTATGAAAAGACCATTTAACCCTTGCCAAAACTATGTGAAACATGGCTAAACATGTATATCATAACCCTAGGGGCAAGTGGGTACAAGTAGAGCACAAATAGATTGGGTTTAGATGATTTTTGGATCCATGTTTTTGAGTTTCGCTAGTGCCGGTCGACCTACACAGGGTGGGCGGTCTACCTAAAATTTACAGACTTAAAACAGTCCTTTCTGGGGATTTTGGTCGACCAAAACCCTAGGGGCGATCGACTGAAATCTGGGAAATTCCACATTTGCAATCGTTCAGACCCTTAACCCCATTAGCAGCCCATTCAAGTTTGTGGCATCAAACTCCTTTGAACTTGGAGGGTTTGTATTGAGTATTTTGACCTACAAAATCATAGAGAAATGATTAGAACTTTAGCTTAATAATCCATATGATAAATGCATGAGCTTCATACAAAATATTAAGAACGAGTAAAGATAAGTATGAAAACCCTTTTAGTATCCTTCAATCCATTGACCGAAGATGAATCCATTTCACACATTAGATGGGCATCAAGAAACCAATTTCACCAAGATTAATGTGAATGTTTTAAGCACATCATGACCATTGACAAAACATCAAATGAAGTTATGTTCATCATGGAATGAACTCAAAAGAGACTTTCATTTGTGAAAACCCAGCATCCATCAAATCTTCCACTCACAGCAAACCATGAGACTCAAGCATCACACACACATGCCACCAAGATTAATATGAATGATATGCATTGTAGCTCTTGGAAACACAAGTCTTACACCCAAACAACAAGAGCTAATGATTATGAGGTTGTTCACAATGAATGATCTCTGCCAAACTGTATGTGAAATTCTGAAGGACATTGTGAACCTCAAAAGTCATGAATGAACTGTATTAAGGAAGGCTACGTGAAGTGCACATGGTGAGATCGATGTTATGACAAAGTAACAATCTTACCAATGTTTCTTGACAGATTAGACATGACATATACCACCTATTTCAGATTGTAGAAAGCAAGTTGCTTGTCCACATGTTTGCTTTACCTTCCAAGCGACTGCCATGAGATTTGATCCTACAATTCAAAATAGTCAAGTCAATACATCATGAGTTGCATAAAGACTTGTTCAATCATAAAAGGCTTTGAAGCCTCTTGACAACCCAAGTTTTCTTCAACCAAAAGCCAACTCCAAATAGTCATGTTCAAACAACATGTCTCAAAATGCATGACGGAATTGCATGGAAATCACATTAACAATTTGATCATTCTTCTCAAGGTTCAATCAAGACATGAGCTAAATTGTAAACACTTTACAATCTATCCATGTAACATGTATATGCAACATTTAAACCATTTACAGTCTCGACCATATTTGAACATCAATAGCACAGTTGCCCATATGAAACACATGCAGGCATAGCAAATATCATGAGTGCTATCATGAGTGCACACAATCATCAAAAGTCTATGCAAGCATACACAAAGTGTAGTTATAATCAAAAAAATAAACATATGTAAGGCACACATCAATCTCCCCAACACATCATATTTCTCTTTGATTCGAGCATATTCTGTACTTCCACAGTCTAATGGTCTCTTCTGTTTGCTGGTTAATTTGCAGGAACTTCATCATCGACTCGCAGAGCTGCTTGTTCTTGGCCGGCCGAGAGTGAGGGCAGAAGAACTCACCATCTCCCCACTCCTAAGGCATCAACGATCATCACTCCTGTGAGGCCCAGGTATAGGTCTCTGGTGATCACACCTATTTCCATTTTCCTAACCTTTGCACTGTAGGCTGCAGCAGCAGTAGTTCAGAAGGAGGATGCACGCCATCGCATTATGTGGCATACCATCACATTACAACGCCTACAACCTCCTGGTGATCACGGTGGGACACTGATTGCTCACTGTGAGTCTTTAGATTGAAGTTTACTGCATTGATTTTACAGCAAATAGCTTTTTCCCAATTTTATTTTTCATTTTTAGTTGCCCACGACGCCTGTTTCTGCTTGGTTCATCTGCTGGGCTGAAGCAGGTGGCGGCCAGGGTTCTGGCCACCCAGGTCCCAGGGCGGCCAATGACCTGGCGTCCCACCACATCCTAGAAGGCCAAACCCTTGGCCGCCCACCCCCATGGGCGGCCTAAATGATGGCCGCCTAGGACCCCCCTAGGTGTCCATGTACCTGGCCGCCCAACCCTTTGAGCGGCCATTGAGTTGGCCGTCTTCTGTTTGTGTTTCTGCTTCCGTTTCAATCATGTTTGCATAGTTTAGCTTTGTCTTGCATATTCTTGTTTCTGTTTGTTCTAACATTGCAGGTTTGCTTCCGGGGTGGGCTTAGGAAGAGCCGACATCACACATATTAGGAACACCCTCCCGTTGATTTGGACTCTTCACCTGTGGATTCTCACTAGGGTGTAACTAGTCTTTTTTAATTGGTAACCTCCGTGAGTCTCCGCGAACTATGGATTCCCACACGGTCGTCGGGCGAGTTATACCTTGAAGTCCTATTAGATATCCTAAAGGGTTTGAGTGAGATTTATCTTAGGATTATCCCAGAGTTTGGCCTCAATTCCCCCTAGAAAATTCCATGCTCATCTAAGAGGGAACAAATTCAAATTGGACTAATCACGGGATTAACCTAATTAAAATTGTTGGGTCGCATTGTTTGAATACATGCTTGCTGTTAGATATCACTAACTCAATCCTAATTGGCCTTAAAAATTCCACTATAATTTCTAAAAGTTAATTAGGTTGAGTTACAATGGCTCAATGTTATTCTAACATGCATGTTGTTGATAAGGATGATTTTGAATCTTATAGCACATAAACCCAACTTGATTTGAAATAGATACACCCAATGCCTTCATTGGGATGGGTCAAAATTCATCAATGCATGTGGGTCAAAGCACAAGCAGTGAAAAATCATCCTTCCAAAGTCAAGGGCCAATCAATGCAAGAATCCCATCAATTTCCCCAAAGGAAGACCAAGAGCTAGCTAGAGTGTTGTCTCAGTATTCCCCTAACTATTTGGTTGCTCTAGCTTCCCAAGCAAGATCACATGTCGATGCTCAATCCACTCCAAGGAGATCTCCAATTTCAATGCCAAATTCATTCAATAGGACTCCCTCCCATGTTCCTACTCGACCTAACCATCCTCTTAACCCTCATGGGGTTGCATCCTCTCCGATTTCTCATGCTATGCTAAATGTCAATGCACCCCTTACATAATCCAATCACATATCCCAACAAGTGGTGGAAAGGTATGTCCAACAAGTGGTTGCCGAAAGCCTCCCCAAACCTCAACCTCATTCCTTTACTAGCTATTGCAAACTTCCGAATGCTTATTTTCCCCCGGGTTTCAAAGCCCCCAAATATCAGAAGTATGATGGTTCCACGGATCCACATGAACATATTTCATGCTTTCTAATAAATTCTCATCAATGGCTTTATGATCGGGTCCTCCTAGTTCATATCTTTCAAAAATCTCTAGAAAGAGAGGCCTTCAAGTGGTTCTCTTCACTCCCGGCCATTGATCTTATCAACTTTATCGCTCATTTCAGCCATATGGCTAGTGTAGCTTCCACTCTCACGGATCTTATCATGGAAAAGATAAAGCCCGATGAGGACTTCACTCAATTTGCGAATCGATGGAGAACTATGGCTTCTAAGTCTGGGATTGCCATCCAGGAATCTCAAGCCATCACTGTTCTAGTCAATAATGTAACTCCTCAGCTCCGTACTATCTTGATGCTTAGCGAATCTCACACATTCGCTCAACTCTACAAAAGAGCTCATGTTGTCCAAGCTCAACTCAAGAATTCCTCCTTTCCATTCTTCCTTGATGATTATGATGTCCCAACCTCGGAAGAGGCAAGTTCCTATGATCATATCAATCCCTTTAACCAGCCTCCTAATTTCACCAACCATGAGGTTGCCACCGCAAGCCACGGGGCGCCTATGAAGGGGCTGGGGAATGTCCCTAATTCCATTCCTTTCCATCAATCATCTCATGTTCCATCATACACCCAGGAAAGGTTAGCCATGGTCAGGGGCAATCAAGAGTCTAGGCTAATGGAAAGAGGACAACATTGACAATATAATGAGGAAGAAGTGGCGAATGATCAACCCATAGTGTGCTCGGACACATGGAACATGATTGGCCATAGACAAGGGGCAAGACCGTTGGTCTTGATCCGACCCAAGAGTGAACCTCCACAACAAAGTCAAGACATCCCTCCTTCCACTCCAATTCCACCTGAAGGGGCAAGACCTTTAGTCCTCATTCTGCCTAAGGGCTCATTTACTCGGCAGTCAAATGAAGGTGTCTCTTCTCCGCTCATGGCAGAGGATCACTCAACTTCATCTACTCTTCACCACGACACCTCACAGGAGGAGCTACGATCATCTCTTGATCTAATCAAATCTGCTCCTATCCCAACCATGCTGCCAACTCAGTTTGGACCAACCCTTGTTGTTGACAAGTCATTTGTGACCCCTACCTCAATTGATCTAGCTCCGATTCAGCTTCCCCAACATGAATCCATTCCTTTTGATGAATCAGATGCTGAACTTGCTCTCCCAAATCAAGATGTCATTCCAACTTTCCAATCAAACTCTCCACATATCCCTAACCCTCAGATTGCTCCTCCTTTACAAATTTTGGTAGACATCTCCACGGTGTTGGACCCGGCCACACTCATGTCATCAAAGGATGAGGAGCCCATTATCTCCACTCTAGATGTCCATCAATCTATTCCATCCTCCAAATCCTTAGAGTCATCCGTACCTAGGGAGAAACCTCAAGATGTAAGATGGCACATAATGTCGAAGATGGGCTATACAACTGGTGCAGGGTTAGGAAAGGAAGAACAAGGAATTAAGGAGCCGATTGAGGAAAATGGAACACTCGAGAAATTTGGAATTGGGTGTTAACCAACTAAGGTTAGCAAAGATGAATCAAACAGGTGGAATCTGCATGATCACTTTGTAAGGGAATCTGGTCCAATGGAGGAGAGAATCGCAAATGTAGAAACATGCCATGAAGATGAACATTTGGATCTGAAAGAAAAGTCCCATGTTGTAGACATAGAGGATTTGGGTTTATCTAAGCTACTTTATAAAGAATCCTTGTCCCATTCGATAACCCAAGAAGAAATTCATGAAACTAAAGGAGAACCGACTTTGTTAGTCCTCCTCTTTTTTCTATTCCTCTTGTTCACATCATTCAAAAGCAGTTCCATCTTCAAAGCTGATCAACTCCAAAAAGCAAAGTCTGAAGCTGTCATTGAGAAAGCCACTATAGGGGCAAAACTCTCAAACTGTGATTCCCCGACTCAGGAACCTTCACCCTCCATCTTTAGCCACACACCTCCAATCAACAGCCCTACTAGGGGCATTTGCCTTGTACATAATAGGTCAGATTTAGAAGAGTCCAAACCTTTGGCTACACCACACAAGAAGGATAGGGGCACACAAGTTCTTGATGCGGGACGGACATCGAACCTGGGACTCTAGCTCGCGGACGTCCTTAAGCGAGGGAAACGCGGGATCTGCGTGATTGAGAAACCGACAATGAGTCAGGTAGTCGGCTCTTCCGTGTACTCGGATGGAGTCACGGGACGGGTCACTCTCTCTTACTCACAGTGGTGATACAAATGAGGGGGCTAGAATATCCTATCACACTCATGCAGTGGCATATAGAAATATATACGAAAGAAGCAAAAATGCTGAGTGAGGAGCGAATACGATACCTCCACGCTACCGGGCGTGGGGAAGACGACCCCGGCCGAGACTTGTACTCCCGGTACAGTAAATAATTAAATTACATCAATGAATATTACTGCTCACTCCATGCAGGGAGGTAAAGGGCTACAATGTGGGACCCGGGAGTAGCGGGTTCGGGTTGACGGGTAGCGTTTTGGGCAGCTCCGGCGGCAACGCGTGCCAACGAATGTGGGGCCCGCGTCCTAGTCGGAGGGCCGAACAGGCTGGGAGTGGTACCGCTGCGGTGGGGACTCCTGGAGGGATGACCCCTAGGAAGGGATCGGGCTGGTTCGCCTCGTGGAAGGCGAGTTGGCCCGGTTGGGGGCGTTGTGGCTTGCTGTCCACGTACCTGTGGTGAAGTTTCAACACTGCGCGACCCGACAAAAACAACTGTCGCGATCAGCATGGACGTCGGATCGATGCGAAATTGGCGCCAATGCGAAGCTAACTCGAAGATATTCAACCCTCTATTGTTACAGGAATATTAGTCTCTCTGTATGCTCCGTGGCTGAATTTACAACAGACTAGCTCACAGAACCGGATCAGACAGGACAGAAAGTGGATCTACCTGAGAACTCGGTTTGACCGAAAATCAAATAGTGCATTTTGGATCTAAAATTTTTATTGATGGTAGATGGGAAGGTAAGAAACATGAGGATAATTTTTGTGTAATTTTTGGAGGTGGTTTGAATGGGGAAATAGATTTTTTGGTGGAGGTGGTCGGATCTGGACTGCACAAGACATAACAGATTTAGGAAAGCACAGTGATTTTTTGGATGGAAAAGAAAATTTATAAAATCACAAAAAAATTGGGGACGGAGGCTTTGGTGGACAAAACTCCCAGTTCAAATTTCAACTCAATCTAAAATCAGAAAGGGGGTGAAAAGGGCGAAGAGGTAGCTTGCTAGCTGATGGATCTGCACAGAGGCAGATTATGTAGGTCATCCCGTATATATTAGATAGAAACTCAATTAGAAACTCAAAGACATTAAAGACTAACCATTTGGCTTATATTGCATTACAATTGCAAACCTAATTTGCCAAGGGTATAAATACAAACAAAAGGACACAAATGTAAAATAAAAATATTAGTGCCCGGTGTCGATTCCCATCAATTCTCTCCGGGTGGGAAGAACTTGACCCCGTCGAGTAAGGGGTGCAGCTACTCGTGTCGCTCCGGCGGATCTGTCACCGACCTGGTAGTGCAGAGTACGCTCCACTCCAAGTAATCGTCACATGCTCATCCCGTATATATTAGATATGCGCATGCTGCTATGGGAATGAGGCTAATGGTGGACACTCTGGGGTGGGGTCACTCTCAAAGGGGAGGAGGCAGCTCGAAGACTCACTAGGAATCACCGCTGGGTCCCTTTATGTAACTAGATCCGATATGTTGAGGTAGAGCCGATCCCAAATTCTAGCAAGTCTACAACGTACGCATTAGACCCGACTTGTCTCACACTCGAAAGGGACTGACAACGCGAGCTGACATGAGACCGACTCGACTTGATATATGTAGACTCACTATGCAGTTGACAATCTTGATAAAAAAAAAGAAAAACACAGACTCACACATGACCCTAAACAAACCTACTGTTAGTCTGACTCATACATATGCAATAGTGGACCAGGACATCCGAATGTGTGCCATGCATACACAAGACGCAACCAAATGTAGGTGGAATCATGGACTCCTAGATATCCCAAAGTGCACCACTCATGCATTGATGGCCTTTTGGATTTGGGAGGTTTGGGTGGGCCAGGAGGGTGTACCCCAATGAATGGGCTCCTTGCGGAGTGGAGGTGGACTAACCCGTGGGGTAGGAGTGTGATAGGGGACTTCCCTCATAAGGTGGGATGGTGGTGGTCGGTCATGAGGCTCTCTAAGAAAGGGGTCGAAGGGATTAAAGAATGTGTGACCCCTTGATATGGATTCCCATAGGTCACGATCCCATGTTTGGAATTCGTGAAGGTATAGGCGGTCACCTTCATGCACTAGGTTATAGGGGATGGTGATCTTATACAGAAGGTATGGTTCCTCCCTCGGGATAAAGAAAATGAAGTTTGGCTCTGCCGACATGGGGAGAAATAAGAGAATCTCCATGGTGACACAACCCACGGTGCACACGGAGGTAATAGACCCTAAGGCGGGGTGGGTAAAGCTACGACTTCTGGGTTGATCGAAGCCTCGGGCCAACATACACGTCAACTCCATTTGCATGTCTAATCCCTTGATAAGATCTTCAAAAATATCAACATGGTGACTAGACCAGGATGTGGTATGGAATAAGTTGACGAACACTAATGGTAGTGTAGGGTCCATGGATGGATAGCAAGGTGGTCTAGGGATCAAGCCTGTCTTGAGCCAACTAAGTAGTGGCTCGGCGATGAAAAGCTTTCCCGTTAGAAACACGGGTGGCTCCAAATGAGGTGGCTCTGAATAAGGATCGGAAGTAGGTGGCAAAGGAGCTCTAGGGGAAGGGTTCCCCTGCTGGGGTGGGGAAGGCCGCAGGGTAGGAGCGTCCTGCCTCGGGGGCTCATGTGGCCGTCCCACTGGCTCGGCACTCGGTTGATAGGTAGATGCTCGCCAAAGGACATCATCAAACCTTGACTTGAAAGGCTCAACCTCTAGAGCTACCAGATAAGACTGCGCCAGAGTGGTCGCATCGCGGCAAAGTAATTCAAAGTGGAAGTGAAGCCGTAAACCTCTCTGGAACTGAAATGGGGTCGTGGTGCTCTCCTCTCCAACTCCATATTTCAACCGGTACTTATCATACTCCCGAATGTACTCAAGCACGGACTTGTTGCCTTGGACGGGTCTGATCGGGGTGCATGGGTTGGCCATAGTTGCACATAAGATGGGAATTGGTTCCCCTAGGAGTGGGCATGCATTGGAACACTTTTTTTATTTTTATTTTATGCAAAACTTTTATGCAAGACTAATGCAAGCACCTAGACACGACTCTAAATGGTAAAAAGGAGTAAAATGTGGACTCGAATAGAAACCTAGACTCAACCCATATACGATACGTGGCGGAGGTTTGATCAGAAGATCGCACTCACGTAAGTGTGCTACCTTCCCGATAGGCGTAACCTATCATTCCGGGAACACCTTTTGATATACCGAATAGAGGAATGCAAGTGCAACACCTAATTAGACACTTTCTAGACTTAAATGACTTTTTTTTGTTTTTAAATCAAAGACTATCCTAGACTCAACCTTCCACTCTGATACCAATTTGATGCGGGACGGACAACGAACTTGCGGACGTCCCTAAGCGAGGGAAACACAGGATCTGCGCGGTTGAGAAATCGGTAATGAGTCGCGTAGTTGGCTCTTCCGTGTACTCGGATGGAGTCACGGGACGGGTCACGCTCTCTTACTCACAGTGGTGATACAAATGAGCGGGCTAGAATATCCTATCACACTCATGCTGCGGCAAATAGAAATATATACGAAAGAAGCAAAAATACCAAGTGAGGAGCGAATACGATACCTCCACGCTACCGGGCGTGGGGAAGATGACCCCGACCGAGACTCGTACCCCCGGTACAGTAAATAATTAAATTACAGCAATGAATATTACTGCCTACTCCATGCAGGGAGGTAAACGGCTACACTGTGGGACCCGAGAGTAGCGGGTTCGGGTTGGCGGGCAGCGTTTTGGGCAGCTCCGACCAGAACGCGTGCCAACAAACGTGGGGCCCACGTCCTGGTCGGAGGGCCGAACGGGCTGGGGGTGGTACCGTTATGGTGGGGACTCCTGGAGGGACGACCCCTAGGAAGGGATCACACTGGTTAACCTCGTGGAAGGCAAGGCGGCCCGGTTGGGGGCGTTGTGGCTTGCTATCCACGGACCTGTGGTGTAGTTTCAACACTGCGTGACCCAGCAAAAATAACTGCTGCGATCAGCACGAACGTCGGATCGACGCGAAACTGGTGCCGTTACGAAGCTAACTCGGAGATATTCAACCCTATGTTGTTACAAGAATTTTAATCTCTCTGTATGCTCAGTGGCTGAATTTACAACGGACTGGCTCACAGAACCAGATCAGACATGACAGAAAGTGGATCTGTCTGAGAACTCGGTTTGACCGAAGATCAAACGGTGGATTTTGTATCTGAAATTTTTATGGATGGTAGATGGGAAGATAAGGAACACGGGGATAATTTTTGTGTAATTTTTGGAGGTGGTTTGAATGAGGAAATGGATTTTTTGGTGGAGGTGGTCAGATCTGGATTGCACAGGATAGAACAGATTTAGGAAAATGCAGTAGTTTTTTGGATGGGAAAGAAAATTCATAAAATCATAAAAAAAATTGGGGACAAAGGCTTTGGTGGATAGAACTCTCAGTTCAAATTTCAGCTCAATTTGAAATCGGAAAAGGGGTGAAAAGGGCGAAGAGGTAGCATGCTGGCTGGTGGATCTGCACAGAGGTAGATTATGTAGGTCGAGGAGAATAAATAGTAAAGGAAGGGAAACAAGAGAGGAAAATTGTGATTTTTTTTATGCAGGCGAGGGTGGACGTGGGGAACTCACCCTCCAAATTTCAGCACGATCTGAGGTCCTGATTGAGAAATAAAAATCGAGCACTAGGCTTCTGTCTAGAGATGGATAGAACTCCGATGAAGTGGCGGTGGCGGTGCGATGGTGGCTCGATGGCGGCGGCGGAGGAGCTTCACACTCTGGGGAGGAGATATCACTTGGAATCCACCAAGTTTTGTAGGTAATCCACCCTAGAAACACAGCAATCCAGCTGCAAGAGAGGGGAGAGAGGAGGGGCGCCCTTGGGCTTGGAGAAATTTCCAATCTTTTCTTTCATTAATTCACACAAAAATGGAAAATACATGGGTTATATAGAAATGTACAAATGACCTAAAATACCCTCAGATCTAGGGTTAGGGAGGGACAAATAAGGGATGGGATATTTAATCCCCCATGTGGTCAAATGACCAAATTAAATAAAAATACAACAAGCATTAAACAATGTTAAAGGGGGGCGCCCCCTTGACTAAGGGGTTTTCACCTTTGAAATTTTCCATTCTTGTCCCCCCTTGGTCCAAGTCCAATGTTGGACTTTGAACCAGCCCCACATGGGCCCTAGAACCTAGGTGGACCAATGGGGAAGAGGGTGGGGGACCCTGTTGGACCCACTGGTATTTTACATAGAAACTCAAAGACTTTAAAGACTAACCCTTTGGCTTATATTGTATTACAATTGTAAACCTAATTAGCCAAGGGTATAAATACAAACAAAAAGACACAAATATAAAATAAAAATGTTAGTGCCCGGTGTTGATTCCCATCAGTTCTCCACCAACTTTGGTTAGGTCTAGCCAAGAGTTATAATTTGTTAACTCAGATCTTAATGTTTAGTTTAATGAATTCAATAAATTTGCTACAAGATGAGCACCGATCTAATCCACCTCCTATGGCTAAACATATTCAAGTCAAAGAGCCTATTAATCCCAGTAGGTATAGGGGTCATGTCCACGGATGCGTACTTGGTTCTCATTCACTTGAACATTGTTTCCGGCCTATTAAGGAGGTGGATTGCTTTTCGTCCTCCATCCAGCAGTCCACAGAGTGCCCAGACGACACCTTCCGCTCTGTAGGAGCCATTGTACATAGTTAATAATCCAAAATCCAAAAAAATGGAAATCCAAACCAAAAATCTAACGAAGAAAAAATTAGAAATCCAAAGAAAATCAACAGTCTGGCAACTGCTATGCATTTCACTTTCCATCTCATCATGTATGATAAGGTTAGGTTGCACTAAAGGCTTGGTGGGTTAATACTTTGATCTATCGGAACCGAGGAGAATTCTACCCAGCTAAGTCGCTAATGCTCTAAGGGGCAGGCAATATGCACACACTCACATGATTTCAAAATTTGGCAACGGCCTAAAACGGGTGACTATCTCAAAGATTTCTTGAAGACTCTAAAATCCCCCTTTTCCTCTCTGCTCGATCGATCAAGACAGTCGGCGCTCTTAAGGCCTTCAGCTCAGCAGCTGAAACACAATTCCCTCAGGTGAGAGTAGGACCCACCTTCCTTGTGAAATGAGACCAGAGCACGTGAAGAGGGCAATGTCCCCGCAGGCAAACAAATGAAAAATCAAAGTCAAAAAAGGGAACAAAAAATCCCAAAAATTTCAAAATCCCAAGCAAAAGGATGGAAAGAAAAAAAATCTCAAAAAGGGAACAAATAAAAAAATCATGGTCATGACCGTGCCTGGTCAAGATAGAAAGCCCTACAAATCAAGTCTATGTTCAAGGGGTAACACAACAAGCATAACGTCCCGAAGGTGGTCTGAAAACACCGAAAGGGTGGAGTAAACTAAGCTCGCTCATAGCTCATCGTTTTAACGGCTTTGCCGATCCCCTTGTAAGGTTTATCTCCTACATTCTTTTTTATTTTGAGGACTCGGAATCTGAGAGAAATTTTGAAGGATATAACTCTATTGACGGCTTGTAGCCCTTTTTCTGAAACACACTATATGATTACCTACCCCGAAAGAACCAAAGCCTTTGCTACAAAAGAAATCTTCATGTTTCTGGTATGTCAATGTTCTCATCCCTGCTTTAGTGTTTTCTTTCATCAACCTCGGGCTTAGATCAATGCATGTGCGTCACCTGTCGGTGCGACGGTGTCTGATTTCGGGTCAGCGTCGCGCTGTTGGCCATTAGGGTTTCAAGGTGTTCCATCATATATCATCTACGATTGTGAGGAAATAGACCCGGGTCGGACAAATCATTTACCTTGAACACTTTTTGGGTGTATCTTCGTGGTCGGAAGCAACTGGGAGCCTAAGATTGTCATTAGGATAAGTCTTAACTGGCGAGACCATCATTCGAGAAGTCTAGAGGCCCAAATCAACCTAGATGTGCACTCAGGATACCTGGGAGGTTGTAGAAAGAGCCTATCCTTCCATCATTGTTGTGACGTCTCATGGGCAGTTGCCAGACGTTGGCCAAAAAATCGGAATATGTCAAAAAATTCACAACAAAAAATCTAAATATTTAATCCACCAAAAAATCAAAATATGTGAGAATCCACAAAAATCTAAATATCCAAAAAAATCCAAAAATGGAGGGGCACTCCCCGATACAGGCACTCTCACCATCACCACACCTCCTTTCCTCCATCACTACCCCACAACTACGAACCCCAAAGGCTGCTCCCCTTTCTTCATCCCATCCCACTAGGGGATTTATACTTGCACTGCTAACCCACAAACTAGGGGCAAATTGCATGCCCATCAGCCCATCCAAGCTAGCTAAATCCCTGACTACCTTGTCAGGAAGAAGAGAATTCCTTGTCCTTCACTTTTCATGAGTCTTAATGGCAATTCGGATTTCACCAGCTCGGCGCTTCAAGTTAAGTCCTAAGCAAATGAAACCTTCATGTCACTTGATTCTCATCAGATGCCTGGTTGCATTACCAATATATTTTTCCTTACACTTTCTACTCCATATCCCTCTGATTGGACAAACGTCTTACCTATGGTAGCAGGTCTAGGATGGACTTCGGCTATGGAGCTTGAATCATCCTTTTGTTGGTCTTCCCCCAACCAGACACCTCAATGAAGTCAATTGATGTGCTAGCTGAAGTTAGCATAGGCGCTCCCCCATCATCGGGAATGATCACCTCCGGAGACATACTTACGCCGTGGTGATCGTCCCCGCGGAATTCAATTATGTCCATTAGGCCCACTGTAAAGCCGAAGGACGATGTTTGCTTCCCCACTCCCCTTACTTTTGTGAATGCTTCCTCTTTGAATGCTTATTTATTTGTGAACTTCACTAATGTGTGTTTATGCAGTTGCAGGTCATATAGCATCGTGATTCGCTCATCATCACCTTCTCCTACTTATATATACTATATTATATCGATTCTAGTGGCTAATAACTTCGGACGCATAAACTCTGAGTTCCTCTCTAACAAAAATAATGAGGGGTTTATGTTCCCTAAGTTATTCGATGGCTGTTTGGTTTCATGATTGATCTCGGGATGACGAACTCGTTGGACTCTTGACCGACGTCTTTTCCGGAGCCAAACAATAATACCTCTGGATATGCATTAGATAGGTTTTTCCCTTTTAAACCCAGCATGCATCATCTAGGTCCCTTTTAGTCCCACCGTCGAACATACAAAAACAAAAAGAAATGCACTTATAAAAGCATGCATTCATGCATCAAGAAAGAAACAAGGGTTGGGAGAAGGGTTTGCCATTAGTCTGCCCTGGGCTCTATCCCTCTCTTTTGTCAATCATCCAAGTTCTTCAATTCCATCACTTTTTTGTTGTCTACCTTATTCCACTCCGATTCGACAAGTCGAGAGTGTGTTTTGCATGCGATCGTCATGAGCATCATGAGATCTGAAGGTTATATTCCCCTATCTTGATTTTGTTACTCATTCCTATTTTAGGTCTTGTATCTCCTTGAGCCTGGATTGTGTTCATCCCCTCAAGTCTCGCAACACTATGCTAAGGGGTCCCACTAGATGGTACATACAAGCCCTCTTAGATTATTTTTCCTTCCTTCCTCCCCTTTGAATAACCACTCTTGTCCCATTATGCTTATCCATTCTTATGTGAAGCTCAATCTTAGCTCGAGAATCTCCTTGAGCGGGCTGTCCTTATTAGGCTTGTTTCTTTACCGAACCACCCATTTATCAGTCTGTCAGGCTCCGTTGCAAAATGGGTGTTCCGGAGGGGCATTTGTAGATGCCTAATTTCGGACATCCCACGGACCCTTGTATAGCCATCATAGAAGTGACACTTCCTCTTGGTTGATTGAGAGTGTGGACCCCCATCCTTGGTTGATTGAGGTTCTATATATATTTCTTGCATCTCTCCTTGGAAGGCCACTAACCCGGCCACCCAGAACCCAGGGCGGCCAGACTGCTGGCCGCCCAGCCCATTCCAGGGTGGCCAAGGACCTGGCCGTCCACCATCCTAGGTGGCCATAATTAAAGTTGGCCGCCCAGCTCCTTTAAGAAGGCCATAGTCTTGGCCGCCCATACCCCTGGACGCCAGACTGCTGGCCGCCCAGCCATTCCAGGGTTGCCAGAGGGCCGACCGCCCACATCCCAAGGCGGCCACACTGTTGGTCGCCCACCTATTCTGGATGGCCATCGACCTGGCCGTCCAGACCCTCAAGAAGGCCACTACCTTGGCCGCCTCCTGATAACTGTCTGTCAACTCCATGATTCGCCCACTCTGGGCACGTCCTTCACAACCATCCCCACTCGGGGGGGGGGGGGTCGAGGCGCACGTACTCTCACACGTCCTCACCTCCAGATGAGGGGGAAATGAATCAAAACTCCATTCCGAGCCATCTCATGGGTGGGGAGGGGAGATCTTTCGGTAGGGGGGTTGGACATTTTCTGGAGGAGGAGAGGCTGCTAGTTCCTTGGAGTCGGGGAGAGAAAGCTATGAGCACGAGAGCATCCCTCCCAACCTTCCCCTAGTAGCAGAACCCACCGTTGAAGAGCCTCGCGACCGAGGAGCCCAGTTGCAGGGGGCGGCCATCGACATGGCCGCCCACCCCCTATGAACGGGCAAACCCATCCTTCTTCCCTATATTGCTACGTTCTTTCCTGTTTTACTACATGCATGCATACTAGATCTTCCTAGATCCTACTTTTAAAGAGGTTTTCCAATGCAAAATATAGGGAAGGCGGATGGTCGAAAGTCTCGACCATCCCCCTTTCCGCCCCCCTTCCCGGTACGATCACCGCCATTTGCATGTTTTTTCTCTTTGATTCGAGCATATTCTGCACTTCCACAGTCTAATGGTCTCTTCTATTTGCTGGTTAATTTGCAAGAACTTCGTCATCCACTCGCAGAGCTCCTTGTTCTTGGCCGGCCGAGAGCGAGGACAGAAGAACCCACCATCTCCCCACTCCTAAGGCTTCCACGATCATCACTCCTGTGAGGCCCAGGTATAGGTCTCTGGCGATCACACATATTTCCATTTTCCTAATCTTTGCACTGTAGGCTGCAGCAGCAGTAGTTCAGAAGGAGGACAAACACCATCACATCGCGCGGCATACCATCACCTTCCGATGCCTACACTCGTGTTAAGTATTTTTACTAATTATGTCATTTACTAGGTCAAAAATGAGAAAAATGAAATTAGGTAGCGAGTAAAATTATGATTCTGTCACTCAATAGAGTGTGTCTATATGTTGCACCTATAGTTGCTGTGACTAAGTGAATTAGCCTTAAGTTGTAAACTCTGTACGTAGACATTTTCTTAGCTACTCAAATATTTTCTACCAGAAGTCAATAAGGAAGGACGATCATGTTTGCCAAGAGTCAACCAGAGCATGGCAGAGGTGTCTGCCAAAGTGCTGGCAGTTGAAGTAGGTAATAGATTTTATAGGAAATAAAAATAAAATATATTTTGATAATTTTCTTGTAGGTAGGTTGGAGGGGTGCCTATATAAGGCCTGGACACCCCACTGACTGTCCCTCGTGTTACACTTTTATCTGTCCAGAATGTTCCAAACCAGAACAGAGAAGGGAAAAAGGAGTAGAGGGAGAGAAGAAGAGGAATAGTTGGGTGTGTACGTACAAAAGCAAAGAGGAAGAAGGGGCCGTTGGTGCAGCAGGAAGGAGGAAAACTCTAAAAGGGCAGTCAACCCTTCTTGAGTAGGAAGAGGATGTGTACATGCCATTCTGGGAGGCGGCTGAGTGGGGGAGCAAGAAACCATAGAGAAGATCTTTTGCCACAGGTAGGCATTGGTTCAAGACCTAACATACGTCATTTGTTAGTATTTTTACTTTGAAACTATTTTAGTATTCAACAACTGATCGTGCTTGCAAGGGCAGTAGAAATCATGCATGTTAGAACCTGAAATCTTCATTAGTAGTATATTACGACCTGCATATATAGTTTTGTTTCTTTGATTTGCTTTGAGCCATAGCTGTAACAAAAGTTCCATTCATTAAGCCATTAAGACTAACCAACTGAAAGACAAGGAAAATGGCAAAATATAACAGAGCACGTGGACAGTGCCACCGTAAGAAAGGCAAGAGATCGGGTAAGTGTCTGCCCGGGATGACCCTCATCCGAGGATGGACGGATGGTTAAATCCAAAAACCAGGCCAGAGGATGACCTAGGTGGAAGGTGGGGAAGAGTCCCATGATCCTGTATAGTTGATCAATACTGTAGGTCTATGTGTTGGGCCATCCGTGGCCTAGATTGCGCATCTAGACTGCAGTGGGTTTTAATTCCTTGTGTCATAGATTAGATGTATGTCTAGAAATGTGCAAGGCTAAGTGATTCCCATAATTTCATGCAGGTGGTATATTAAATGCTGAAGAGGGGATATTTGATTAAGTGAGGACAGTGTAAATGGATGGCTACTTGTAGCCGGGTGATTTTAATAAAAATCGATCTGCAGGCCTCTTGAAATTTTGAACTAAAGACAATTGAGTTATTTCTATATTTGTTCTCTTGATTCATATGTATATATATTAGAATTTACTGCAGGAAAGGGGTGTGTCTATTTATGCATGCTATACATGAATGTGCTTCTTGTATTTGCAAAGACTTTATTATATGATAAGCATGTGATTGGTTCTCCAATTGCCTACTGAGTATTAGAACTCAAGCCTGTGGCTTATCAAATTTTCAGGACATTAGGCGGCTGACCTTTCACCTCGTGAGCTGAAACTGTAGGAAGGAAGCTCGAGGAGACCTATTGCAGTTGTATAGAAGCCATTAAGGTCTTGGTTTCATTATGTTCATGAGAGCTTTTGTAAACTTAGAATGTAAGTAATGTTAATCAGATTTAGATCTAGTTGTAGATCTTGGGAGTTGTTCATTTTGGTGGGTGGTGTAATTGGGCTGGATTTTATGGTTCTGTAATGTAATTAGTTTGAAAGTCTGAAATTTAATGAAACCATGTCATACAAATTATGTGTGTTTGAGTTCTCAATGGGTGTGGTATGGTTGTGTGTATAGAAATGACCAATGGTAGGGTTGTAAGCGCCCGCTGGACAACTAAGCTCATAACATTTAATCGTTAAGTTGATACCGCCCCAACCGGGCACCGAGTGACCCGGGAAGGGGCACCACATGACCACGTTCAAGGAAAGTTCCGCTAGGGTCCTCTGGCTCATCTTCATCTGAACGCCGTCAGTTGAGGTGCCACATTCTGAACGTGATCTCTGTGAAGGGCGCATTCTCAGACCAAACTAGAAAGGGCGAAAACTCGATATCTCGACTTAAAAATCTAAAATTGGGTTCAATTACAAATCATGATGTATAAAGCTTGCAAAAAATCAAAGTATACATGCAAAGTAACGTATATGAACATCTAATTAAGTTTTGTCTGAGAGAAAATCTACCTATTTGAAGATCAAAAAGGAAGAAGTAGAAGAACAAAGAACACTCCTCCAACTTTAATTTTTTCTCCTCTCCACATCCAGCAATTTTCCCAATAGATTTATGCTTTGAGTAGGGTAGGATCTAGTCCTATTTATAGGACAAATCCCTTAATTAAATTATAAGGGTTTAATCAAATTTTCCTACTTCTTCCTCCCAAGTCCTATTTCACCAACCCATACCCTATTTCACCAAACTCATTTCAATTTGGCGCAGTGAATTCTGATGTATGTTGTAATGCCCTAGATTTTTTTAGATATTTATTGGATCAGGATCCGTGGGTTTCAGATCGCTTTTGTGGGTCCCGGATTGAGTTTAGCAATTTACGTGTGTTTTTGTCTGTCGGACCATCGGAACCCTGTGTATGGTGAACCATTGCATTCTCTGACTCCAGAATGTTACCACTGTGTTGTGCATTTTTCGAGGGCCAAGGAGATAGTTTTTACCTATTTTTGGTATTTTTTGAAAATTTTGAAATATCTATTTAAACCCCCCTCTCTCCCCATTCTCTCTCTCACTCTCTCTCCTCTCTTTCTCTCCCCCTCTCCCCCGGGCGGTTGATGGTGGTGGAGGAGGGCGAGGCGGCAATGGTGGGAGGCCGAGGAACGCGAGGAAGGGTCAAGGATTGAGGCGTGGTGGCGCGGTGAAGCCGGTTCGTGAGCGTGGGCCACCGACGGGGTTTTTAACGGCGTTTTCGCGATGGATCGATGTCCTCGGTGCGCGGAATCTTCGGTGAAGGTAGGGGGACGGTTCCCTAGCTCGAGTACTTCATTTCCCGCAAGTTTGGTAGCCCGAGGTGAGCCGAGTAGGGTTATTTTCGTGTTTTGGGAAAAATGCATGATTTTGGGGTGTGAGCCATATTTTGCGTTTCAATTGCATTTTTGGGGTTTGAATGGGTTCTCTCGGTGCTAGAGAGGTTGGGGAATGGTTTCCCCTTGTTTTCCCCTTCACATGGGTGTGATTGGGGCGTGGAATGGGTTTTCCCGTGATTTTCACCATTTTCGGTATCAGGTCGTGATCACGACCATCACAGTGGTCGCGTTCTTTCGAGAAGGCGCCGTATCATAGGGTCACGTTCATTGGAGAAGTTGAACAATAAGGCGGTTAGGGTCGCGGTGGTAAGACCAACCTTGACTGAGTCGCGGTCGCCACCCTAGTCGCGTTCATCCTTTGATGCGATTGGGGGATCCGTCGCATTAATCAGAGTCGCGACCATTTGACCTGCGCGATCGCGTGTTGATGCGGTCATCATCGCCACCGCGTTATTATCGCAGTGTGGGCCTAGGTCGCGTTAAGGTAGGGTCAGGCCCACGGCAGTGGTCTCGTTCATGGATGATTGTGACCAAGGCCCTGGTCATGTTAATGAACGCGCCCATGGTGGGCGGCGCATTCATGCCTTGTGGGCCCGGGTGTGTTGAACACGGCTGGTCGTGCTCCCCTTGGCCCGTGAGTGTCCCGAACACCCGTGGGCTCCGTGACCGTGTTTCTGAGTGTCCGGAGGTATCATTTTTCCTCGATTAGTGTGCCGAAGGGCTTTGAGAGTCCGGGTGACCCCATGTGTTCCGGGCTTTCATGCTTTCGCTAGGTCAAGTCACCGTGTGTCGGTGTGAGTGTGATGGGTTATTTTCGCACATCATTGGCTTTCCGGTAAGTATTTTCCGAGTGGGCCGTAAGTTTGGCCTTGGACTACGAGTCCAGCCTCCCAGTCTGGGGCTGGAGGTCTCTTGAGTTCCCTTCATGAGGGTATGGTCTTGGCAGTTGTGAACTACCTCGTGAGTCATCGTGCCGAGGTTTCAGACATAGGGATTAGGGTATATTGATGGCATGGAGCTGTCCGTATATAATGGTCTTGACCCAAGTCTCGTGACTTAAGGACCGTTTGGTTTAGTAGGTCTAGTGGGCTGTCCAGAGTCGGGTGTCTCCAAAGCACCTGTTACTCCGTGTTACTCGCAATGGGTGCGTGCGTGACTTTCTATGTTCACGTTTTGTGAGCCCCCCACTAGTCGTAGCTTTCCTGTGCACGCGTGTGCGAACCCACTTGGGAGTGGTGGAGAGCGTTACCCAAGAGAGAATGGTCTATGTGGTCCATTCTTGCCCCCCCTCGCCTTTGCAGCCTGCGTCTGGGCTGGGGGGAAGAACGAGCTAGAGGGCCTAATCTAGAGCGCATGGTCTATGTGTACACGCGTGATTGTGGGCAGTCGAACCACACTAACGAGCGCAACCCTACATAGTCTTTGTTTGTTGTACTGGTTACTACACGGTGTCTCAGTCTCCGCCTGGGGCGTCATAGGAAGACACCTGAGGCTGCTGACTAAGCCGTCAGTGGACGCATCCGGCCTTACTTTTGGTGGGCAAGTACTCCCGTCACGTGATGTGAGTTTCTTATGACTCGAGTTTTCGTTTCACGTCTGCGAGACGTAGTTTTGCATATAGTTTTCGGGTGGTTTTCCGAGGTAGGGGTCTTGGGTTTCCGGTGACCGTCACCGAGGGTTTTCCCTAGGCAGTGTTCGGTTCATGATAATGGTGTCGTGATGAGTTTTCCTAGCAACGTAGCCAGAGGTTTCCCTATTAGTCTGGTGGTCCCCCGACTGTGAGATCGGGACATGTTTCACGGTACAGTAGGAGTAGTTGTAGTGCCGAGTTTTTATCGGCCACCGATTTGCTATTCCTGCTGTTGTTGTTGCTTTCCGTTACCGCCGTTATTTACAGTTGGGCTTCCGCAAGATCCCTACTGAGCTAGTGATAGGAGACTCACCCCTACTTTTTAGGTGCGGCGGTTCTTCCTCGAGGTTCAAGGGTGCTGTGTGGAGGTTCTTAGTTGCCAGTTTGCCGGGCCGAGTGTTCACTTGGCGTTGGGTACGTTCTTCTGCCTTTGACTACACTTTTATTGGACAGGACTCTGTTGTTGTTAGATTGTTTATTTCTATTAATTATTAAATTGTCCTGCTTTATTTCCTATTTCTTTGTACTTCCACACTCCTTTTAGCCCTTCCGAGCCCTCCAGATCGTGGGCGGCGGGACATGATTCGAATGGTATCGGATTCTCCCCGGTATCCGGATCTTGGGTCGCTATAGTTGGTATCAGAGCGTGGTTGTGGACGTACATTGGAATTGGAGATATTGCAGTGATCAGAGTCCGTAAGGTCCAGTACAGTTGGCAGCTTGCATAGGGTTTTATGCTTATTTCCTGCTTGGTTTCTCGCGTGAGAGCTTGAGTGTGATGTGTTGGTGCTATAATGGTGGTTGCTGTTTCGTCGGAGTGTCGATGCGGGGCACGAGGGACGTGATGGAGAGATTTCTTCTCGATGGGTGGTGGCCCCAGTCGTGCTGTATTGGGCAGAGTGTCGGTAGGCGTGAGTTCGCGGTGCTGCGTTTGAGGTAATTGCAGTGGGGTCAGGTGGTTGGCGAGTATTGTTCATGGTTAAGTGGCTGTGAGTGTGCTCTGAGGAAGCTATTGTAGAGTTTGGCCACTCCAGCTTGAGGTTTATCCAGCCCCTGAGGTTTTAAGGTCATGGTTTGAGGTGTTGGAGCGGGTGCTCTGGTCGAGAATTGTGCTCGGGCTAGCAGAGGATCTTCTGTTGAGCTGATGATTTGTCGAGCCTAATGTTCTTGTCATGCTCTATGGCGTCAGAAATGACATGTTGGTCCCGGTTATCTTTGCAGACTTTGAGGCCGGATTGGGCGGAGATGTCCCAGTAAGTTCTTGCTCCTGCGCTTCTGTGTGCAAATGGGTCATGTTCGCCCTGGGTTTGGTTTGAGATGTGAAGCTTCCATGACGAGTTCGGGACTTCAGGATGAGCGTTGGCGGTTGCCGATTATGGCTCGTGTTGTGGCTCTTGGTGTGGTGTGTTGCAGTTTGAGGAATTACTATAGTGGTGCATCAAGAGATGCTGTGATCGTGGTCCGACGGAACACTTAGAGAGTGTTGCCGGAGGAGCTGACCTGACGGAAGTGATGGTTTTCTTGGTACTGGAAAGTGTTGTTCCCAGCATGCGCAAGGTTCGAGGTTCGGTCGAGCATGGAGTTTTCTTTCCGTTGGTCGGAAGTGTATTGAGTTTTTCCCTTGGTTGGAGGAGATCACGTTTGGCTAAGGTTCGTCGTCTTGCATCGTGTGTTCAGATTGGTTGGCGTCTTCGTGTGTGCCATGAAGTCCGTGTGAGATGCGTCCCCTATTTTAGCAAGGTGCTTGCCTGTGAGAAGTGTTGCCCGTTCCCTAATGCGTAAGGGTGCGTTGGCACTGTTCCAGAAGGACGAGTGCCCGCTGGGCGGTATTTTTGAGAATTATGGTTGGTGTTGTGATTCCCGATGTGTTGAGGATCGGAGCCTGCGGCGTTGCAAAGGATTGTCGGGATGGAGAATCCCAAGTTATCGTTGTGGTTGGCTGTGCGAGTGGATCAGAGTGTGCGGATTGTAGCGTTGGTTGTTGCGGGTGGATTCTTGAGGATTTGTGTAGGGCATTGGAGGATTGATTCCTCGATATGAGATTGTCTCGGGCTGTGTAAGACGTGTTGTTGCCGTGCCGTTGCTTGAGATATTGTGGTCGTGGCACTGGCAGGTGGAGAGTTGGGGAAATGTGTGGCAAGTGCGCCGCATGAGTACTCTATTCTTGTGTTGGAGGTTGTGTTCTCAGATGATATCGTGTTCTGGAGAAGTGATCTCTGAGAGATTATGGCTCCCAGTTGGTAGTTGCGAGCGGTTGGTAAGGCTAGCCACGTGGTTACCATGGTAAGACGTGTATTGTCTGGGGACCCGTGTGCATTGGTCACGGCGTCATCGACCTGCTCACTATGGTAGCAGGCGACAATTGTCAGTTCTGGAGAGTGTGCCATGGATTGTAAGAGGTTGTGTTCCGTGGCTCTGTGGTAAGAGTGGAACTGAGATTGGCAGGCGTCCATTTGGAGCGATTGAGATGAGATAGGATTTGATGAGATAGGACGGTGGTCGATGCCTATGCGTAGAGGTCTCTGAAGGGATGTTGGCATGGAATGGTGATCCCTGGTTTGTGACCAACATTGGATGGATTCCCCTGTAAGTCTGAGTCGAGTGAGGTGAAGACCGAAGACTCCGGACCTTGTCATTTAGTTTTGTCGTGCTCCCCTGAGAGGGTAGAGTTGGCATGATGATAGGTCTGGATGTGGTGTTGGTCTATACGTGAGCCAGCGAATGGCCTGTCATGAGTTGGATCGTGCCTGCTGGGCCGGTGGAGGTTCCCCATTGACAAAGGTCTGGTGACCGGTGTATGGTCTTTCACAGACAGAAGATGTTGGTGGTTGCGCATTGAGAATGGCAAGAGCCTTATGCAAGCGAGGCCTTTGGTGGCCGATTCCATGATGTGCTTTTTCTGGATGGGACCTAGGCTTCGTCAAAGTTTGAGTTCTGGCAGAGTTGGTCCGATGCTGTTGTGAGCGTTCAACTTGCGAGGTATGAGATGGTCCTTGGTGTGGAGCCGACGGTTGTGCGACAGTCGACTAGAAAGACTGCGTGAGCTAGTGGAAGCTCATTGTTGGTCATCCTTGGTGTAGGGCATGAAATTAGTCAGCTGGTTGGGAAGCTGGCGTTTGGTTGGTCCTCCGAGCATGGGCGTTGACTGGTGGATTGGTTCATGTGGCGAGGATTGCGTTCCCTCAATGGGCGAGATGGTGGCAGCGATGCTGTGATTGGTTTCCATGTTGTCTGAGGTGATGCTAGACCTGGGCTTTTGTGTTATGCCTGCTCTGGTGACCGATGTGTGTGCGGTGTTCGGAGCATGGCATTGTCCATGATTAAGGTCTGGCGGTATCCCTCATGATCGGTGCTTCCGTGAGAATCAAGGTTTTCTATGCTAAGACTCTGACAATGTTGTCAGTTGGTTAAGGTGTTCTTCTCCCGTGGCTTGGTGCTAGTCCTGAATTTTGTGGATGAAATTTCTTTATGGGGGGAGGGCTGTAACTCCCCGAATTTTTTTGGATATTTATCAGATCAGGATCCGTGGGTTTCGGATCACTTTTGTGGGTCCCAGATTGAGTTTAGCTGTTTACGCTTGTTTTTGTCTATCAGACCTTCGGAACCCTGTGTAGGGCGAACCGTTGTATTCTCCGACTCCGCGATGTTACCACTATATTGTACGTTTTCTAAGGACCAGGGAGATGTTTTTTCCCTATTTTTGATATTTTTTGAAATTTCTAGATTTTCTATTTAAACCCCCATTAACCCCCTCTCTCCCCATTCTCTCTTTCTCACTCTCTCTCCTCTCTTTTGTTGTGTAGTGGACATCGGATCTAGAGAGGAGGGGTGAATAGATCTGCCCCTCTTTTCGCAATGCAACCCTCTTTAAAGCTAGATGATGAAACAAGCAACGGAATATAACTAGCTTGACGAAGAACACAAATGATTTGCTTGGCAAGATGATTACTCAATATTGATATTGAACCTAAGCATGCATCTAACACATATCAATCGCACAATCAAACCACAACACAAAGGATTTTAAGGTGGTTTGGACTGAATCCCCAGTCCTACGTCCACCCCTCACCAAATCCGGTGAGGCTTCACTAGTGCAGCACACCAAACCGCAAATCGGAGAACCACCGATTGCCTTCCTACTAACCACCGGTAGGGACGTCAACATCGCAGATCAGACAATCTCCGATTGCCTTCCTACTAATCACCGGTAGGGACGATTTTCAGTTCCAAATGTTTGAATGAAATGGAAAAGAATAAGATATGAAAACACTCAAACAAGATATGAAATATGCTCAAGGAGAAGGATCTTGTCTGAGATTGCTGGGGCTTGAATCTTCTTTTGAAGTAGCTTGAATCACTTGGAGATTTGATGAAGAACTTCTTCCCGGAGTACTGTTCACAGCTACAGTACTCAAACTCTTCTCCCTTGAACACACCCTTGCAGCCTCCTTTGATCTCCCTTATTAGCCTTTCTTGCTTCTACTCTTCTTTGGAGGTTGCTGGACTGAGATATGAACTTGAATGACATTGAGTTGATGGAGAGAGTGTTGGATGTAGCTTTGATCTTCATTTTGATCCTCTTGAGTTGATGAAGAGGAAGAAGGATGCAGTTTAGATCACCTTTGAACCCCTTGATTGGTTCTTCTTCCTTGGAGGTTGAGATGGCTTCAGGTCTGGACTTGAATGTCTTGGAATGGATGAAGAACTCCTTCCCGAAACACTGTTCACGGAGGTGCTACAGTACCTCAAAAATGGCCTCCCTTGATCTCTCTTGAAACCTTGAAGCATTAGGGTTTCTAACCCCTCAAGTGTTGGTTTTATAGACCTTGAATGGTCCATAGACACCCTCCAGACCAAATCCATAAATCATGGAAGATTAGGTAAGGTTTGATTAAACAAATCCATGGAAAGGGGCTGGCCACGAGGTGGAAATCGAAGTCAAACAAGGCTACATCGGGGTTGGCGGTGGACCTGCAACTCCTGGCGGTCGACCGCTACTGAGAAATGCTGTAGACGAATGGCCCCTGGGATTTCCGGTCGACCGCTATTGGCTGGCGGTCGACCGCTACTGAAACTCATGCAGTCTGGCGGATGCTGGCTGGGGCGGTCGACCGCCCCTGTGCTGGCGGTCGACCGCCAGCTGGGCAGAACCCGGATTTTCCCGGGTTGGTCCGTTATCTATCTTAGCTCTGCCGCTTAAGTCCTTTAGTAGTCCGTTCATGTCTTTGGCAACAACTTTGACTGTCTTGAAGTTTTATTACTGAGTCTTCAATCAAATTTTTGTTCCGGGGGCTCCGCCCCCGGAAATCCCCGCGACCTGACCGCACAGGTCGATCCGCATGCGAGGGCGCAACATTGAGCTTTCACTTATCCATTCATTTGCATATCTGTCATGAACACAACAGCACATATGTCAGTCATATAAGAGTGAAAAACAACAATGACTAATAGTGTTTAGCCATTATCAAAACCAAGAATATCACAGAATGCATATGACCATAGAATGATGTCGAATGACCCAAGTGACCACATAATAACTCAAATGACTTCAGGGACACAACATCTTTCTCTCCCCCTCTCCCTCGGGTGGCAGATGGTGGCAGAGGAGGGCGAGGCGATGATGGTAGAAGGCCGAGGAACGCGAGGACGGGTTGAGGATCGAGGTGTGGTGGCGCGGTGAAGCAGGTTCGTGAGTGTGGGACACTGGTGGGGTTTCTAACGGTATTTTCGAGATAGATCGGCGTCCTCGACGTGTGGAATCTTCGGTGAAGGTAGGGGGACAGTTCCCTAGCTCGAGTCCGAGGCAAGCCGAGTGGGGTAATTTTTACGTTTTGGGGAAAATGCATGATTTTGGGGTGTGAGCCAGATTTCGCGTTTCGATTGTATTTTTGAGGTTTGAATGGGTTATCTCAATGCTAGAGAGGTTGGGGAATGGTTTTCCCTTGTTTTCCCCTTCACATGGGTGTGATTGGGGCGTGGAATGGATTTTCCCATGATTTTCGCCGTTTTCGGTCTCGGGTCGAGATCGCGACCATCACAGTGGTCGCGTTCTTCTGAGAAGACGCCGTATCGTGGGGTCACGTTCATCGGAGAAGATGAACAGTAAGGCAGTTAGGGTCATGGTGGTAAGACCAACCGCAACCGAGTCGCTGTCACCACCCTAGTCGCATTCATCCTTTGACGCGATTGGGGGACTCGTCGTGTTAATCAGAGTCGCGACCGTTTGACCTGCGCGATCGCATGTTGACGCGGTCATCATCGCCACCGCGTTATTATCGCAGTTTGGGCCTGGGTCGCGTTAAGGTAGGGTCACGCCCAGGGTGGTGGTCACGTTCATGGATGATCGCGACCAAGGCCATGGTCACATTAATGAACACGCCCATGGTGGGTGGCACCGTTCATGCCTTGTGGGCCCGGGTGTCTTGAACATGGCTGGTCGTGTTCCCTTTGGCCTGTGAGTGTCTAGGATACCCGTGGGTTCTGTGACCGTGTTTTTGGGTGTCCGGAGGTACCGCTTTACCTCGATTAGCGTGCCCAAGGGTTTTGAGTGTCCGAGCGACCCCATGTGTTACAGGCTTTCGTACTTTCGCTAGGTCGAGTCACTGTGTGTCGGTGTGAGTGCGATGGGTTATTCTCGTACGTCATTGGCTTTCTAGTAAGTGTTTTCTGAGTGAGCCGTGAGTTTGGCCTTGGACTGCGAGTCCAGCCTCCCAACATAGAGCTGGAGGTCTCTTAAGTTCCCTTTACGAGGGTATGGTCTTGGCAGTTGTGAACTGCCTCATGAGTCATCGTGCCGAAGTTTAAGACCTAGGGATTAGGGCAGATTGACGACATGGAGTTGTCCCTGTACATCAATTTTGACCCGAGTCTCGTGACTCAAGGACCGTTGGGTTTAGTAGGTCTAGTGGGCTGTCCAGAGTCGGGTGGCTCCGAGCCACTTGTTACTCCATGTTACTCGCAATGGGTGCATGCGTGACTTTCTGTGTTCACATTTTGTGAGCCCCCACTAGTCATAGCTTTCATGCGCACGCATGTGCGAACCCACTTGGGAGTGGGGGAGAGCGTTACCCGAGAGAGATGATTTGTAGGCTAATTACCGTAGGGCCCCTCATCTTTGCAGCCTGCGTCCAGGCTGGGGGGAAGAACCAGCTAGAGGGATTGCCATAGAGCGCATGGTCTGTGTGTGCACGAGTGGTTGGGGGCAGTCGAACCTGCGCTGACGAGCGCGACCCCAGCTAGTCCTTATTCGTGGTACTAGTTATTGTACGGTGTCTCAGTCTCCGCCTGGGGCTTCGTAGGGAGACACCTGAGGCTACGGACTAAGTCATCAGTGGACGCATCCGGCCTTGCTTTTGGTGGGCAGGTACTCCCGTCACGTGACGTGAGTTTCTTGTGACTCGAGTCTTTGTTTCACGTCTACGAGACGTGATTTTGCATATAGTTTTCGGGTGGTTTTCCAAGGTAGGGGTCTAGGGTTTCCGGTGAGCATCACCGAGGGTTTTCCCTAGGAAGTGTTTGGTTTACGATAGTGGTGTCATGATGAGTTTTCCTAGTAGCGTAGCCAGAGGTTTTCCTGTTAGTCTGGTGGTCCCCCGACTGTGAGATCGGGGTGTGTTTCCCGATACAATAGGAGTAGCTATAGTGCCAAGTTTTTACCGACCACCAGTTTGCTATTCTTGTTGTTGTTGTTGTTGTTGCTTTCCGTTACCGCTGCTGTTTATGGTTGGGGTTCTACAGGATCCCTACTGAGTCAGTGGTAGGAGGCTCACCCCTACTTTTCAGGTGCAGTAATTCTTCCTCGAGGTTCGAGGGTGCTGTGCGAAGGTTCTTAGTTGCCAGCTTGCCGGGCCGAGTGTTCACTTGGCGTTGGGTATGTTCTTCTATCTTTGACTGTACTTCTGTTGGATTGGACTCTGTTGTAGTTAGATTGTTTGTTTCTATTAATTGTTAAATTGTCCTACTTTATTTCCTATTTCTTTGTACTTCCGCACTCGTTTTAGCCCTTCCGAGCCCTCTGGCTCATAGGCCGCGGGCCAGGATTCAAATGATATTGGGTTCTCCCCGGTATCCGAATCTTGGGTCGCTACATATGTGGTGACATTTTAGACTTAATCACGATTAGATTAGGGTTAATAGTTAATTATCCTTAAGCTACTTTCTACATTATTGCTATATTGCCATCTACAGTATCGCTACAGTACTGATGACTTTCCTTCTCAGAATTACGCTGTAAATCTCGTCATTCGTGTTATCACGTGAGATTAGGGATTGTATTAATATATTCTTTACTTTATTATAACAACTCAAGATTAGGATACTAGGAATTACCTGATATCATTCAAATCATGTCCCGCCACCCACGAGTCAGAAGGCTCGAAAGGGTTATTTAGGTGTGCGGAGGTACATTAAAATTTAAAATAATGTAGGAAATAACTACAATATTAACTATTTAAATGCCAGGAAATAAATTATATTTTCACTTAATAAATTAACGTCATAGTCCAGTCCATAAAGTATAGTCTACAGGGAAAGAAATGTACTTTATCATTGGGTATGCCCCCGGCTCTGGCAAGCTGGTAACTATGAACCTCCACGCTGCACCTCTGAACCTTGAGAAGGAATCGCAACACCTGAAAAAAAAGGGTGAGTCTCATCTCATTGCTCAGTAGGGGACCCATGGATCCCCACCATGAAACAACGACGATAAACATCAGTGCTAAAAGAAATAACAATAACAACAGCTACAACAGGAGTAGTAACAGCAGCCATAACGACAGAAGTAACCGGCGTATCAAGAACAATAACAATTGTAGCCGGTGAAATCATGGCTCTCTTAGCTACTCCTAACGACAATGAAAAGCAAACCCCAATCTCACAGTCGGGGACCATCGAACTAACGAGAAATCTTGGCTACATTGTTAGGAAGGGAAAACCACGACATCTCTATCGTGAAGGTCCATCCTCACGGATGGAGCCACAACCAAGACCACGCGGTCCAAGGGCACAGTCATGACCTCTTCGTCATGAACCCTACACTATCTATAGGTGAAACCTTGATAATTCTATCGGGAACCCTAGACCTCAACATCGAGAAAGGTATGTGGAAACCACCTGAAGATCCACGTCCTCGCTAAGGGGAAGCCAAATCTCGAGCCAAGAGAGTCTCGTATCGCGTGATAAGAAAACCTGCCCACTAGAAGCAAAGCCAGATGCGTTCACTGACGACTTATAGGGTGTTTGGTTGCTCTTTTTCCCCTCTCTTTTATCTCAAACTTAAAAATAAGAATAAGAAACCCACTTAGATGCGTTTGGTAACCTCTCCCCTAATTTTTAGAATGGAATACCATCCTTTGAAAAGTTCCCTCAAAATAAAAACAAGGCTTGACCAATTTTTTCTTTAAGGAAGATCTCTAGACCCGCTAGCCCTCCCCTCCCATGTCCTCTCCCTCCTCCTCCTCCTTCCAGTGAACCTTGCCCCCACTGGAGCCCACCCCGCCGGCCCTCCCATCACCTCTCCTTCCTCCTCCTCCTTTCAGCGAAGCTCCCCCGCGATGATAGCCCCCCACTCTCTCCTTCTGCCCTCTCACCAGAACCCTCCCCTCTCTCTCCTCCTGCCCCCCCATTGGAGGCCGCACCGCCGTCCCTCCTCTTCCCTCTCCCTCCTTCTTACCAGCTCTAATCGCCTCCTACATCGACAGCCTTGGCAACCACGAAGGTATTCGCTCCGCCGCACCCCTAAGCCACCGGTCCTCCTCCCTCCCTAACCCCCATCGAAGTCACAGAAACTAACAGTCTGTCACTCCTTATCCAGAACAGGAGTATCTCCCACTAGAAGCAAGATCAGATGCGTCCACTGACGACTTAGTCCACGCCTCAGGTGTCTCCCTCCGGCCCAGTAGGAACTGAGACACCGTACAAGTAACCACAAAGCAAGTGACTAGCTAGGGTCACACCCGTCGACATGGGTCCAACCGCCCCCAACCATGTGTGCACACACAGGCTGTCCGCCCCTGGCCTGGCCTCTAACTGGTTTTCCCCTCAGCCGGACTCTGGCTGCTAGACGCGGGGCCCGACAAAAACAAGTCTAAAAATCGTCCTCAGGGTAAGCCCATACACCTACTCCCGGGTGAGACGAGCACACCCGTACTGGTGGGCTACGACTAGTGGAGGGTCACTGAGAGAGTAGACTCTCAATTCAATGGAAAATAACGTCAGAACCAGACGAAGTACGGGGACCATCCCACATACCAGCACCGTCGCACGATGACTACAGTCGGAGAAGAAACGGGACTCACAGCCCACGGGCCGCACTCTCGACCACGCAGAAACGTAGAAACACTGTTCCCAATGCAGCTCACAGGATGCCAAACCAAATCCCACTCTCAGGGAAAGGTGGGAACCCTCCAGCCCCAGGCTGGCAACTAGACTCGCAGTCTAAGGCCACACACATGGCCCACGTGGAAAGCACAAAAGCATGATTCCCTAGGCAACGCACAAGCTGCCACACCGATAACTGGACTCACAGTCCAAGGCCATACACATGGCCCACTCGGGGATCATCTTCCAGGAAAACTCACGGCATGCGGGGGAGACCCCACCGCACCCCCACCGATACATGGTGACTCAGTCTAGCGTAACACGAAAGCCCGACACGCGAGAAGTCACCCAGATTCTCACACCCACGGGCATGCTAAACGAGATAGTACAGTCATCCCGACACCCTCAAAACACGGACACAGAATCCCACGGGTGTCTGGGGCATTCACAAGATCGCAATTCGACCACTGGGTCGCAACCGGGTCGACTAGGGACCTACACCACGCGAAACAATCGTGACAAGCACGAAGAGCCACTTCGGCGCAACACAGTGCATGGCGGTCTACCTTTGGGCCGTCACATCTGTAACGGTCCAAGGCTAGGCCATCACAACACCCTGACAATCCAACCCAGGAGCGTCAGACACTCCATGTAAAAGGATCTGTAACGCGCCCATGTTGGTGCGTCACAGAACCTGACGGACCTAAACAGGTGCGTCAGGGCACCAGTGAAAACGTAACGTAACGCGCTCCTCTAGGGGTGTTACGTCACCTAACGGACCGACACCGGTGCGTTAGGCCACGGGACAACACAGGTCGTGACGCATGCCGCCCAGTGCATCACGCTCTCTAACGCACCTACCCAAGTGTGTTAGGGAGAGAGGTGGATGCGTCAGCCCTAACGCTCCTACCCAGGGGCGTCACACTACCCTGACGCCCCACTCTGGGTGCGTCAGGTGTCTATGACCCCCAATGGTTGTAAACCACGGTCGGAACCACCGTAACGGTCTAGCATGGGGGCGTCACAGCCCTGTGGTGGTCTATCGTGGGACCGTCAGGCCCACTGACACCACTACCCAAAACAAAGGGAGCGAAACGCACCTGCCCAGACGCGTTACATATTGTGGCGGTCACTGGAACGACTGCCACAGCGTCCCGGCGGTGAAACGCCGAACTACACCCAAAAATTCCGTTCCACGCCCCGATCATCCACGGATGATGGGGGAAACAATGGGGAAGCTCCCCTAGGGGCCATAGCATGCATCTAAGGCCTCAGATCGGCCAAAAATGCGATGAAATGGTAGATCGAGCGATCGCTCCCCAAAACATGGATTTTCCCCAAAATGCTCAAATAGGCCCTCTTAGCTCACCACGGCCTATAAAACTCACGGGAAAGGAAGAGCACGAGCTAGGGGTCCATCTCCCTACCTCCACCGAAGATTTCGCACCCCGAGATCGCCGATCCGCGAAGAAAATGTCGTTGAAGCCTCGCCGTTCCATGAACCCGCAGCCGAGCTTCACCGCGCCTCCACCGCCTCGATCCTCATCCATCCTCGCTCGTGCCTCGCCCGCGCCGTCCCCACCTCGCCCGTGCTCCACCCCGTTGGCCACCAGAGAGTGAGGGAGAGAGGAGAGAGCGTGAGAAGAGAGAGGGAGAGAAGAGAGAAATGAGAGATGGGGAGAGAGAAAAAGGGGGGGGGGGTTATATAGAAAATTTGGAAATTCTGAAAAATATCAAAAAATAGGAAAATACACCACCGTGATCCTCGGAACATGCTGATCACCGTGGTAACGTCCCGGCGTCAGAGAACGCAACGGTTCACCCTATACGGGGTTCCGAATGTCCTACAGACGGAAACACGCGTAAAACCCAAAACGTAACCCGGGACTCACAAAGGTGCTTCGAAAATTACAGAAAATTACCGGCGTGCTCCTCACAACACCACGGACCCAAGGAAACTCACGGGCACACCACCAGTGGATCTGACAATCCAGTAAAAATAGTCCGAAGCTCGATCAGACACAATCCGAAATCCACGGAAAGATGATCTGAAACCCACGGATCTAGATCCGAAAAACCCGGGGCATTACACACTCTCTCTAAAATCTAGTTGTCTCTCTACACAGCTTTGGAAGTGTTCCATTTCTATGGTGGGGTTCGCAGGCGGCAGCCTTCGTGCATCCTCGTGGACACAACCAACGTCGATGACAACCCTAGCTCTGGTGACGATGACTTCTTGTCCAGCCTTTTCTCCAAGTTTAGCTTCTCCTATGGCTGCATTCGGCAAGTGCCACGGCACTGCCGTCCAATGGTGGGCCTTCAGGTTTTAAGAGCTATCAGCTTCCAGGATGTTCAAACTTCTAAGTTATTATACCAAATACGTTGACACAAAATTTAATAATTATAACATTTTTACCAAACATATAGTTATCTGTTTATGTCAATTTCATAAATTAAGTTAAAATTTGACACAACATAATCTTTTAGGTAGAGATAGTTTTTTTTAAAAAATTACTCCCAAACACCCTATTAGTCCACATCTCGGGTGTCTCCCTACTCGCCCCAGGTAGAAATTGAGACAATGTACAAGTAACACAAGGACAAGGGTCTAGTCGAGGTCGTGCTCGTCAGCACGCGTTTGTAGTCCCCGATCACATGTGCACACACTGACTGACTACGCTACGTCAGGCCCTCTAGCTGATTTTCCTCATGGCCCAGACTCGAGCTACCACAATGGGAGGCCCTACGGCAACCAGCCTAAAATCGTCTCTCCCGGGTCTAGTTCTCCACCACTTCCAAGCATGTCGGCACACGCGTGCCCAGGCAAGTTATGACTAGTGGGAAAGTCGCTCGACGTGGGAACTCTCAAAAGGAAGCCACCGGGGTACAGACAGGCTACACACGCGCCCATCGTGGTAACATGGGACACAGGGTGGCACGGTGCCACCAGACTCAAGACGACTAGCTAAACTTGCTAATCTAACGACCATAGAGTCACACGACTCATCCGAAGGCCGTTGTACCCTACATCACCATGCCATCAAGTTACCCTTGTCCGAGAGTGAGAAACCACAGTCAAAAGGACTTATGTGGTGGCTTACAACCGTCGGGTTCATTCCCTCTCTAAGGGAGACTAAGAAGCCCCCAGCCTCTGGTTGGGTCATAAGACTCACAGTCGTTGGCCATACTCATGGCCCACATGCAAAACGCTTTTCGAAGAAACTAATACGGTGTAGGGATAGCCCTCTGCAGGTTTACGAGAATGCGATGACTCGAACTAGCATAACAAGGAAGCCCGAAACATACGGAGTCACCCAGACCCTTAAAACCTCACGAGCACGCTAATCGAGATAACATGATTCCTTCGGACACCCCCATGGGGTCTCCGGGACATCCACGAGACCAAAGGTCAACAAAAGGGTCTCAACCGAGTTGAGTGATGGCCAAAACGGGCAAAAGGGACTAGGTTTGGTCAACCTACCCCTGGGGTCAGTCGACCTCCCAACAGAGGATAGGCCGACCGGCCTCAGGGGTTGGTCGACCGGCCCAACACGGTCTGCCCACTGTGGTGAACTGATTCGGTCGATCGAACTCTCCCGGTCGGTCGACCGAAATCAGTGATGTCTCAACCCGACCCCAATCGTAGGGTTCTATTCGACACCCCACTTGATCCCAATTGAGGGAGAAAACATCGGGGACCTTGCCACGAGTCCTAAACCACTAAATGCATGGAAATAAACGGGGAACATCGCCCGATCTGACAAAAATCATCACTCGCCCTAAACATGGAAAAACTCTCCCGACTTGAAGGAAAACCCACTCTCGGCCTACAAACTGCGGGAAAATGGAATGCAAGGGCCACGGATCCATCCCTCTACCTCTCACGATGATTTCCCGTGCCGAGGATGCTGATTCCACGTGAAAATGCACCTTGAACTAACGCCGGCTTCACAAACTCATGAACGAGCTCCACCGCGCCACTGCCCGTTCCTCTCTCCATCCTCGCCGCTTGCCGCCCCACATTCCCCATCGCCTAGCCTACGCCATCCTCCATCGGCCACCCAAAGAAGGGAGGGTGAGAAGGAGAGAAATGAGAGGAGAGAGAGAGAGAGAATGAGGAGAGAGGGGGTGTTAGGGGGTTTATATAGAATCTATTTTGGGATTTCAAAAAAATTAAAAATAGAAAAATGGGATAAAATCATCCCCACGATCCTGGGAAAACGCACAACATGTTTGTAACGCCCCGATGCTTGAAATCACAATGGTTCACCCTACATAGGGGTTTGAAGGCCTAGTAACCAAAAACTTGATTTAGTCACAAAACATGATTCGGGACCTATGGAAGCACTCCAAAACCCACATATTCCTGATCTGAAAATCCTGGGTGTTACAGTCCCCCTTTCTTACAAAAATTTCATCCTCGAAATTTAAAGCAACCTCCATCTCATAGGGGAAGAACAACTTAGTTAGCTGGTGTGGACGCTCAAAATTTGGCGTCCATAAACATCTCACAACACACCGAAGGTGGAATACAAAGTGTCCCCGGGATGCATTGCTGTTGGGCTCACCTAGACGGCTTGTTGAGTCTCCAGACGATTTTGATGATAATAAAACCCCGAAATTACAATGGATTGTTTAATTGTTTGAACTCTTCCAAATGAGATTGAAACCCAATGTATAAGTTGATTGAGTGTTAAACAAGCTCACTTCATATGTATCCTTGAGCAAACATAATTCTTCAAATGATCGGTTGTGTTTTATGGACTGAACCATATTTATTTTGCAGAATTCCCAGCTGGCGGTCAACTTAAAGGCACAGGGCGGTCAACCTAATTTTCCAGGGATCTAAAATCTATAGTCTTTTACAGTGGCGGTCGACCGCCCAGTAAGTTAGGTCGACCGATTTTCCCAGAATTGAAAGTTCCCATTTTTGCAAAAATTCGGTTGACCGCCCCCTACCTCAGGTCGACCGCCAGTCTCGATGCTGCCCTTTTTGACTTTATTTTCTACAACGTGGGAAGCCCTCTTCATTGGGTTTCTTTAATCCAAAAGTCACTAGATTCACCATGATTTATGGATCTGGTCTGTGACATGTCTCTTGACCACCTAAGATCTATAAATAATCTCATTGGGGTCAAAAACCCTAAAGTATTGAAGCAAGAACAAGGGAGGCCATCAAAGGAGAAGGAGGGGTGCACTGTAGCTCCGTGAACAGTATTTCATGTAAGAAGTTCTTCATCCAAGTGCAAGCTTCTCAAGCTGATTTGTAATCCATTCAAGTGAAGATCGAGCTGGGAGCTAGCTTCATCCAATACCATCTTCATTCACTAAGGGGGAGCTTGAATCCGTGTCTTCATTTTTTGTCTTCTCATTCCACTCTTGCTGGGCTTTAATTATGTGTTCTTGTAATATTCAAACGCCTGTGTATGTGTGGATCTACGTAGATCCGTGTGTGTGTGTGTGTGTGTGTGTGTGTGTGTGTGTGTGTGTGTGTGTGTGTGTGTGTGTGTGTGTGTGTGTGTGTGTGTGTGTGTGTGTGTGTGTGTGTGTGTGTGTGTGTGTGTGTGATTTCCTTGTTCTTCACTTTTCTTTGTGTTTCGATGCTTGTGCACCTTCGTGGGAGTTCTGAACTCACACGAGTGTGTGTGTATGTGTTTTGATCTTGTAACCTTCTATAAAATAGTGTGTGAATCCTCATAGTCGGTGAGGGGTGGACGTAGGTTGCAGTTGTTGCATTCGAACCACCTAAAAATCGTGGTCTTCTGTGTGGTTTGCTCCTTATCTTCTACCTCCAATTCTGCTCTAGCTCTTTTGCATATTGCATCATCATCTAGTTTCTTTGTTTAGATCTAGCTTTATTAACCTTTTTACGGGAGATCTCTGGTATACCAAAAGGTAGTTTATGATCGACATGGTCAGTCCTGTCGGGAGGAAAACACTTTGTGTGAGAGAATCTTTGGATTCCCGGACTCCGCCTGGTACCAAAGAACTGCTGTAGGGGTTGATTTAGCCAGATTCATTTTGTAATCCATCAGATCTATTCTTGTTTGTTGCTTGCTCTTAATACATCTTTTAAATCGGGTAAAGGTTTTTAAAATCTGTAATCACCCAATTCACCCCCCCTCTTGGGTGTCATTGATCGCGTGACTTCAATTGGTATCAGAGCTAAGGTTCTATTTCCTTCAGATCTAACGATTTAGAGTAAAGATCCATATCAATGACAAACAAGGGTATGATGCCCGAGGGTCACTCCATTAACCATCCTCCCTTCTTTGATGGTTCAAACTATTCGTACTGGAAAAACAGAATGCATGTTTTTCTAAGGGCTCAAGAGTACGAAGTTTGGAGAGTTGTGGACAAGGGTCCTTACAAACTCTCGGATGATGAGGAGAAATGGACACCCGAAGAAATTAAAAAATTCATAGTTAATTTCAATGCAATGAATATCATGCAATGTGCTATATATCCTAACGAGTTTTCTCGTGTATCCATGTGCAGCTCAGCCAAAGGGATGCGGGACAAGTTGTGGCTCATATATGAGGGAACCTCCGAGGTCAAGGACACCAAGGCAAACCTTCTAGTCAGAGACTGCGAGCTGTTCAAGATGAAGCCTGAAGAAACAATCTCAAAATTGTTTGCGAGATTAACGGAGATCACAAATGGTCTCAAAAACCTCGGGAAGGAGTACACAAACTCCGATCTTGTGAGGAAAGTTTTGAGATCACTTCCGTCGGTGTGGTACACAAAAGCCACAGTAATTGAAGATTCAAAAAAATTGTCCACACTTTCCTTGGAGGAACTTATAGGGTCACTCATGACCTATGAGATAAACATGAAGAGAACAGCCGAGGAAGATACAAAGAAGAAGAAAGTAATTGGATTGAGAGCTCACCAATCGGATGACGACTCTCAAGAAGAAGAATCCAATGAGGGAAGCAATGAAGAAGAAGACTTGGCTATGATAACTCGCCAAGTAAAAAGATTTTTGAGGAAGAAGAGAAATTTCCAAGGCAATTTCAGAAAAGGGCAAAGGAAGCCCACTCAAACCAAGGGCGAGCCGAGCAAGCCAAGTAGCATCATATGCTACGAATGTAGGAAGCCTAGGCATATGAGAGAAGAGTGCCCAGATCTAAAGAAAAAGTTCAAGAAAGATAAATTCAAGAAACCCCAAGCAATGGTCGCCACATGGAGCGACGAAGAGGACGAACTGTCCGACGAGGAGAACCAAGAGCTTGTGGAGAGCTTGTGCCTCATGGCACATGAAGATGATTCGACGGAGGTAAATTCTGACCCTGATTTCATTTCCAATGAACAATGGGAGTCAGAATATGAAAAACTATATATAAAATACAGGAAAATCAGATCTAAAAACAAAACTCTCAAAAAGAAAATTGATGATTTGTCACAATAAGATATTTTTGTTAAGTTTGAAAAAGTGAAACAAGACTGGTTTGAGCTAACCGAAGAAAAAGAAACATTGCTTCAAACGATTTCAGATCTTGAAAAAGCCAAAGAGGAACTATCATGTAAAATGTCTGAAATTGAAAAAGTATGTGAAAAGCTCAAGAATGAAAAAGAAGTTCTGACCTCATCCAATTCAAAAATTGAAAATAAAAATGTGAGTCCAAACAAAGAAGTGGCTGACTTGTAATTCACTCTTTCCAGGTTTGTCAAGGGCAAACAAAATCTAGATAACCTGTTGGGAGTTTAAGTCAATTTTCAAAAGGAAGGATTGGGATACACTCCCCAAAATAAAAAATCTTTTGAGCATAAGATCACTACATCCTTTGTTCATGAAAAAGAAAACAATCATGCTTTATGTTCCAACTCTAAGTCAAAACATGTCCAACCCAAACCACAACAATTCCAAAGAAAATTTGCACCTGTTAATTCCTATCATTGTGGTAGATTTGGTCATATTGTTGTCAATTGCTGGTTCAAACAAAGCCCACCAAGAAATCATATTTTTTGGACCAAGAAAAGATATGCACAGAATTGGACTAACTCCTACGGACCCAAACTAGCTTGGGTACCAAAATCAATTGCATGAGAATGTTATTTCTTGCAGATATGTCTTGAAGCCAGGGGGAGCAAATGGTACTTGGATAGCGGCGGTTCAAGACATATGATAGGGGATAAGAAGGTGTTCTCTACACTGCAAGACAAGGATGGAGGTTCAGTTGCATTTGGAGACAAGGACAAAGGTAAAATCATTAGAGTCGACAATATAGGTAAGAATTCTGAAATTCTTATAGAAAATGTGCTTTTAGTAAAAGGCTTAAATCACAATCTCTTGAGCATAAGCCAGTTGTGTGACAAGGGTTTTAAAATTATTTTTGATGAAACTCATTGCCTTGTCATAAATAAAACCTCTAATGAAATCAGATTCATCGGCAAGAGAAGCAACAATGTCTATACTATTGATCTAGATGATGTTTCCGGTGATGACATGTGCTTGGTAGCTAACAATCATGAAAATGCTTGGCTATGGCACCGAAGACTAGGTCATGCTAGTTTTGGAGTAATCTCCAAGTTGCCTAAACATGACTTAGTAAATGGTTTGCCAAAATTAAAATTTGAAAGTGATAAAATCTGTGAGGCTTGCACAAAAGGCAAGCAAACTGTAACGACCCGAGAATCCGATTACCAGGAGAGACCCGATAACCCGAGACTCGAACCGCCACCCACGAGCCGGGAGGGCTCGGAGGGGCTAAAAGGAGTGTGGAGGCACAAAGAAATAGGAAATAAAGTAGGACAATCCAACAATTAACAGAAATAAATAAATAACTACTGCTACAACAGAGTCCAGTTCAACAGAAAGTATAGTCTAAAGTAGTAAAATGTACCACATGCCGAGTGAACACTCGGTCCGGCGAGCTGGCAACTGAGAACCTCCGTGCCGCACTCTCGAACCTCGAGGAAGAACCGCCACACCTAAAAAGTAGGGAATGAGTCTCCAAAATAGAGACTCAGCAGGGATCCCGCGGAACCCCAATCGGAAATAACGGCGGTAGCGGAAAGGAAAGCTACAACTACAGCAGGAACAGCGAACCGGTGGCCGGTCAAAACTCGGCACTATAGCTATTCCTACTGCATCAGAAAACACACCCCGATCTCACGGTCAAGGGCTACCGAAGCACACTAGTACCACTTAACGAAGTAAAAATCCACGGCAACCCCGCCGTAGAGGCCTGTCTCCCAGGACACGACGAACCTGGACACGCTCTCCAAGGTGCAACCCTGATCGCCTGGTCATAGATACCGCGCAACAAGATGCAATCGCGGTAAAGCTACTAGCACTAGTCTCACGGCACGAAAACCGACACACGTGCCACAGCGAGACAACCGAAACTCAACTGTCAACACGACCGAAAACCCGAAGGTCGAAGTCACAGTGACTGACAGTCTGTCACTCTCTGTCCAGAACAGGAGTACCTCCCACTAGAAGCAAGGCCGAATGCGTCCACTGACGTCTTAGTCCACGCCTCAAGTGTCTCCCTCCGGCCCAGCGAGAACTGAGACACCGTACAAGTAACCACAAAATAAGTGACTAGCTGGGGTCACGCCCATCGACGTGGGTCCAACCGCCCCCAACCACGTGTGCACACACAGACCATGCGTGTGACGACCCAGAGTGCCAGATATCGATATACCGATAACATCGATACACCGATACCAGGAACTGGGGAAGCCATCCAAGAGGCTGATGAGGCCCCTGAAGGGTTAGTGAAATTTGTCGAGGGGATGCATAACGAATTGCAATCACAAGTGCGGATATTAGATTCAACATTTAAAAATTTAGCAGGAGAGCGGAAGCAATTTAAAATAAACAAGTGCTAAATATATATACTAGTCCAGAGGCACAAGAGTGCAGTCTAAAAGTACAACTACACGGGGCATACCCCGGCAAAAGTACACAAGAGAGCCCAACAAGGCAACTCGTCTACTGCTGGCAGCTAGGCACGGTCTCCGGGCACACGGGAAACACCGGGAGACGACGGGCGCTACTCACCTGAAAGAAGAAGGGTGAGTCACAGCCAGACTCAGTAGGGGTCACGCGGATTCCTACCTCGCACTAAACAAGCATACATGCAAAAATAAAGGTAATTAGAGCATGCATTGAATTAAATAATAGGAAATGGCATGAATAACTAATCATAATAAAGATGTAAAATCTAACTAAATAGATATAACAGCTAATACATGCCAATAACGAGTAAGTCTAAACTACTGAAACTAAATATACCAGTAGAATATGCCTCAACTAATCCAAGCAGCAGGGAGTAGGACAACCACTGGGAACAGAAACCAGATGCGTCCACTGACGACTTACACTGCGTCTCAAGCACTCGCAGTCGGCAACACGACAAGCTAAGCACGTAAACAGTACCAAACCAAGTGACCAGTCAGAGTGACATTCGTCAATGTCAGTCTACAGCCTCTGACCACGTGTGCACACACTGACTCTCTCCTGAGCCAGGCCCTTTAGCTAAATTTCTCCCTTGGTAGGACGCTACCATTGGCGAGGAGCCCACGGTACTAGCTTAAAAACCGTGTGATGGAAAACACCCCTTCGCTATCCCCAAGCGGGTCGGTACTCAAAGACCTTAGGGCTACAATAGTGGTTCCATTGCAAGGAAAGAAAAGCTACTCTATTGGGATGTACAAACATGCCATTATATTATAAAATAACTCAACATGGCATATAACATTTCGGGAAGCATTAAAGAATAGGCCGGTAGCTTTTTTGAAACTAACAGGCGTGTGGCGGTCTGTTGCCACCGCGTTACAGGTGTGTGACGGTCGGGGAAGGGCGCGTTACATCAGCTGTGACGCATCCGCCCCTGGCCGTTACAGCCACCGAAGCTCCAGCTCAAACTGATCAAACGGGATGTAACACGCTCGCGGTGGCGCGTTACATCACTCTAACGGCCGGCCGACAGGCCGCCAGGTCCACCCGAGACCAAAATTAACGCTAACAGTTTTTTAACGTTCAGAAAACAGTGTAACGCGCTCGTCCAGGCGTGTTACAGCCTCCTGACGGTCACACGACAGGCCGTCAGGGCAACCGCCTCAACAGGTCAACGGAATTCAACAGAAATGTAATGGTCGGGATCCTGACCGTTACACTCACTGTGACGCGCCTCCAAAGGGCCGTTACAGTGACGTAACGCGTCCCCTATAGACCGTTACGGATGTGACGGTTCCTGGAAGGACCGTCACACCGTCTGGGTTACGGACGGGTTATGTTTGCAAGTGGGTTCCATCCTAGGCGACTGGAATCGCCGGGTAACGACGAAAACCTGTAAAACCTGTCAAACCACACGTCCTAAACAACATAATACCAACAAAATAACAACATGCAACGCCTACAATGGCTTAAACATGAAGAACAAAGCTTAAACCCTAAACATGGAAAATAACCAATATGCATGCCACATGGGTTTAAACAAGAAACCAAGCTATAGGAAATGATCCTAGCGAGTTCAGGATTCCATCCCCCTACCTCGTGCGAGCCGAAACGGCCGATTAGGCCACATGCAAGAGGAGGGTACCGCCGAACCTCCACGCTCCGTCTCGCTCTCACGAGCCACGAAACACGTCAAGGTGGGCGTCCACGCGTTCCTCTCGACACGAGGAATCCACCGGCACCTTCCACGCCTCGAACCGTCATCGTTTCGCCTGAATCCCAAGGAGAGGGGGAGAGGCGATCGGACAAGAGAGAGAGAGCGTGAGGGTGAGTGAGAGATCGACGAGGGGAGAGAGAGAGGGTGAGGGATTAAAGGAAAAAAAAACAAAGTTACTATATATAATATATTTATTATATATAAAAACCTTATTATTTCCATAAAACCTCAATTAAATCCAATTAAATCCGGAAAAATACCAGAAAATTTTCTAAAAATCCAGGAAAATAGCCGGAAATTCCAGAATGAGTTCTAGGTCCGAACCACTAATGATCCACCAAGGCACGGGCCTCACAATGCGTCCTAGGTCTGGCCTCTAACTGGTTTTCCCCTAGAGTCGGACTCTGGCTACCGACGAGGGGCCTGATGGAAACCAGTCTAAAAACCATCCTCAGGGTAAGCCCGTACACCTACTCCCAGGTGAGACCAGCACACGCGTACTAGTGGGCTACGACTAGTGGAGGGTCACCGAGAGAGTAGACTCTCAAGTCACGGAAAACAACGTCCAAACTCGGCGAAGTACGAGGATAGTCCCACGTACCAGCACTGTCGCACGGTGACCACGGTCGGAAAAGAAACGGGACTCACAGTCCACGACCACGCACACACCCTGCGCGAGAGTCAAGAAAACCCAAGTGACACTAAGCCACTGGACTCTGGACAGTCTTCTAGACGCACTACACTCAACGGTCCTTGAGTCACAAGACTCGGGGTCAAGACCGTCGTATACAACGACACAAGGTCGTCAATCTAGTCTAATCACTAGGCCTAAAATCACTGTAGCATGAATATCGAGGCAACTCACGAGCCGCCAAGACCATTCCCTCGGGAAGGGAACTGAGAAGCCTTCCAGCCCCAGGCAGGGCAACTGGACTCACAATCCAAGGCCACACACACACGGCCCACGCGAAAAGCACAGAAGCACGATTCCCAAGGCAATACACAAGCCGCCACGCCGATAATTGGACTCGCAGTCCAAGGCCAAACACATGGCCCACTCGGGAATCATCTTCCAGCAAAACTCACGACATGCGGGGGAACCCCACCGCACACACACCGACACACAATGACACGAGTCGAGAACTGTCACGCCCCGAACCGATAGCAGCGGAACGTGTCGTTTGCTCGGAACGTGGCAGTTAAACAGTCATGTCAATCAGAGCATAGTCATTTCCACAAAACATAATTTGGATAAATAATAAATTTCCTTTCAAATAAAGTTCTTTTACATATTCGGGCCCATAATAAACGAAAAGACTCAATAAAGAAAAACTATAAGGAGACATAAGACGCAAGATAACCAGACTAGACGGTTCATCTAGATGTCAGAGTTCTCTTCACTCTTGCCCTTGCCCATCATGTTCGGTCTCGTCGTCACTAAGGTCATTACCTGAAAAACATTAGAAAACGCAGGGTGAGCGAACGCTCAGTAGGACTTAATATCTCATGCTCCAAGCTAGCTTTAAGTCAATTATAGTTTAACATGCTCATGCAGGTCATGCAAGATATAGAAATCGAGAACAGTCATAACAAGAGATAAATTCAAGAACTAGAAAAAAACGAGTAAGCAAGATGCTAGATAAACTTATGAAGAGTAATGACGATGATAATCAAGAGAGTATAGCAAGACCTTAACAAGTACTTTCTCAAGCTAGGTCAAGAGCATTCATGAGGAAATATAACATTCATCTCTCTATGACGAACACTATCACGAGAGCATCAATGTATCCATTATTACGAAGGATCTTCATGACAAGATAACGAGTACTATCAATGGGATAATTCACAAACATTTGTGATGATCGATATAGAAGTAGACAATTACTTCTACAAGCACTCTATAGCATTTGCCAAGACACTAAGGGAATATCACGACGATATGATAACCCCTCCAATAAGGTAAATCAAGATCTTTTCATGACGAACAATAAGTTGTAGAGAGGTGTACTATGATGGCAATTACTCCCGATCATCACTATCACGAGAGCGTTTGCACATCTAGCACTATATAGGATTGTGTACTATGATGGCAATTACTCCCGATCATCACCATCACGAGAGCGTTTGCACATCTAGCACTACATAGGATTGGCCAATGCACTAAGGGGAAAATCACGACGATATGACCGCCCCTCATGGAAATAGCACTAGGTAGCATTTGGTCGCACACTTAGGAGTTCTCACGACTGTATAATTACCCCTAAATGCCAATAACCGAGTTGGTGAATGCCAGCACCCGATCATCATATATCGGTAAAGTTTGGACTTTGCCTCGCCCAATGAGGGTCAGATCAGGACCCGTAGCATTTAAAATATCATTTTAATGGGACCCATAGCCCCTGACATTTAGTCTAGACTAATTCCATATTAATGGTCAAGAATTTCAAGGATCAAGCATGTAAGAACATTAAGATAGATTTCACGGACATAGAGTTCAAGGACAGAACTTGTAATAAGGATGATATATCAATAAACCAGATGAAAACCATGACATTCTGAAAATCTAGGTGATTAGATACAACCAGCTTAGTCGGCCTTGAGGGAATCCAAGGCTGCGAGGAGACTTACGGAGGTCCCAATGACTAACTTACCAATACGAAGGAACGGAATGTCCAACGGATGGCTCGTATGTCACCGAGAGTTGATGGGCAATCGATAAAACGTGGGACTATACTCACGGACTGGAATATAGTGCCTATATATATATAAATAGATGTTTACATGAAAAATCATGAAAAAATCAGAGGACAGCAAATTGGCGCCTTAACCAAAGTCTTCAATTTGTTAAGTAGCGCCCTGGTCAGGGGTGTTATTTTACAAATTGAAGACTCCTCGTGGAGTCGCTATATATATTTTAATATATATATTCAGGTAAATGGCGACTTGACTTAAGTCTTCAATTCAGTAAATAACGCCCTTGTCTGGGTCGTCAGTTCAATAAGTGATGACTGTTCACACAGTCGCCGCATCTAGATACCATTAATATTAAAATCTATAAATATTCTTGAGTTTCAGATATTATGTAAATGGCGCCCTAGGTTAAATCGTTAATTCATTAAATAGCACCCTAGTCAAGGGCGCCATATTCAATTTAATGGCGGGGTGCATGTCGTCATTTCAATCTTTATGTAATTTAGTCATGAACAGCAACACTTTTTAAATAAAAGAAATTTTACAGAAATAATCACATGGTCATGTAGGGAAAAATAGCAGGATTTCAGAACTATGATCATGCATTAATTTAGACTTGAGGTTGCATGGATATTAAATTTTTAACATGTGTATTTAATCAATTAACTAAAAGAATAATGACCGTGTGCGAGTCGTCAATTGAATTAGCACCCTGATGAGGGTCGCTAATTCCCTATTTTATGCAAAAATTGCAGAGGCAAACCGAGAGAATCTGCAAGTCCTTCTGCATGTTCTAATGATCTAGCATGATGATAATATTTTGCTTGGGAGATTACCTACCTTTTGACGTTTGTAAGGACAGAGATATAGAACGATGAAGAATAAGAATAACAGAAGAAGTTTGCTTGCTTCTCCTACTGCAGCAACACCGCTACCGTGACAGGAAGGAGATGGGAATAAGTTTCCTTCGTTAACACAACAGCTGCAACACAGCTACTGCAAGGGAGGAAGACTTGGCTGCATGTTGCAGCAACGGCAACACGTCCACAACATGGAAGGAGAAGACGCTTTAGTTGCTTCTATACGTAGCAACTTCACTTCAACGGTGGAGAAAGAAGAAGCAGCAGTAGGATGCTGTTGGAAGATGCTCCTCCTTGGTCTCGCAGTAGCAGGAGGAAGGAGATACGATAGCCGGGGCCATGCCGAAAGATAGGGTATTTATAGAGTAGCAATCCTAATGGGGTTCTAGGAGTTTGATTGGAACTAAAACTTCCCAAGTAGACTCCTTATTACACTTGGACTTCCACGTATTGATCCCTTTCCTTAATCAAAACCTTCCCAATTAACTTCCATGTTCAAACTAAACACCAATGGGACCTTTTTGAAAATGACGCCTAAGATTGGGGCGTAATTTCAATAAATGACGCCTGTGTGAGAAGTCTTCAATTCAGGATATAACGCCTGTCAAGGGGGCGTCATTTACCATTACCTTATTAGCGTATAAAAACAGCGCCCATTCAAAGGGGCGTCATTGTTAGAATTAGCGCCTTAACTAGGGTCATCTTTTACTTTTCTATATTTAGCCACTTTACTTCTAATTTACCTTGGTATGAATTAGCGTCCACGTAACTGGGCGTTGTTATTTTAAATAGCGCCCATGTGAAGGGCGTTATATTCCTATTATCCTCGCGTTATTTCCAATTATTATTACCCTTACCCTATTATCGTATGAAAATGGCGCCCATGACAGCGGCGTCATTCCTATAATTGGCGCCTTAAGAGAGGGCGTTATTTTATTTTGGCCCATTTGTTATTTGTTTTAAGTGTAAGGCCCATTTGGCAAATATAACAGTTTTACATATATATATATATATATATATATATGTGTGTGTGTGTGTGTGTGTGTGTGTGTGTGTGTGTAGGTAAGTTGTTACGTGAGTTTTGTATACCTTATTTATTTTGCATTGTTGTCTCGGTATCAGAGTCGGGTTTGATCCTATGATCTTTAACTCAAATATATATTTGTAATTCGTTAGGGTTTTAGCTTAGTGGTTGGGCTTTAAAGAAGGATTTATTCATAGCCTTCTAATTTAATGTTTAGGCCCACTATCAATTTAGGCTATTTCTATTATCGGAATTCTATTTTCTATATTTATTTCATGACCAATATTAATATGTATCCTTTATAAATTTCGGGGTGCTACAAGAACGCTGCACCCCGGGACCACACCGTACCACGACACCTGGCCCCGACAAAGTGCACAGCATCCGTTAGGCCAGGGGTCGGCACGTGGATCGAGAACCACACACCCGGGACTCGAATTGGTCAAAACGGAAACACCGGGTTAGACTGGCACATGGGCGGTTCATCCTGGGCCGCTCAAGGGAAGTGTGGCTGGGGACAAGCCGCTCAAGGGATATACGGCCAGGAAGGAGCCGCATAAGTGCACTAATCGGGCTAACCCCAAGGAGAGGATAGGCGGTTAGGGCTGAGCCGCCCAAGGGGATGTGCGACAAAGGGTCACCCGTACAACCCAACCGACCTACTATAGTGTCGGTCAAAATGCTTTTGACCAAACTGCACAACCCGACCGACACAAAATTGTTGACCAAGGGTCAACTGGACACGCGGTCAGCTCCTGGCCGCTCATCCCAACGGAAAGACAGACGACTGGGGACCAGCCGCCCATGGGGGACATGCGGACCTCACCTGGCCGCACATCACATGTGTGGTCTATCGTCCGACCGCACAACCCCCAAGACCAGACGAGACATGCGGTCCAGAACCAGCCGCACATACGATGGGGGGGCCCTGGTTCGACCGCCCAACCGTCACGACGAGCAAACCCATGGGGTCGCCCGATTGCGGCCTTTCCACACCCCGTTCATGCCGAGATGAAGGGGATACAGCCACAACCACCCTGGCAATCACATGGACTACGATTGGAGTCAAAACGATGCACGAATCACGAGAAATGGGAGATTCTACCGAAGTTACTCAAAAAGGGTTTCCGGGCTTCCCGGAGCCCTACCGGTCCAACGGGACCACCAATCGAGACAAAATCAGGGGTGAAAGAACGCTCTCGCCCCAAGGAATTTGTTGACAGTAACCGATCTGGAAACCGTCGCTGTTTCCCGACGGACCCTACGAAACCTACAAAACCACGGTTTCGCTAGAACAGACCCAAACTCAGCCGTTTCTATGCCGAATGACGTGCAATGGCAGGGAAAATAAGAAGAATGCGGTAGTGTTCCGTCACCCTACCTCCACCGAATAAACCGCGCACCGAAGTGACTAATCCACGCTGAAAATCGCCCGAAACACGAACGACACCATCTCGGAATCCACCGAGGGATCGCGCCCGCTACCGCCTCGATCCTCGCCCATCCTTTCCCGCATCCTCGCCCGTGCCGCCTCCACCTCACCCCCGCCTCGCTCCGTCGGTCACCGGAGAAGAGAGGGGAGAAAGAGAGCGTGAGAGAAGAGAGAGGGAGAGTGAGTGAGAAATGAGAGGGGAGAGAGAGAAAAGGGGTTTATATAGAAAAATCTAGAAATTCCAGAAAATATCAAAAAATAGAAAAATACACCCCCGCGATCATCGGAGCACGTTGATCACCGCGGTAACGTCCCGGCGTCGGCGAACGCAACGGTTCACCCTATACGGCGTTCCGAAGGTCCGACAGACGGAAAATACGCGTAAAACCCAAAACGTAACCCGGGAGCCACAAAGGTGCTCCAAAAATTACAGAAAATTACCGGCGTGGTCCTCAGAACACCACGGACCCAAGGAAACTCACGGGCACACCACCAATGGGTCCGACAATCCAGTAAAAATAGTCCGAAGCTCGATCGGACACAATCCGAACTCCATGGAAAGGCGATCTGAAACCCACGGATCCCGATCCGAAAAGCCCGGGGCATTACATCCCTCCCCCCTTAAGAAATTTCATCCTCAAAATTCAGGACCTAGCACGAAGTCACAGCGGAAGAACACTGAACCAACTGACGACGATGTTAGAGACCCAGCACAGAAAACCTCGATTCTCACTAAAAGCTCCAGACCTGAGGGACGCAGCCAGACTTACAATCACGAACAACACCTCGCTCTGCGCACCGCACACACCGGCAATCAGAGCAGGCATATTCCAAAGGACACAGTCTGGCATCACCTCAGATATCACGAAAACCAATCATGGCACCGCTGCCACCATCTAGCTCACCGAGGAGACACAGTCCTCGCACGAGAAACAGTTACTGATCCATCCAATGGTCAGTAGACAAACTACACGTCAGCTTCACAACCAGCTGACAGGTTGCACACGCTTCTCAAGGGAACAACCAATACAGAGCCTCCACCAGCTCAAGCAGCCATCTCAACAGACCGTAACCAGAACATCAGCTCAGCACTAAGAATCACCTCACACATGGCAAGCTGAAAGCCAAACATAGCACTGTGCCAACTCTGTCAGAAGACAAACTTCAACAAAGCCCAAATCTCGTTCGGAAAGGCACCCCTCAAAATCAGCCACCTGAGGCCGCGCTGGCACATGGCTCTCGCCACGCTCGAACCCCGACAACCAGCATCTTCAATATGTGAAAAGACCATCCACTGGTCGCCAGATACACGTCAATGGGAAACCTTCACTTGCTCAGGTTCTTCTTTCTTTCCTGGTCCTCCACCAGTTCTGAAGGGAACATTCCAAACCTCGGCAAGCCATCCGTTGACTCACACACAGACCGATACCACATCTCGCGCCACACTCCTCTGGGACACTGCATCCGATCTCGATCATCGTGCCAACTCGACCCTCTCAGGGAGCACGATGAAACCAGATGACAAGATCCTGGTGTCTTCAGTCATCACCTCCCACGACCCAGACTTACAAGGGAACCATCCCATGCTGGTCACCAAACTAGGGATAACCATTACGACACCAACGTCCCGTCAAGGACCACCATTTCGACGTCAATCTCAATAAAAAGCCTCCGCCCACAGGCGTCACTCTTCCGTCTGGTCTCTTTACATCCCTCGACCTCCGTCAGGGGACATCCTCAACAACCCCATCCGGGTCTAACTCCGACGCTTGACACGGCTTCCATCTCAGGAACAGGGTACTCATGCGGTGCACTAGCCAGCACATTCCCCAACACTCCATCCTACCAGTGCCAAGAACCATAATACCTCGAGCAACGGCACGGTAACAACACGTTTCACACAGAGGAACCAATCCTCCAATGCTCAACGTAAACTCAAGAATCCACCCGTAGCAACCAACGCTACGATCCTGAACCAGTGGGTCACAAGCCCACCACACTTCTGCTGCGCACTCTGATCCGCGCGCACAGCCACAAATTCTCGGAAACACTGCCCAACCGGCACTCATCCTTTTGGAAAAGTGCCAACACCCTTACACGACAAGGGAATGGGCACAACTTCTCACAAGCAACCACCTTGCCAAAACACGGATCACGTCTCGCACAAACTTTACGGCACACGAAGGACAACCAATCCGAACACACAATGCAAGACGACGAAACTTGGCCAAATGCAATCTCTCCAACCGAAGGAGAAACCAATCGCGCCCCCGACCAACGGAAGAACTCCACGCTCGACCTGACCTCAAACCTTGCGCACGCTGGAAACAGCACCATCCAGCACCAAGGAAAACCATCGCTTCCGTCAGGTCAGCGCCTCCGACACACTCAGCAAGTGTCAAGTCGGACCATAATCACAGCATCTTTCGATGCACCACCGCTGTAATTCCTCGAACTGCAACACACCACGCCAAGAGCCGCAACATGAGCCATAATGACAATCACCGACGCTCATCCTCGAGTCCCGAAACCCACCGTGGAACCTTCACACCTCAGACCAAATCCAAGGCGAACACACCCATTCGCATACAAGAGGGCAAGAGCAAGACTTACTGGGACTCCGCGGCCCAATCTTGCCTCGAAATCTGCAAGAACAATCGGGACCAACACGTCATTTCTTATGCCACAGAGCACGATAAGAACACCAGGCTAGACGAAATAGTAGCTAACCGAGAAGATCCTCCGCTAACCTGAGCACACTTCTCGATCAGAACACCCGCTCTGCCACCTTAAACTATGACCTGAACACCTCAGGGGCTGGACAACCTCAAGCTGGAGTGGCCAAAGCTGGCAACAGCTCCCTCAGAGCACGCTCACGGCCACTTAACCACAAACAATCCTCGCCAGCCACCTGACCTCGCAGCAAAACCTCGAACGCAGCACCGCGAGCTCACGCCTGCCAGCAACATCTGCCCAACGTAGCACAACCAGGGCCACCACCGATGAGGGAGAAAGCTCCCGACCTCGATCCTTAGACCCCATGCTAGCACGAAAGCCGCAGACAGCAACCACCTTCACAGCGCCGTACAGCGTACTCAAGCTCTCAAGCGAGAAACTAGGCGGAAAGCGAACGCAAAAACCTAAGCCAGCTGCCGACTGTACTGGACCTTATGGACTTTGATCACTGCAATATTTTGAATTCTCATGTACGTCCACAACCACCACTCTGATACCATCTGTAACGACCCGAGAATCTGATTACCAGGAGAGACCCGATAACCCGAGACTCGAACCGTTGCCCACGAGTCGGGAGGGCTCGGAAGGGCTAAAAGGAGTGTGGAGGCACAAAGAAATAAGAAATAGAGCAAGATAATCCAAAAATTAACAGAAATAAATAAACAACTATTGCTACAACAGAGTCCAGTTCAACAGAAAGTATAGTCTAAAGTAGTAAAACGTACCACATGCCGAGTGAACACTCGGTCCGGCGAGCTGGCAACAAAGAACCTCCGTGCCGCACCCTCGAACCTCGAGGAAGAATCGCCACACCTGAAAAGCAGGGAATGAGTCTCCAAAACAGAGACTCAGCACGGATCCCGCGGAACCCAAACCGGAAACAACGGTGGTAGCGGAAAGGAAAGCTACAACTACAATAGGAACAGTGAACCGGTGGGCGGTCAAAACTCGGCACTACAGCTACACCTACTGCATCAGAAAACACACCCCGATCTCACGGTCGGGGGCTACCGAAGCACACTAGTACCACTTACCGAAGTAAAAATCCACGGCAACCCCACCGTAGAGGCCTGTCTCCCAGGACACGGCCAACCTAGACACGCTGTCCAAGGTGCAACCCTGACCGCCTGGTCACGGATACCGCACAACAAGACGTAACCTCGGTAAATATACTAGCACTAGTCTCACGGCATGAAAACCGACACACGTGCCACGGCGAGACAACCGAAACTCAACTGTCAACACGACCGAAAACCCAAAGGTCGAAGTCACAACGATGGATAGTCTATCACTCTCTGTCCAGAACCGGAGTTCCTCCCACTAGAAGCAAGGCCGAATGCGTCCACTAACGTCTTAGTCCGCGCCTCAAGTGTCTCCCTCCGGCCCAGCGGGAACTGAGACACCGTACAAGTAACCGTAAAACAAGTGACTAGCTGGGGTCACGCCCATCGACGTGGGTCCAACCGCCCCCAACCACGTGTGCACACACAGACCTTGCGTCCTAGGTCTGGCCTCTAACTGGTTTTCCCCTGGAGCCGGACTCTGGCTATCGACGAGGGGCCTGATGGAAACCAGTCAAAAAACCATCCTCAGGGTAAGCCCGTACACCTACTCCCAGGTGAGACCAGCACACGCTTACTGGTGGGCTACGACTAGTGGAGGGTCACTGAGAGAGTAGACTCTCAAGTCACGAAAAACAACGTCCAAACCCGACGAAGTACAGGGACGGTCCCACGTACTAGCACCATCACACGGTGACCACGGTCGGAAAAGAAACGAGACTCACAGTCCACGGCCACGCACACACTCTGCGCGAGAGTTGAGAAAACCCAAGTGACACTAAGCCACTGGACTCTGGATAGTCTTCTAGACGCACTACACCCAACGGTCCTTGAGTCACAAGACTCGGGGTCAAGACTGTCATATACAACGACACAAGGCCGTCAATCTAGTCTAATCCCTAGGCCTAAAACCACTATAGCACTAATACCGAGGTAGCTCACGAGCTGCCAGGACCATTCCCTCGGGAAGGGAACTGAGAAGCCTTCCAACCCCAAGCAGGGCAATTGGACTCACAGTCCAAGGCCACACACGCACGGGCCATGCGGAAAGCACAGAAGCATGATTCCCAAGGCATCGCACAAGCCGCCACGCAGATAACTGGACTCGCAGTCCAAGGCCAAACACATGGCCCACTCGGGCATCATCTTCCAGGAAAACTCACGACATGCGAGGGAACCCCACCGCACACACACCGACACACGGGGACATGAGTCGAGAACGCTGCACCCCAAGACCACACCATACCACGACACCTGGCCCCGACGAAGTGCACAACATCCGTCAGGCCACGGGTTGGCATGTGGATCGAGAACCACACACCCGAGACTCGAATTGGTCAAAACGGAAACACCGGGTTAGACTGGCACATGGGCGGTTCATCCTGGGCCGCTCAAGGGAAGTGCGGCTGAGGATGAGCCGCTCAAGGGATATACGGCCAGGAAGGAGCCGCATAAGTGCACTAATCAGACTAACCCCAAGGAGAGGATAGGCGGTTAGGGCTGAGCCGCCCAACAGGATGTGCAGCTAAGGGTCTCCCGCACAACCCAACCGACATACTACAGTGTCGATTAAAACGGTTTTGACCAAACCACACAACCCAACCGACACAAAATTGTTGACCAAGGGTCAACTGGACACGCGGTCAGCTCCTGGCCGCTCATCCCAACGGAAAGACAGCCGGCTGGGGACCAGCCGCCCATGGGGGGACATGCGGACCTCACCTGGCCGCACATCACATGTGTGGTCTATCGTCCGACCGCACAACCCCCAAGACCAGACGGGACATGCGGTCCAGAACCAGCTGCACGTACGATGGGCGGGCCTTGGTTTGACCGCATAACCGTTACGGCGAGCAAACCCAGGGGGTCACCCGATCGCGGCCTTTCCATGCCCCGTTCGTGCTGAGACGAAGGGGATACAGCCACAACCACCCTGGCAATCACATGGACTCTGACCGGAGTCAAAATGACGCTCGAATCGCGAGAAATGGGCGATTCTACCGAAGTTACTCAAAAAGGGTTTCCGGGCTTCCCGGAGCCCTACCGATCAAACGAGAGCACCAATCGAGACGAAATCAGAGGGGAAAGAACGCTCTCGCCCTAAGTAATCCGTTGACAGTAACCGATCTAGAAACCGTCGCCGTTTCCCGACGGACCCTACGAAACCAACAAAACCATGGTTTCGCTAGAACAGACCCAAACTCAGCCGTTTCCGCTCCGAACGACATGCAATGGCAGGGAAAATGAGCAGAATGCGGTAGTGTTCCATCACCCTCTCTCCACCGAAGAAACCGCACGCCGAAGCGACTAATCCACCCCAAAAATCGCCCGGAACACGAACGACGCCATCTCGGAATCCACCGAGGGATCGTGCCCACTACCGCCTCGATCCTCGCCCATCCTTACCCGCATCCTCCCTCGCACCACCTCCACCTCGCCCCCGCCTCGCTCCGTCGGCCGCCGGAGAAGAGAGGGGAGAAAGAGAGCGTGAGAGAAGAGAGAGGGAGAGCGAGTGAGAAATGAGAGGGGAGAGAGAGAAAATGGGTTTATATAGGAAAATCCAGAAATTCTGGAAAATACCAAAAAATAGAAAAATACACCCCCGCGATCCTCGGAACACGCTGATCATCGCGGTAACGTCTCGGCATCGGCGATCGCAACTGTTCACCCTATACGGGGTTCCGAAGGTCCGATAGACGGAAAACACGCGTAAAACCTAAAACGCAACCCAGGACCCACAAATGTGCTCCGAAAATTATAGAAAATTACCGGCGTGGTCCTCACAACACCACAAACCCAAGGAAACTCACGGGCACACCACCAGTGGGTCCGACAATCTGGTAAAAATAGTCAGAAGCTCGATCGGACATAATCCGAAATCTACGGAAAGACGATCCGAAACCCACCGATCCAGATCCGAAAAACCCGGGGCATTACAGCCCTCCCCCCTTAAGAAATTTTGTCCTTGAAATTCAAGACCTAGCACGAAGTCACAGGGGAAGAACATTGAACCAACTGACGACGTTGTTAGAGCCCCAGCACAGAAAACCTCGATTCTCACGAAAAGCTCCGGACCTGAGGGACGCAGCCAGACTTACAATCACGAACAACACCTCGCTCTGCGCGTCAGACACACCGGTAATCAGAGCAGGCATATTCCAAAGGACACAATCCGGCATCACCTCAGATATCACGAAAACCAATCATGGCACCACTGCCACCATCTTGCTTACCGAGGAGACACAATCCTCGCACGAGAAACAGCTACCGATCCATCCAATGGTCAGCAGACAAACTACACGTCAGCTTCACAACCAGCTGACAGGTCGCACACCCTTATCAAGGGAACAACCAATAGAGAGCCTCCACCAGCTCAAGCAGCCATCTCAATAGACCGCAACCAGAACATCGGCTCAGCACCAAGAATCACCTCACACATGGCAAGCCGAAAGCCAGACATATCACTGTGCCAACTCGGTCCGAAGACAAACTTCAACAAAGCCCAGATCCCATCTGGAAAGGCACACCTCAAAATTAGCCACCCGAGGCCTCGCTGGCACACGGCTCTGGCCACGCTCGAGCCCCGACAACCAGCATCTTCGGTCGGTGAAAAGATAATCCACTGGTCACCAGATACACGTCAATGGGAAACCTCCGCTTGCTCAGGTTCTTCCTTCTTTCCTGGTCCTCCCCCAGATCCGAAGGGAACATTCCAAACCTCGGCAAGCCATCCGTTGACTCACACACAAACCGATACCACGTCTCGCTCCACACTCCTCTCGGACACTACATCCGATCTCGATCATCGCGCCAACTCGACCCTCTTAGGGAGCATGATGAAACCAGATGACAAGATCCCGGTGTCTTCAGTCATCACCTTACACGACCCAGACTTATAGGGGAACCATCCCATGATGGTCACCAAACCAGGGATAACCATTGCAACACCAACGTCCCGTCAAGGACCACCATTCTGACGCCAATCTCACTAAAAGGCCTCCACCCACAGGCGTCACTCTTCCGTCTGGTCTCATCACATCCCTCGACCTCCGTCAGGCAACATCCTCAACAACCCCATCCGGGTCTAACTCCGACGCCTTACACGGCTTCCATCTTAGGAACAGGGTACTCATGCGGCGCACTAGCCAGCACATTCCCCAACACTCCATCCACCCAGTGCCAAGAACCATAATACCTCGAGCAATGGCACAGCAACAACACATTTCACATAGAGGAACCAATCCTCCAACGCTCAATGCAAACTCAAGAATCCGCCCGTAGCAACCAACGTTACGATCCTGAACCAGTGGGTCACAAGCCCACCACGCTTCTGATGCGCACTCTGATCCGCACCCACAGCCACAAATTCCCGGAAACACTGTCCAACCGGCACTCGTCCTTTCGAAAAAGCGCCAACACCCTTACACGACAAGGGAATGGGCACAACTTCTCATAGGCAACCACCTTGCCAAAACACGGATCACGTCTCGCACAGACTTTATGGCACACGAAGGCCAACCAATCCAAACACACAATGCAAGATGGCGAACCTTGGCCAAATGTAATCTCTCCAACCAAAGGAGAAACCAATCGCACCCCCGACCAACGGAAGAACTCCACGCTCGACCTGACCTCAAACCTTGCGCACGCTGGAAACAGCACCATCCAGCACCAAGGAAAACCATCACTTCCGTCAGGTCAACGCCTCCGACACACTCAGCAAGTGTCACGTCAGACCACAATCACTGCATCTTTTGATGCACCACCACTGTAATTCCTCGAACTGCAACACACCACGCCAAGAGCTGTAACACGAGCCATAACGACCACCGCCGACGCTCATCCTTGAGTCCCAAAATCCACCGCGGAACCTTCACACCTCAGACCAAATCCAAGGCGAACACACACATTCGCACACAAGAGCGCAGGAGCAAGACTTACTGGGACTCCACGGCCCAATCCTACCTCGAAATCCCCAAGAACAATCGGGACCAACACGTCATTTCTTACGCCACAGAGCACGACAAGAACACCAGGCTTGACGAAACAACAGCTCACCGAGAAGATCCTCCACTCACCTAAGCACACTTTTCGATTAGAACACCCGCTCTGCCACCTTAAACTACAACCTGAACACCTCAGGGGCTGGACAACCTCAAGCTGGAGTGGCCAAAATGACAACAACTCTCTCAGAGCACGCTCACGGCCACTTAACCACAAACAATCCTCACCAGCCACATGACCTCACTGAAAAACCTCGAACGCAGCACCGCGAGCTCACGCCTGCCAGCAACCTCTGCCCAACGCAGCACAACCAGGGCCATCACCGATGAGGGAGAAAGCTCCCGACCTCGATCCTTAGACCTCATGCTGGCACAAAAGCCGTAGACAACAACCTCCTTCACAGCGCCGCACAGCGCACTCAAGCTCTCAAGCGAGAAACTAGGCGGAAAGTGAACACAAAACCCGAAGCCAACTGCTGACTGTACTGGACCTTATGGACTCTGATCACTGCAATATTTCAAATTCCCATGTACGTCCACAACCACCGCTCTGATACCATCTGTAATGACCCGAGAATCCGATTACCGGGAGAGACCCGATAACCCGAGACTCGAACCGCCGCCCACGAGCCGGGAGGGCTCGGAAGGGCTAAAAGGAGTGTGGAGGCACAAAGAAATAGGAAATAAAGCAGGACAATCCAACAATTAATAGAAATAAATAAAAAACTACTGCTATAACAGAGCCCAGTTCAACAGAAAGTACAGTCTAAAGTAGTAAAACGTACCACATGCCGAGTGAACACTCGGTCCGGCGAGCTGGCAACAGAGAACCTCCGTGCCGCACCCTTGAACCTCGAGGAAGAACCGCCATACCTGAAAAGTAGGGAATGAGTCTCCAAAACAGAGCCTCAATAGGGATCCCGCGGAACCCCAACCAGAAACAACGGCGGTAGCAGAAAGGAAAGCTACAACTACAGCAGGAACAGCGAACCGGTGGCCGTCAAAACTCGGCACTACAGCTACTCCTACTGCATTAGAAAACACACCCCGATCTCACGGTCGGGGGCTACCGAAGCACACTAGTACCACTTACTGAAGTAAAAATCCATGGCAACCCCACCGTAGAGGCCTGTCTCCCAGGACACGGCCAACCTAGACACGCTGTCCAAGGTGCAACCCTGACCGCCTGGTCACGGATACCGCACAACAAGACGTAACCTCGGTAAATCTACTAGCACTAGTCTCACGGCATGAAAACCGACACACGTGCCACGGCGAGACAACCGAAACTCAACTGTCAACACGACTGAAAACCCAAAGGTCGAAGTCACAATGATGGATAGTCTGTCACTCTCTATCCAGAACCGGAGTACCTCCCACTAGAAGCAAGGCCGAATGCGTCCACTAACGTCTTAGTCCGCGCCTCAAGTGTCTCTCTCCGACCCAGTGGGAACTGAGACACCGTACAAGTAACCATAAAATAAGTGACTAGCTGGGGTCATGCCCGTCGACATTGGTCCAACCACCCCCAACCACGTGTGCACACACAGACCATGCGTCCTAGGTCTGGCCTCTAACTAGTTTTCCCCTGGAGCCGGACTCTGGCTACCAAAGAGGGGCCCGACGGAAACCAGTATAAAAACCGCCCTCAGGGTAAGCCCGTACACCTACTCCCAGGTGAGACCAGCACACGCGTACAGGTGGGCTACGACTAGTGGAGGGTCACTGAGAGAGTAGACTCTCAAGTCACGAAAAACGACGTCCAAACCCGACGAAGTACGGGGACCGTCCCACGTACCAGCACCGTCGCACGGTGACCACGGTCGGAAAAGAAACGGGACTCACAGTCCATGGCCACGCACACACCCTGCGTGAGAGTCGAGACTCTGGACAGTCTTCTAGACGCACTACACCCAACGGTCTTCTAGACACACTACACCCAACGGTCCTTTAGTCACAAGACTCGGGGTCAAGACCGTCGTATACAACGACACAAGGCCGTCAATCTAGTCTAATCCCTAGGGCTAAAACCACTATAGCATGAATACCGAGTTAGCTCACGAGCCTCCAAGACCATTCACTCGGGAAGGGAACTGAGAAGCCTTCCAGCCCTAGGCAGGGCAACTGAACTCACAGTCTAAGGCCACACACACAGGGCCCACGCGGAAAGCACAGAAGCACGATTCCCAAGGGGATGTGCGACTAAGGGTCACCCGTACAAGGGGATGTGCGACTAAGGGTCACCCGTACAACCCAACCGACCTACTACAGTGTCGGTCAAAACGGTTTTGACCAAACCGCACAAACCGACCGACACAAAATTGTTGACCAAGGGTCAACTGGACACGTGGTCAGCTCCTGGCCGCTCATCCCAACGGAAAGACAGACGGCTGGGGACCAGCCGCCCATGGGGGGACATGCGGACCTCACCTAGCCGCACATCACATGTGTGGTCTATCGTCTGACCGCACCACCCCCAAGACCAGACGGGACATGCGGTCCAGAACCAGCCGCACATACGATGGGCGGGCCCTGGTTCGACCGCCCAACCGTCACGGCGAGCAAACCCAGGGGGTTGCCCGATCGTGGCCTTTCCACATCCCGTTCGTGCCGAGACGAAGGGGATACAACCACAACCACCCTGGCAATCACATGGACTCCGACCGGAGTCAAAACGACGCACGAATCGCGAGAAACGGGCGATTCTACCGAAGTTACTCAAAAGGGGTTTCCGGACTTCCCGAAGCCCTACCGGTCCAACAGGACCACCAATCGAGATGAAATCATGGGGGAAAGAACGCGCTCGCCCCAAGGAATCCGTTGACAGTAACCGATCTGGAAACCGTCGCTGTTTCCTGACAGACCCTACGAAACCTACAAACCACGATTTTGCTAGAACGGACCCAAACTCAGCCGTTTTCATGCCGAACGACGTGTAATGGCAGGGAAAATGAGCAGAACGCGATAGTGTTCTGTCACCCTACCTCCACCGAAGAAACCGCGCGCCGAAGCGACTAATCCACACCGAAAACCACCCGGAACACGAACGACGCCATCTCGGAATCCACCGAGGGATCGCGCCCGCTACCACCTCGATCCTCGCCCATCCTTGCCCGCATCCTCGCCCGCATCGCCTCCACCTCGCCCCCGCCTCGCTCCATCGGCCGCCGGAGAAGAGAGGGGAGAAAGAGAGCGTGAGAGAAGAGAGAGGGAGAGTGAGTGAGAAATGAGAGGGGAGAGAGAGAAAAGGGGTTTATATAGGAAAATCCAGAAATTCCATAAAATACCGAAAAAATAGAAAAATACACCCCCGCGATCCTCGGAACACGCTGATCACCGCGGTAACGTCCCGACGTCGGCAAACGCAATGGTTCACCCTATACGGGGTTCCGAAGGTCCGACAGACGGAAAACATGCGTAAAACCCAAAACGTAACTCGGGACCCACAAAGGTGCTCCGAAAATTATAGAAAATTACAGGCGTGGTCCTCACAACACCACGGACCCAAGGAAACTCACGGGCACACCACCAGTGGGTCCGACAATCCGATAAAAATAGTCCGAAGCTCGATCGGACACAATCCGAAATCCACGGAAAGACGATCCGAAACCCACGGATCCAGATCCGAAAAACCCGGGGCATTACACAAACACGCATATCTTTCAAAAATAAGAACATTGTTTGTACCTCCCGGCCTTTGGAATTGCTGCATCTTGATCTTTTTGGCCCAACTAGGACATCCAGCCTAGGAGGGAAATCCTATGGTTTTGGGGCTGTCGATGATTATTCCGGATTCACTTGGGTGTTATTTCTATCCAATAAAAATGATGCATTGATGGAATTTCAAGTGTTTTGTAGGAAAATCCAAAATGATAGAGGCTACCTTATTACTATCATCCAAAGTCATCATGGTGGTGAATTTGAAAATCATGAGTTCAGCAACTTCTGTGAGGAGCACGGGTATACGCATAACTTCTCATCACCAAGGACGTCCCAACAAAATGGAGTGGTGGAGAGGAAAAATAGAATATTGATAGACATGGCACGGACCATGCTAAGTGAAAATTCTCTACCAAAATATTTTTGGGCTAAGGCGGTAAGTACAGTGTGTTACATCATCAACAGGGTAATGGTAAGGCCCATTTTGAAGAAAACTCCCTATGAGCTCTACAAGGGTAATAAACTAAGTATTTCCCATCTTAAACCCTTTGGATGTTCATGTTTCATCCTGAATATGAAGTCCCGTGATCAAAGACACCCAAGAGGGGGGGTGAATTGGGTGTTCACAAATTTTAAGAAAACTTTTGGCCTTTTTAAAGAATGTGATACAATACTAATCAAGAGATTCAAAACTGTTTGTTCACAAATTGGATTTATCAAACTTAATTTGATGATGATATGGATTATGCAAAATATACGTGGATAAATCCGGAAGCACAAATTACACTAACACTAACATAGAATGGAGGTAGAAGAAAAGGACCAAACCACACAATTCAAAACACAATGCACAACGGGTTTTAAGGTGATTCGGATGCAACGACGGCACTCCTACGTCCACCCCTCACCAAACCCGGTGAGACTTCACTAAGGGATAAATCCCCAAACGGAGACGACACTCCAAACACACACGCAAGATGACACCTGCCCACACACACGGGGACGCGCCCGAACACATACACACACACACACGAAGACGAGGTCTCCAACACGATCTAACAACTGGATCAACAAGACAAACACACGTTGCGACAGATGCAGCACTCCACACACTAAAATGACCGGATCTAGATAGATCCACACACACACACGCAGATCTAATAGGACCTATGCACACACACATGAATAGAACATAAAGACCACACACCACCACAGATCCACAACGATCCACACACACAAAAGTGTTTATAGTTTATAAAGAACACAAATATAAAACCCAAAGCACAAAGACCATGAGGCACAGTTTAGAAAACTCTTGATTTGGCTTCCACTGTGTGTATGTTGCTGATCTTTGAGTGATGCTTCCTTCTTCACTTGAATGGCTTTAGATGAAGCTTGAAGATCTTGATAAAGGATGAGGAGATCTTTCTACGAAGTACTGCTCACAGCTACAGTAGCAGCTCCTTCTTCCTTGGACAGCTCCTTTGATCTTCCTTGAAGGCCTTACTTGCTTCTACTTCTTTCTCCCTTGGACAATCTTCCTTGAATCCTTGCTTGCTTACTTCTTCACTTCCTTGGAGGTTGCTAGCTTCAGATTGGGCTTGAAACACCTTGGAAATAGATGATGAACTTGCTGCACGAGGTACTGCTCATGGAGCTACAATACCATCTTCTTCCTCCTTGGATCTCTTGTGGTGATTTGGGTTTATGACCCTTTAGGTTGGTTTTATACCTCTTGGATGGTCAAGAGACATGCCCCAGACCAGATCCATGAATCATGACTTAATTGGGGTCATTGGGATTAAACAAATGGGAAGAAAGACCTCTCCACGAGCTTGAATTCAAAAGTCAACAATTGCAGCTTTGGGGCTGGCAGTCGACCGGTAGCACTGGGTCGGTCGATCGGAATTTTATAGTCGGATGGCCTTTTGTTTCTGGAAAAACTGGTCGACCAGACGCCCAGGGGCGGTCGACCGATATATGGATTTTTCCAGATTTTCAGCAGTTTGGTCTTCTTAACCCCATTGCAACCCATTCAAGTCTGAGACAACAAACTCCTTTGATGTTATAGGATTTATACAAAGGATCTAACCTGCAAAACCATAAGAGGAATGATTAGAACTTTAGCTCAATAATCCATATGATAAATGCATGAAGTACATACATGAAAAGCACATGAGCAAGGAGCACATTGAAATGTTTGAAAGCTTGTTCATCCAATTTGATGATTAAGGTTAAGTCAATACATCCACCAACAAACAAATCTATATGGTCAAGCATAGAGAACCTTTTCACATTAGATCAAATCAACTTCCCATGTAGGTAAGTTGGCTTTAATTGCTTTAACAGAATTGAGAATTTCATAGCCTTACTGTTGACACCCGTTTTATGCCGATAAGTTGAGTCGTTCCTCTTACTCCCATTTGTTGATTTCTCAAGTTGTCCACCACTCGTTGGGGTTGTTTTCAGGCATGCTTTGGGCCAATTTTTGGGTTGCCTCCCTCCTTGGTTAGGTCCAAATTGATTCAGGGCTTATCAGGGCTTGATTTTGGTTGATTGAGTTTTTCCATGAGTTTCAACGTCCACGTGCATGTACGGTTCATACATGGCCGTTCAATTAATGAGCGGTTGAAAGTTGTCCGTCCATATATTTTGGAGTATTTTGTGTCATTTTCTGAATTTCCACCGACAAGAATTTATGCGGTCCTAATCAAGCCGTTCAACATAATGGACGGATGGATGGTAACCGCCCATATCTCAGAGTCCTGCGCTCGATGGTTTTCTCAGATAATTATCCAAATAATTGAATTATCACCGACAAGGATCGAACGGTGGGTCCTTGGCCGCTCTACTTTTGGACGGTCTTATCTGAGCCGTTCATCTATGAGAGTCCAATGGCGAACGTTTCGGTCAGTTTCAGGGATAATCTGGATTATTTCAGATTAATTTTGAATTTCCACCGACAGGGTTGGACGGTCTGGACATAGCCGCATATCTCGTTGCGCGGTCTATCGTAAGACCGTTCATCTGTTCGATTCCTGAGTTTCAACTGATTTTATCCCTTTTATCCGTGGTTTTATCCCCAACTTCTTTCATCATTTTCTCCTCGGATAATCAACCATTTTAAGTGCCGTTTTGACTGGATAAAAGATGATTCATTTATCTACGATTGTTGTTTGATAGTCACGACCTAAAAATGACTCTAAACTCTAATTTCGAGCTAGGCTTTCTAGGCTCTATAAATAGACCCTAAAGTTTAAGCTTGAAAAGGGGGGAGATTTTTGGTCGGCGGCGAAGCCCTGCCGCATTCTTAAGCGACCTAGCACCAAGGAGGGAGGCTTTCTAGGTCCATACAAGCCTCCGGTTCAGGGAGTAGTCGATATTTTGAGTCCTTTGTGTTTTATAGCTTTCGTCACTGTTCATTGCATGCATTGCTTTCTCCCTATGCTCTTCTTCACCTTCATCATCATGCACACATCCACCCACGTTTTTGACACCCTAGGGGTTTAAAACTCCCCAGGTATCCCCTTTTCCACTTACTCATGTTCATCCCTTACTATCTTGACATTTACTACACCATTCCGTTCTAATCTAGGTTGTTGCTTTGTTTTTACGTTGTTTTGCATGTCAGCAATCATCAGCACGAGGCCCATCCCCTCTAGCCGGCTGGAGAGGGTGGAGGTTGGACCCCTTTGCGACTTCTGGCTCGGTGGTCTCGAGCAGTTCTCTTCTGTCCGTGCAAGGAGACGTGCAGTGCATCTTCGGCCGTTCTTCTTCGTCCGACGGTCGTTATAGAGCCGTTCAACATCCAGGAGCGCTTCCTCCCGCATCTTCTACAGCACCCTTAGGCGGTCTATCGTAAGACCGTGCGTCTATAGGCGGTTCTTCATCAACCGCTCATCTTTCCAGTGTTGCAGCTAGGCGAGTGTCTCCCCTTCCTTTCCAAAGTACAACGTGTTCATCACGTTCGGTGCTTTGGTGGCGATCACGGTCATTTTCGTTTTCTGTTCTCCTCTTACTATCTTTCACTTACTCATTGCATATCGATTTATTCATAACACCATCTTCCTTTAAGTAAGAGGAGAAAATATATCTACACCCTTCTTTTGTGGCGATCACGGTGGGACACCTAGTGCCCATCGTGTTAGTGGCTTGCTGACCCCCCTTTTCTTTGTTAGTTCTGTGTTTTGGGAGTGATTTCAGGTTTTTCTGTTGGTATCTATTCCTGGATGTTGAGCGGTTAGTACAGAGCCGTGCAAGACCTTGGGCGGCTATCAGGGCACCGCTCTTCTCTCCGACGGGGTCTTGACTCCTACGACTCTACTGTAGTAGGCGGTCTGTGTCAGACCATTCAAGTTTTGTGCGGTCATCCCTTGGCCGTCTATCCTCTTGGCACAGGTGCGTTTCTGTCTCCTTCCTGTCTATTCTGGCTACTGTTATACGGTTTATACATGTCCGTTCGATACGTTGTGCGGCCCACTGTCGACCGTACATCCAGGTTTCATTCCAGTAGTTTCTGATAGTCTATTTCCTTTTGATGTTGCACCGTGGCTTGAACGGTCCATCCCAGACCGTCCATCTTGTGGTGCGGTCTCCCATAGACCATCCTTCGGATGCCACAGTGCACCCGAGGTTGCTTTGCTTGACATACTTATATTGTTTTTGTTCTCCTTATTGCTGCTTATTGATCTCCCCCTCGTTATATGTTGCTGTGCATACTTGTTCTCATCTTTGCATGTTTATGTTGATCATTGGTTGCTAGTTTATTAGGCTAGATTTGCATGCACTCCGGTGCACATAGGAGCATACATCTCTTTCATAGTAGTTGCATTCCTACCAAGGTAGGGTTTCCTCTCGTCTCCATACTCCTTGGAGCCGACTAGGTGACGTTGCCGAGGACCTCCGTAAGCCTCCGTGAGCCGTGGATTCCCACACGGACACCGGGCAAGTTGTACCGTACCACTCCCCAATCTAGGATTTGCATTCACGAGAGAGAGAGTCCTTTAGAGTCCATTCTTACCCTGTTTAGGTACCTTGTGGTTGAGTGAATTCACATTTTAATTAATCCACTAACGTCCTAAAAGAGAACTTATCAAAATCCTCGTGCATCATTTGAAATTGATTTGGATAATTGGTTGATTCTTTTCTCATATCTCTCCTCCATTGTATGTGGCACGGTGTCCTCATTTGCATCTTCTTGACGAATTAGGCTTGTTAGGTCTAGTTCATCTGCGCGAGTCTCCATTTAGCTGCATTTGTCTTAGGTTCATTCCCCTCCTTGTATTCATTTGAAATTCACTATATAAAGTCTCCATTCTTCCCATGGAGAACTTCTCCCCTGTACCTTATTCCTATACCTCTGCATCTTCTTACTCCCGTGTGGATTCCTCTTCCCATGCGGGCCCGTCTCCTTATTCCTCTATTGGACCCTATTCTGTTAACGGGCCTTCTTATCCCGCCCATGCTGCTGCTAGTCCAATCAATCCTCATTCCCACATACATAATTCTTCCAGTCCCATGCATTCCCTCATTCCCGGAATGGGCTTTCCTTCTTCTCAGGCCGGATCCCCTTATCCGGCCCATCAACATTATCCTGGTCTAAATTCATCATCTCTTGCTCAGGCTGGCTCATGTCCTTCTCGGACTCTTCCTACCGAGGAGATGATCGCTCAGGCCCAATGCCAGCTTGATGAACTGCAACGCCGAATCAATCCTCAAACTTCTTCGGATATCCCACTTACCTTTCGAGGTCTTCAACTTCCACCGCGTTCACAGATTCCCGCATATCGTCGCTATGGTGGAGTTGGTGACCCCTATGCCCATTTGAAGGAGTTCTTATATGAGTCGGCCCAGTTCCAGCATGATCAACGCGTGATGGCCTATTTGTTTGGCCTATCTTTGTTTGGCCTATTTGTTTGGCCTATTTGTTTGGCCTATCTTTAGAGGGCTATTTGTTTGGCCTATTTGTTTGGCCTATCTTTAGAGGGCTATTTGTTTGGCCTATTTGTTTGGCCTATCTTTAGAGGGCTATTTGTTTGGCCTATCTTTAGAGGGCTATTTGTTTGGCCTATTTGTTTGGCCTATCTTTAGAGGGCTCGGCCAAGGATTGGTTCTTCACATTGCTGCAGGAGCAAATGATGAATTTTCAATCCATTCAAGCAAGATTTATTCAGCAATATCGAGACCAGGTGGGGCCCAGATATTCTATGGTTGATCTGGCCCAAGAGAAGATGGAGCCCGGCGAGGAATTCTCCATGTTCGCCGACCGCTGGCGTCGCCTAGCCGCACAAGTTCCCGGGCATATTCCAGAGGGCGAGCAGATCAAGATGGTTATTTCTAATGCAACGCCCGAGCTCAGGTGCATCTTAGCCCTGAACGATATCACATCCTGGCAACAGCTTTACAATTGAGCCCGCTTCGTTAGCCAACAACTCCTAGTTTTATTTGACCATGAGTCTCCTCCATCGTCACCTCCTACATACACTTTCCCTCCGCCCTCCACAACAAGTCAGCCCTCCACTACATATCCCTCCACGGGTCGACCTTCCGCTCCCTATACCTCCATGTGCTCCACCTTACATCCCTCCACAAGTCAGCCCTTCGCTATTTCATCTCACCACACCCCTCCACCTCCGGTCAAGGAAAACACTACACCCAGAATGGGTAGATGCCGTTCATTACATTCCCACTCCCTCCACGCCTCCACATCATTATAACCCTCCGCCTTTGCCTACGCAGTCCCCCTTGCCTACGCAACCCCCGCTACCATCCCCACTACCTTCTCACACCCCTCGGCATCCACCTTGCCCGAAGCAGGCTTCTCACTCTTCGTTGCCGGAATCTCTTACATACGTTTTCAGGGCTTTGGCGGCTACCCATGCGTTGCAACTCCCTCCGGTTGTGCCTTGCCGACCCGCGATCGGGAATTTGCTCTAGTTCTATGAATTTCATCATCAACAGGGGCATGTGGTCGAGAATTGCTCCGAGTTCCGAGAACTTATTTATAGTCTGGAAGACAAGAAGATGATTGATTGGGCTACCATGCGCCAAGTTGTTTCAGACCTCAGCAGCAAGCAGCAGCAGCAGCAAGCCGTGCCGCCTAAGCAACCGTCTCCACGTCATGACTAGGGGCACCCTGGTGTTTCTTCAGTTAATAAGGTACCTGCTCTGTTGTCCACTCCTTCCTCTATCCCATCTCCTCCACCACCTTTACCTATTTCAGCCTCCGCTCGGGCAATTTCTCCTTCACCCTTCGTTTCTACCACCACTTCTGTCACCAACGCCTCTCGACATGTTGTAAAGATACGCCAAAGAGCGCCACCACCCGCCACTTCCTCCACTATGCCACTACCTTCTTCTCCTCCTTCTTCCCCTTCACCATCTCCATCAACCACGTCACCCCCTTTGCCGCCACCTTCTTCACCCCCGTCTTCGCCGCCTCCATTGGCCACATCTTCATCGTCACCCTCTCCATTATCCCTATTATCCTCACTACTGTCTTCATCACTTCCCCTCGTGATGACCCCTATTCCGTCACCTTCACAACCATCCCCACGACCGATGCCACTTCTTTCGTCATCATCCTCTGAGCCCGAGCAGGCCGACCCTAAACCCATGCCCCCACTTTTGCCTTTACCCCCACCCATTCCGATCATCATCATTATTTCTCCATCGCTTGCACCAACACCACCCGCGCCCTTCAAACCTCCTCCTTCTCCCCTCCCCCTATCGCTTCCCACTTCACGGAGCAGGTACACGCTACCTTTGGTGCCCCTCGGGTCTAGTCCCCAGGGAGAAAAGGAGCCAAGCCAGGTTTTAATCGTGCATTTCAAGATCCAAGATGTTATTTCCCGCATGCCGGTCCAAGTCCTGGTTCCTGGCCATTTTAGGGGTAATGAGCCTGTATTTACTACGAGAATGGTTGCAAAGAAGAGTTCCCTCGTGTTGGTGCCAGTTTCTTCAAAGGCGAGGCCGGTAGCAATCTCTTTGCTCGCCGGGAAGTTCATCATTAATGCTGTTATTACCTCACGCTTGATTGCTGTTCAGTTCACTGGCCGAGAGGGGTTCTCTACTCAGACTATGCTGACACATACGGTCGCCCGGAGCCTGATGGATTCCCTATTCAAGGGGCAATTGGCTGCATCTTTTGCACTTTCGAAGGACATTTTGCACTTGCTGTGCAAATGTATTAGCATGCCGGCCACATCAACGCCGCGCGCGACTCTTCCTCAGTTCTGTACTGCGCTTCTAGCAAGGGAGTTGTGCTTCATGCCTGATTGCCGACTGAAGTTGCCGAATCTTATGCCTCTAGTGCCTAATGACAAAACTCCACTGCTTCCTGATGCTCATCCCAAGGAGTTGACTGTTCTAGAATGTCCTTCTGAGGTTAGCACCGCACAGCTAGGGGCAGCTGCCCCGATGAAATTGCGTTTTCGTAGTCAGGCCAGGCCGTCTGTCAGATGGGCTCGTTATTTGAGAAAGTATTACAAGAGAAGAAGTCCGCGCCAGGCGGCATTGTTTCAAGAAGATTGCAGCTAAGAAGAGGCGGCGACGTAAGTTCAAGGGCCGTCAGTTGTGCACTCGGGGGTCCACTGCCTCATCTCCTTCTTCCGTCCATTCATCTTTTTTTTTGCTCAGTTCTTATCCTTGGGTGGTGTACCTTCCACCACCTGGTCATATTTCTACCATCTCTTCCTATTTTCACCATTCTAGGCCTCAGCCTATGTCCTCCTCTTCCTCTGAGCCAGGGGCATCCTCTCGTAATTTTTCTCCCCGGATACGTCTGGATTTCGCTTCTCATCCTTGTTCCCCGGTCCTGTTGGGGATTCCTTATGCTCGTACCCCGACTTTGTCGGGTGATTTCCATTTCTTTTTCCTGACCTTGTCGGGTGTTCATGCATCTTCTTCCCCACCCCTGACGGGTGATCGTTATTCCTTTCCTCCGACCACGTCGGATGATCTTTTTCTTTCTACTTTATCTTCACAGTTATCTTTTAGTCATCTTTCTGTTCTTTCCGTCTCACCCTTTCAGGGTTCTTACCCTTTTTCTTACTGTTTTCGAGGCTTTAGCCCGCCTTGATCTCAGTTAATCCCTGGTTATTCTGTACTTGGTTCCCTGTTATCAGGGCCTCAGTGCCTTAACGAGGGAGTTCTAGCCCTCGTCTCTCTTCCTTTTTATCCCTTCTTCATCCGGTATGTTGTCTGCCACTCCTTTGTGTCGAGGAATCCAATCCTTTGCTCTCCTTTCATCCTTTATCCTGGCAAGCAAGGAATGCAAAGCTACTCGCGCTCCTCAAAGCTTGATGATCGAAATCGCTTCAGGATGCTGGTTTCCACGCCATGGATCTGCAAAGGTATCTTTATTTTGTGCAAGAACGTGCTTTCATTTCCATTATTTCTATTATTTCTGCACATGATTCCTTAACATGATTGAGTGGCTTTAGGAGTCTTTGTTTAATTAGATCTTAACTTTGTGTCAAATAAAAAAAGTTAGCTTCTGCAGCATCCTTAGGCTGGTGATAGCTCCGCGCTCAGAGTCTAGTTTCTTTCCTCGATTATTGAGGGTGACCTATGAGTATGGGTTTTTCACACACAACACGGCAAGCCATAACCGATCTCTCTAAGGCACACCATTGCTGCTTTGGCCATACTTTGGGTATGCACAAAGGTCTTTTTCTCTTCTCTGCTCGGCCAAGTGCAGGGGCAAGAGATTGATGGATGAGATGACTAACCTAGGCGCTCCCTAATACGGGAGAGGTCTCAAATAGGGGCAGTATTGACCCTCAAAAATGAGCTTTCACGCTAAATCTAGTCAGTAAAGGCTATGAATGAGAAAATGAATCAATATGCAAAATTATGAATCAAAGGCATGGCAAGAGTGGCAGTACAGTTCCCCGCGGGACGTCATGAGCCCGGTCGCATGCGTGCCTGATAAATATGGGTCTAAAAATCAAAGACACAAAGCCCCGGCGCAACAAACCTACTCATTGAGGGGTAGCGCCCTAGAAGGGATTCGAACCTTGATATCTCCCATCCTGCACAAAGCTTGTCTCCAATTTTTCTTCTTTTGCTCCTCCCTCTTAGGCTGGGTTGTATCCCGGGTATGGCCTTAGTAGGGGCATCGTTCTTCATAAGCTGTTGGTTGTGGTAGGCCACCCTCATATGCACGTCCTGCTCAAGGGAAGTCTTTAATGAGAAGGGAGGGACGACGATCCCTGGCCAGTAGTTCGAGCCTGTCTTTGGGTGTTGCGGATTGCTATTTCAAAAATAAAAAAAATGAGATATTGTCAAAAATCTAAAAAATAAGATATTGTCAAAAAAATCCATAAAAATGAAATACTATTCAAAATAAAAAAAATCATAAAATTACCAAAAGAGCCAAAAAAATGTGTCTTTTTATTTTCCTTTTCATGCATTCGGATTTATATTGAGAATAGATACGTAATCTGTTTGCTAAGTATGCAGGTTACAGGTACTCAAGCTTTCCTTGCCCATACTTTGTTCTATCTGCCTCCTATTTACATCTTTGATATGTTCTTCTCTTCAATCGTATCTCTCGATCTGTTCTGAAGCTCATGTCCTTCTCAACTTTTGTTTATAATGATCATATATTTATGAGAGGGCTTTGCCTCACGATTGTGAACCTGGCGGTTCTACTTCATTCTGATCTCGAGTCTTGATTGAAGAACGTGTTTTGTTTATGTCTTTTTGTCCCACTGTATCTCTGTCTCATGACCATGTCCCACCGTGTTATCCCACACATGTTGTTTTTCTCCTCGCCGCATGTTGTTAGTTATCTTGCATGTTGGATGTCGTCCCTCCATGTTCCATGTGTTGCCCCAACCATGTGGTCATCCGTCATGTTCTTTTCCCAACCGTGTGTTATCCCACCACGTTGTTGTCTTGTCACACCGTGTTCATGCATGCATGTTGTCTGTTCATGCCATTGCATATGTGCTCATTTGCCTTTGTTATGTTATGTTGCATTGTCTCCCATTTTATTTGATCGTTATATTATGTCATGTTGTTTGTCATTCAGTTAATCATTGTGTTATCTCTACTATGCCTATCCCATTTGTCTTATTCATGAAAAATCCATAAAAATCAGAAAAGAAAATCCAAAAAGCGCCGTTTCACCTGCATAGGTAAGCCAGGTATGGCCTTCTATCCTTATCACCCCTATTGCATTATTATATGGTATTATGTTATATTATCTCGAGAACCAGTTGGTTACTCACGCGTTCCAGGATCTGATGTTCCCCTTCAACAAAAACGATGATGATCCAGGTTCGCGTGTTTAATCTTCAGATAGGCCGTTAGGTCGGAAAAACCTGGGGAGGATGGTTCTATCTTGCACGTTGTGGTTGAGGATAGTGTCTTGACTCGAATTCTCCCAGCCTAGCAATATTATTCTCGAGTATTTTATATTTTAATCTTTCTTTGCATTTATTTTAAAGATTTCTTTTATTTTAGCCCAGCATGCATCATACGAATCTTTTTGGCTTTCATGACCCATGGTTTGCTTGAAAACTGTCACATCAGTGATGGTCAGATGTACGTTCAGTGTTTGAGTAAGAGGAACTAATTCCACTATGAGTTGGAAGGTTCTCTCTAGTCGATTCGCCTGGTTTGGTTGATTGAGAGGTCCCCGTCTGGATCTTTGGCCTATTTCCTTTACTTTTGATGCCTATTTTTTGTGGCCTCCTCATTGGACCACGGGATTGTGTCCCCCATGAGGTTGGTCTTATCGATTTATTTCATTTAGTTTAGTTCCTCCAGACTGGTGTCGCTTTTGGTTTAATCACTCCTTGCGTTTGGCTCAAAGTTTTTCGGAAGATTCCTGTCACTTGTTGGTAAAAACGGGTGTCGTTTTACCTTAACGCCCACTTTTCAGTCCGCTCCGCTGCATCTCCGCTTCATCTCCATGTTCCATGTCACTTCCGCTTCACCTCCGCTCGCTCCCTTGCAAAGAGGACATTAAGGAGGGGCATCTGTTGACACCTGTTGTATGCCGATAAGTTGAGTCGTTCCTCTTACTCCCATTTGTTGATGCCTCAAGTTGTCCACCACTCGTTGGGGCTGTTTTCAGGCATGCTTTGGGCCAATTTTTGGGTTGCCTCCCTCCTTGGTTAGGTCCAAATTGATTCAGGGCTTATCAAGCCTTGATTTTGGTTGATTGGGTTTTTTCATGAGTTTCAACGTCCACATGCATGTACGGTTCATACATGGCCGTTCAATTAATGGGCGGTTGAAAGTGGTCCGTCCATATATTTTGGAGTATTTTGTGTCATTTTATGAATTTCCACCGATAAGAATTTATGCAGTCCTAATCAAGCCGTTCAACATAATGGACGGATGGATGGTAACCGCCCATATCTCAGAGTCCTGCGCTCGATGGTTTTCTTAGATAATTATCCAAATAATTGAATTATCACCGACAAGGATCGAACGGTGGGTCCTTGGCCGCTCTACTTTTGGACGGTCTTATCTGAGCCGTTCATCTATGAGAGTCCAACGGTGAACGTTTCGGTCAGTTTGAGGGATAATCTGGATTATTTCAAATTTATTTTGAATTTCCACCGACAGGGTTAGAGGGTCCGGACATAGCCGCATATCTCGTTGCACGGTCTATCGTAAGACCGTTCATCTGTTCGATTCCTGAGTTTCAACTGATTTTATCCCTTTTATCCGTGGTTTTATCCCCAACTTCTTTCATCATTTTCTCCTCGGATAATCAACCATTTTAAGTGCCGTTTCGACTGGATAAAAGATGATTCATTTATCTACGATTGTTGTTTGATAATCACGACCTAAAAATGACTCTAAACTCTAATTTTGAGCTAGGCTTTCTAGGCTCTATAAATAGACCCTAAAGGCCAAGCTTGAAAAGGGGGGAGATTTTTGGTCGACGGCGAAGCCCTGCCGCATTCTTAAGCGACCTAGCACCAAGGAGGGAGGCTTTCGAGGTCCATACAAGCCTCCGGTTTAGGGAGTAGTCGATATTTTGAGTCCTTTGTGTTTTATAGCTTTCGTCACTGTTCATTGCATGCATTGCTTTCTCCCTATGCTCTTCTTCACCTTCATCATCATGCACACATCCACCCACGGTTTTGACACCCTAGGGGTTTAAAACCCCCCAGGTATCCCCCTTTCCACTTACTCATATTCATCTCTTACTATCTTGACATTTACTACACCATTTAGTTCTAATCTAGGTTGTTGCTTTGTTTTTACGTTGTTTTGTAGGTCAGCAATCATCAGCACGAGGCCCATCCCCTCTAGCCGGCTGGAGAGGGTGGAGGTTGGACCCCTTTGCGACTTCTGGCTCGGTGGTCTTGAGCGGTTCTCTTTTGTCCGTGCAAGGAGACGTGCGGTGCATCTTCGGCCGTTCTTCTTCGTCTGGCGGTCGTTACAGAGCCGTTCAACATCCAGGAGCGCTTCCTCCCGCATCTTCTGTAGCACCCTTAGGCGGTCTATCGTAAGACCGTGCGTCTATAGGCGGTTCTTCATCAACCGCTCATCTTCCCAGTGCTGTAGCCAGGCGAGTGTCTCCCCTTCCTTTCCAAAGTACGGCATGTTCATCACGTTCGGCGCTTTGGTGGCGATCACGGTCATTTTCATTTTCTGTTCTCCTCTTACTATCTTTCACTTACTCATTGCATATCGATTTATTCATAACACCATCTTCCTATAAGTAAGAGGAGAAAATATATCTACACTTACCAAGGGTTCTTGAAGAGTGTAGACATGATTTACCACATGTTAGAGATTGTAGATAGCAAGGTGCTTATCCACAGATTTTTACCTTCCAAGCGATCATCATGATATTTGATCTTGCAATCAAGATAGACAAGGTTTTATACCATGCTTGTTCACATTAAAGAGATTATGAAACCTCTTACCTCTTGTTCTTGTTCACATTAAAGATATTATGAAATCTCTTGTCTCTTATAAAACCAACTCAATCAATCAAGGATCAAGACCATATAATCATTGCCATTTACCATCTCAACCATACATAAACAGCAAAAGCACAAGGACAATGAAATATCACATAGCCAAGTAACATCATGAATCCTCATACCATAAAGTTTAGTTCTCATCAAACTATAAAGTTTAGTTATCATCAAAATATATGCACCATATACAACAATCTCCTCCTTTTTGATGATGACAAACTTTATGACTGACATAGACAGATCATATTCAGTCCATCATATTCAGTCCAAATTCTTCTCCCCCTTTAACAAGATCAAAAGGTGGGAGGAAGACAATGAAGTTCAAATTACAGCAAGCAGATTCATAAAGTAATGAGGAACCACATCAGAAGTGCAAATGAGGTAATACCACGGTAATGATACCAAGTGTTGATAATGGAGACAGAAGGGTGTGCAAACTTAAGAGTTGCAGACCGGGATGAACAAATCCAGATGATACCATTCAAAACAAATGCATTCAAGCACGTATGGATACCAACTGAAGGTAATGGTTGGCTTCAAGGATATGAACTAGTGGTGGAAGATGTTCACAAGATGAGGTGTTCAGCATGATATCATTCAAATTCTAGAACCCATGTCATATTTTTTCAACATGCAAGAGCTGGATGGCATATCAAATGAGTTTATTTTGATTTTCAAATTTTTTGATTTTTTATATTTTCTGTAAATGCATAAAAACTCAATGCAAGCATATGATGACATATGAAGTGCACACACTGTAACCAAGCAAATATATATCCATATTGCAACTATCATTTTTCATGTTACTCACTTACACATATGAAAATTTGATTTATTATGCATTCAAAAAATTGATTGACTGATTTAACAATTGCATGAATCTCTTATAATCGCGCAATCTCCCATGTGCTACACATGTGCAATCCGGTTGTGATGACTCTCATGCATCCTTCTTATACCCATTCCCTTCTTAAATAAGTAAGGGGGAGATATAAGAAGGGAATGGGTATAAGAAGGATGCATGAGAGTCATCACAACCGGATTGCACATGTGTAGCACATGGGAGATTGCGCGATTATAAGAGATTCATGCAATTGTTAAATCAGTCAATCAATTTTTTGAATGCATAATAAATCAAATTTCCATATGTGTAAGTAAGTAACATGAAAAATGATAGTTGCAATATGGATATTCAGATTTTCATATTAACACAAGGAGACATTTTACAAACTGCACTTCAATTTTGAGAACAGCATATTAGAGGCTTCGCTCTACCTCAATAACTTTACACAGATAATCAAATTTTTTCTAAGAATGATCAGGTTCAAATAATTCTTTTTTACGCGAGTAGACGCATGGAGCTCATGCCAGAATCCCCTATTACTCAGAATACTGAACCATTTCACCTCATCTAGAATAGAGGTGCTTTAGTCAACACTTTTCATAAATGAACAACATCACGTCTCAGGTGACATGTGCCCAATTTACTCAGTGAGACTGAGTATTGCTCTACCTTTCATTTTCATTCGAGATTTTTTAACAAAGATAGGTAGGCAGTTTTTTCCTCAACTGTTTCTTCAACATACATGCAGCAAGTTTAACATCTCGAGAGTGTTGAAAAGAAATTCGCATATCCTTATCTTTAACACTCATTTTCACATTTTGTGCAAGAAGTGTATGAATTTGATTCAGCATGTATACCAAAAATATCATGAATGCATAACAGTGCAGCTCCCCCTAAATAGATGCACTTATGAAATATGAACTCCCCAGAGTGTATGACATGAAACATTCCAATAATGACTCAAATGTAGCATTATTTATCAAGAAGACATAATGTCATAGAAGTTTCAAGGTTGGGGGTGAATAACATATAATAGCAAGCAAACACGCAAAGGGAATGTATGCAACATGCAATGTAAATATGCAATGTGATGCAAAATTACTGATACCAATTGAATGGATGCCAATTTGAATGAACTAAATGCAGCTAATGCATGAGTTCTAATGCGATGCAACGTATGAGCATATAAGAATGCAATGCAATATGCAAAGGTAAGATACAAAACTTGATTTTCAGAATTTCTGGACAGATTTCACATGAGGACATTTGCATTCAAATGATAAACAATCAAGCATTTTCCAAGACATGGCCTTCATGAACAAGGGTGAAAATATGATCAACAACAAACAATGCAACCCAACCGTTTTCAAGAATTTATTCAAAGACAGATTTTCAAGATCATTTCACAGGTTAGAAATGGAAAAACATCCACAAGCCAATTATTTGGATCATATAAGCAAAAATAAACTTTCAATTGAAATAGCTCAGATCAAGGACTCAATCACAAATCAACCATTTGACTTTTCTGAGTTCTAGTACGAGGCAGAGAACCTTGATCCAAAGACCAACTCACGCATAGTGAGAGTTTCTAGGTAGACGCAATCCACCTTTTCACTGCTCATCATTTGATATACCAGATACTCAGTCAAGTTGAAAAGACTTCAAGCAATTCAGATTGAAAGATGTTCAATAATCATCAAAATCTTTAGAGTTTGCAATGCCATTCAAACAATTTGACAAGTTCATCTCATCATGCTAGGAAGATAACAAGTCAGATTTTAAGCATTGATACCTGTCAAGTGAGCAGCATCACCATAGCAGGCTGGATGAATGACAATTCAAGTTTTAGAATCAATACCTGAGTTCAGCATGTATCACCATGTGCCTTCAATCATGTCACCTCAGCAATAGCCTTAAAAGAGACTAGCAGTTCATTGTTAGTCCCAAAAATTGAAGTCCCGAAACTCACACAACAATGTCATGATCAAGTCAGACATGGTAATTAATATGAGATGCATTTCCACAAGGATGAGTTCAATTTACAATTCAAAATTATTCATTCAAAAACAAGCTCCCCCTTTCTATGTGCACAATTTACATAATTGACATTTTTGTGTTTTAAAAATCATGCAACATTGACCTAAATGAACATGTGACTCATGGTACCAGGCGGAGGCACATTCTCACGCATGGTGATAGGCTTCAGACAAGAATGACTTGCCCTTCCTCAAGTCACCATTTAATATACCATGTAGTCATGCAATGATAAACAAACAGATGAATTTTCATATTCATGAAATGTAGGCATGCAATTGTGGTTCATGAAAAGTGCAATTGCATTCTAATGGCAAAAATATTTTTTTTTATTTTCATTTATGGAGATTTGATTGAAGCAAGTGTGAGTTTTTCAAATAGAGCTTAGAATTATTTTCAATACTTGTGTCTTGAGCATCCAACATCTTCCAAGCCTTCCACCTGCAATCCAAAGAAATTACAAATCAATTCATCCATTATGCTCATTTCAAAATTTCCTTACATAATCCCTGCAAATTGTTCACAAAAAGCATTATTAGTAGCTTCCAAAATTGATATTATCCACAAATACTTGAGCCACTAAGATGTCTTTACCTACTTACCTTGTGAAAAATGTTTGATCAACCTTACCTAATAAATCCGTTCTCAATCAAAGAAGATGTGCACCTTTCATACTATGCCTTGGGTACTTGCTTTAGCACGTACAAGGACTTTCACCAGCTTGTACTTGAGTCGATCATGGAGGTTGTTCAAGTTCTGGTATCACATCTCCTGGTGGCAATTGAGAAAGTTCTCATCATTTTTCATCCTTGCAAGGTATTCTATTAGTTGATTCAAGCCTGACTATGGATGGCCAGCATCACTTGGACTTGGGGAGTGTAATCTGCATCCAAAGATAAAAAGACTTGATTTGTCAATTTTGATTCAAATTTATTAACAATGACATGACATATTCTCTTATCAACTAACAACCCATTAAGATCTTCAGACTTGATGTATGACTCAGGTGTGGACCTAAACACTAAATCCATATGATGAATGTGGTTGCTCCCCCTTAATATATGTGCATGAATGCAAGATGTTCCGAAAAATTCTAATGCTATATGCAGTCATGGATGTGTGATGAAGACACTGGAGTTGCAATGCATTCTTACATGAGTTCACAATGTTTAAAATTTTTATGACAGAATGTGAAGGTGTATGCAAACATTAATGTATGTAGTGAAAACATGATTTGAAGAGACTTCAAGCTCCCCTACAACAAGATGCTATATGACAAGTGATATACACACAGATGTGAAAGTAACTGCCATGAATGCAACTCATATACAACATATGCATTATCACAAGATTCAGCACAAGGTAAAACAAGACATAGCACCTTTAATGGAGAGAGTAAGAGGGATATCACTTGAGAAATCAAAATCAGTTTTTGATTTTTCTTTCAACCTGATTTATGTCACTTACCCGTGTGCCTTACCTTCTTGACTGAAAGTATGTTTCACGCTTCATATTTCCAAGACACACCTGCAAAATAGATTTCTCATTTGACATTCTTAGGTACCCAAATCCTTTTGGGTCCTTGTGGGTTAGCAGTTACATAAGCATGTGATTTCTAATTTTTGATAACATTCAAAACATCATTTTTCATCAAAAGACAACCATGCATCATATGTCTAGATTTACCACAGTAACCACAGTATGACTTTGAATACTTAAAAGTGTGAGGATTCTTTGAAGCATGTGATTTTTTGTTCCACTCTTGCTTCCCTCTTGCAAAAGGTTTCATTCTTTTCTTACATGCTTCTAAATCATCATTCTTCATCGTAAAATAATCATGCATGGCATGTCCATGTTTTCCACAATAAAAATACGTGAGTTTCTTTCTAGATGGATGTGTGTGTGGCAGAAGTATTTTTAACATGCATGGTGGTGCTAACACCATTTTTAGATTTTTGATGCAAAATGATTTTCTCTGTGGATGCATGTGTGTGTGCAACATGATTTTTCTTTTTCAGATTTTTATTTGATCTTTTTGTTGTCTGTGAAGAAGATTGATTTGGAGGCCCATTTGATGTGCTGACTACATTTGAACAGTGCATAAAAGATGTATAAATTTTATTTTTAAACTTCTTTTTATTCACATGATTATAACATAACCCTTCTCTTTGAAAGTTCACTTTTATTCCCAACAATTTATCTAAATTTTCTTGACCATTCACAAATCTAGACAATGAAACATTCAAATCAAGGATTTCCTTTTCAAGTGATGAAAGGTGTAATTCATAAGAAGTCATCTCATTTTCACACGAATTGAGTTGTTCATGTAAAGTAACATTGATAGTTTTATGACTTTCAATTTCTTGCAACAAAGCATGCACTTTTTCAGATTCATCAATATTCACAGATTTTCCTTTTTCAAAAGCAAGCAATTTTTGAGAAATGGCCGTGTTCAATTCCTTCAGTTTCACATTTTCTTTTTCAAGCTTTTTATCATGAGCAAATTCATTTTGGCCATTGTTCATCAGACTTATTCTCTCTCTCAGCTCTTTATTTTTAGTTCTCAAAGAAGAAATTTAATTTTTTATGAATTTCAAGATCAAACACATGAGACTCAATCAATTCTTCTAGATGCAAGCATTTTTTACAAGAGAAATTACACTTATTTTGTTCGGCATTCTTTTTCAAATTTTTGTTTTCCGATTTTACCTTCTTGTATTTATCAGCAAGATCATCATATGCAATCAACAAATCTTCATAGCTAAATTCATCTTCATTATCAGAATCAGAATTTACCTTTGAGCTTGATCTAATTTGCTGATCACTCCCTTGATCAATTGTGCCGGCCACAAGGCATTGGTCTTCATGCTCTTCCTGCAAACTGGTTAAGCCATCCAATATATCCTTCATGGATCTGCAATGGGAGACAAAGAAAAAATGATTAGAATCAACTGCAGCAATAAGCAATTTTAGAACCAAACAATTTTGATCATGTTTAAACTTGTAATCTGCGATCCAAACAGATTTGTCTTTAGGCAACTCATAAGGACCATGTGAGATAAGCTTCCATAGCTTAAGATCATATGAGTTGACTAGATTACACATCCTTCCTAATCACAAATCAAAATTACAACCATAAAACACTGGTGGAGAACTCAAGGTGTACATATTGGTAGTCATTGATCTGGATCTCTCTAGATCGTTAGATCTATGAAAAATCGAGCCTTAGCTCTGATACCAATTGAAGTCCCGCGATCAAAGACACCCAAGAGGGAGGTGAATTGGGTGTTCACAAATTTTAAGAAAAATTTTGGCCTTTTTAAAGAATGTGATACAATGCTAATCAAGAGATTCAAAACTGTTTGTTCACAAATTGGATTTATCAAACTTAATTTGATGATTATATGGATTATGTAAAATATACGTGGATAAATCCGGAAGCACAAATTACGCTAACACTCACGTAGAATAGAGGTAGAAGAAAAGGACCAAACTACACAATTCAAAACACAATGCACAGCGATTTTTAAGGTGGTTCGGATGCAACGACGGCACTCCTACGTCCACCCCTCACCAAACTCGGTGAGGCTTCACTCGGGGATAAATCCCCAAACGGAGACGACACTCCAAACACACACGCAGGACGACGCCTTCCCACACACACAGGGACGCGCCCCAACTCTCACACACATACACACGGAGACAATGTCTCCAACACGATCCAACAACTGGATCAACAAGACAAACACATGATGTGACAGATGCAGCACACCACACACTAAAACGACCGGATCTAGATATATTCACACACACACACACACACACACACACACACACACACACACACACACACACACACACACACACACACACACACACACACACACAGATCTAATAAGACCTACGCGCACACACACACGAATAGAACATAAAGACCATACACCACCATGGATCCACAACGATCCACACACACACAAGTGTTTATAGTTTATAAAGAACATAAATATAAAATCCAAAGCACAAAGACCATGAGGCACAGTTTAGAAAACTCTTATTTGATTTCCACTGAGTGTATGTTACTGATCTTTGAGTGATGCTTCCTTCTTCACTTGAATGGCTTTAGATGAAGCTTGAAGATCTTGATAAAGGATGAAGAGATCTTTCCGCGAAGTACTGTTCACGGCTACAGTAGCAGCTCCTTCTTCCTTGGACAGCTCCTTTGATCTTCCTTGAAGGCCTTGCTTGCTTCTACTTCTTTCTCCCTTGGACAATCTTCCTTCAATCCTTGCTTGCTTGCTTCTTCACTTCCTTGGAGGTTGCTAGATTCAGATTGGGCTTGAAACACCATGGAAATAGATGATGAACTTGCTACACGAGGTACTGTTCATGGAGCTACAGTACCCTCTTCTTCCTCCTTGGACAACCTCCCCTTGGATCTCTTATGGTGATTTGGGTTTATGACCCTTTAGGTTGGTTTTATACCTATTGGATGGTCAAGAGACATGCCTCAGACCAGATCCATGAATCATGGCTTAATTGGGGTCATTGGGATTAAACAAATGAAAAGAAAGACCTCTCCACGAGCTTGAATTCAAAAGTCAACAATTGCAGCTTCGGGGCTGGCGGTCGTCCGGTAGCACTGGGTCGGTCGACCGAAATTTTACAGTCGGATGGCCTTTTGTTTCTGGAAAAACCGGTCGACCGGACGCCCAGGGGCAGTCGACTGATATCTGGATTTTTCCAGATTTTCAGCAGTTTGGTCTTCTTAACCCCATTGCAACCCATTCAAGTCTGAGACAACAAACTCCTTTGATGTTATAGGATTTATACAAAGGATCTAACCTGCAAAACCATAAGAGGAATGATTAGAACTTTAGCTCAATAACCCATATGATAAATGCATGAAGTACATACATGAAAAGCGCATGAGCAAGGAGCACATTGAAATGTTTGAAAGCTTGTTCATCCAATTTGATGATCAAGGTTAAGTCAATACATCCACCAACAAACAAATCCATATGGTCAAGCATAGAGAACCTTTTCACATTAGATCAAATCAACTTCCCATGTAGGTAAGTTGGCTTTAATTTCTTTAATAGAATTGAGAATTCCATAGCCTTACCAAGGGTTCTTGAAGAGTGTAGACATGATTTACCACCTGTTAGAGATTGTAGATAGCAAGGTGCTTATCCACAGGTTTTTACCTTCCAAGTGATCGTTAAGATATTTAATCCTGGAGTCAAGATAGTATGTTCATATTAAAGAGATTATGAAATCTCTTGTCTCTTGTTCTTGTTCACATTAAAGAGATTATGAAGCCTCTTGCCTCTTATAAAACCAACTCAATCAATCAAGGATCAAGACCATGTAACTATTGCCATTTACCATCTCAACCATACATAAATAGCAAAAGCATAAGGACACTGAAATATCACACAGTCAAGTAACATCATGAATCCTCATACCATAAAGTTTAGTTCTCATCAAACTATAAAGTTTAGTTGTCATCAAAAACATATGCACCATATACAACAGAATAATGGTAAGTCCAACCTAGGTAAGTTTGATGAGAAAAGTGACAAGGAAACTTTCCTAGGCTATGCACTTAACTCTAGAGCTTATCGAGTATTTAATAAATAGATTTTGGTTGTTGAAGAAAGTCCAACCTCATGTGATTTTTGATGAATCTGAACTAAAATTGACCACTCAAATTGTGGATGCAGGAGAAGCCCCAAAAATTCAACTAATGCTGGAACATCTAAAGCCAAGGATGAACCAAAGGAAGGAATACCCAGCAAGAGTGAAGAAGATGAAGATCCTTCAATTGAAACACTGCAAGAGCAGCAAGTGCAGCACCCCGACTTGCCAAGCACCTCCACATTCCTAAAGGATCATCTAGCTGAAAACATAATCGGTAATCCTCAAGATGGGGTAAGAACCAGAGCATCTCTAAGGCAAGTAGAAGAAGAGGATTTGATAGCCTTAATCTCACAGGAAGAGCCTAAGGATATCCATGAAGCTCTTCAAAATGAATCCTGGATCCATACTATGCATAAGGAGTTGCACCAGTTCGAAAGAAACCAGGTGTGGACTCTTCTGCCGCGACCTAAGAATCAATCCATTATTGGAACCCGGTGAGTTTTCAGAAATAAGTTAAATGATACGGGATTGGTTGTTAGGAACAAGACCCGATTTATAGCCAAAGGGTATAGCCAGGAGATGGGTATTGATTTTGATGAGTCATTTGCACCGGTTGCTCATCTAGAAGCAATCCGGATTTTATTGTATTATGCTTGCTCATCTAACTTCAAATTGTTTCAAATGGATGTTAAATCTGTGTTTCTAAATGGGTATATCAAAGAGGACGTCTTTGTAGAACAACCTGTAGGTTTTGAAGACCCCAAACATCCACAACATGTGTACAAGCTCCAGAAGGCCTTGTACGGACTGAAGCAAGCACCAAGGGCATGGTTTGAACGGCTCACCTCATTTCTGATTGAAAATAGTTTCAAGAGAGGTAAGGTTGATCAAACACTTTTCACAAGAAAATCATGTAAAGATATATTAGTAGTTCAAGTGTATGTGGATGACATAATTTTTGGAGCTACTAATAATGCGCTATGTGATGAATTTACAGAAATTATGCAAAGAGAATTTGAGATGACCTTAATGGGTGAATTAACATTCTTTCTTGGACTGCAGGTGAAGCAAACATCTAAGGGTATTTTTATAAGTCAAGTCAAGTACACAATGGAGCTGTTGAAGAAATATGGAATGGCTGAAGCAAAACCCTTATCAACTCTAATGGCCACAACCTCAAAGTTAGATAAAGATGAAAATGGTAAAACAGTAGATCCTACACTGTTTTGAGGTATGATCGGATCACTACTGTATCTTACAGCATGCCGCCCTGACATTCAATTCAGTGTATGTCTTTGTGCCCATTTTCAGTCATGCCCTAAAGACTCTCATTTATCGGCTACTAAACGCATTTTTAGATATTTACTTGGCACAATAGATTTTGGCTTGTGGTTTCCCATCGGTAGTTCTTTTGATTTGATTGCATACACCGATGCGGATTATGCCGGATGTATTGTAGATCGTAAAAGTACTAGTGGGTACTGTCAGTTTCTTGGTGGGTGCCTAGTCTCATGGGCTTTCAAGAAACAACATTCAGTAGCTCTCTCAACGGCCGAGGCTGAATATGTAGCCGCCGGAAGTTGTGGAGCCCAAGTACTTTGGATCAAAAATTAATTGCTTGATTTAGATATTGAAATGAAATGTGTGCCAATCTTGTGTGATAATAACAGTGCAATCAGTTTGTCTAAAAACCATGTTCAACATTCTAGGACCAAGCATATTGATATTCGTCATCACTTTCTGAGATATCATGTAGGAAAAGGGGTCTTCGAATTAAATTTCATTGACACACACAATCAGCTAGCCGACATCTTCACAAAACCCCTAAAGCAGGATCAATTTAACAAGATAAGAAGAGAACTTGGGATCTGCAAGGGTGAGAGCATACATGCATAGGTTTGCACTTAGGTTAAGATTTGCATTTATAGAAACCCATATGCATCAAGGGTAGGAAAGCATGCATATTGTCTTTATTTACTTTCAATACCTTGTATGTACACATACACTCCTGCATGCTTGAATGTATTTATATATATTAGCCCTCCTTGAAAAATACTTCTAAAGCCAGATACTCTTTGTTGAAATGAATGTGGATCCAGTGATGCCAGACCTAAGACAACTTCTGAGGGGGAGCTAGAGAAGTCTCCTCACATCTCCATCTTTTCTCTCTCTCTCTCCACTCCATGTTGGCTCCAATCAGAAGGTCGGATGGTTGTCCCTATATATTGAAAAAGGAAACAAGAAAAAGAGAAAAGAAACAAAAAAAGAAAAATTGTAAAATTAGGGATTTTTTAGGTCTAGCGGTCGACCGCCAGACCCGGTTCGGTCGACCGAACCCGACAAACCGGGCCGGCCGAACCACCATCTGAACCCCTTTTAAAGGGGTCTTCACTCTTTCAATCTTCATTCCAACTCCTCCACTCTCTCTCCTATCCTCTCCCCTAACCCTAAAACACCAAAACCCCTCTTCTAAACCTCACAAACCTCCTTCCTTCTTCACCCGCACTAGATCCGGTTGGTTCGTCACATTTTCAGGATGACATCCCCACAGCCGATCTGTGCATTTGTGAAGCCACCGCCAAGGATCCAGGTTGTGGAGAAGCTCATTCAAGCCCTAGGTGTGCCCTTTTGGTCTATCTTCCTCCCTCAGGTTGAGATTGTTTGTTCGAGGGTTTCCCGGTGAGTTCTTCTAGCTCAGGATGCCACCTCGACGGAGTTCTCGGCATCTTTCCCAAGGGGGACCAAGCGGTCAGGGATGCGAGGCCCCGACTCATCCACCACAGCAGGTACCAGTGCCTCATCGAGCACCGTGTTTGCCTCTGCGACCCATCATCAATCCCCGACTGGTCGATTTTGATGAGGTGAATGAGATTTTGCCTGATCTATGTGCCTTGTTTGAAATTCAAAAGGGATGGATTGATTTTATCACCATATACACTAGGTACTATCCTAACCTAGTACAATAATTTTATGGAAATCTGGTCGAGAGAAATGAACAGTTGTATACAGTTGTCCAAGGAGTAGAGATTCATATCACACCCGATCTTTTTCAGCAAGCTCTAGGTGTCTCAGTCAGGGGTGCTGATATGACTTTTGGGCATGGTGAAGTTGAGGATACCTTTATTGCCATGTCAAACTATGATTTTGTGCGTGGGATCAGTGACTTGGTTGAGTTGAATGCCAATTATTTTCCACCACTACAGCAGATTCTACACCATATGTTCACATCACTTATTTATCCAAAGAGTGGGAGTAGAGATGAGGTGACTGAAGTTCAGAGGTTTCTGTTTTATCATGTTATGAATGGCAGCTTGATTAACATGGGTCGGCTCATGACAAATTTGATAGGAACATGTCGAACCCAACTAAGGAGATCACTGCCTTATGCCTCCCAGTTGACAGGTGTGTTTGTATATACTGGGGTTCACATTGGTGATGAATTATTCATTAGAGTTCGCCAGGATGATATTTACAATCACCACAAAATTTTCTCAGATTTTGGGTACTATTATGGTCCAAATGGCGAGCTATGCCGAAATGTGTCCACTTATGAAGAAGAAGCTGAAGATGATGCAGAGCAGGAACAGGGACAATAGTATGATCAAGGGGCAGTTCCTCCTCCAGTTCAGGGTGAGGACCAGCCTCCAACACCTTCGCCTCATCACTTGGATCAGGAGATGCCTCCTTCACCATAATTTCATCATGGGGAGTCTTCTACTCAGGGGACTGGACCGCACCCTTGGGTGGACTACGAGACTTTTGACATGCGGTTTACTGGCCTAGAGACTCGAGTGGATGCCTTTGGGGAACAACTTTCAACTTTTCATGATGGACTTTCTACCATCGGGAATAGGGTTGACACTATGGGCAATGTGATTGACACCATGTCAGGTCGCATAAATTCCTTCTCCACTGTTCTGGATACCCTCTCCACTCAAATGGCCACACTCACCACTCATATGACTAGCCTCACCGACAGTGTTGTTGATTCTAGCCAGGTCTTCCACATCATGAACATGACACTTCTTGGCATGTCTCACCGTGATGCGGCTTGTGACCTCGCCATTGGCCGTATTCAGGATAGCCTTCAGCTTCACGATCATTCTCTTGAAGACATTCGTCGCCGCCTTGGTTATCAGCCTCCTCCTCCCGAGGATCAGCCTCCTACAGATGACCCATGAGGACTTCTTTTAGTTTCCTACCTCCAATTAGTGTCCTATCGTCTTGTGTCTGTTAAGTCCACTCTTCGTCTATCCTGTTACCCTCTTTGATGATGCCAAAGGGGGAGAAGTAGTTATGTAGGCTTTATATATATTCTATGCATGAATGTTCTTTTGTCTGTCTGAATGATCATTGTAAGGATCCTTTGCAGCTTGCATTTTGGAAGTCAGTCTTGCATTTGTCCGTGTCTTGTGTCTAGAATCATGCATTCACTCTTGCATCAATGTACCTTGTAATGAAATGATGAAATGAATGCAACTGGTGTTTTGATCTCAAATGGTTGGCTCTTGTATCTCATTTCTATTCTAATTGGCAAGAAACATGTTGAATGGTTGCATGCTTTGAATGGCTTGTGATGGCTTGTGATGTTTCACCTAAGGGAACGAGTAATTGGTTATTCCATTGCTTAGCTCCAAAATTTGATTTATGCCAGGTCAGACAATTGTAATTTAGAGTTTTATCATCATCAAACAGGGGGAGATTATTGAGTCTCCAGACTATTTTAATGATAACAAAATCACGGAATTACAGTGGATTGTTTAATTGTTTGAACTCTTCCAAATGAGATTGAAACCCAATGTATAAGTTGATTGAGGGTTAAACAAGCTCACTTAATATGTATCCTTGAGCAAACATAAGTCTTCAAATGATCGGTTGTGTTTTATGGACTGAACCATGTTTTTTTTGCAGAATTCTCAATTGGCGGTCGACCTAAAGGCACAGGGCGGTCGACCTAATTTTCCAGGGATCTAAAATCTACAGTCTTTTATAGTGGTGGTCGACCACCCAGTAAGTTAGGTCGACCGATTTTCCCATAATTGAAAGTTCCCATTTTTGCAAAATTCTGGTCAACCGCCCCCCTACCTCAAGTCGACCCCCAGTCTCGATGCAGCCCTTTTTGACTTTGTTTTCTACAATGTGGGAAGCCCTCTTCATTGGGTTTGTTTAATCTAAAAGTCACCAGATTCACCATGATTTGTGGATCTGGTCTGTGGCATGTTACTTGACCACCCACGATCTATAAATAATCTCATTGGGGTCAAAAACCCTAGAGTATTGAAGCAAGAACAAGGGAGGCCATCAAAGGAGAAGGAGGGGTGCACTGTAGCTCCGTGAACAGTGTTTCGTGCAAGATGTTCTTCATCCAAGTGCAAGCTTCTCAAGTTGATTTGCAGGTCTTTCAAGTGAAGATCGAGCTGGGAGCTAGCTTTATCCAATACCATCTTCATTCACTAAGGGGGAGCTTGAATCTGTGTCTTCATTTTCTGTCTTCTCATTCCACTCTTGCTGGGCTTTAATTGTGTGTTCTTGTAACATTCAAACGTTTGTGTATGTGTGGATCTACGCAGATCCGTGTGTGTGTGTGTGTGAGTGATCTCCTTGTTCTTCACTTTTCTTTGTGTTTCGGTGCTTGTGCACCTTCGTGGGAGTTCTAAACTCACACGAGTGTGTGTGTGTGTGCTTTGATCTTGTAACCTTCTACAAGATAGTGTGTGAATCCTCACAGTCGGTGAGAGGTGGACGTAGGTTGCAGTTGTTGCATCCGAACCACCTAAAAATCGTGGTCTCCTGTGTGGTTTGCTCCTTATCTTCTACCTCCAATTCTACTCTAGCTCTTTTGCATATTGCATCATCATCTAGTTTCTTTATTTAGATCTAGATGTATTAACCTTTTTACGGGAGATCTCTGGTATATCAAAAGGTAGTTTCTGTTCGACACGGTCAGTCCTATCGGGAGGAAAACACCTTGTGTGAGAGTTTCTTCTGATTCCCGGACTCCGCCTGGTACCAAAGAACTGCTGTAGGGGTTGATTTAGCCAGATTCATTTTGTAATCCATCAGCTCTATTCTTATTTGTTGCTTGCTCTTAATACATGTTTTAAATCGGGTAAAAGTTTTTAAAATCTATAATCACCCAATTCACCCCCCCTCTTGGGTGTCGTTGATCGCGGGACTTCACAGCTCGACAGTGAAACAAGAATATTAGGAGGGTTCAACGGCCAAGCTCTAAAAGGCTCCTTCATCCACCGACAATCACGCCCAAGTGGGCGCATTAACTGACAGGGGGCTGAGGTGCCCCTGAATGAACACGCACTGCTACGGGTTCAACTGCAAACCCTTGGCAGCAAAAGTATGACAGAGGGCTCAGGACTTCCAAGCCTCCGAAAAAGATCAACAATTTTCACGACGAGGACGCACCGTCAACTCACGTCCCGATGGACGAAGTAAGCCCCGAGCTGCGAAGGAGCGAGGCCACCCTCCAATAATAAATCCCCACAAGCCGACTCTCGGAGATCGAAAACAAAAGTCTTAAAGGGCAATGCCTCGAAGCCGTTTAACCGGTACAACCACCGGCCCATTTAACCGGTGGCAGATTTAATCGGTGGTAGGGTCCCAACCCATTTAACCGGTAGCAGACCAATGGGCATTTAACCGGTGGCTCCTCCTCAGTAATTTAACCGATGGGGTGGATCTTGGTCAATTAACATGTAGGACCATGCCATTTAAATAGTGGGCTCCCTCCCTCTTTTAACCGACAACCCCTCTCCAATCAATTAATCGACAAGGGGGGGGGGACATTTATCCGGCACCTGCCCTCTTAATCGGCAACATGCCGTTTAATTGGCAGGGGAATCATTTAACCAGCAGGGGTTCTTTTAACAGGTGGTAGGCCTTTTAACCGACGGAAAAGAGGTTTACCGCCAACGAGTGCTTTAAATGGCAGCTCCAATCCAAGCTGTAGAAACTACCTGAAATGGCAATGGCTGACATGCTCAGCAACCACTGGTTCTTGCCAGCAACTAGGGGTCCTTGCCCCACGGCAACCCCTTTGTCTGGCACGCAGTGGTCATTGTAGGCAAGTACGATGGCGATAACTTCCTCATTCGGGCAAGCTTCGAAGAGCGTCCACTGCTTCCAACCTCTTGCCCCCTACAAAGAAGGAAAAATGGCAGTCGAGGTATGAAAAGACTCAGCCAAAAGGATATTGGGTAGGCCACTCCTGAAGAGAAATTTCTATCACTCCCCTATATATAGGGAGCATGAGACGAACAAAAGAAGGAAGATACATAAGGACGAAGAGGCATACAGAGGCTGGACTCTGGGTGCATGAGCAAGAGTAAGGCTTAAAAGGAAGAGAGAGCACATTGAGTGAGCAGTGTGCGAAGAAGAAGAGGGGAAAAGAGAGGGGTGAGTGAAAGGAGAGGAAGAAGAAGGGGGGAGCGGAGGAACAATGAGTTATTACTTCTCTTCTTCCCCAATTGTATTCCTTTCTTTTCTTATTCCCTCTATGAATGTTATGTTTTCTTTTGTTACCCCTCCATGGGATACATGTGTAACCATGTTGCATGTCTAAGGTGAATGGAAAGAAAAAGAGTATCATTATCGCATTACGTGAGCTTGTTCTGCTTTGTATATGCATAATGTCTTTCTTCGCCATGTGTTTTCTCTTAACAAGATAAGTTTTTCGAAAGTTCTGCCCCCCCCCTTTCTTCTCGCTTAATATCAAAGGCCATAGCGCTCACAGCACGAGCACCGAGATGAGCCCTTTCAAGAAATGGCGCGGAGCTTGCCCAAGATCATGGGTAGGGCCCTGAGGCCAGTCCCTTGGGGGGGTACCTCTTCATAGTCCCTATACTCCTTGAGGTGTCCAACCCTTTCCTTTTTTTTATATTCTCTCTCTGTGTTGCTTAAGTTTTGTAAGGACTTAACCGGTGTGGCCTCTCCGATGAACTTAAACGGTAAACGTCGTATTTAAGTGACGAGCCCCATTTAACCGGCAAATCTCCTATTAAATGGTGGCATCATGCCCTTGCAATCCGTATCCACATCCTCATGGAACTTTATGCTCCGAGGGATGTCTTGCTATTTTTGAAGTCCCTGAACATGTTATGTTTTTTATTTCATCCATGGTCTAGCCTTGTAAAACCTTAATCGATGGCTGCCTCCCCATGGCTCCAATCGGTGAGTTTCTGCATTAACTTGTGGGTTTTATTTTAACCAGCAGGTCATTGTCCAGCCAGCACCCTTCCACCTATAGAGCTAATGCTCCCATTTAAGAGAATCATTGGGCTTTAAAAATGGGTCATCCTGCCACCGTGAGAGTCCACAAATGAGTGAGACTCTAGTTTCGTTCTTCGCATAAATCCTCTAGGGGTTTCACTAGCATTAAATGGTGGGCCTACCATTCAAGCGGTAGGGTTTACCACAAGTTCACACCCTAATGGGTTTTCATGTCTTAAAGGGCATCATGTTGCTCTGTATCTTGTGAACAATTTATGTCCTTGTGTTCTCCTTTAATCAACCCTGTAAAGCTTTAACCGGTGGGCCTTCCCTGTGGCCTTAACTGGCGGGTTCATGGTTTAATCGGTGGGACTCCCCCCTTTTGCCTTAACCGGTGGCTTCATGGTTTAACCAGTGGGACTCTCCCTAGGGCTTTTAACTAGTGGCTTCCCAGTTTAACTGGTGCACCCCCCACTTACAGCTTTAATCGGTAAGGTCTGCCTTAACCGGTGGCCCTTGCTTTAACCGGTGGCCCCCCTTCCTTGGCTTTAACCGGTGGCCTTCGTCTTAATCGGTGGCCCGTGCTTTAACCGGTGGGCATCTTCTTCCCGTTTAACCGGTGAACCCCCCCCTCCCATTTAATCGGTAGGCTTCCGTTTAATCGGCAGCTTCCCACCTACAAAGCTAAGGGCCTTGTCTTCATAGACCCTAAGCTCAATCCTGCTAGCTTGGGGCCCTCAAAGGGTTTTAAGCTCTACTTCTACTCACCGGTTTTGAGGATTCTCACGATTGTCTTACGAGTGTTGCCGCTTATGTGCACACTCATATTATTTGGGGGTCATCTCGAACTTGTCTGTGGATGCGTACCAATTTTACTCTCCCAAGCATCCTGGTCTGGGGCAGATGCTGCCCAATTTTTATCAAACCAACATACTGTTTAAAAGCAAAACGAAGCAACAAACAAAGCAAACAAAATAATGACAAGAGGCCTCTACTATAATGGACTAATTCCTGAACTATTCACGGTAGCGAAAACAAGGGTAAAAGAACACATGATGAAAGAACAATGCAGAATGGGGTAAAAACAAAACATGCAGTTCTGAACAGCATGGAGTCGACTCAGGGAGTCCACTCCTCTTTAGCCTGCCTCTGCCTGGGCTCGTCCATGCAACCATCTGTCCAAGAGTTGACTCGCATAGTCGACTCCCTGTTGGCCTGGTCTGCAAGCCAAAATAGTATATATACTACATGAACCAAACTGAACATCATGCATGCATCGAGTAGAATTGCATCAAAAAAGGAGCCATATGTATATTTCTTGAACAAAATAAAGCAAATACCATCCATGCATTCAAAGCATCATATGTGCACAAGGCCGACACAAATTCCCTACTATTCCTCCATGAACGACAATAAGAAGGACATAATGCATCCATTGCAAATCTGAGAATATGGTGCTCCTTGCATCATATAGTTCTTGCATCTAGCATGAACACCAATGGAACCTTGCATTCATCAACTTGCATAAATCCCCAGTTGGTCCCTTATGAACACAAGAAGAAGAAATAAACAGAAAAGTCCATGCATTCTCAGCAAATATGAGCATATGATGCACACCCCCTTTGCATACATATTGAGCTTGGATCCACTATGAACGCGAATTAAAATTCATGAACATCGCATTTCATGTGTGCTCGCATGCCATGGTTGCTGGGTATATAAAATGGTGATGTGTGAAAAATAGGATTATGTCTGATTGGAGACCGCCACTATGTGTAATGCCACAGATTTTTTGAATTATTTATTGGATCAGGATCCGTAGGTTTCGGATCACTTTTGTGGTTCCCGAATTGAGTTTAGCGATTTTCGCATGTTTTTGTCTGTCGGACCTTCGGAATCCCGTGTAGGGTGAACCGTTGCGTTCTCTAACTTCGGGACGTTATCACTGTGCTGTGCGTTTTTTGAGGATCTTGGAGAGTATTTTTTATTTTTCAAAATTTGTGGATTCTCTATATATGCAAACATCCTTTCTCTCTCTCTCCCCATCTCTCATTTCTCTCCCTCACCCTCTCTCTTCTCTCTCACGTTCTCTCCTCTCCCCCTCTTACTCCGGGAGGCCGACGGAGGCGGCGAGGGCGCGACGGCGATGCTCGTGGGGCGTGGAGCGACGGGCAAGGGATGAGGATCGCGATGGTGGAGGCAGTTCATGGGATCACGAGCCGGGGAGGGTTTAAACGGCGTTTCTTCGTGGATCGGCATCCTTGGCCCGTGGAATCTTTGGTGGAGGTAGGGGGACGGATCCTTAACCCTTGTACTTCATTTTCCACGAGTTTATTAGCCCGAGACGAGCCGAGTGGGGTTATTTTTACATTTTGGGGGAAATGTATGATTTTAGGGTGTGAGCCAGATCTTGCGTTTTAATTGCATTTTGGGGATTTAAATGGGTCCTCTCGGTGCTAGAGAGGTTGGGGGCTAGTTTCCCTTTGTTTTTCCCTTCACATGGGTGTGAACGGGGCGTGGAATGGAGTTTTCCATTATTTCCGTCGTTTTCGCGCTCGGCACGACCTAGCGGTCCTTCCAGGGACTGCTAGGCTACCTGGCGGTCATGAGGAGACCGCTAGGGGTCCCCCTATGTCGGTCAGAGCTTTGCGGTCACGCGATAGACTGCCACTATGCTTAGCAGTCTCGAGGAGACTGCCAGGCAGGGCTTAGCGGTCAAGGTATGACCATTTTCATGCCCTAGGCGTTCGAGTATTTCTGGGGCTTAGCGGTCCAGGATGGACCGCTAGGCTGGACTTAGCGGTCCAGGGGTAGACTGCTAGGCTGTGGCTTGCGGTCCAGGGTAGACCGCCGGGTGTGTGACGGTCCAGGGATGACTGCCACCCTGTTTTCCCTGCTAGTTTTGTTCCATTTGCGCCGTGTTGACCCACGGTTGACCCGGTTGTGACCTAGTGGTCGACCTTCGGTCTTTTGGATGTCCCAAACACCCTGTGGGTTTTGTCTCCATATTTTTGGGGGTGTCTGGAGGTACCGAGCTACCTCGATTAGCATGCCCGTGGGTTTGGTGGGTCCATGTGACCCCATGTGTTCTGGGCTTTCGTGTTCTCGCTAGAACGAGACGCCGTGTATCGGCATGCATGTGTACGGTGGGTTATTCCCGCACGTCATTGGCTTTTTGGGAACTATTTTCCGTGCGGGCCATGTGTGTGGCCTTGGATGAGGGATCAACTCGACAGTTTGAGAGCTATTTCGGTATTCATGTTATCGTGATTTCAGACCTAGGGATAGGCCAGATTGACAACCTAGAGCCGTCCCGGTTCAATGGTCTTGACCCTAGTTGTGTGACTCAAGGACCGTTGGGTTTATTAGGACTAGTGGGTCATCTAGAGTACGGTGGCCCCAAGCCACCTGTTACTCCGCGTTACTCGTACTAGGTGCGTGTGTGGCTTTCCGTGTTCACGTTTAGTGACTGCCACTAGTTGTAGCTTTTCTGCGCACGCGTGTGCGAACCCACTTGGGAGTGGTGGAGAGCATTACCCAAGAGAGACGGTACCGTATGGCCCCTCGTCTTTACAGCCTACGACCGGGCTGGGGGAAGAACCAGCTAGAGGGTCTGACCTAGAGCGCATGGTCTATGTGTGCATGTGTGGCTGGGGAGGTTGGACCCGCGCTGACAAGCGCAACCCCAGCTAGTCCTTGTTTTGTATTCCTGGTTATTGTACGGTGTCTCGGTCTTCGCTTAGGGCATCGTAGAGAGACACCTGAGGCTGTGGACTAAGTCGTCAGTGGACGCATCTGACCTTGCTTCTGGTGGGCAGTGCTCCTGTCACATGACATGAGTTTCTAGCGACTCGAGTTCCATTTCACATTTGCGAGACATGGTTTTACGTGTAGTTTTTGGGTGTGTTCCCGAGGTAGAGGTCTAGGGTTCTGGTGAGCCTCACCGAGGGTTTTTCCCTAGGAAGTGTTCGGTTCACGACAGGGTTGTCGTGATGTTTCGCCTGGCAGCGTGACCAGGGTGGTTTGTAGTCTAGTGATCCCCCGATGGTGAGATTGAGACGTGTTTTTAGGTACAGTAGGAGTAGCTATAGTGCCAAGTTTTTACCGGCCACCGGTTTGCTGTTCCTGCTATTGTGGTTTCTTTCCGTTACTGCCATTGTTTACGGTTGGGGTTCCGCGGGATCCTTACTGAGCCAGTGATAGGAGGCTCACCCCTACTTTTCAAGTGCGGCGGTTCTTCCTCGAGGTTCGAGGGTGCTGTGCAGAGGTTCTTAGTCGTCAGTTCACCGGGCCGAGTGTTTACTCGGTGTTGGGTACGTTTCCCTACCTTAGCCTATACTTTTGTTAGACTGGACTCTATTATAGTTAGTTTATTTATTTCTACTAATTGTTGAATTGTACTGCTTTATTTCCTATTTCCGTGTACCTCCTCACTCCTTTTAGCCCTTCCGAGCCCTCCGGCTCGTGGGCGGCGGGCCATGATTGGAATGTTATCGGGTCCCTCCTTGTAAGACCCCAATTTTTGTGAATAGTAAAAAAAAAATTTTTAAATAATGCTATGGTAAATAGTAAAAGTAAAAAAAAAAAAACTTTTGACTATTATATGAAATTTCCTAAAAATAGCAGTTAATTAGGAAACATCATGACAATCACTTTAGTCTTCTGTGCCTGACCCTAATTAGCTCGTTTACATGGTTTAATAATCAATTTAAGCCCGACTTAAAACCGGGAAACACTATTCACACGAAAATATAATTACCTTAGAAAAATCCACAAAAAAATCATAAATGATAGAACATATTTTTACTAGTAAGTTTGTCTTCTTGAGCTTAATTGGCAAAAATCTGAAACTCCATCTATCGCCTAAACCATTGGCATTTGATTAAAATATTAATTTAACTTAAAAGATTGGTTTAGTACATGTAAAACACTTGATAAAAATCCATAAAAATGGTATTATGAAAGGGCATGTTTTGATGAACATTTTTGTCTTCTGGGTAAAAATCACCAAAAATCATTAAGCATTGTTTTTGATCTAATGACCCTTAATCACCCAACTAACCCTAAGACTAATAAGGGTTAAGCTTAACTATTTGCCTCAATAAACACGTGAGAACGTGTTTAAGTCGGCAAACACGGAGTCCACACTGTGGTCTTCCCGTTGCAGCGCCGTGTGCGATATTCTCGCCACGAAAAGGGATCACGTGCCCCTTTAAATCTTATATATAGGGAGTAGGCTTAAGCCCCTTCCCTCCCTTAATTAAGCTGCTGTTGGAAGAGTCCGTGGAGGAGCTACACAACCTCTGCAACTTTACTATTCCTACTTTCTCACGGAGCTTCATTCATTCATTCTATTCTATCTTCTGTTCGTCAAATCCGGTAGGTAACCAAAGGCACCAACCTAATGATAGAAGAATAATCTTGTTAGCAATCTTATTAGGATCATTACCATGTTTTATACATGTTTTAGATTGCATTCGTATGGTTTTGTGAATAGTAAACATGAACACGGTTACTTGATAGATTGCTAACCCACATGATTAACGTGTAGTTGGTGGCTTAAAAATCTAGTAGTTGTAAGTATTCAAGCACGTTTCAGCTTAATATCATAGTAATCCCATTTATAATCACTGAAAACCATGTTAAAAATTGAAGAAAATGGCTGAACAGGCATGAACCCCCAGCAGGTAGGGGTCGACCCCCCCCCCTTAAACCCATTACTTGCTGCCCTGTTCCCTTTTGGTCCCTGTTGTACAGGAACCTTGGTTTGCTTATAAAAATGTGTTACCATGATTAACCATGATTAGCTAAGATTAACTACATCAAATGTATGTTAGTGGTTATTAAGAATTATTTAACCATCATTAGCTAAGTGTAAGCAAACTTTGTTATGTTTAAGCATAATTAGTCATGTTTAGACATAATTAGTTATGTTTAAACATAATTAGTCATGTTTAAAGCATAATTAGTTATGTTTAAGCATGTTTAGTCATGTTTAAGACATAATTAGTCATGTTTAAAGCATAATTAGTTATGTTTAAGCATGATTAACCAAGTTTACATAGGATTAGGCAAGATTAAGTATATATTAGCCAAGATTAGTATGACGGTCGACTTATGCAAGTCTTGGCCGATGTAAAATTACGCCGGACACTCTATCCGGTAAATTCTAAATTGTTACCATGAAAGGAAATGATACCAAATGGTAAATTTATCCATGGTCTACAATAGAAAGCAGGATTTAGACCGCTGTTTTATTGCTTAAAGTATAAAATGGGCAACTTAGGCCTATACGGTGTATAAGCATATACCGTATATCCTCTAATGTCCCGATCGCCATCGTTTTAACTTGTTAAAATGACCGATTATCCTTGATTAACCTTCGGTCATACTCGAGCCCGGAATCAACCATTATTTTTAATGGGTTAAATGGTCATTGTATTCCGGTAACTATTTTATACACAACTCATCTTATGATTAGAATTATTGATATACTTAAATACGGATTTTCTAGAACCGTATCTCCGTATACGACCCGAGAGGTTCGTATATTAAATCTATACACTTACTTTTCTCGAACGGCTTACTGTCAACCGTTCATACTTGACTCCGTGACTCGTTACTCGTGTGAGTACGGCCCGGTGTTCGCCGTACGACTACCCTTAGTTTGGGTTTTCCGTTGTGTTATACTCTTGAATCAGAGGAGACAAGGGTCGTCCTCTCATCTTACACTTGACAGAACTTCTATTGATTAGATTGGCCATAAATTGACTATGTCTAGACGGGGGATCATGGATCCAATGAAATGCCAACGCATCATAAGGGCCCGGTCTGGTCCTGGGGAGAGCGCCCGAAATGATATTGAGCCCATAGGATGTGTATGACAGGGTGAGGCATTGCACCCGAGTACTTGACTTGACTTGTTACGTCTATGACAATTCGTGATACTTGAATCGTGCGTGATTACCTGGTTACATGTGTAACATACTTGAATGATGGCCAAAGTTCTTTATCTTGTAGTTGCTATACTTGTTCATTACTTGATCATTACTTGTGGTAAAAGTGTTACATTCTCGATATCATATATTGTTCTTTATCGTGTTGACATTTGTTCATTTACTGCATTTCATGTAAAGTGTAATAATTGGTTAAATACTTATACCTGCTTACGGTTATCTACTGAGCGTGTTTAGCTCACTCCTACTTTCCCCCTCTTTCCAGGTGATGACCATGTCGGGGATGGACTAGTGTGATACGAGTGTTAGTTTATAGCTTTTCAGTCAGTTTGTATTCCTTATGTAATAGTGAGAAGTTGTTCTAGTTTGGATTAGTATTCGAATGTAGTTGTCTACCCAAATGTACTCAGCATTTTATTAT